>JAVSCE010018449.1:0-1200000 GCA_032199065.1 Smutsia gigantea | reverse complement strand
ATGAATTGTTTTCTATATGAAATATTACATTTACTCATATGTTCAAATCTGCTTCTCTATGCTGTGATTATGTATGCTTTATGTCAGTTGCATGTACTCTTTGTGAAGGATGAATAATTTACTAATATGAATGCTGTCCAGGAAAGCAGTTCAAGTTTGCATGTCTGTTTTACAGTATAGGTACTGCTACCCTAAGAGCAGAGGTTCTGGAAATTTGTCAGAACTGTCCCCAAATAACAATGAACCTGAGTTTCTGGTACAATTTCCCTCATTTACAAAATGAATTTTTATAAAGGCTGCTTCATTCAGTGCCTGGCACTTAGGGGCCCTTTAATAAGAGGTACCTGCTATGATACCTCAGTGCCACCATTATCATTACACTGTCCTATACTTTTAATTCTGAGTTTAAAAATTTATTTTGCATCCATAGGTGCCTTTCCAATGGGTTTCAGACTAAGACAAGTTCATTATGCATTCTTTGTCACCAGCAAATGACAATGGAATGTTCTTCGGGTGATAGGGTTTATGCCCAACTTTATTCTCATGGTGGCAGGTCAAGCACAAGAATCCTGTTCACCTCAGAGTGAGTCTGCATGCAGCAAGCTGGTCTCTGCTTCTGGGCCTCTCTGCCCCCGCAGCCGTCTTAGTCTCTGTCCTCGGTGCTGCCACCACTCCAGTCTGCTCTCCTGCAGTCATGCAACAGCCCAGAGCACCAGGCAGAACTCTTTATATAGAGTCAACAACAATGTATTGCCCATGCATGTGTGTAGTGAGCAAGCCACCCAGGTCCAGGTGAGAATCCTGGCCACAGGAACCTTCACTTTCTCCACACTAGGTATATGAGCAAAGCACCTCCAGATAACTAACTGTATTTTCCAAAAGTTCATCTCCTTTCATATTATATATGTTACTCAAAATTTCTAGAACAATATTAAATAACCATGCTGATGCTATTATGCAAATAATATTCACAATATTAAGCCATCCTTGCATTAATGGAATATTCTTCTTTAGTAAAGATGGATAATTATTTTAATATGTTATTGAATTTCATTTCTTGGAAATTAATATACATTTAGATTGGTAAGGGAAATTGACCCAAAACTTTCATTTGGTATTTTTTTAAAAATCAATTTTTAGTATGCTAGGTTCATAAGACTTTTCAATTAAAGAAATATTATGAGATTATTTTTGCATTTTTGGCAAAGAGGAAGCACTATGTAATATTACCCATATAAAATATGTATCACTTAACTATCACAAAAACCTTCTGAAGTGGGCATTATTCATATTCTTATTACACAGTTGAGAAAAGTCAGGCAATCAAATATTAAGTTTCCAGAGGCCTCAAACTGCACAAATTAAAAAGTGAATGTTTTTGAGAGCAGAAAAAGATGGTGGCATGAGAATTGAGGCAGCAACCTCCTCCCAAAACCACATATAACATGAAAATATGGCAAATACAATTAATCCTGAAAGAGTGACTGGAAAGAAGACTGCAACAGATGGCCTACATCTGGGGAAAAGAGAAAACGTCATGGAAAGGAGTAAAGTAAGTCATCAGAAATAGGAAATGGCAAAAGAATCTTCTACAAACCAAAATCCCTCAAATACCACAAAAAGGGGAAAGTGAAACTGAAATCACCAATCTTCTTCATAAGGATTTCAAAATAAAAATCATAAACATGCTCACAGAGCTACAGAAAAATATTCAAGATCCCAGGGGAGACTTCAAGAAGATAGAAACTTTGAGAAATACAGTATTTGAAGTTAAACATGCAATGGAGGGATATAAAGCATATTACATGAGGTAGAGTAGACAGTTAATGAAACAGAAACTAGAGAACAGGAGTACATAGAAGCTGAGGCATGGAGAGAAAAAGGATCTCTAGGAATGAAAGAATAATAGGGGAACTGTGTGACCAATACAAATGGAGCAATATTCACATTGTAGGGGTACCAGAAGAAGAGAGAGAAAAAGGGTTAGAAAGTCTCTTTGAAGAAATAATTGCTGAAAACTTCCCCAATCTGGGAAAGGAAACAGTCCCTCAGGCGATGGAAGTGCACAGATCTCCCAACACAAGGGACCCAAGGAAGACAACACCAAGACATATAATAATTAAAATGGAAAAGATCAAGGACAAGGACAGAGTATTAAAAACAGGCAGAGAGAAAGAAAAAATCACATACAAAGGAAAACCCATCAGACTATCATTAGACTTCTCAGCAGAAACTTTAGAGGAAAGAAGGGAGTGACATGATATATTTAATGCAATGAAACAGAAGGGACTCCAACCAAGAATACTCTACCTCTCAAGACTATCACTTAAATTTGAAGCAGGAATTAAACAATTTCCAGATAAACAAAAGTTGAGGGAATTTACCTCCTACAAACAGTCTCTACAGTGTATTTCAGAGGGACTGCTCTAGATGGAAGTGCTCCTAAGGCTAAATAACTGTCACCAGAGGAAATAAAACCACAGTAAAGGAAGTAAACAAATTAATTACTAAGTAAATGCAAAATTAACTAAGCTACCCACAAAGTCACTCATGGGGATATGCAAATTGTACAGAATATGACACCTAATATATCAAGAATGGAGGAGTGAGAAAAAGAAGGGAGGAAAAAAAAACCTTTAGATTGTGTTTGAAATAGTGTAATAAGCAAGTTAAGTTAGACTGTTAGATAGTAAAGAAGCGGCCCTTGAACCTTTAGTAACCACAAAACTAAAGCCTGCAATGGAATAAGTACATACCTATTGATAATCACCCTAAATGTAAATGGAATGAATATACCAATCAAAAGACATAGAGTTTCAGAATGGATAAAAAAACAAGACCCATCTATATGCTGCCTACAAGAAAATTGTGTCACACCCAAAGACATACACAGACTAAAAGTGAAGGGATGGAAAAGATATTTCAGGAAACCAATAGGGAGAAAAAAGCAGCAGTTGCAGTACTTGTATCAGACAAAAAAGACGTCAAAAAGAAAGTAACAGGAGACAAAGAAGGACATTATATAATGATAAAGGGGTCAGTCCAACAAGAGGATATAACCATTATAAATATCTATGCACCCATTATAGGAGCACCTAAATATGTGAAACAAATAGAGAATTAATGAGGGAAATAGAATGCAATGTATTCATTGTAGGAGACTTCAACACACCACTCACTCCAAAAGACAGATCAACCGGACAGAAAATAAGTAAGGAGAAAAAGGCACTGAACAACACATTAGAACAAATGGACCTAACAGACATCTACAGAACACTACACCCAAAAGCAGCAGGATAAACATTCTTCTCAAGTGAACATGGAACTTTTTGCAGAATAGATCAAATACTAGGCCACAAAAAGAGCCTCACTAAATTCAGAAGGACTGAAATTGTACCAACCAGCTTCTCAGGCCACAAAGGTATGAAACTACAAATAAATTATGCAAAGAAAACAAAAAAGCCCATAAACACACGGAAGCTTAACAACATGCTCCTAAACAGTCAATAGATCAATAACAAAATTAAAACAGAGATAAGTAATATATGGAGAAAAATCAAAACAATAACCCCAAAACTTGTGGGATGCTGCGAAGGCAGTTCTAAGAGGAAAGTGTATTGCAATACAGGCCCACCTCAAGAAAGAAGAACAATCACAAATGAACAGTCTAAACTCACAATTAATGAAACTAGAAAAAGAAGAACAAATGAGGCCCAAAGTCAGTAGAAGGAGGGACATAATAAAGATCAGAACAGAAATAAATAAAATTGAGAAGAGTAAAGTAATAGAAAGAATCAATGAAAGCAGGAGCTGGTTCTTCAAGAACATAAACAAAACAGACAAAAAGCTCTAGCCAGATGTATCAAGAAAAAAAGAGAGTGCACACACATAAACAGAATCAGAAATGAGAAAGAAAAAAATCATTACAGACAACACAGAAATACAAAGAATTATTAAAAGAATGCTATGAAAAATTATATGCTAACAAACTGGATAACCTGGAAGAAATGGACAACTTTCTAGAAAAATACAACCTTCCAAGACTGACCAAGGAAGAAACCGAAAATCTGAACAGACCAATTACTACTAATGAAATTAAATTGTTAATCAAAAAACTACCTAAGAACAAAACCCCTAGCCCAGATGCCTTCACCACTGAATTGTATCAAACATTTAGACAAGACCTAATACCCATTCTCCTTAAGGTCTTCCAAAAAACAGAAGAGGAGGAAATACTTTCAAACTCATTCTATGAAGCCAGCATCTCTCTAATACCAAAACCAGGCAAAGACACCACAAAGAAAGAAAATTACAGACCTATATCCCTGATGAACATAGATGCAAAAATACTCAACAAAATATTAGCAAACTGATTTCAAATATACATCATAAAGATCATCCATCATGATCAAGTGAGATTTATTCCAGGGATGCAAGGAAGGTAAAACATTCGAAAATCCATCAGTATCATACACCACATCAACAAAAAGAAGGACAAAAATCACATGATCATCTCCGTAGTTGAAAAAGCATTTGACAAAATTTGACATGCATGCACAATAAAAATTCTCAACAAAATGTGTATAGAGGGCAAGTACTTCAACATAATAAAGGCCATATACAACAAACTCAAAGTCAACACCATACTTCAGAGTAAAAAGATGAAAGCTTTTCCTCTAAGATTGGAAACAAGACAAGGATGCCCACCCTCCCCACTTTTATTCAACATAGTACTGGAGGTCATAGCCATGGCAATGAGACAACACAAAGAAATAGAAGGCATCCAGATAGGTAAGGAAAAAGTTAAACTGTTACTGTTTGCAGATGACATGATATTGTACATAAAAAACCCTAAAGAATCCACTCCGAAACTACTAGAACTAAAAACTGAATATAGCAAAGTTGCAGGATACAAAATTAATACACAGAAATCTGCTGCATTCCTATATACTAATGATGACCTAGCAGAAAGAGAAATCAGGAAAACAATTTCATTCACAGTTGCATCCAAAAGAATAAAATACCTAGGAATAAACCTATCCAAGGAGGTGAAAGACCTATACCCTGAAAACTACAAGATACTCATGAGAGAAGTTAAAGAAGACACCAATAAATGGAAATAGATCCCGTGCTCATGGATAGGCAGAATTAATATTGTCAAAATGGCCATTCTGCCTAAAGTAATCTACAGATTGAATGCAATCCCTATGAAAATGCCAACAGCATTCTTAAACAAACTAGAACAAATAGTTCTAAAATTCATATGGAACCACAAAAGACCCCAAATAGCCAATGCAATCCTGAGAAGGATGAATATCACTGGAGGGATTATGCTCCCTGACTTCAAGCTCTACTACAAAGCCACGGTAATCAAGACAATTTGGTACTGGGACAAGAAGAGATTCATTGATCAATGGAACAGAATAGAGAGCCCAGACATAAAACCATGCATATACAGCCAATTAATATATGATAAAGAGCCATGGACATACAATGAGAAATGACAGCCTCTTCAACAGCTGGTGTTGGCAAAACTGGACAGCTACATGTAAGAGAATGAAACTGGATTATTGTCTAACTCCATACACAAAAGTAAACTTGAAATGGATCAAAGACCTGAATGTAGGTCATGAAACCATAAAACGGTTAAGAGAAAACATAAGCAAAAATCCCTTCAATATAAATATGAGCAATTTTTTTCTGAACACGTCTCCTCGGGCAAGGGAAACAAAAGCAAAAATGAACAAATGGGTCTATATCAAGCTAAAAAGCTTCTGTAGAGCAAAGGACACCATCAACAGAACGAAAAGGCATCCTACAGTATAGAAGAATATATTCGTAAATGACATATCTGATAAGGGGTTAACATCCAAACATATAAAGAACTCACAAACCTCAAGTCTCAAAAAGCAAATAACCAATTGGAAAATAGGTGGAGGATCTGAACAGACACTTTTCCAAAGAAAAATTCAGATGGCCAACAGGTACATGAAGAAATACTCCACATCACTAATTATCAGGGAAATGCATATTAAAACGACAATGAGGTATCACCTCACACCAGTTAGGATGGCCAACATCCAAAAGACAAGCAACAACAAATGCTGGCGAGGATGCAGAGAAAGGTGAACCCTCCTGCACTGCTGGTGGGAATGTAAGCTAGTTCAACCATTGTGGAAAGCTGTATGCAGGTTCCTCAAAACACTAAAAATAGAAATACCATTTGACCCGGGCCACTCCTAGGAATTCAAAGAAAACAAGATCCCAGATTCAAAAAGACATATGTACCCCTATGTTTATTGCAGCACAATTTACAATAGCCAAGATATGGAAGCAACCTAAGTGTCAATCAGTAGATGAATGGATAAAGGTGCGGTACATATACACAATGGAATATTATTCAGCCAGAAGAAGAAAACAAATCCTTCCATTTGCAACAACATGGATGGAGCTAGAGGGTATTATGCTCAGTGAAATAAGCCAGGAGGAGAAAGACAAGTACCAAATGATTTCACTCATCTGGGGAGTATAACAACAAAGCAAAACTGAAGGAACAAAACAGCAGCGGCCTCAAGGACTCCAAAAAGGGACCAGCAGTTACCAAAGGACAGGGATGGGGGAGGGTGGGTGGGGAGGAAGGGAGAAAGGATTAAGGAGCATTATAATTAGCACACATAATGTAGGGGGTTCACAGGGAGGGCAGTGCAGTACAGAAAATATAAGTAGTGACTCTGTAGCATCTTACCACGCTGACGAACAGTGATTGCAACGAGATGTCAGGGGGCGACTGGATAATATGGGTGAATGCAGTAACCGCAATGTTGTTCATGTGAAACCTTCATAAGATTGTATATCAATTAATAAAGTCAAAGATTGATCATGAAGAAAAAAAAGTGTATGTTTTTGACCACCACACTACTTTTCATTACTTTCAAAATACTGTTTTCTAATTATATTACAATACCATTTATGTCCATCTCCACTTTTGAAGATTCATTCATTCAGCAGTGTTTATTGAGCACCCACTATGCGCCAGATACTGTTGTAGCAACAGAAGATACAGCAGTTAGTAAAATAGCAAAACAACTCCATTCCTGGGAAGTTTACATTTTAGTAAGGAGAAGCTGGTCATAGATTTAGTAACTAAACAGTGATTTGTGGGATGTGCCTAAAACAATGCTTGGAGGGAAATTTTAGCTATGTATATTTATATTAAAAATAAAAAGAAAGTCAATTATCTATACCTCAACTTTCCCCTAAGATTCCAGAAAAAGGCAACAAAATCAAATTCAAATAAGTAGAAGGCACGATAAAAAGAATTTTAAGTATATAGGATATGGCTTTTTTTAATTTCAATATTTCAAATAAGAGTTATCCTCAAGTTTTTCAAGAGGTTTCAACTGATACATATTTTTCAAATTATCTAAGTGAAGAATGAAACTTAAAAAAAATCTATTTAAGATAAGAAAATTTTGCACACCTGAATCCTCACCTGCTTTTGTTATTTCTCACAAATTATTCTCTGCTAAAATAATCTAGTATTTAGATCCAAGTTATTTCCTCATAAAATTTTGTAAGTACTTGTGACTTCTTTATCAGAATTCATTATGACACAGGCATTAGTTTTAAAATACAATTTCCAGTCATTATTTTGGCCTAAATATATGGTTAATTTTTTAAAATCTTAACATTTATTCTCTAATTCATTAATTTAATTCAATTGGTCTCATATTTAGGGTACATCAGTAACACCTGGAAGACTTGTTAAACCAGACAGCTGGGCCCCATACTCCAGAAGTTTCTGATTTATTAAGTCTGGGGCTGACCCTGAAATAGTTGTACTTCTAATAAGTTCCCAGGTGATTCTTGCTGCTGGTCCAGAAACCATAATTTGGAAATCACTGTTAAAATTTTTCACTCAATTCTTTAGTACATACATCTTCAATAATATATTTAAAGAATAATATGTTATATTTTCCCAGCCCTTGTATAACTGAGAATTTTCCTCCTGGATTGACACGTTACTATCACCTTGGATGTGGAATTACCCTTTCTCCTAAAAATATGTAGCACTCTGTTTTCTTTTGGCATTTAGTGTTGCTGAGATCATATCTGTGTCTAGCCTAATTTTATATATCCTTGTAATTAAAAATATTCTATAGAAAGTGCTAGTTAAAAGTCTCTTCACACATTTTTTTTTGGAGGGGGGATAATCAGTGAATTCTTTCTAGTTAAATTTTGTTTTGATTCAGGAAAGTTAAAAAAATGTTTTAAAATGTATGTTTTCATTATGCATTAACATATAGATAGTGCCTATTAAGGGAGCTTAAATATAGAATACTGACTGGTACATGGCAAGTGCTCAGTAAATGCTAGGTTTTACTACTTTTTCTTTAATTATCTGCTGCCCCATTCCCATCCTGCTACTTTCATCCTGAATTCCTTTTTGGATTTCCTGTATGTCCATCACCTTCTTTCATGATTTTGATATCTCGCTATTGTTTCTCTACATTTTGGATCCTTCACAACACTGATTCAAGTTTTCATGGTTTCAGTTTTGCTTTGTAATGAAAGCTATATGGATTTTATTTGTGCTTCTGTATTTTTGCTTCCTTACAATTCCTCCTTTTCTGAACTATTTCCTTATCCATTCTGTATCTTTTCATCTCATCGCAATGTGAATTGTCCCTGCTTTTTCTGTCTGCTGGGTTAGGCAAATCCCCTCTTCAAGACTAAAGACAGACATAATGTTGATGTTCACACTTCAAAGCTGAATTAGCAGCATCTAGCAGACCTTCGATTTCTGTGATACTAAAGAGGCAAAGTTATTTTTTCCTCCTTGCCTTGATCTCTGATACTCTGTGTGGATGGGATATATGTAAAACTACATAATTCCCAGTGAACGGATACTGAGAATCTTGGAGTCTCTAGTTCTACTTGAAGATCTTAGCTTATGAGGATTATAGCTCTTAAACATGAGGCATTGCCTCCAGCTACTCCTTGCTACCCCTCACAGAGAGGGATGTATGAAGTCCTCATTCATCCCAGAGCCTATCCCATAGCACTGAAACAGCAATCTTCTTTGCCTTAAAGTAGATATAAAAGTGCTAAGTGCTTCTTCCTTCTATTTTATTTATCCCAGATTTAGGACAAAAAAAAACTGGACCACTTATCAAAGATGTTCTTATAATAACTATTCTTTTCATACATTTGATCATATACACATTCTCAAAAATACCTTAGTCAGGGATAGGAGTGGCAAAGAAGGGCTTCTAGTGATATTTACCATCACCCAAAGCTTAATATCCATAAGTAAAGCTCACCAAAAAGAAAGTTAGTGAAAACTTCTGGACAATAATGACAATGACTAAATGTCAAGTAAATTTTTTGTTCTACTTTTTAATTTGTGTCTCTCTTTCTGTCTTCATACATTTCAGTGAGAATTTTGGAGAGTCCGAGAGTCTACTCATTAAAAATATAAATTATTATATATGAGTTCATAAATTAGAATTATCATTGACTGAATTTAACCTACCAAGGATAGACTGGTTCATTTCATTCTCCTGAAACAAACATCTCAAATTTTTATTGCACAAAACTATTACACCTTGTAATGGTGGCATTCTTTATGTTACGTTTTTTTGTCTTCTCAAAATGGGAACTCGAAGTTGAAGATAAATGGGTATCAGAGCCATCTGAGATTCTTGTTGACAAAAATATACATTCCTGGCCTAACCTTAGGTCGGCTGAGTTAGATCCTCTCTGGGCTCAGGATTCAGCATATTTAACAATTTCCTTAGATGACTAGTATCACATGAAAGACTTTTGTGATCTCTATTAAATTATAAACCTATATAAAGATGGTGAAACTGAAAAAAAAAGCCTTTACGGAATGATTTAGAATAATGTACAAGGAGCAAATGCACAAATACACACACCCGTTATTTTTACACACTTACCATACCCTCAACTGGTATAAACTTGCTATTAAAACAAGGATTTAGGGATCTGGGAAGGCTAGGGTGAAAAGGTATTTCAACTATTCAAATATTATTGTTAGCCCAATTCATTTCTATTATGTTTTTATTGTATACTATTTAACAGAGACAGTTATATTTCCATTTTAATATTGGACTAAACGAAAGCAAGACCAAACATTTGAAACTAGTGAGTAAAAATGCAGTACAGAAATAATTTGATCCATTAAACCTTTGGCATCTGCCTTGAAAAGTACATATGTTTCTTTGTGTTATTTCTCAGTATATTAATATAAGGAATGCACGAGGCACAGAGGTTAATAGGAATAGTAAGAGGTTTACTAGACCACTTATAGTACAATTGTGACCTGTCATTACTGTGAATTTGTTTAAACAGTGATTAATCTTAGTGCCATGTTTACAGATTATTTTCAGCCTAATTTCTGGTAAAGGATTGCAAAAGTGGGTTTTTATATATTTTGACCTTACAGTATGTTAAGAATATTACAAAAACATAACAGAGTAAATGCAGAATAAGCAGGAGTGGGGAAGCTGATGTAACACAGTAGTTAAATTCATACTACCGCGATATAAGTCCGACAGCATGAACCCTAATAAAACTGGATACCAGCTGTGTGACATTACAAAATTTGACTTTTCTGTGCCTCAGTTTCTTTTCAGTAAAACACACCACTAATTGTGACCTGACCAGGTTGTTGATTAGATGATATAATAACAGGAAAAGGAGCAATTGGGGCACAGTATGATGGCCTACTTTCTGTTACCTAGAATTTCTTACTCAGTTACCAAAAGCTCACCAGCAAATCAAGATGAAGGACAGAGATTAAGCGGCAGCTGATCTCCAAAACTTCTGAATTGTGCACACCTGAACATTAAAAATCAGTGTTTCTTACATGCCTACCAAGGACCTGTAACTTTCCTAGGCCTTGTCTTCCTAGGAGGAAATGAAGACACAGCATTGGCTCCTGATTTTAAGGAGCTTATAATTAAACAGGTTAATCATGGACCCAATATGCCAAATGAACTGTGAACAATTTAAGAACATCCCTTGGATTTTTGAACCATACACTTCTTGTCAAATTAATTCATACTGATTAAAATTTCTCATACCATATCAGATGTGTACTAAGAGGGTTCACCTTCTTATTTTACCTGATTTATATTTTGTTTTGTTTAAGCCAGGGAAAGTGAGAAATGGTGTACTTTTTTTTCCCCCTTTCAGGAAGGGGTTAACAGGTTTTTGGCCCAATTTCTTTCCCACCTAATTACCTTCAAAATGTGCATCTCTTTCTCCCCACCTAGTTAAAAAGTGGCATCTCTCAATTACTTAGTGCTGCTTTTTGCAACCTCAGTTGAAATAAAGGATATGATACTGTGGCTGGGGAAAAAGATGGATCTGTCTAAAGAGAAGGTGAGACAGTTGTAGGAACACACAGTCATTTGTAACTGACTGAAGATTACAAAGAAGAAACTAAAATGGACAACCAAAATTTGTTCTCCACATCACAGTTGGACTAAGCCCTCATACAGTTTACCTAACTCAGGAAGAAAATTATTTATTGCCTTATTGACAACAACTTCATTTCAAGCAAACGCTGCATCATTACATTTAACTAAAAATGCTTGAATGCTTCCTATCATTTCTTGTGTTGTTTGAATGAATTCAAGAATATTTCCCTAATTCACCTACATGGCTCAATTTTCCAATATGGAGATGGAGTGATACAGATAATAAGGGACATGATTTTTACAATGGTCACAGAAGAGTACACCCACAGATTTTCAAATCCAGATGGAATAAACTTCTGATGAGTAAGTGACATTTGTAGCCTATTAGAATTTAATGAGTAAACTATATTTAGACAGACACTTATGGCAGACATTAGATGAAGACATGATAAAAAATTGCCTAGGAGTTCACCTTAGAAGACAGTTTTGAGTTTGAATCCAAACTATGACATGTCCTAGCTGTGTAAACTTTGGCTAGTTGCTTAACCATCTGGAGCTAATGTTTGTAAGGCTATAAAATGGGACGAGTGATACCTACTTCACAGAGCTATTTAAATAAGAATGCATATGATGTGTTCAGTACAGTGCTGGACAAATAAAGATCATCTTATTCAAAGGCCTTGACATTCACACTTGCCATTACTCGTTGCTGGAAGAGCCAGTGTCGAAGAGTGCAGAAACAGGTGGCCAGTTTTGCCAGTAACAAAAGCCTGGCAATGTAAATTTTCAAATACTATCACTAGCACCTATTAACTTATGTACTGTGATTTATTAACCCAGGCATGAAACTTTTTTTTAATTGCTGATGCTACTTTAGAAGACATAGTTGAGTTTATATGTAAAAACGAAGTAGTGTTCTGTTGTCATAAAGTAGTGTGAAGATTAGAGAAATAAGCTAGTGGTCTTCTCACAGACATATGTACAACCAATGCTGCACTTCAAACTGATGTACATAACCCACGGGTGAGCTGATTTTAAAGGAAACATTTTCTAGATCCCCAGTGGTCATATGTATTATTTCTTAAATTTACAGCCTGAGAAAGGATACATCAAAATATCATGATGGTTCTTCTGTTCCCAACTGCTACATCTCAACAGTTCTTTCCACCTTGGGAAGACTCATACTTCTCGATAATCTCAAATATTCCAATGGCATGTTGCTTTATAGTGTAAAAATTCTGGGAAACCAAAAAATTCAAAATATTGATGCTGGTTTTAAGGAAGTGACTTATGATTGGGTAACATATATTTTTGCCAGCTGGGTGACTTCCAAGTTACTGTTTCAAAAAAATCGAAAGGGAAACTCATCAAATTGCCTAATTATTTTTGTTGATGATCACTAAGTAATTTTAAGCTTGTAATATAGAAGATGTTCAAAGAAATGACTACAATAAAACTCCTTCTAGTGTCTTTTAATTATTTAAATGAACAAGAACTTCCAAATTCATATCTAAAAAAATAAAGCAGAACAGAAATGATGCTGAAACCCTGACATTTTTAGGAAAAATATGCATCAATGAATATATGACCAAATTGTTTTAAAAAGCAGATTTTTCTCATTAAGAAATATATTGCCCCCAAAATTTACTTTTATGTTGAGCAATTATCACTATTTATAATATATTTATATTATTATGATTTTATTATAAATTATAAATTATAACAATATAGAAGGAAGAATTATCATTTAAAGCCTTAACCCAGAAATTAAAAAAATAAAGATGTCCATTTATAGACATACATTTTGTTAAAGAGAAGTCCCACAGGGAGCTCCATAAAAAAGGTTCAAGCTTAAAAACATGTGAAAACAGGACAAAATTTGGTGAGAAAGTCAATTAGAAATATTAGTCCAAGGAAAAAAATATGTAAAACTTTCAACTATTATTTTGAGTTTGTTTATGTATTTTTAAGTAAGTGATGGTGAGTATAAAATCACTTTGCTATTTAGACTCAGGTTTATTTAAGAGTGATGAGGCAACTTCATTTTGAGAATAAAGATTTGCAGAACATGGGAGATTACATCTTTTGCTTTCACTTAAACTTAAAGCTAATATTTCTAAGGTTGACTTAAAATAGGTGAGAGGTACATAGTTTATAATTTTTAATGTGAGTTATCTGTGAGCAAAACAATTTGAAAAATAGTTCAATAATATGTGTAAAATCATTACACACATTGAATCAAAATGCTGGGCTCTACAAAAGCATGGCAGTTGAAGGTAAGCCAGCCTGACCAAGCTTCTTTGCCTCCTCTGTTCTAACCCTAACTCTTCCTGTATCATCACTCCTGCATCATCTTGACCATTGGCACCTTTGACCGTCAGGTCCCACATGGCTCTCTTGAGGACTCACTACATCCCACACTTAAAGATGGGTGCGGTTTGCCATCAGGGGCATGGTACCACATTGTCGAGGCTGCACACCAGGACACTCCTTCATCCAAGAAGGCTTCAGGCAGCTTCCATAGTTGACAAACAGTATCAGGAACAGGCTATAAACATGACTCTGGAAGACTTTCGGTGCAAAATGTGACTGTGCTAATGGGTAGGACACTGTGCATCGAAACAGCTTATCCCCACAAGGTTGGTTATCTCCTCCTTCTACTGATAAAAGGATACCATTGTATAGGGCTGACAGAAAATAAGTAAATGAAGAAAGAAAAGCAGAAGGCTACCAATACTGTTGTCTCCTCCATTTTAAGAGCCTGAGAAAATAACTACATTTATTGATATGTAAGTGTTAGTCCTGGGAGAGAACTGTTTTTATTCAAAATGTTAGTATCTGCACAAAATCAAAAAAGAAAGACATAGTATTTCATAATTGTGAGCTTAATCTTACCCTTGTCAGCCTCTGACACCTGTTTCACTTTCAAAGGACTACTGATATCCATAAATTGTCTTTAGTGGCACTTAGAATGGATTCTCTTTGCATTAACAAGTGTTCAACATGTAATCAAATGGAGTGACATGTTCTTTCTATTTCGAGACTTCAAATACTGTGTTCCACTACTTTTTCTAAGAACGAATTTTTACCCTTTTCACTACAATTTGTTGCAGAAACTTATCTCTGTGCAGATTCTGCATTTATTTATGGAATACCATGGTTCTCTAATCTTACCTTTAATTAAAGCCTTGGCCATTATTTTGGAAATAAGATATTCAAACCAAAATGCTCAATGCCATTACCCTTTCATCATCTACTGCTCGATGCAGATTCTCTGGACCTCCCAGAAACTCTGGGGAACGGGGTCCAATAATCTATAACGGGTCATCCAGGCTCTAGTGCACACTGAAGACTGAGAACCCCTGAATTTCATCTCACTAATGGGACTTGGGTAAGTAAAAACTGGCTACACTTTAGAAGTAAATAAGCATATTTTCCTTTCCAACATACATGAATCCTTACACCTAAAAGAATCATACATATAATCTTAAATCCAAAAATTATGGTTAATTTCATTTGTATTATGTAATCAGGCATTCACTTCTCACAAGTTTCAAGACCTTGCACTACTGAGAACCAGTGACATTGCAATAGTTCTTTAGATGTTAGAGATGGATGTGTCGGCCTTATAGTCAGAGTAATGCTGGAGAGTTGGGTCTGATGCTTAAGCCCATGAATGGATAAAGACGGTGAGGAATCTCATTCTAGTCACACCCTCCTCTCCGAATTTCCCTTTTTGCCGTTTGGTCTTCTTCCGCTTTTCCTTAGGGAACTGAGTGATTGATAGCCTAACCCAGTGACTATACTGCAGCCGCCTCAACTAGGGCTCTTTTCCTTATCATTAGCAGTTAGCCTATGGTTAAATTCACAGCTCACTGCTTGGTACAGCCCCTGAGATTTAAGGGTCTGGCCTTTAGAAAATATTTAACATAAAACTGAAATTTTGACATACTGAGAACTCAGTTCTCTGCAAGTCTTCTTTAATTAATCCAATGTACTGTACCATTGTTCTGTATAAGACTGTGACATGGTGAACTGTTTCTGAAGCTTACAGAGATGTGTAGTCCTCAATTAAACAGTCACTGACATGTACCTACACTGATTTTTTAGTACAGTAGGTATGTATGACTCTGTGAATATTTAAATTCAAGCTCAAACAGGGACACAATACACTCTAGTTTTACTTTCATAATAGAACATTTTTTGATTAATTTCAAGCTTGAAATCATTCTTTTTGGAAAAAAAACACAGAGGAAAGAAATTTAATAATTTATCACCACTGCTACAAAGGTAAGTTTTCTTAACATGCTTGTCAGAGTCCTTTAGTTTACAATCTACCGAATATTTTCTTAGGAAGAGGTACAGACATTATTTTCCTAATTTTGAACAAAATAAAAAATACATGTACTATCCACATAACCATAAATTTGTTGGCTCTTAAATACTACTTGATTTTATCATTTATCTGCAGGACAATAGTTATTTTAAAATACCTAAGGCAAGGATGTAGACCTTGATCTATGCTTTAAACCTTTGCCCTTGCTCCAGTCCGTAGATGAGCTGTAAGCATCTATGAATATGGCAGCTGAGTCCCAGATGAAAAATTATGCATCTCATAAACTGCTTTTCTGCTGAAATGTCAAGCCAACGCAAGGCTGTACCTCACCTCAGCACTTGGCATTTTCCTCCTGTCTGCTTTGTTGCCATGAAGCAAACATGAACAGTGGGAATTTGTGTAGGGCAGGTAGCAGGCGAGCTCACCGTCAAAAATCTATTATTAGGGCTCTGATCTCCTGAGCAGACGACAGCCAAACTGAGAAATTCAAGCTTCAGGAAAGACAATATAGTGCAAAGAGAGAGTCTTTGTCAATCTGTACAGGAATATATTCAAATGAGCACGATTTAAATGAAAATAGTTCTAATGGTGAGCTTCTCTAAACCAAACTGATAATTTATAATGAAAACTGTAATTCAGTATCTTTATTTGATAGGTCTACTTTTGACTGTTCTACAAATATGGTATATATATATATATTTCTATAACAAGGTCTTTAATAACTTGATCAGTTAAACTTGTGATAGTCTAAGAATGCTTTTACATATGTGAATAATAGAGCTTTTGCATTATTTTGGGACACGCAAAAAAAAGAAGACAGATGAGTGCATGGAAGGTGGAAGGGTCTGCTTTTAACTATTCTTTTGGCATTATTTGTCTCTGATTTTTAAAATTCATTTAAATTCTATCTTTATCAGGTTATTTTGGACATTTTGATATTAAAATGTAAGCTTTTATTGATAAAGATGATTACAATAGATAGCTAAAATTTTATGACAGATAGGCATGTTTTTCTAAAAGGATTTTATGCATCAATAATCATGTGATTGACACTAAAAAGAAATGCAGTCCATTAAGAACTACTTCCTATAAAAAAACCCATCCAACGTTTTATGATATGATTATAATTTATAGTCTAAGAACTTAAAACAATCCTGCCAAAATCTTCAGCTGTTTGCTTGTGTGAATAGTTATTCAAAGCAAAAAATGTAACTGAAACTTCTGAGTCCCCAATCCTGTAAATGTTTTGTCATCCATTTTATACAGTCACTAATAAATACATTAAAATAAATTTAATTTTATGATGGTAGCAGGTTACATTGGATTAGCATTTATGCAGTGCCCAGTAGCTGAGTTTAAGCAGCTAAGTCACGGCATGATCCCAACAATTCATGCCTAAGCCACTATTTTAAAAATGAACATGAAATATGCAGTGTGGAGTTGAGATTCTTTTTTAAGCAAATATATTGATTCACATTTGTGCAAGTTTTCTGAACTATACACTTTGTACTCATTTCCAGCCCTACACTGGCACAGAGCTACAAATGACAAGCTAGCAACGTTCTACCTTGTACCTTCTTTTATTGGCATTTCCCACGTTGGTTTTACAATGAAAACAACTTTAGGAAGCTTGTAATTCTAAGAGCTCAGTTAGAGTTCAGTGTCCAGTAGCCCTAGCTAGATTTCATATCATTCATTATTTATTTGTAGAATGGAAGAGAATGTATGGAGTATACTGTTATCGTTTGTTAAGAAATACACACTCATTTCTTAGTTTCGGTAATATCCTATCTGTGATTAGTAAATTTGGGTTCTTGAAATAGAGATGAAATCTTGAAGGCCGTCTCTGATGAATTATTCACAAATCAGTAATAAAGTTTATTAGTATTAATATTGAATAAAATGTCTTCTATAGTTTAAGTTGATACAGAATCAGTAATTTCAAACAAGTATCCAGAACTGAAATTGAGAACAGGAATTTCCTTTTCTTTGGCAAAATAGAACAAATTTGGCAAATAAAATAATTTCAAATAGTTAATTTTTCTAGTGGGTAGGAAGTAAATTATACTGAACCTAAAGTAGCTATTATTTGAAATTGCCTTCTGCAGAGAAATTTCAGAACTTCTCACTATATGTGGGTATGTGCATGTGTGTGTTTATATGTATAATAAACAAATTATGTACACACCACTGGAGTAACATAACAAACGTAAAGCATATGTCCATCTGCCATTAATAAAACACAATAATAAATAGCAAGAAAAATCCTTCAAATGAGTTTACCCCACTGAAAGATGCTTGATTACTGTTTCTCCATATGTAGCTGTATATTAATAAAGGTTATCCTTGTGAAGTCAGTTGTGAAAAGACATATCTTTAGTTATGCCATACAGAACTCATTCTTAACCATATCTAAAAAAATCTTACGCACAGGGACGACTAAACATGAAAATGTCACACCAGAGCTGGTACCGCCATTTACACAGGTGATAGTAATCACCGATGAGGAGCTATCTTAAGATGCCTCATTGATGTGGGAACAAGGTCGGAGAAAGGTCAATGAGAGACTAAAGAAAAAAATAAACAAAAACTAGAAAAAATAATGAGTAATCCACTTGAGGCTGTAGTTTATAATGTTACTGATGGAATTAGTGTTTCTTCCAAGGAAAGAGAGAAAACCAAGGAATCCTCTCCTCCCGTCCCCCTCCCCCCAAAAAACCCGACGAGAACATATTCAACTGTTTGGTGATACACGTTAATTGTTATTTGACATTAACAATTGTCTGCATGGATTCTAGAAAAAGGAACATTAGGTGGTAACAACTTACAATGTAGTATTTACTGTCCAAAGAAAGGTAGAAAACATTGATTCTTTAGAGCCAATGATTTACACTGGAGTACTTGTATGGTGGAGAGCTTAATTAGCTATCTTAGTTACACAAAAATATTCTTTATGAATACTGAACAAGCTTTCTATTAATACTGTTCTCACAATGAAATCACCTTTAATCTATAATTCAACCTTTAATGAACTCATACTGTGAGCATGCATCCTGCCAGGCATTTCTCCACAATTGAAATCATAATAGAAATCATTCTATTATGATTTGGTTCACATGTTCCCCCCGCCCTCCTCCCCCCACACACACCCATGCTCAGCATCTTCAGGTGAGTTGGAAAAATGCAGTTTCTAAAATAACAGCTGAGGATGAGACCTTGGAATAAGGTCCTGACTGTCCCTCTTGATAAAAGGTTTCAACTGCACCAAGTAGAAATTATCTTCTTTAATGACTTCTATAGGCTAAATATCTTATTTAATATAACAAAGAAGCTTCTTTCTAGAACAGTAACTTTCTTACTTTTGAAGTTAACCACAATAAAAAGTGCATTTGACGTCATGACCCAGTACAGAAATATATACACTTGTGTAGATTACATATATAATGAAAAAAAAAGATGTTTGACCAAAGAATGTTTATCCCAACTGTGTGCAAAGCATTGTGGCATTTTTTCCTATCCTATGTCACTTTAAAAAAATGTTGATTACAGTTCATTAAACTTTCTTTCAGAGCACACTCACGAGTTGGCAACCAGAGTTGGAAAAACACTGCTTTAGAGAACTCTAGAATCCAGACTAATCATATTTGAAATAATTCACCTGACATTCCTTAGCTGAGGTCTGTCTTCCCAATGCTAGTCACTGCCCCTTCTTAGCTAGTGTGTTTAAAAGAAAAACACTACTGAAATGTGACCTTTCTACAGCATGTACACTATACCCCAAGTACCTATTTCCCCACTTGAAAAAAACAAAACCTGCACTTCAGACAACAGAAATCTTATTCTTAGAAAAAAATAATAAAGACTGAATAAAGGGACAGAGAATATTGGAGGGGAAAAACAGTCTTCCCTGACATTGGAAAGGATGTGTTGTATTTCATGTGGCTCTCCAAAATTGAACTCTGTTTGGCTTTGACTTAAAAAATATATATCTGTGATTTAAGCAGCTCTTTCAAAGTAGACATTCCAGCACTCTGAGAGAACACCTGGGAAAGTATTAGCACTGTGTTTTGGTAATTTTTTTTTAATTTTATGAAAACATCTGGTGTATTTTAGGACATTCTATACTGAAGCAGGGTTTAAAGTCTTGACAGCCATATTGGATAAAACTAGGAATGGTATTTAGCCATTTTGATACTTACTTCCATTACTCCTAAAATTTGAAGCCATTATGATTTAACACAATTTTGCTAGGCTTGGTTTTACTGTAACTCATTCCGAAGGTACTTTTTACAGAGCTTGCTTCTGTCCTAAAATATATTATCATTGCTTATATAAACGGCTTTTCAGCTTCTATTACCTTTAAATTAAAGCAAACATTGCTTTAAAGGAGAAAAACTCTATTAATTTTGTCAATATGGAGAAAGGCTGTTTTCAAACAGGCTGTTTAACGGGAAGGGACTTTTTACAGAACCTATTAGAAATGAGGTACAAGCCCTTAAAAATGTTAGGGACTTTCTGTTCTACCCAGTTCTTAGCTGAGCTTATAACCCAAGTGAATATTTATATATGAATTTATAAATCTTAGAAATAGAGTTTTATGGAAGTGTTAACAGGCCCTGAGGTATAGAGCTGAACTTGTTTTCAGATACTGCTATAATTTTCAGTGTGTGTATGTTTAAAGACTGCCACACAAAAGACTTTTTCTAATGCTGTAATTTTGTATTTTTATTAGACTGAGTTATAGTATGGGAGAATATTCAGAAACTATAGCTGAAATGAGAAAACGTGAATGGTGTTACTTACATAAAATACTACTGCAATAGTTCTTTTATTAATTTTTAATGTTCAGCACCCTCTGTGACCTCCTTTATTCTCTTACTGTCAACATGGCAGGCTGGAGAAATTGAAATGGGCTGACAGAAAACAGTGCACATTGCAGCCCAACTCCAGAGTCTCTTGACTCTTTCTCTGCGGCACGTGCTAATGTAGGGTGCACGTTATAATGCATTACAATAATAGTTAAGGCCCTGTTTGATAGTTACTGATAAGAGTTGTGTCTGGTTCCTCAGCCTTCAGCCTTCCTCTTTTTAACATTGTGGGAATGGGAATGGCATTTAATTAAAAGCAGAGTATAATCTTTTCTTTTTTCTTTTCTTTTTTAATATCATGGCTCATAGACACACTTCATACTCTTAAAACATAATACCTCAGCATGGATAGTGCTTTATTTGTGTCTAGACAGCCTCTTCCAAAAGCATATTTTGGTCTGAATCAGCAAGGCCTTTCTTGAACAGTGGGGCACTGCTATGTTATGTATATTCGCCCTGGTCTCTATCACCAAGGAGACTAATCCCCATACCAGTACAGTCAAGAACCTCCCAGCATTGTCTTTACAAGACCAAGTTTCTGTTGTCACAGCAACAGAGCATACAGGGCAAAGATACTGAACGGGACTTTGGGATTAAAGCTTTTCTTTCTTCTTTTAAATGCAAGTGTTTGATGATGAGAAGTGTGCAAAGGTGTGAGTTCTGCAAATGTGTTGTCAGCCAAAGCCATAAAGATAACGTTTTAATGGTTCATTTGGGACAGTTGTGAAAGTAGGATTTTTGTGCAGAAGGTAGATTTCAAAATTCTGGGAAAAGTGGAAACTAATCCAGACTATGAAAAGATTTTCTAATCAGGATTCTTATGTTTTTCTCTTAGCAAGCCTCCGTGTTACCCTTTTTACTAGTGACAAGACCACTGTGACAATGAGAAATTCCAAGAAAAACACAGACCATATGAGAGAAGAATTGGCATAAACCCTATGTGTGTATTTGCTCATCTCGTGCTAGTAGCCACTTGAGACTTCACTCTTGATCTCTTTTCTCTCATAACTATTATGAATCTTGACCTGCAATGAGTCATAAGAATTTGGGATCATAAGGCTGTGATACTCTTGCTTGACCTACACGTGAACTGGTTTTTCAGCAACCTCCACAGAAGCAAAGTACAAGGAGAGGGAACACCTACCAGATACCCCTCCGTATGTAGTCCGCCTCTCAGTGCCCACTGCTGGCCAGGGTGTGCCATCGGCTTTCAATCCCATCAGACCAGAGACAGTGTTGGTGGCTGTAACACCATCTGCACCACCTGTGAAAAGCATATTAACATTCACCTGCAGTTTTTAAAGGGACATGGCTAAAACTCAATTCAAACCCTCACAACCCATGAAAACGCACACTCTACTTTCTCTTGAGAATATTTCCTCCTGGCAATGTCTTCACTAATTTCACTGCTATAATTCTTTTTAAAATGCTAAGCATACAAATTTTTAATGATAACAACTTCATTTTTTTCAATTATATAGATTCCTATGACAAATATTTTGTGTTCAGGGCTATTTTCCAGGTAGTTTATAATATCTTTGCAAATCAGATGCCAATTTCCATTGGTTAGAACACATCACATACGACTTATAAAGTCATGCCTTGACTGCATGATTCATGTATTCAACAGATACTTATTGAACATAGGTTTAAGGCAGTGTACTAGACCCTACCACATATAAAAGGAACACATAAGAAATTTCACATTGTGGAAGCTGGTGTCTTTTTCACTTCATTAAATGTTCAAATGCTATTGCTGGACTGTTACAATATCAGATCATTTTTTGGGAGTGGTTTGCTGTGACGGAGGTTTTGTTCCATAATTCTTTGTGTGCAAAACAGGTGTTTAGTAGGAAAGATTTAAATGTTCTTGTTTTTGCAGGCCAAAGTTTGCAGTCCATTTACTAGCTTGAGTCCAGATGTAACTCTACTGCATTTGCGAGGTCTTGTGCCCAATTTAATACTTTTCTTAAACTCTGAACAAAGACATACATTTGTGGATAAAGGTATGGTTTAGTAAGGCTGTATAATACAGGCCCCTACTTACAGAACTAGGCCACTGATGAAAGTCCAGTTCTTACCTTCCTTTGCAGCTTTTGCGATGCTTACGATATCAGTGACATTTGGGGTCAACTTGGCAAAAAAAGGAACCCGAACAGCTTGCCTAACCCAGTGACAGATGTTCCGCACCAGCTCTGGATCCTGTTCAAATAGGTCAGTTAAATATAGAACATAATTAAAGAGTTGTGATCAAAATGTGTACTGGAACAACAGCAAAGCTGGAGATGTGTGAGACAAATCCAACTTGACAACGAGCTACATGATATATTTCTCAAATTCCTCTTCAGTACTACACCTAGACTCATTAGGGAATGAAGGTTAACACACTTCCAGTGAACTGCAAATTTGTCACATAAAGGTTAAATTCCTCAAGAGAGCCTTTGGAAAATCAAATTACAAAGAACCAAATGGAGGAGTGTTTCCCACTTCCAGTTAAGTAATATCAGGAATAAAACATAAACTTCTGGTGGTGAGTTGAGGAAACATTCCAGAATTTCTAGTGGCCTCATCAGTTTGAGCCTCATAAAAAAGTATTTAAACTGCTGGCTCCCAGGTGAATGATATTAAATCTGAGGCCTGTTTTCATTATTGGAAGACTTAGTATTGCTGAAGTGTATTCACAAGTAAATAAATCTGTGACTTCCTAATCAATCTAATTATGATATATAGTATATGCTAATATGGAATAATTCAGTCTTGATGATACATGAGCTGAGCAGTAACTTTAGCTTACTTTTCTAAATGTTACCAAGATCTGTGGAGCACTTTTCAACATTCATCGACTTGAAAGAATTGATCAAAATGACAAAAATGAAATAAAATATCAAATGCTCAATTTTAAAAGCAAGGAATAGACATTTTCAGGCATCTGTTGCCTGTGATTTTTCAGGATTCTATTTCCTCCTGGGACAAGTGTCATTTAGAGGGCAATCACCTATCCCTTCCATTGAAAATAACTTAGCTGTAGTAATGTTCTTTGATTTCAACACATACAATAGTCCTTTTTTTCATTACTTTCAGTGCAAAATTTATTCTGACAGCTACTGATGATGCACTTGGATGAATTACCTTAAAGTATGCAACAGCAATTCATTATTGAACTTGGTAATATTATCTTAGCAAGTTAAAATGTTTTTTGAATAAAAGAAAATGCAGGAAAATACAGACATATGTCTTAACTATGAAACAGGAGGCAAGAATATAATGTGTAATTAATATTTTTATATGTAAGAAAGTTGCTCTTTGCATTTTAACCTTTCAAACTCTTTTAAGATGAGATTTCTAATGTTCTAACCTTTAGAAAGAATCTTTTCATTTAGGTTTAATGTGCCTTGATCCGTCATCTTGTATTACTCTAAAAGTTAGGCATTTATGTGCCAAGATACTCCAATGAAGTAATTTCTGTTGATTGTTACTGTCTCTATTCAGCAAAACTAACAATATTAACAAAAAAAATTTGTTTGCCTTGTTCTTTTTTCAGAACAGTAATTTCTTAATTAATCATAAATATTAAAAAAAAGCAGTATATGGAATGCTCTACAGGGCATACTGTGCATTATGAATAGTAAAATCTGAAGACTTAGCTGAACAAATTCTAACTCATGAAAATGGAGATCTGCCCCTACCCATGCAATGTCCATGAAATATTTATAACTGCTGCACTGGCATTATGAAGGCAGTTGCATCTTTGTGACTTTCATTTTTAAGTTATGAATTTCCCTGGGACTTAGCCTGGAAATGACAGTAACTCTAGGTGATATGAATTGCATGTCCTTTGCAAAAGCTCTCTTTAAGGAAGGACTTGATAATAATTTAAAGATCACTTGAATTGCATAATACGTGGAAGGTAGCTTGATAAGAATTACTGAAACAGATTTAAAATATTATGTGGTTCCAACAGAGGGAACACTAATAATCTGACATAGGCTACTAAGTGGCTTTCAATACTATTGACCACCGTGTCCTTAAAATTTACTCTGAACATTTGTCACACTTTTTTCTGTAGGTTTTCACTAGTTGAAGACTTTAAATGAATGCCTTTTGCCTATTGTTTAACAATTTGGAATTTTGTTCCAACTTTCTCATTAAAAAAAAAACTGTGATCTCTTGGTACCATTATTATTGACTCATCTGTCTCTTTGAGACACCATGATTTGACCCTCGTCTAGTTCTATGAGTAAGGTTCATGATGTTCGGGTATATTACTGTCATGCTCATACTCAGCCAAGCCAGCTGCTGACTAATTCTCATACCCAGTTGAAACACAATTTGATTACTGGGTGTTTTAAAAACAACTGACAACATTTTTTTGAAAAATAATGACTGTCCTGTAAATTGCAAAGTTTTGTGTGACAGGCATAATAGGGAATATTTTAATACGTCTAGGAATGTGGTGAGCCTAATAACATGATCAAATGAATTTGCACACCTTGGGGAATTAAAGGATAGACTCTAAATATTCACACTTTCCTAGTTTCCTCACACTTTTGATATTAACGTTCAAGATCTAAAAGCAATTACTAGTGTTTCTGCATCCTGACCCTCTCATTTTCTAGTGTTAGAGTCAGAGGTGTTCCCCTTCCTAATAAACCATTTCGTAGAGTCTTATTGAAATGAATACATTTTAGACAATTTCCAGTCCCTGCCCCCCAAATCTTCAGTTTAGGAAATACAGAAAGATACTATTACTTCAGACAAATTGATACTTTAACATTATCCACATCAACAAAATGTAAATAAAACAAAGCCATATGGACTGCTTTTCTATTTATAGGCACAAAACATGGTAGTTACTCAAAAAATATTTGTTGTGTCAATGAAAGAAGAATGAATGAAATGGGAACATTTTCAGTTGATATCTTTATATATCCACCAAAACACAGACTGTGTCTAGGTTTAAGAAAAACTTAAATATACTTTGTTATAGAAAATGTCTACAAACATGAAATCCAAGAAGACTTCTTTACAAATCTGGTATAAATCTGAAGAAAAATGGTGCATAATCAGGCAAAAAAATTAAAAAATAAAACACAGCTTCTTAACATCTTTAAAAGAATCTAAGCCACAGAAAGTCTATTTGGATCACCAAGTTTTTTTTATCAGCTCTTCCTACAGGTCTTAATAATGTTCAACCCTGACCATAGTTTGCAATTTATCCCACAGCAACTGCTTGTGTGTGTGTGTGTGTGTGTGTGTGTGTGTGTGTGTGTGTGTGTGTGTGTGTGTGTGTGTGTGCGCGCGCGCACATGCTTTTTAAACATTGGTTAGTCATTTTGTTTCTCATGTAATCGCTAAAGAAAGCTCTGAGCAACAGAATGGGTTTTCTGTGATGGGGTGTGTGATGTGATAAGCAGGAAAGCACCGAAGCTCCCAGAGGAATGAGCAACTGGCCTGGGGAGCAAACAGTGGTCTTGAGAGGACCACATGAGGCAGAGGTCCCAGACCAGACTTACGGAGTCCTGAAAAGAGGATGAAGGCAAGCTAGAGAAAAGCTTGGCCTTTTTGACAATTTTAAGAAGTAACTCTGTATCTGCTGGCAATTAATAGACTCTGGAATAGGTTCCTATGAAAACCAACCATTACAACAGCAAAACGTAGAAAAAGTAGTGCTCACCAGATTGTTTGCTGTAACTAGTTTCCATTGTCCAAAATGGGTTATTTTTAAGACTGAATCTTCTACCAGAAGATACTAATTTTTAATTCTAGTAACTAGTATGCCTCTAGTTACATATTACAGAGGTTCTATAAATGACACATCTCTTCATTATCAGACAGGCATTTATACCAATTACCTAGGGCATCAAATCTCATTGGCTTTATGTCCTATACAGAGGAACAAGAACAAGCAGGAGAGAAAGAGACTGAGAATTTCTTGATAAGTTAAATTACCAGTGAAATTTTTGACTTTAAGAAACATTTCTCTCCAATTTACCTGGTAATTTTTACTCTGTACAATTCTTTGCAAAATGGCTTTTTTAGAAGGAGGCATTTCAATGAATCCACTGAAAAATGTAACAGTTATAAAATGTTTTCCACTAAGGAACTCCTAAGTCTTAATTCACATGTCATGCCAAGAAGTAGCTGGCATTTTTATTATGTCCACTTTTCTGATAGAGAGAACCGGGGCCCAGAAGATCAATCTGAGTACCTATTTTCACCTTCTTAATTTTCTTTCCCATTATCATGTCCTAAACCATCATCTTCTTTAGCAAAATTGCTCCCTAAAGTGAAATTCAGCCGTCAATTGTAAACTAGAACTATAAAAGGTTTCTACTCCATTTATACCTGTAAGCCTGGATGCAGCTTCAGAGTAATAGGCAAATGTGATGTATTTATCCTTCTATGACAATAAAATAGGGCAGAAACAGTTAACTACTCCAGGTAAATGTAAAGACTGTGCACTGGAATGGGAATGTAAATCAATTTACATTTTAGCATGTATCTGTCTTACATCAGTTTTCCTGTTTTAAAAATTCTAACAATGAAACAACCACTTTGTAAAGGGTTTGAAACTTTCCCATAAAGGTAAATATGCACTTACCAATCAACCCAGCAATTCCACTCTTAGCTACATATCCAAGAGACATGAAAACTTATGTCTACACAAAGACTTGATGCAAGAATGTTCATAGCAGCTTTATCAAAATAGCCCCAAATTGGAAACAACTCAAATATTTATTAATATGTTAATGAACATATTGTAGCATATCCACACAATGGAACGCTATTCCACAATAAAAAGAAACAAACTACTGAATCATACCACAACTTGAATTAATCAAGAAAACATTATGCTCAGTTAAAGAACTACACAAAAGAGTAAATGCTGTATATTTACATTTCTATGCAACTCCACAAAGGCAAAACTATACTGATAGAAAACAGGGCAATGGTTTCTGGGACTGGAGTTGGAGGATGGGGGAGGGATGAATGGGATGAGGTATAAGGACATGTTGGGGGATATTGGAGAAGTTCTATATCTTGACTGTGGTGGTGTTTAACATGGGTGCAGACATTTGCCGAAACACATGAAACTCTACACTTAAATGTGTTCTTTCTACTACAGGTAAATGATACTGTCACAAATTTCTTTTAAAATTAAAAAATGCTAAGAGTATTCAACTATAAATAGAAAAATGACAGCCAGTGGCATTGTGGGAAATGTGGGTTGTATTCTTTCAATAAATGTTTATTAACATTGCAATTGGTTTGTGGTGGAGACTAAGATGAGAGGAATAAGAAAGGCAGAGTGTACTAGGAAATACAATTCAGGCATGTAAATAAAAATGCATGTTGGATGTTAAGTATAAAAAAGGAGATGGTGATAATGGTCTTCCCATTTCAGATTATTTTAGAGCATGTAGCACAAGGCTGGGCGTATAGACACTCAATGACTGTGGTTGAAAAGATACAGCTTACACTGCGTAAATTAACACTGACTTCATTTCTATTTGTTTAGAAAAAATTGAGAATATAAAATTAGTGGATCCAGGATAAACTAAAAAACAACTGTTCTGGACTAGTCATTATGTTAGCAGTGGAGATTTAAAGATGTATAATATACTTTCCCTGTTCTTAAAAATAAAACTAAACAAATACTTTGTTATCTGGAGGGGAAATACATATAACAAACATGACTATAAAATGTTGTAAGTATATTGTTTGTGACTATAAAACATTGCAAGTATATATACATGTAACGTATGTGTGGTATAAATATTTTACATGTTTTGTATGTACATATACATATATATATGTGTGTATATATACATTTTTCCCCCTCCACTTCCCTTGTACCTTAACTTGAAGTTGGCAGAACTGCTTGTGTGTTCTCTCTTTCCCAGGCTCATACAATCTTCCATTGTTTCTCACTTCGGGCCTTTCTTTCTCTCTCTCCACCCAAAATGTCCCTCATCACTTTTCCCTTACATAACACCCCTCCAAACAGCTCTTCCTGACCAATCCTTCCATCCTACCTCAACACAGGACAGATTAATAAATGACTCCCTTTGAAATACTTACATACTATTTCTTTATTCTTTCACGTACCATGGTGTTTTACAAGCATTCATGTATTTTTTTCTCTCTCTGCTATGCTGTTGGTCTTTTATGGGATGTATCTTTTTGATTCTGATCCCCTAGCATAACATCTGAGACATTAAAGACAATAGGTACTGTGTTGAATGAAACAATGAAAAATTCCTAAATATGTTCCATTTTCCCACAATCGCAAGAAAACATTTGCCTCTAACCTTCCATGGAGCCAAAATATACTGGAGATGTTAGTAGTTCTTGGCCCCCAAACCAGTGGAGTTTGGAAACAGTCTTTTGGTGCAACCAGCAAGCTAAAGTCCTTGGAGGGCATCTGTCCACTGCTGTGGCCTGGCAGTCCATGAAACCTCCCTGAGGCACTAGGCTTCCCACAGCCCTTTCTGTCTGAATCTTTAGGATATTGAGGGTTCTCCAGTTTGCACTCCTAACACTGCCTCAATTCCCAGTTCCTAGTTCCTGGGGCCTGGTGGGGAAACCTGCTCATATTTTTGCCAACTAACAGGGACTTGCTTTCATATTTCCTTCCTTTACATTTCATTCCCTCTGACTATGGTTTAATGCTATTTTCTTCCTTTCAAACGGCATTTCTCTAGTGTACCATTCCTCCAACATCCCTAGTATCTGTGCTCCCTATTCACATACACTTAGTTCCAGAAGCTTAAATTGTTAACAAATGGACAAGAATTGCCATGCACTGTTCAGATCGTCCATGGTACCTAGGTATTCTATGAGTCTTTAGTTTTTCTTCCCACTGATGATCCTTTGGTTCTCTAGCTACCTTCCTGCCAGCTCACTTCTTTATTCTAAAGTGGCAGTGCTGGTGATGGAAGTCAGCTCTGAAAACTGTTTGGATTTCAGATCTTCCCCTCCACAACTTGACCCTATGGAACCATTCTCAGATTACCTAGAATTATCTTGATCCTACTGGCTAATCCAAACTAGAATTCCACTGCCTCTGCTAGCCATCCAAATGAAGTCAGAGAAGTAGTACCTACCCAGTAAACAGACCAATGAACATCTCCTGTCCACAGGTCCATGTGTTATTCTAGCAATGTGTGTCTCAGGGAAAGTCTTCTTTACAGCACTACTGCTGTCTTACTGTGTAAATGCCTTGAGTGTCTCTTCCATGAACTCCATATCATACCAAAAAAATAAATAAATAAAAAGAAGCTGGGATCAGATTCAAGGTAAGGGGTTGACTTTTTGTGTTGTTGAAGATTGTATAACCTTTTATCAGAATTAATGCATTGATATGCTGAGGTGAATTAACTGGGATTAGAAATGTTCTTACGGAATATGTGCAAAAGCAAGCAATTGTGGTAGACACAGATGTACACCATTCAGATCTTCCTTCAGAAGAAGACTCACGTTCAGCTGCAACCATGTGGTGAGCTGAGAGTCTAACTGAGCCGTCCGTCCACTGAGCCCCAGCTATCATGCTGAGGTCAGTCTTGTCTTAGGGAGCCCCAGACATTGACAGCAAAACTGTGGTACAAGGATCCAGCCATTTCTGCCCAATGCAGGACTCCTTTAAATGGCAACCTTTGGTCTTGAACTTTGCATTGGGCTGGCAAAGGTTTTTTCTCAAAACTGTATGAAGTTCTATCTGCTCCATTTGCCAAAACCTACCTCCTCCCTTTTTCTTTCACAGATACTACTCCCCAGTAAACCTTTTCTACTCCCAATTTCACATATGTGTCTAGTTCCTGGAGGTCTCAACTGACATATCAATTCTCTGCTTAGGTTTGGAGTTCTCCCTGTAATACAATTAAGCCATATTCTTTTTTTTTTATTAAGGTATAATTGATATACAATCTTACGCTCAGGTTTCACATGAGCCACATTGTGGTTACTACATTTCCCCCATTATCAAGTCCCCACCACATACCCCATTACAGTCACTGTCTGTCAGCATAGTAAGATGACAATTAGGCTATATTCTAAGAAAGTGAAAGAAGAAAAAGAAACTTGCCCAAATGACCCCAGGATAACTGAGAGAAACTCAAGAAAGCTAAACTTATTCCGTACAAATCTTTTAACTCTATTTTTTCTGGAAGACCCTGGAAAAAGTCAAGCATCGTTTACCCAACAATAGCTAATATATGCTTCCAGGTAAGAAATGGCCCAATACCAAGAGGCAGGGCTAATTTTTCTCCTAAAGAAAGATAGCTTTATAAGAGACATAGTAGGGGACAATGATAAGATGTTTTGGGTCAAATTGCAATATTTCCAGAATTTCTTGCCTGGCCTTAGTGCATCTCCATACCAATAGGTGTTTCTAAGGGGTGGAGAGAAGCAGCCATCTCCATATCAATAGGTGATTGCAAGGGGGACCTGAGAGGTTGGATTCTACAGCAGGGTCATGAGAGTCATGGGTGAGTAGAAGTGGACGACTCCCTTTAGGCAAAAAACGGGTTTCTCCCACTTCATTTCTCCCTTTGACTGATTTCAGCTTCAAAGGTAATTTGCCCTGGGCTGGAAACATATCCTCCCTGCCCCCCAAGGTTACAATGTCCTCTTTCTAGAGACATCTAGTCCTTTCCTAGTTCAGAGACATCCTTGGAGAGTTTAAACACCTACTTGTTTCTTTCATTCAGAACCTGCTAAGAGTCACTACTGTGATGTGGGACATTGGAAGTGACTGTGCAGAAGTCCCCACAGACAAGGAAATGATACCTTTGTTTCTGAGAGCCAGGTCCACCCATCAAGTGAGTATGGCCAGGTGAATCAGTAGAAATGCTAATCTCTACTCAGTCTCCTGTCTCTTGATAAAGTCAATTAATGACAACTTCTTTCATAACACCATGAAGAAGTCATCTGGAAACTTCTTCTAGTATGTTTGGTCTCTAATACTCTTATTCTTAAGTCTGCTTTTGCTTGTGTAATCCTGTATGTTTGCCTAAGTTCTCACATTTCTGCACTTTTCCTTGCCCTCTTCCTTCTGGATTGGACCCTTTGGAGCCTAAATTGCCCTGCAACTGCCCTACTTGAATGCACACTTGAGCCGTGACAGGCAGTCGTCCTTTTCTGCTTTGCAATGATTTTCCTTTGCCTCTATTTTCCTTGTCTTAACTTTTTTCACCCTTTTTCTCCCCAAATCAAAATTGACACAGGCTCCATATGTCTACCTTTATAGGCAAGCCGATGCCCTTTGAGAACCATACACTAGTTTTTATGAAAACAGAAATTAAGACCATATATTGGTTTTTATGAAAACAGAAACGAAGACACTTAAAAATCCTCTAAAATATTTTTGAAAATAGAGTATTCTTTTTGCATTCTTTATACTGAGCATCCCCCACCCACCCACGACCTTGGTTTTTCCTTATATGTGATATGCTATTGAACTCTGTTTTAAAAGGATAATATTAAGAGGTTATTCGATGTAACCTGGAAAACCTTAATACATGGAGAAATAAGCAGCATGCAGGCTTTACAGATATCAGCAGTGGGGGTCCGACACTGTGGGACAGCTGAGCCACTGTGACGCTCAGCAGGCCCCCCAGTCACTGCTCAGAGCACACTGAAAAGACTTCAGCGGGTAATGAAGTGCACGCAGTCGCTTGCACTACTGTGCACAGATTCATTTTAGATAACGGCAAGTGAGTATTTAAGTGTATAATAAGGAGTTTCTGTTCGTTGCAGACTTGAGGCAGCTTGGCCTTTCTTTCCTTAATGCAAACCATTAATGTAACCAGTGTTAACAATTGCTATTTTATACATCTGTTGGTCTGTTCGCTTAGCCTGTGTTTTCCTGTGCTGCAGTTAGAAAGCAACCAGTAGCACAAAACCTCAGTGTCTTTATGATCTTATATTGGTGTGAATGATGAACGGGCAAAGGGAGAAGCAAAGGTGGAGCAGCCTCTGCCCTGGGGCACCGTGACGCTGATACATTTAAGATGAAGACAGTCTAGGGACGTCATGCTTCCGTCCCGGGAACTTTATGAAATCTAAGCAAGAAGGAATTACTGCTGAGGCAATTTTAAATAATGCAGCAGAGAAAACCTCAATCCCTTGGCAATGAGTGGTTTCAGCTAAGGAGAACTCATCCATAAAAAGTTGGTACAGTTCCTTAAGGGATTTCCTCCTACTGCTGTTGTAAGAGCTAGAAAGAAACATCTAGGCCTTTGTTTGGCCAGCTCTGTGGACTGATTTTCCTCTTTGAGCTGAAGAGGATTTGGAGATACTGAAAGTGGGTGACTACTGAAAAGTCCGTGTGAAAATGTGGGACAGAAAAGATACTAAACAGCACCTTTTTCAAGGGTGATATCTACAAACTCTTGGGATAAAATTCATGGATGCTAGATTTTACCTGAAATTTTGAGCAAAATGAACCTGACTTCATCCTTATCCATTTACTTATTTATACTTGCTTAGTGGTGTACAAGATGTGTGTTTGTGCAGAGGGGGTTCTCTAAGGTGTTTTGGGCGTCAAGGAGAGGGGTCATGGTGAGGTTAGCCCCTATTGTTGGAGGTATACATGAAGGAGGAAGAAAGCAAGCGAAACGTGTTGGTAAAGGGCAAGCCAGTCTCTGGGGCCCGGGAAGCGTCTCGTTCATCCTGTGGGACACGTGGGACTCTGGTGACCCACCAGTGGAGTCAGTGACCAATACAGCTTTCACCTTCTTGTTGTTCCTTTAAGAGTTGGTGCCTGTTGTTTAAGGACTAGAAACTCTGTGACACGGATGAATCTGCCTTACCTTCTGGCATTTTTCCATTTTCTATTTCTACTCACTTTCTCCTTTTTCTATATTGCCCTTTTGATTTTCTAATTCAGTATTTCTACTCCCTACTATAGAATCTACATGTTTCAAGATCAAACCTGTAGAGGAGAAGCAGTACAAAAGAATACTTTTTTTGGCTGTCCTTCCTATTTTATGGGAAATTCCTACTGTAAGAGGCACTAGTGGGACACAGAAACTGTCCGCACCATGTAATCCATTGTATGTAACCCACTGAGGAGAGCTTTCCTTTCTCTGCTCTCTGGCAACCAAGACACAAGCATGCTATCTAGGCATGGCCAACCGAAGCTCCAGCCAAACGTTTTAATCTCACAAACAGAAACATGGTTCAAGTCTATTTGCGTGGTGTGTGGCACAGTGTCTACTGACAATATTCAGCAGTGGCAGTAGCTGTGGACATCAGCAACAGTACAGGCTGCATGTTAGTTGGACAATTCTCGCTGCCTATTCCTTGCATGGCTTCAGTTTCTGCCCATTTTCTAAGCCTGCTATGCCTGCCTCCCCTGATTCTCTAAGAAATTTTTAATTTTGCCAATAAATCTCCTTTTCACTTCTGATAGCCAGAGACCGTCTCTGTTGCTTGCAGTTAAGAGTCCTAAATGATACAGTTATCCACTAGCCATACAGAGTGACCTTATTGCCCAAGTTAATCCCTGAAGGCTGCTGACCCCTTTTATTTGGACTATAGGTGGTTGTGTTTTTCTCAGGATACAATATCTGGTTTAATGAATAGTGGTCAAGGTGGCCAGGACACATACTTTTGTAGAAGCCTGTATATAATATATTGCCCCTGGTCATTTTCCTTAGAAAGGAGCTGTGGGTGTGACAGGCCCTCAGCTTCATGGATTATATAGTAAGAAAATTTCCATTTTTATTTAGCACCTAATGGTTAACCCAAACTTTCCATGAAATGTGGGAATTACAAAAGAGTAAGGCATCAGCTTTGTCCTCAAAGAACTTAAAATCAAGTTAGAACCACTCAGGGCACTATAATTTTTCAGAGTCAATAGAATATATAAATGGCCTTTAGGATTATAATATGTCTCTACTCTTCTATAAATCATTCAACATTTGAATATGTCATAATGAGAAGCTTTCATATAATTCAAGAGAACCTCACAGAAAGAAGTGATATATATCACCCAGATCCAGGAAAGCTTGATTTGAAATGTATTAAGAGTAGCTATGATTTCGTAAAAGATAGATATGTAAACAGAGAATGGTAATATAGCCCATAAAGAAAAATATCTTGAGGCATTGAAATTAAATTAAAATATGATCTCCCTTTCACTCTGAATACCTGCATGATTACCAATTCGACAAGGATCTTTCATTTAGCCCAACCCAACTTTACGAAAGTGCCTGAAGCCTACATTGTTGATAGAACAGCTGATGAAGCTTGCATGGGGGAAAAATCTTCAAACTGCTTGATACAAAAAAATCATATTAGTACTAAAAACAGATGGGTATTTACTTTTGCAGTATTCAACAAATGTAAAGTACCCAGAGGGCTGCTAAACTGAAGTAGTTTAAAATTTTGCAGTTTTTCTTTCACTTAGAAACAAGCATACTGTGGTGAACTTTACTGGGTTATGTAATGTAATTAACATCTAGATGCTGCAGCGCCTCAGCAGGTTTTCAGATGGTTGGGCAAAGGCAATGCCCGGCATTGCAAAGATGACTTTACTGTCGTCTTTCCTGTTGCTAATATTCCTAGATTATAACATGCAACAGTTGAAATCACTACCCATGAAACACATACTCCTCCTGTTTTGTCCTGTCTCTGAGAAGTACGGGATTTGTGGGAATACCGAAAGCTATTTAATCTGGACCAATGTCCCTAATTGGACATTTGTAATCATCCTGCAGCTAACCATGAAAGATTTATGAGCAGTTTTATTTTGTTATAGGAAACAGACATAAAGATGTCAAACAACTTGCTCCCTTTGAAGTGTGTACAAAGTGAAGGCAACTTAGCAGTGGAGTTGACTACTTTTATTTACTTCTGAAATGTATGTGGTGGGCGGCTATAATGACCGTGATTGTAGTTTGGAATCTTGAAGGATTCACAAAATGGCACCAACTGGAGTAGAGCCTATGAAACCACACGTGAATGAGAAATACGAAAAGAGTCTAAAGAACGGGAATACATGGAGTGATGGGAAATAGGGGGAAAAAACTGATGAATACAAAGGGAGCAGGCAGTAGACATGACTAAATGGTTCAGCTAGAGTTTAGGGTCAGCTTCCTAAAGATTCTGTGCCTCATCCTCTAGGCACTAAGAAAACATATAAGATCATGTGTTTAGATCCATATTTTAGAAATATAATTCCCTTTATGTCTGTGGGGTGCATAGGGTAAGGTACACTTCAAGCAAGGTGACCAATCTGAAAGAGAAGAAGGAGTCCAAGTGAAAATCAAGAACTTCAGGTAGAAGGGAATATCAGTTTGAAGAATATTAAAAACTTTCAAGATTATGAAAAATTGGAAATGCGGAATGAGAATCAAGAATAATTCTGTGTGTGGTTTGTCATTGCTGAAAATAGCAACATCATCAACCAAGTGAGGAAATAAAAGAGAAGCAGGTTTTTGGAGAAAATGATGAACGAGTTATGACATATTGAGTTTGAGGTTCTTTAGGACATAAGGCTGAAAGAATCTGGTTGAGAGTTAATGGGAATCTGGATCTCTGGAGGAGTTTTGGAAGCATAGATTTCAGAGTTGAGAGCATGTAGACAGTGACTGAATTCTTGTAAATGGATGAGAAGATGGAAAGAAAAGCACTTAAACCTTGGGATCATTAATAATAAGGTATAGAAATCCTAGCAATGGTCAGAAAGAGAAGAGAATATCTGGAAAAATACAAATGGCAAAAAAAAAAAGCTCCAATAAAGGAGTGTGGATGTAATTCTTGATGTAAAATACCACGGAGAAATCAGGTAGGATGAGTATTAAAATGTAGGCAATAGATGATATCAAGAATCATTGGCAATTTATGAGTACATACAGCTAGACAAAATAAGGATGGAATCATATCACAATGGATTAAGAAGTTAATATTTACAGACACATATAGCAAAGAAAACAAACATAAAATTAATCTGAACTACCAGAGCCTAGAACTGTGTTTGACAGAAAAAGAGCATGCAACAAATACATGTTGATTTTCATTTTATAGTTAACACAGTTAGAACTAATGACACCATGAAAGAGAGGATTTGTTATATTATGAGGCAATGCATGTAAACAAGGGTAAAGAGACTGTATGATTTTAAAGGCATTAGTTGTAGTTTAAACAATATTTTTGAATTCTTACAATGTGAGGTCAATGACAATCTGTGACCTAAAGAATGACCTTTGTTAATTAAATACATAATTGATCTCACAGGCCTATATAGGACCCAAAGATTTTATTTAGATCATTCTCAGACAATACTAAAACTAACAAACATATACTCAATGATTCTCATACATATTAACTTTTCGTGCTTAAATCATTCTAGCTTTTTGTTTATATGAAATTATTCTCCACAAGAGATACAGTAGAGCCCATTTTTCACAATATTTGAAATAAAAAAATTCATATGAATTTCTTTCCATCTTGTTACAGATTAAAATCACATCTTTTTATCCTATTTGAAAAAGAACAACTATTTAATAGAATTTGTATAATACCTTTGTATTATATCTTCAAATTCTATTTTTAAGAAAAAAATTCCTGATTATAAAAATATGCCATAATTATTATGGAATAATTTTTGAATATATTATTCTGAAAAACTATTGACTAAACAAGAAAAATAAGCATTACTCATAATAAAACAACCAAGCAACAACACTATTACAAGGTATATTTTCTTCTTCTATTTTCTTTGAGTAAAAAATACACTTTCCTCAAAATATAATTTTTACCATTTTTAGTTTTATATACTTCACTTCTATATTATGTCATGAACATTCCTATATCAATAAACTTCTTTAAAAATGCCTTTTTAATACTCATAAAATATTTCACCATAGATATATGCCCTGTTTTACTTATCACCCAATTTTTTTTCACTCTGTTTTATTATAATGATATTGAACTAAATCTCTTCTGGTGATTGCTGCTCATAATTCCTGCACTTTCATTACTAGTTGCTGTGTTTACGGGTAAGGAATATATATATATATATATTTTTTTATTATATATATATATGTATATTTTTTAAAGCAAACAAACAAAAATAGGCATTAGGAAGATACAGCTACCTGAGTAGTCAATAGCCCTGGGACTGACACTAGTTGGAAATTAGTTGGAAAATGACATCACTGTTACCATGGAGGCAATGGGTGAAAGAGACAGAATTGGTTATTTCGGTAGATGCAAAATAGACCAGAGCCCACCCATAATCAGTCAGCCTTTAACATTTCTCTCTCCAGAAAATACAGAGCTTCCATTTCTCACTCGCAGGTAGATCTCCCTTAGCACATGTATAATTTGATTCCTCTACAATGTTTAATTTAAGCCAATGTTACTACTAATGGGATTTTCCCAAACCCCTTATATTATACACCATTGAGACACCTATTAATAGGGATAAAAATGATAAAGCTATTACACTACAGCCACACAGTTATTTCTAAATAATAGTAAATAGCCTATATTATACATATAAACCATGATGCTCAGTCAAAATCAATCACTATATAACTTTATGACAATCATACTAGCCCACTTATGTTTAAATACCACACCAGAATTTATTAATATTGTTTCCTATATCCATAATATCCTTCCCCATTCACATCATACACACTTGTTCCAGCCCTTGAGAGAATTTATTTCTTCATTTATCTTTTAAGATTTTATATATACTTATATTTTGATTCTTCCACATATATGTACTAAACAGATAGAATAGCGCATATTATTTATTATATAAATGGACCATAATATGAAAAAATTGAAAAAATATCAATAGGGTCACAAATTTCCAAAGACACCTTTGAAAAGATAACGGAATTACACATTACAAAGTGGGAAAAAAAGGTCAGACTACATATAATATAGATTTGCTTTTACAGAGTATCCTCATGTAATCTCTTGCTAATCATCTGAAAGTTATATATATTTTTTATAAAATTAAATTCACATAAGGTTTGCTGAAATTTTACTGTGGTCATCATAGAAAAGAGCTATTGTTTATGAATTTTAAGTTAATTTCATCAAATCAATTCTTCATATCAAGAGGCTTTTTAGTTTATGTCTTTATTTCACATTTAATTAAAGCTAACAGTTTGTTTAAAGTGTGAAAATTTAAGAAAATGTTTCCCAAAGTGAGTGAGAGACAATTTCTAAATATTACTTCCTAGACTTTTGGGTTATCAGGTAGAAGAAACTTAATAAGAGAAAGTAGCTATTAAAGAAGAAGGTAAAAGAGCAATAGTTGTAAATCGGAGTTCTGTTAAGATCACATGAATAGGAATGAACATTAATAAAAATATATTTTAGGATATGGAACGACTACCAAGTTGAAACTTGCATAAGTTCATTTTTATTGTTATGCCATTAACTTGAATTATACATATAAGAATGCTAAAATCCATTTGTATTATAAGCACAGTCAAAATCAAGGACAGTGTATTTCTCTTTGGGATATATTCAGGGATAAAAGATATATACTGTTAACCTTCTTTATTTCTATTACTTAATGTTGGATTAAAGCAATTCTTGCTGACACTTCGCTGGATAGTAACACATAAGGGTATAAAATACCTATGAGTCACCATGCATGAATGATATACTACATAAATATCTTACTCTGTATTTAAAACACAATACACAAAAAAAGAATAACTATCAGATTACCTTATGCCATGTTTGCAATTTTTGATCAATATTAAAATTTACAAAATAAATATTCAGAAAGAACCTCAGTACATTCAAAAAGATTGAAATTGTACCAACCAGATTCTCAGATAACAAAGGTATGAAACTAGAAATGAATTAGACAAAGAAAATGAAAAAGTCCACAAACACATGGAGGCTTAATAACATGCTCCTAAATAATCAATGGATCAATGACCAAATAAAAACAGAGATCAAGCAATATATGGAGACAAATGACAACAATAATTCAGCAAGGCAAAATCTGTGGGACGTAGCGAAGGCAGTGCTAAGAGGGAAATATACTGTAATACAGGCCTACCTCAGGAAAGAAGAACAATCCCAAATGAACAGTCTAAACTCACAATTAATGAAACTAGAAAAGAAAGAACAAATGAGGCCCAAAGTCAGTAGAAGGAGGGTCATAATAAAGATTAAAGAAGAAATAAATAAAATTGAGAAGAATAAAAACAAAAGAAAGAATCAATAAGAGCAGAAGCTGGTCCTTTGAGAAAATAAACAAACCAGATAAACCCCTAGCCAGATTTATGAAGAAAAAAAGAGAATCTACACACATAAACAGCATCAGAAATGAGAAAGGAAAAATCACTACAGATACCACAGAAATACAAAGAATTATGAGAGAATACTATGAAAAATCATATGGTAATAAATGGGATAACCTAGAAGAAATGAACAACTTTCTAGAAAAGTACAACCTTCCAAGGCTGACCCAGGAAGAAACAGAAATTCTGAATAGAACAACTACCCACAAAGAAATTGAATTGGTAATCAAATAAAAAAACTACCTAAGAAAAAAACTCCTGGACCAGAAGGTTTCACTGCTGAATTTTATCAAACATTTAGTGAAGACCTAATATCCATCCTCCTTAAAGTTTTCCAAAAAGTAGAAGAGGAGGGAATACTCTCAAACTCATTCTATGAGGCCAACATCACTCTAATACGAAAACCAGGCAAAGACACCACAAGAAAAGAAAATTACAGACCAATATCCCTGATGAACATGGGTGCAAAAATACTCAACAAAATATTAGCAAACCGAATTCAAAAATACATCAAAAAGATCATCCATCATGATCAAGTGGGATTCATCCCAGGGATGCAAGGATGGTACAACATTAAAAAATCCATCAACATCACCCACTACATCAACAAAAAGAAGGAAAAAACCACATGATCATCTTCATAGCTGAAAAAGTATTTGACAAAATTCAACACATCCATTCATGATAAAAACTCTCAACAAAATGGGTATAGAGGGCAAGTACCTCAACATAATAAAGGCCATAAATGACAAACTAACAGCCAACTTTATACTTAACAGTGAGAAGCTGAAGGCTTTTCCTTTATGATTGGGAACAAGACAAGGATGCCCACTCTCCCCACTTTTATTCAACATAGTCCTGGAGGTCCTAGCCACGGCTATCAGACAACACAAAGAAATAAAATGCATCCAGATTGGCAAGGAAGAAGTCAAACTGTCCCTGTTTGCAGATGACATGATATTGTACATAAAAAACCCTAAAGAATCCACTCCAAACCCACTAGATCTAATATCTGAATTCAGCAAAGTTGCAGATACAAAATTAGTACACAGAAATCTGTTGCATTCCTATACACTAACGATGAACTAGCAGAAAGAGAAATCAGAAGAACAATTCCATTCAAAATCGCATCAAAAAGAATAAAACACCTAGGAATAAACTTAACCAATGAAGTGAAAGACTCTGAAAACTACAAGACACTCATGAGAGAAATTAAAGAAGAAACTAATAAATAGAAACACATCCTGTGCTCATGGCTAGGAAGAATTAATATTGTCAAAATGGCCATTCTGCCTAAAGCAATCTACAGATTCAATGCAATCCCTATCAACACACCAACAGCATTCTTCAATGAACTAGAGCAAATAGTTCTAAAATTCATATGGAACCACAAAAGACCCTGAATAGCTAAAGCAATTCTGAGAAGGAAGAATAAAGCAGGGGGAATTATGCTCCTTGACTTCAAGCTCTATTACAAAGACACAGTAATCAAGACAATTTGGTACTGGCACAAGAAAAGACCCATAGACCAATGGAACAGACTAGAGAGCCCAGATATAAACCCAAACATATATGGTCAATTAATATACGATAAAGGAGCCATGGCTATACAATGGGGAAATGACAGCCTCTTCAACAGCTGGTGTTGGCCAAACTGGACAGCTACATGTAAGAGAATGAAACTGGATTATTGTCTAACCCCATACACAAAAGTAAACTCAAAATGGATCAAAGACCTGAATGTAAGTCATGAAACTATAAAAGTCTTAGAAAAAAACATAGGCAAAAATCTCTTGGACATAAACATGAGCAACCTCTTCATGAACATATCTCCCCCGGCAATGGAAACAAAAGCAATATGAACAAGTGGGACTATATCAAACTAAAAAGCTTCTGTACAGCAAAGGACACCATCAGGAGAACAAAAAGACATCCTACAGTATGGGAGAATATATTCATAAATGACATATCCGATAAGGGGTTGACATCCAAATTATAAAAAGAGCTCACACACCTCAACAAACAAAACCAAATAAGCCAATTAAAAAATGGGCAGAGGAGTTGAACAGACACTTCTTCAAGGAAGAAATTCAGATGGCCAACAGGCACATGAAAAGATGCTCCACATCCCTAATCATCAGAGAAATGCAAATTAAAACCACAATGAGATATCACACCACACCAGTTAGGATGGCCACCATCCAAAAGACAAACAACAACAAATGTTGGTGAGGATGTGGAGAAAGGGAAACCCTCCTACACTGCTGGTGGGAATGTAAAATAGTTCAACCATTGTGGAAAGCAGTATGAGGATTACTCAAAAAACTCAAAATAGAAATACCATTTAACCCAGGAATTCCACTCCTAGGAATTTACCCTAAGAATGCAGCAGCGCAGTTTGAAAAAGACATATGCACCCCTATGTTTCTTGCAGCACTATTTACAGTAGCCAAGAAATGGAAACAACCTAAGTGTCCATCAGTAGATGAATGGATAAAGAAGATGTGGTATGTATACACAACGGAATATTATTCAGCCATAAGAAGAAAGCAAATCCTACCATTTGCAACTACATGGATGGAGCTAGATGGTATTATGCTCAGTGAAATAAGCCGGGTGGAGAAAGACAAGTATCAAATGATTTCACTCATCTGTGGAGTATAGGAACAAAGAAAAAGCTCAAGGAATAAAACAGCAGCAGACTCACAGAACCCAAGAATGGACTAACAGTTTCCAAAGGGAAAGGACTGGGGAGGATGGGTGGGAAGGGAGGGATAAGGGGGAAAAAGGGTCATTATGATTAGCATGTATAATGAAGGGTGGGGGGACACGGGGAAGGCAATATAACACAGAGAAGACAAGCAGTGACTCTACAGCATCTTACTACGCTGATGGACAGTGACTGTAATGGGGTAGGTGGGGGGGACTTGATAATAGGGGGACTCCAGTAAGCACAGTGTTGTTCATGTAATTCTACATTAATGATAGCAAAATTAATAATTAAAAAAAGAAATATACATATTTTGATATTTTATTTCTATATTTTCTGTAACTTCAATGCCAAAAATATACAATGTGCTTCAAGAACACTTAACTATGTATTTAGACTTTTTGAAAATTTCCAACCTAACTTTGGTATAATTTTTATTATTATCCATACCCAAAAAATCTTAAAATATGAAGAATATTTTACTTACATTCCTCACTTCTTAATTATTAGGGAATAGACACCTGTTTGAACATTAAATCCTGTAATTCATCCTGATATAATATACAATGAATCCATAGAAATAAATACTGATTTTCCTGGCTATAAAAGAAATCAGGGTGAGTCCCATGTCAATGAGCTAACAGGAACTCTAACAATATTGTAAAGGTGATCAGTGTATATCCTGTGATCTCATTTACTGGTTATGTTGTTATAGCTGATGCTTAGTGAAGATCTGAACTTGCATAATAACCAAAATCTGCATCCTGGTACATAAGGCATCATAAGCCATATTTATCTTATTTGCTTAGTATTTTGTGCCAGTAGTCCAATTTATCTTTTCCCTATTATCTTTTTCCTATTTGGTGATACTTTCTCATTAATTAGTCATTCAACAAATAATTATTCAACTATTATCTTAGTTGCTAGAGTTTTCACAAGAAATAATATAAAGTTACTTTGTCCCTGTGGAGTTTTCATTCAAGTGGAAAATAGAATAGGGAAAAATGAATAAGTATATAATACAACTTCAAATAAGTAATGAAAAATATACATCAAGTAAGAAGGGAAGAAAGAACAACTGGGGTGTGGGTATGGCACGCTGGAGGTGGGTTGCTTGGTTAACCCTGAGGAAGTCACCTTTAACTCTATGTATATTCTGTGGTCAACACAAAGTATTACTTGCTTTTACAGTGTCTTAAACTAATTGAAGTTTCATGTAGTTAATTTTTTTTCTTTGTTTCTAGAATTTGAGTTGTTCGAAGCCAGGAACTATATATTTTTTTCATCAAGCAATATCATCCATAGAGGCAAGCATAATACTGGTATACGATAGGCACAACTGATGTATTGATCATTGGCTAAATATTCATTGCCTTATATGAAACTTTACTAGAATGAGATATGACTTCAAAGCAAATGCTATGCTGATGTGTTTTATACGATCATCACCTGTCTCTATTACCCAGTTTTATATATAACACAATAATAGGAAACTGAGATGCAGGTGTTAGCCAATAGAAAGCTTAGAGAAGATAGGTTAACTTAACCAAGCGGCTCACTTACACTGATCTCATTTTACAATTAAAATTTTTTGCAAAACTATGTAATGTTATATTTTATATGAAATCATTAACAGTAGTTAAAACTGGAAATACGTGCACTCATGTTCAATTAGGTTACGGCCAGAGAGTGAGAGTTTCTTCACAAAGGAAGGAAGGAAAGCAAGCAGGCAGGCAGGCAGACAGACTAAAGAAGACTAGACCTAAAAATTGAATTAACTCCTCCAAAGCATTATGGCATTTGCTTTTTGTTACAAATTAAATGATAGTGCCATCTGTTTAGAGGGGCCTAAGAAAAATGGGTAGTTCTTATTTTTTAGACATAGATACAGGATAAGATTAATTAAATGTCTATGCTTTTATTAAGAAAATAACTTGGATTAAATTTCTACTTAAAGCTCTAGAATGCTTATGCTAGAGCAGGAATTCAGAGAAATACCACTCCACTGTATTAATGGAATAGTCTTGCTATTATCTAGGAATTTTTACATTAGAAGAAAAAATGTTTTATTTCTCTCATCTTCAAGTTTTACATTTCCAGTTCATTTTTGTTTCATCTGAGGTGCTACTGAGATAATCGTTGTTAATTATCTTCTAATTGTGTATGCGGCAGCACTGAGAACATGCTGCATATTTCTGGGCCTACATAGACTGCCCAGAGCCATACAGCCCTCTTCCCTAGCTCTGTTATTTGTAGCTCTGAGCTGTCTGCTTAAAATGATGGTACATCTTATCTATACATGAGATCTTTGAGCCACTTCTCCCATTTTTGTTTTACAACTTATTTGCTTTAAAGGGCTAGATTGCTTCTAAAAAATTTTTTTTAAAGCAAAATAAAAATGGACATGCATAAAGTAAATTTATTTAAAATTTCTCATGTATGCATTCAGTTTTTTTGAAGACATTCACATATGTTTGTGCATACATATATGTGCACATACATGTATGTGTACATTTGTATATGTGTATATATAGATACACACACACACACATATATACATATATATATGTATTTAGTAACTATATTAATGGTGGCAGTTATCTCAAAGTAGGACTAGGAATAACACCACCATAGGAATTTTTGAACTAGGAATTCTGTCTGAAGGTCAGACCATTTTGTTTCTGTTTTAAAGACAACTTCAGCTGCTCCAAGCCAAGTAATCTGTGTTCATCCTTGAGCATTAATACAATTCAGGATAGTCAGCAACAAATGATGGTGGTGCTACATGACGTGACAGACTAAATATTTACCATTTATTCTGTTCCTCGCATAGTATAAGTAGTAATATAAAGCTTACACTCTGGGAAAATAAATTGTAAATGCATCGTCAATAATTAAGTAAATTCCTTGGAAATCATAGAAGCAGCAAAAATCAAAGAAAACTACTACATAACATAGTAAAATTCTGATATTCATGGATTAAATATCTGCAGTCTCAACCTTTTAATATATGTCTCATAGACATATATTAACATATAATTGTATAAGAAATGGGGATCATGTAAGGCTGGCATGAGTTGGTGACTTGGCTAGGAATAAGCACAACTTTTGAGAGCTTTGCTAGCTAGCTCCTACCTTGCAGTGCAGTCTTGACATTTATTTTACTTTATTTTTTGCTTAGAAGTACAAAATCATTTTTTGAACTGATCAAAAACTGTTATGTAAAGTGATCCCCAAGGAAAGCCAACGGCTAATTCTCACATTTCTCACGATGGAAATTAAGAAAAAGCGAAACAGTTTTTAAAAGTTGATGCATCTTAGAAAATAGAAGTTCTGGATAAATTTGATGGTGACTCAGAGGAAAATGAGTACACCATATGCTCTATATGGGAAACAAGGAAAAGTGATGTTTGAAAACGTTTCAGCCAGTGCTCAATTCAGAATTTATGTTAATAGCATTATAAATGACTTTAGTTCTCTTTCTATAGAATCATTAAGGGCCTACAGGGATCGTTTAAATATTTCAGTTATACTTTACTTCTTTTTATAAGGAAAATTATATATTATAGCGATACTTAGGGATCTCAGAAGGTCTTGGGACATATCCCTCATTAATACCTAGGTCTCAGTATTTGTAGATTTAGTTTTCCCTTCTAATTTCTTGTTAATTCTTCAGTAATGGCTGAAATTGGCTTATTAAGCTTATTATGAAACTTTTCTTTGGAGATGCAGTTTTCCTGCAAGTGACTGTTAAATTTGACAGTATAATGACTAGAAACTTATGACTTAAGATGCCTTAGGAACTGCAGTCTCTCCAGACGTGCAAGTGCTAGCATGCACAGTGGTTAAAGACTATACCCTCGACGGCTACCCATTCCTGCTGCTTCGTCGTTGTTTGACTCGTTTTTTAAAAACTATGGCAGGTATTACGGGATTTCTAACTTGTGCATGGGTATTAGCCGGTCTGTGGCCATAAGGAGCTTGTTGTCTAGGAAGAAAGCAAACTATCAAGTAATTGTAGTACAGGGTGTTATGGGGTGGGGTGACAGCACGCAAGGCATAAAGAAGAGAATATGGGGTTGGGATCAGCTAAACCCGTTTTCCCCGCTCTGTGGTTCACCAGCTGTGTGACAGGCACTAGGACATAGTATGAGTTCAGGGAATGGCACCTGCAGGGTAAGCAGCACAAGCGGCAGCACAGCGCGGAGAAGGGAAAGGTCCCTTGGGCAGCAGTGATCAGTAGAGATTTGAATCTGTCCTTGGAGAACAAACAGGCCTGACGGGGCAGATGTCAGAAATCTGTGCGCGGCCCCAGCGTGAGCAGAGGTGCCGCCGCGTGGGGGGAGTGCAAGTGCCGAAACAGAAAGGGTCTCTGCGGGGCGGGGTGCCCGACCGAAAGTGGTTTTTAAAGAAAAAAGCTTGCCTGCCTCTGTGATAACCTTCTACGAGCATGCTTCCTTTGTTTTCCATAGCGCTTTCCTTCGCAGCGCCCACTGGAAGCACGGTCAGCTTGTGTCCGGGCTGCTTTCTAAATTTAATTAGAAGGTGCTTCCTAACGCGGAAGCAGAGCCTCCCCTCTTCTTTCCGGGATTTCCGTTGATCTACTCAAACTCAGCTCATCAAATTTCCAGCTGAGTTGTTCTCCGCACTGGCTGAGCGCCAGAATCCCTTAGCATTAGACCCCACGACACACACACCCCCGCCACACACACACACACATGCATGCAGATATCTCAGGAAGAAGCTCAGGGAAGAGGGGTCCACGTATCTTTTCTTAAGAGTTCACAGATGACTCCAATCTTCAGAAATGATTGGGAGATAACTTTTATCTCCTGTCTTCTTTCTCAGCAATTCTTTAAAGTATGGGTGGAATAAATTACCTCCACAGATATGATAGCTCCCTTGCTTCTTCCTGGGATAACTAAATATTTCTCCTTAAAAAAAGCAGAATATGTCCCCATGTGATATTAACTGTAGAGATGTCAATATCCAGGACCCTGCTCCATCTGCCACAGCTCTCGCACTCCATTGGGCCCTTATGGTCCTCTGCCTTACCACCTCCACTTGGCCAGTGCAACAGATAGGACCAGGATAACTCTAAATTCCCTTTTAAAATAGCATTAGAAAAATACAACAGTATAGTTGCTGCACTCATAAAAGTAGTCCCCGTGCCTTTTGCAGGCGAAGACACAATTCAATTTACTCTAATTTTCTTTATTCTTGCATTCTTCTACTTTCATGCCACTGATCTGAGACTAGCCAGGCCTCCTTCTCCCTTTAACTCCCATGGGCTATCTTTCTTCAGTGCCTTACGTCCTGTCCTACATTCCATTCTCTCTCTCTTTTCAAGGTAACTGGTTTCATAAATTTATACCATGAAGTTATAAACTGTTTAATGAGTTTTCCTTATAAAGAACATTCACATTTTAACAGAGAACTCTAGAATACTACAGTGTAACAAGGTCTCCACCTCACAGAATGGTTCAGTAATGGTGGGTAGTTCGGACACCATGGCACATACTAGAGAAGATACAGTCGAGCTATCAAGGCTTTACTGTGTGCCTTTAAATTACATCTTATAGACTATTAAAAGCCTGACTGTGTATAGGTGGTTATAGTATCGATGAGCCCAGATCAATTTTTAAAAATCTGCAGCAGTGTTTTAAAAATAATCACAAAAATATTTAAAGAACCAAATATAATAACATTACCAGTAATTAAGCTTTGATAGATTTCATATCTGGTAGGTGCTCAATAAGTACAATTAATGGAATATTCAGTAATGACTGGGCCAACCAACGTATTTCAATAATAAAAAAGAAAGAGAACTCTACCAGGAGACAGGAAACCTGAATTCTAGTCCCAGCTTAGGAGCAAGATGAAAATGGACCAGAAAAGAAGGGAAACAAGTGCTCAGAGAGATTGGCAGTGAACCGGACAGTTGTATTAAGAGGGTGGAGCAACATTTGGAGCAAGGTTTATCACAGGATTTTTATCATGCATGTTGAAGTGTGGGAAGGGGCTGTGAAGAGGGAGAAATGAAAAATATAAAATATGGGGACTAGAGTGAGACATTAAAGATGTAGCTGAGGCTGGGATTAAGCACATGTGCAAAGAGATTGGTCTTGGAAAGGAGGGGGGACTCTTCTATATGATATTGAGGTGAAAAGTGAATGCTACTAAAAAGATCTGTTCCCAGGAGAGTTGGAGCAATAGCAAGTAGAATTCCTCAGGACTCTGCCAAACACCTCCTGTTGTACTCCCTGTCCAAAGAAAGGTACTAATTGTCCCTATCCCAAACATCGCACATGGACTAAGTCTGTGGAATAACATATCCACTCAGTGTGTCTCCCAGGACAGGTCCCTACTGTCTCCAACCACTCTAAGGCAGAAGACCTTCAAAAGACATCCTAGCTGATGGGTTGAACACATAGGCCTTTTGCTAAGAAAATACTAAAGCAGGTCTAACTTGAAGAATAATGACTCCACATTTTGGGGAATTAATTTCTAGCTAAGACAGTATCACCAAATTAAATTAATGAGCTGGATAGGATTTTAAAGGAGTTGTATTGCCAAAGAGCACTAAGTCTGGCAGAATGGCATGGGATTGCTTAACATCTAAGTACCACTTGACTATGTTAATAGGTTTGGCTGTATCAACACTGGACACAGCTATGCCCCCAGCAGCAGAAACTGAACCTGTGGCAGCCAGGCTCGCCAAATATAAAGAACTTGATTTCCTTCATAGGACATAAGTTACCACTATACCTGCCAGCAGAATGTGGCCTATGCTCACTACCATTTACAGCTATATCTCCATTCCCTCCCTCTCCCTTTCTAAATGGGTGGTTCCTTCATTATTGCTTATTAAGTGTGTATATTATTATGTAGTCCATATGTTATATAACTTTGCAGATGAAATAGCAAGACATTATGATTCCATTATTTTTACCTGCCATTTTAACCCCAAAGATATTTTGACTGAGACAGTGGGAAAATTAGATTTGGTAGAAATAACTCAGAAGCAAGGTGAAAGTGAAAAACTGCATAAGATTAAACCTTTACACCTGATGGTCATATTTAAAATTGTGTAAACAGATTTGGGGATGACAGGAAATTGCCAGAATAACTCAACACCTAAATAAGCCCATTAGTACCTTTGAAGCCTTGAGTTCCCCAGAGAAGAGAGTGAGTGTGAGGTTTTATTAATTCTGGGGAGGGGAAAAGAACAGAGATATCAGCAGGTCTGAAATTAGTACAGCAGATTCCTTGGCCACCGGAGAGGGTTCAGCCAACATATGCTAGTAGTACTCCAATCATGCAAAAAATAACACATCTGCCAATGTTTCACATTTTCTCTGGGAGACTACCTAATACTGCTGGGGCAGACAGTCCTGGGAGGGTTGCATGGTGGTGTACAGGTGGGATAACCTGTTCCAAGTATTCATACTTTGGGAGGAATTTGCTTTCTCCCACTTGTACCTGAAGAGTCTTAGTACCTGGCTTTACCCACTTCTCAGTGAAGGGGTCCTGCAGGTCAGTGTGTAATCACCAACTCACTAGACAAAACTGCTATACCATTTACAGACTTCCTGTTCACCATAGCTCAAGAGAACCTCAAATCCTGACCTGTTGTTGTGTGAAAAACCTACTTTACAGGGAAGTCGAAGAAAACTTACTACTTATTTCATGGGCTCCGTAACTTGTGGGATGGATAGATCAAGTTGAACAGGTAGCTGCTATTAAGGAAGAGCTAATGAATGGATAGAAGAGAATGTTAATCCAAGTGTAATGAGTATTCTCAAGGAGATGCAATTACAAAATAAAAATAATAATTACTTGAAAGGACTATAATGATTTTCAGAGTTCTAAAACCAAATAGAGGAATTGAAAAAGAGACTAGCCACTGCTGAGAACTGAATTAGTTCTTTGGATGATCAAATAAAAGGGGGAAGAAAAAGAATATTAGCAATAAAAGAAGAGATTTAGAGGAAGATCTAGGTGACATAATATGCAAAGAAGAGGAGTTCCAGATGGGGAAAAACTGAGTATGGAATTAAAGTGATAATCAAGGAAGATAAAAGAATAAAAACTCCCTGAGTTGAAAAAAGATTCGTGCCTCTTGACTGAAAGGGTTCCCTAAGATTCAGAGAGGATTAATTTTACAAAAAGCCACACACCTAGACATGATCAGGGGAGATGTCTGACCTCCAATGCTAATGAAAAAATTCTTTCTTCTATCCAGAACAAAAAATAGTTTTCTTACAAAAGAAAGATTATCTTACTATGCTATTAAAAGAAAAGGACTGCGATCCAAGAATCTTTATGCCAGCTAATATAATACTCAAATGTTAAGGAAAAAGCACAATGGTTTTCAATGTTCAAGGATTCAGAAAATATGCCACCCATGTACTGATATCTTATCTGAAGAAAATACTCAAGGAAGTACTTCCAACCTCATGAAAATTCAATCAGAAGCAAATCTCTTCTTTCTGAGAAGAGGAAAGAAGAGCAGTACGATGAACGGTGTTAAGCAATTTGTTTTCATTTATATGATGACAATTCTACAACTAAGACTTAGAAGTTATGAGATGGGATTCTTAAAACTATATATATATATATATATGTAGCTATATATTTAACCTATTTAATTATATATTTAATATAATTATAGTAAGTATATCATATAATAGGATTAATTATATAAAATATACACATTGCATATTTATATGTTTAATATATTACTATATAATATATAATTATGCTATTAAATTAATTGTATTATATAGTAATATATAAAATTAATAAAAGTTTGATAGAAAATTAACTAAAATTTTTCAACTATTCATAAAAAAACAGGAATTATGGAGGGATGAAAGCAGTGGAAAAAGACTATTTGCTTAAAAGTCTCTAAAAGAAGAGGAAGGAGGGGTGGGGTTTAATGGTAAAATGGGCATGTAGATTTAGGACCATCATTTAACAGGACTTCACCACTATTGAACTGATATACTAATCATCATTTTGAACAGAATAATGAAAGTTCCACATGAACAGGTAAAAACAAAAACAAGAAAAAGGGAAAAAACCAACAGAGAAAACAAATAGTAAAGACACAATAATGTGAAACAAAAACCCCAATAGATCAAAAGATTAGTATGTATAAATAGGTTGAAATCCCTATTAAAAAAAAAAGAAAATCTAGATTGGGTTAAAAAAATCAAATGAAAAAGCCAAAACAGAAAAAAAGAAAAGAAAATGCAGGAATAGCAATTTAAGGTTTAGAAAAGAGTGAAAAATCTAGAGCCAAAACAATAATGAAGGTAAAAGGATTGATACTATATAATGATAACAGGTATGTTTTCCAAAACTATATGCACAAACTATACAGCAAACAAGATAAAGCATGAAACATAACTTTAAGGCTTAAAATTGAGCATAAAGCTTATAACTCTAGGAAACAAATGGGAAAATACCTAAAAACAAAATGATAATAGGAGATTTTAAAAGATCTCCTTTAGGTTATTGACCATAAGCTGAACTGAAAAATATTTAAGGATGTAGATGATTAGAATGATATAGTTAACAAGCTGGATTTAATAGATAATTGTGGAACCATGTAATACACACAGCATATTTTCATTTTTCTCATATTCCCATATGAGTACACTGGACATATAATTGGCCACAAGATGAACACCTCAGCAGTTTCCCCCAAATGGTATTTTTATCCACTGGGTTCTTCTACTAGGATCTAATAAATCTATGCATTAAGCACCAATAGATGACCTACCACACTCCATCCATTGCTGATATATGCAGAAAGACAATAAAGCTAGTTACAGAGAGAAATTGGTTCAATAGATGGAAAGGTTCTAAGGCATCAGGTTCTTGTCTCCACTTTTATCCTGAGTTACCTGTCCTACCATTCCTGTGATTTGGTTCCAGTCAACAACTTCCCTCACTTGGCTTAAGATATAACTTGTCTTTCTTTTATGTTTTCATCAAGAAAAAAAAAAGGACCAACTGACACAAGGTTCTCTCTCTCTCTCTTCCTCTCTCACTCCCTCTCTATACACATGCAGGGATGTACACTGAATTTATACAAAAATCTTCAGTTACAACATGTTGAATTGCAAAGATGCTAAATTAATGTAGACACTCTCAGATTTATCATCTGTGTGCACAATTCTTGAAAATTTACATCCTTCTTATGAACACTTCTCTTCCCCGAATAGTATTAAGAAGATCAATTGAGTATAGGATATACTTAGGAACCCATGGAATTTTCCAATTTCAAAATTCTTTCACTGAACACAGATTACCCAATACCCAATTAAAGACAAACATTTTGAGTTCTCTGGTTTAGCATTTAAAAAGGTGAAAGTTACCTTAGTTTTTAATTTACCTACAATGTTAACATTTCTTATTTCTTTGATCTCAAAGCAGATAAGCATGACTGTCCCTTTAAGAGCACCTGCTGTCTTCGCCTGCCATTTTACCGCTCTGGGCTTCTCTCCTTGATGAACACTGGCACTTTCTGTCCTGCCGTCGGTGTTGTAGAAGTGCTAATGGTGGCTGCAGAACTAAGTTCTCCATAGATGCAGCCTAACTATTTCAGGTAGACCGGGGCCAACTCTGCCTTCAGTGACATTAGGCGATAGCTTGAAATGGGTCGTGATGGGAGCAGTTACACCACAGAAACCAGTAAATGCTACAAATCGGGGGTTTGTTTGCCATGGAGGTAGTGTATCAGTACCCTGTTGGTTTTTGTCCCAGGTAGTTGACTTGACAAAGTTTGGAATTTCATATTCTAGTGGAAGGAAATAAAGTAGAAAAAAAAGTGCCCCTCAGAAATGGATTGCATTCTTCTTGAGCAAATGACTTTTATTTCTGAGAAGTACAGTTTTTTAAAAAGTCATGGTCCTTAAACCAATAATTTTGAGAAATGTTAAGTCTGAAAATTTCATCTTATAAAATGATAATCTGAGGAAAAATAGTACTTTTGCTTAAGGCAAGTTAAAAACATGATCTTGCTTACTTTTCTTTTTCTAATCTCCTATATTCTTGTACTATTGAATCTTTCTAGTTTCTACTCCCAAGAACAACTAATTTAATTTTTCAAAGGACAGTTGGGATGACACTTCAGTGAATAAGAATTTTTCATACTATGCCTTAATATAACGTGGAGACTTACTATTATTATATGAGAAAAAAAATCACCAACGTTTTTTTCTGGTAAAGCACTGAAACATTCTTATTATCTTGTATAACTCAACAGTGCTAAGCAGAAGTGGACTTAATGTTCTTAATGGAATTAATCAATAACCAGACGATAATAACCAGTATTAGGTTCAGAGTTGGCAAATATGCTTATCAAAGTCACGTATGGGAACAAACTGAAATCCTTAATTTACATCCTCAAAATGTCTGGAAAAATAAGAATAGTAGAGACAAGGTCAAAACAGAGAGCTGAAAGTTTAACACTGATGAATGCGCTGATGTCTAAAAGATGGATTTGTATTGGGAGTTGAAGTCATGATAAGAGGGTTGTCAGGAGCATGCGGAGCTCTGACTTTAAGGGTTTTTGAGTTGTTTTTATTTAGTGGCCTTTGAAATTTCTGCCCTTGCCAGCTCACGAAGAGGCTTATCATTCGTCCCCCTACCACTCACTATCACTACCACTCTAAGAAGGATGATTCAATTTATTTTTATGACACCCGTTTTTGAGGTTGAATGAAGTCTGCTACATGTCCTGTGTTTGACTTAACAGTTTCAGGTATTTTTAAAACACCATTAAAACAAACTAGCAAAAAAAAATCTTATATAGAATACTGAGAATCAGTATATTTCCTTAATGATATAAAGGTTTTCGGAGATTCGTGTGCATGTGTGTGTGTGCGTGTGCGTGTGTGTGTGTGTGTGTGTGTGTGTGTGATTGTCTGAGTTATCTTCTATGAACTGAGAAAGGCCTTCTTTTGTTTGAATGTGACAGATCAGTTAGAACTGTGGCAACTACCATTTACAGCTATTGATTTCAATGTGACATTAAAGGCCCCAAATTCAAACATTATTCTCTTCAATTGTCACAAACAAAGGTTAATAATAGTTGAGTTTGGACTGAAGGAATCAAGTAAAGATTGCCAACTGAAATTAGCACATTGTTTCTCTCTGAGTCACAAATCAGTTTGAAGGTCTATGTTCCCTAGATTACATGTATATTATCATCATTTTAAAAATGTGCCTTTCTCCCAAAAGTAATATTTGAAATACAGAAAGGGAAATGTAGTTTCATAAGAAATCATGCCATTTAAAATAATAAATAATTTAAAAATGTGTTTCTCCTTGCACAGAGTAAAACATTTTGTTTTGTTGCTTCCATTGCAGCAAAATAATGTTTCTCATAACTGTAAAAAGTGGTATGTAGCATGATTAAACAATATTTCAGCCCTTTAGTTCATGCAGAGGTTACCAGCTAGAGGGGAGAAAGGTTTGATTAGGTTTATGTCTCCATGAGAAATTTTAAAGGAAAGCATACAACTTCTTTAATATATGAGCGCTGAACCTACAAATGGCTTTTTCTCGTGGGCAGGTATGAAAGAACAAAATTCCTTTACTATAATAAATAGGCAGAAAATAGCTGGTAAGATATTATAAATCTTCACAAAAGCAAGGGCAAATTTAAAAAGTCTGCAAGTCTTTACAATTTCTACTTGTTTATATTTATCATGATTTACTACTCTATCCTTTTGGTAAATGGTAAATAAAATTTCATGTGCCGTGTGTTCACTATGAAAATTTTCTAACAAGCATCTTATTTTTAAAAAATCACTCCAATTTTAATTATTATTTATTAATATATTATTCAATATTTATAAAGCACTTTCAAATTGTATTTCTCATCAGATGGAAACTAGTCTTTTTTTGATTATTTCAAGGAAAGAAATTCTGCATAGAATAAATAAATTTAGGATAATTGATTATTGATCATTATTTCTAACACAAATGAATGACACTCTTTTAAGAGTTAGCCTGTACTTGTTAGCAAACTCGCTAAGGAATTTTGGAAGTGAGGCAATATAATTCCAAATAAACTTGGCTTATTCCTTGAAGAGACCGAACAACATTTGGGCCTGAGTTAATCCAGCGCAACAGCATTTCATAGCTTAATAATAGTAATAGTAGTGAAGTTATTTTAACTCCAGAGTAGCAGCCAGTGTGCTCAAACATAAAAATATTCTTAAAACCTGACTTACTGAGATAGTTATATTTTAAAACACACAAGAACTAAAAATTGTTCCTTTATAGGCAGTTGCATAAAATAAGAAATGAAATTTCCCCTTTCCCCCTATAGACACACACACACACACACACACACACACACACACACTGATATATGCGAAAGTTGTTTTTCACTTATTTTCCCCTAATTAAGACATATCTTTTTTTTTTAATGGTGGCAAAGCATCCTGCTGTATGGACATGTCATAATTTACTTAAACTTCTCCTAGAAGATAAACATTTGTTTCCAGTTTTAGTGTTAATAAGAGTGTTGCACTGAACTACATCAAATGTGTTTATGTGCATGTTAAAATTTTTATGAAATAGACTTCTAGAATTGGATCACTAAAAGTTCATGCCCTGAAGTTTACTTAGTTACGGCAAAATACTTTCTTACAGAGTGGTATGACTTCACTTCCCCACTGACGAATTGTGAAAGTGCCTACTTCCCCATATTTTCAATGGCAAAGATTTCAATGGTAATCACTCTTTGCCAATCCAACTGGTGAAAAATTTAGTATCTGTGTTGGTTTAATTTGCACTTCCATGCTGACCAGCTGGGTTGGACATCTTCTCATGTTTACTGGTCATTTGCAATTCTACTTCCTTGAATTGCCTATCCATTTTTTTATTGGGTTGTTTGTCTTTTTCTTATTAACTGACTGGAAATCTTTTTTTTTTATTTCTAATTTTGTTTTTTCCTGCTTATGTAGATAATGTAGGCTCAGTTTAGAAAATATATACAGGCAAAAAGAAGATGAGAGTCCATATTTCAACCCACACAAAGATAATATCTTTGGCATATGTCCTGTTAGTTGCATCGGTGATAAAATTGTTCTGTCCATTCCGCTGCTCACAGCTGCTTGTCACTCAAAACACAGCCTTGACATTTTTTGTATCTTCAAATGTTTATCCACAACTATGATTTTTAAACTTTAATCAAAACAAAAGAAAAATAAGAAAACACTGAAATCCTTTTCCCAAGCAAAATTTCATTTTAAAAACTCAGAAAATGAATCAAAGTGAAGCTGATCTATCAGCTGTCATAACTCGTATCCTGTACTGGATCATGACTATGGGAACGCAAGAAAATGCCTTTTAATTGACAAGTGGAGAACAGAGGAAGAAGTGATGGTTACCTGAGTTACAGTTATGTGTGAAAACTGGCTCTATTCTTCTAAATATGTTACATGTATTTTAATCTTCACTACAACTCTGTATGGGGAGTGCTATTATTAACCCCATTTTACAGAAGAGGAAATGAATGCAAAGTCACTTTCTTTATCTGACAACATTGTATAAATACAGCAATCTTGTTCTGGAATCTGGGCTCTTAGTCACCATCCAACTGGCCTAACAGATGTAGAAAAGTTGGTTTTTGTGTATAGATAACAGGTGTCATACGACAGTAGTCCCCCCTTATCCACAGGTTCACTTTCCACAGTTTCAGTGACCCATGGTCAGCCAGCCTGGAAGTCAGAAGGCCGCAGCAGCCTAACACCGCATCACATTGCCTATGGCATTCTCCTCACTTCATTTCATCACTGATCTTGAACTGTGTGGGTCCACTTATACACAGACTTTTTTTCAATAAATATGTTGGAAAAATTATTGGAGATCTGTGACGATTTAAAAAGAATTTATTTCCTCTAGCTTACTTTATTGTAAGACTACATATAACATACAAAATAAATGTTAATCAACTCCTTATGTTATGATAAGGCTTCCAGTCAAGCACAGGCTATGAGTAGTTCAGTTTTGGGGGAGTCAAAAGTTCTATGTGGATTTTCAACTGCGTGGGGATCAGCCCTACTAACCTCCATGCTATGCAAGGGTCAATTGTATACACAGGGTTTGGTACTACCCACAGTTTCAAGCATCTGCTGGGGGCCTTGGACGTATCCCCAGTGCATAAGGGCGGACTCTGTACTGTTTAATTAAGAGTTCAATATTTTCACACTGGTTTCTAATGAGAGCTGTCATTGTACAGTTTCCATATGTGTCTGGATCTTTTTGTAAGTTCTCTAATATGCAGCCTTGCTCGATGTATTTAAATCTGGGTTTACAATGAATATAGAGATCATTCTGGAAAAAAATGAAAATCTTTATATCACAATTTCTAATTCCTAAATACAATAATTTCCATTGTTTGCATCTTTTAAAAACATATTTCAATCCGAATTACTTAATTTTTCTATAAAATGATCATACACATATTTTGTTAGATTAAATTTTATTTATTTGTAGTTTAAATGCAACAATAGTGTACAGTATTTTTAAAAAATATATTTCTAGTTTGGTGTAGCTAGTGTATAGAAAAGAAATTGATGTTTGTATATTGACTTTTTCCCAGAAATTTTTCTAAACTCTCTTACCAATTTTAATAATTTATTGGATTATTTTAGATTTTCATTGTAGATAATCAAAAGATACGTGAATAATTTCATCTTTTCCAAGCCTTATATATTTTTTTATTTCCACACTTTTATTTCATTTTTGACTTATTTTTCTAGTCTTACTGCATTGACATTGAATATCCGGTACGATATAGAATAGATATGCAAATTGCAGGCATCCTTGTTTCATTTCTGATCTTAGAGAAATGCTTACCACACGTCACTAAATTTGATTTTTGCTGCAGTTATTTGCAAACATATTTGATCATCTTAAGGAAATTCCTTCCTATTCACAATTTTCTAAGATGTTTTTAAAATTATGACTAGATGTTGAATTTTATCAAACATTTTTTTCTGTAACTATTGAGATGATTTTATTATTTTTTTTCTTTGTACCCGTTTATATGATGATTTACATTAATTGGTTTGGGGAAGTAAACCAACTTTGATTTGCTGCAAAATGCCCCACATGGTCAAGCCATGTTTACCTTTTTAAAGCATTACTGGATTCAACAGGTTAATATTTCACTTAGTATTTTGTACTGATGTTCTTAAGTAAGATTAACTCGCAAATTCCTTTTTCACACTGAACTTTCAATATTAAGGTTATGCTTGTTTCATAAATAAGTTGAGAGGGTATTTCTTTTTCTTTGCTATAATCTGAAATAGTTCAAAATCTTTCTGCTAAGCACTTGTCACTTTTTAAAGCCAGTTTTGGAAGATCTGCTTTTTTTCTGTGAACTACAGACCAATCTGACTGGAATGTTGGTCAGCCATTCTACAGTTAAAATGGAAATTAGGAATCTTTTTGGCTAATTAGGTTTCAAACAGCTTTTGCTTGTACAGTATATTCATGGATGTTAAGAAGGCACTGTCAACAATTAAGGTTTTTGATAAACTCCTTTCCAAGAGGATGTTTTCCATCAACAAACAGAAGCAAAACTAAATGCCCGATTAACAAACATAATGTCCTCTTTAATAATTCTCAGCACTCTGGTAATTCTGCTAATATTATTGTGCTATCTACAATTCTTTCCTTTTGTTTCATGTTTTGAATAATTCAATTAAAATTCTGACAAAGCAATAACAAGGGATTAAATGTTGTCGAATTGTAATTCAAAATAAAAACATAAGCTCTTTGGGAGTATCTATTAAAAAGTCTATACAACCTTTCCAAGTATTTGAGATTATTGACCTACAAAATAAACAGTTAAGTGTTCAGCTGATTTATCCTGCCTCCTCTTTTGTACACAATCCAGTTAGTGAGGACAGTAAAATTGTGTAACCCTCAATGAGTTCTTTCAAAGTAGACCACTTGGGGAGGACTCTAAGTTGTCTCTATTGGGCCTACATGGAAAGAAGAGTGATGTCTTGCTTCCCTTCTCTTGTGCTGTAAGGAAAACATCTGTCACACATGGGCACTGAACAGCAGATGCACCCGGCACACTCACCCACCAGGGCCTATAATTTTGGCCTTTTTTCTGGAAACTGTGAATGTACAAGGCTATGTAGGTATAATCCTGTTCTCATCAAAATTAATGATGAAGAAAGATACAGTGAGGAAATCACCTACTCTTACATCAAGATTAAAAGGAAATTAATATAATCTGGCATCATTTTACAAGAGGTACTCTGGAGCAGCTGTAAAGTGTGCAGGCCTGTAGTCAGATGTTTTGAAAAAGTTGCTTAACTTTTCTGTGCTTTGGTTTCTTTATCTGCAAAAATAGGGATGATGGTAGTACTCGCCCAGAGGGCTGTTTGCGAATGAAATGATTTAATCTATCTAAAATGTTAACATATTTCCTGACATAAAAAAACCTCTCAAAAAATCGAGAGCAATTCATTGTTTGCAATCTAAGCTAATTCTACAAATTCTTATCCAAAAAAATAGTGATGAGTTTTAGAGAATCAGAAACCATAGGTAGATCCAACCTAGAAGAATGCTAAGCAAGCAATAAAAGAAGAAAAATAAAATTAAAGAAATAAAAAAGATAAAGGTAAACAGGAGAAAAAAATGAATTCAGTGAGATGAAAGTAGTCTTGAACCTGGGACTCCTCTTGAGGGCTGGGAAGGAAGGATGGCAGGAGAGGATGGCCAAAGAAAAAGAAAGGAAGTAATGAGAAAATTGAAACCTGCTTTTTAACTAAGTAAATTAAACTTTATTGTAACACTGGCTGGGTGGGATATTAATGGTGAGGTGGAAAGAATTAAATATTCACATCGTAAGTTTTAGTCCAAAATACCCTACTTACAAACTTTCTAACCTGAGGTTTAGCATGCATACAACCAATTTTTTTTTTAATAATCTAGCCCTCCAAATTGACCTACATTCTCTCTTTTTTATGTTCACAGTATATACTGAAATATAACATTTTTATATTTACTTATCCACATACAAGGCTGGATAATTCTTGCAGGCAACTATCCCATTTGCCAAATCCAAGATGATCTAAAAGTTTTGGGTTCATGGGTCAGTGAAATAAATTAGTTGATTAATTAAATAGCTTATTTTCAGAGAAGTTGTTTTTAAAGGTGATGGGTTTTGTATTAAAACTAGAACTAGTCAACACACAGGAAGGACTGAGCTCCACCTACTGATAAGGCTGGAGGTCACAAAAAGAGGAGAAAAATAAAACCATAGGACAACTGTTTTGGATTGTTTTATACTGATTCTAAAACATTCTTTACTCAAGCGTTTCTGTCATAAGTGGAAGGTGGTTTCTAAAAATGAATTGGAGATTGCAGAGATACTGATACTGTTAACTTTTAAAAATCAGGGCAGCATGTCAAAGGCACGTAACATAGGAACAGTGCCTCATCTAGGCAGAGCCATTGAGTCAAGACAGGAGTGAAAGTCTAGAGAGTGAACGGGGTACCCTTGACACAAAAGTAAGTTTGGATTGGTGGGATGAGCTGAAACAAAGCCCCACCCTTTAGGAATGAATCTGTGGGAGGTTCCCTGAGCTTCTCATTGTCTATCCTGTCATCGAAAATATTTCCTCTGTGACATCCTTTAAGGATGTAAGTGTCCTAACGTTTACTTATTTACTTTCAGTCTATTATTTCCTTTTCACTTTTACAACTATCTTCATAGGTCTTTATATCTATTCCTCCATCTTCCTTTCCCCTGACTAAGAAGGAAATAGTTAAAGTTTGGAAGCACGAAATATATGAGGCTCTAACATGAGCATTTTACTGCATCTGGAAACTGAGAGGACAGCTGATTTATTCTTGTGAGTGCATAAAATGAACTGTATTACAAGCTTGGGAGTTTACTCTGAGAGCCCAATTAGTAAAAATAAAATAAGAGAAGTTGTTCCCACAACATTTGAAGAATATTAAAGGGACCAGTGTTTCTTAAAAAACAAAACAAAATTGATATAAGAAAAATTTAAGGGGCATAATTCAAAGTGGAAAGAAAAGAGAAAAAGAAAATATAGAATGAAGGAAACAACTAGAAATTTGGAGACATGAGGAAGAGTGGAGAGATAACAAATGTAAGGAAATGGACAGAGATAGAAGAAACCATTTAATTGGTAGAAAACAGTAAACTAACTTGTTTGAACTATTATAGCAATGCTTATTTAAAATAACAACTCCAACACAAATAAAAACAGTAATAACCCTGGAATAAAATAAAGAAAGAAGAGAAGGAAAATACAAAAACACAATAGGGATAGGAACAGAAAATCAGAGGTGATTCAGGAAAAAACAGATTAGAGATAATAAATTTATAAAAAAAGAAAATAAGCAGGCAAATACAATCAAATTCAGCTACTGCAAATATTACAAAAATCCACAGCCACATTAGAGGTGATGTAACCATTTCTGTTTGTTTTTAACTGAAACACAAAATGGGAATGAAGACTCTTGCACACTCTCAGGTGTTCATTTGCCAAAAGAGATTTGAGCTTTCTAATGCAATGCAATTAAATTTAGGCAGAAAAGCCAGAAGTTCCTTATAATATCTAAATAAAAAATAGGAGCGCTAGGTTGAAAGGGATCAAAGAAGAGAAAACAGAGAAGGCAGAGTGACAAATAACAGTATGTGGCATGTCCACAGAAAGAGGAAACAAGTTAGGAAAAAGAGACATGGCCAACTAGAGGAGGCAAAAAGGTAGGACAAGACTGATGGTGTCTACTGTCCTCAAAGCCTGTGCAATTCCTGCCCCATAATACTCGCTCATTTAATAACTAGTTAATGGACTGAATCAGTGTCTGTTACAACTACCGGAACTATCTTTCCAGGCTGTGTTCAAACACGGAAAAACAAGAAAGGAAAAAGCAGGTAGGTGGAGGTGCAAGGAATAGTGTCAAAACAATTGATGCTTTGGAATAGACCGACTCTTGGAGAAAAGATGAAGATACTGAAAATTTTGAAATTAGGAAGAAAATTTACAGACCCTGTGAACTGAATACGGGGAATAAATAGGTCTTTGCCATACTCAGAGCTATTTTACTGGTTTTCTGATCGCCACCAGCCTTGGCACGCCTCCGGACATATGTCTGGGATTCCTGGAACCAAAATGAACAGTACCTACAGTAAACTGCACCTGTCCTGAAGGGAAAATGACGACACATATCAACATGTAACAGAATGCCGACCGAAGGAGAAATTGTTTTTCTGCATCACAGGCGACAATCAGGCAGAAAGAGTAAGAAAAGTAAAGCAAATGACTGCATGACAGAGGAGAAAGACCAAGCAAGGGGGTGGGTGAGCCATGACGGCAGAAACAAGGTAACAAAAAGGACAAACCAGCAGTAGAAAAGAACTGTCAGACACAAAACCCTCAAAACAATAGATAGGGGGAAAAAGGAACAAGATGACAGGAAAAGAGCAGCATGGAAGCTAGTAAGAAAAAGAAACAAAAATTTCAAATAATGGATTTCCTAACACCCCCGCTGTTCAGCGAGTGCACTGTGTCACAGCCTCAGGGAGCAGCGCATAATTCATTACGGCCACTGGCTGCCAGGCTGCTAACGAGAGCAACAGCTGTATGAAAATACCCTCCACCACTGCATGGCTTAATGACCCGCCCTTTGTGGGGGGTAGGGCTGTGGAACCTCCAAGGACGCAGCCACTCATGGGGCAGGTGCCGCTCTGCTTGCCGTCTGCTCTTCGCCGTGGGACGAAGGGGTGGTTAACTCTCAGGGCATCTCCGTGGGGTTCTCGGCACCCCTCTTCAGCTTCTCCTGAATGATCACCAACTATCAGGAGTAATTCCTTAATGCATGACACCACATACTGCCTCCTTTAAGGAGGGTGATGTCAAAATTAAACAACAAAATCCGGAGTTTCAGAAACAGACCTTGACAATTAACATTCGTCATTTTCGCACTGCATTATACTTTAATCACGTCTGGAGATGTAAAAAAAAAAAGTAGGGTTTCTCTTTTGAAATGAATTTGGATACCAAAAAAATTAAAATCACATCAAAATACAGATCATTCAGTTTTTACCATTTTCAGGAACCAGCCATTTCAGTAATGTTTATATAGAAGAGTTTTCATTACTTCCACAGACAGAGACCCCTTAAGATATGTATCAATAATTCCTATGGTTAGTAAAGCCAGGAATCACTTCCTTAAAATTCTTTTGGAGAGGCAATTGTGCCCGAGGTCGGACACACAACCTCTTGTGCCAGGACTGGACCCTGCCACATCACTCACACTTTCTGTCTCCCGGTTCTCTCATCTGTAAAATAGGAATAATAACATAAACCCACCATAAAGTCGCAGTGAGGATTACAGGAGTTAGCCTCTGAATCAGAGCCCGGCAAACTGCATGGAAGGTATCAGTTATTGACCTGCTCTCAAGTGTGGGGACATTCAGGGAACATTTGTAATCCAAAACTGTCCAACATTTGGTAGTGGGCATGCAGACTGGTGCAAATAATTTCGTAAATACCACTGTAAGCCAGGCTGCGGCAGTGTATTTTTTGTTCTGTTCCCTCACCCCTGGGTACGGACCTTGTTTATACGGGATAGCAAGTGTGTAAAAGGAAGCCGTGGTCAACCATTCTGATGTGTTTCATCCTCCTAAATCCTATAGTGACATGTAAAAAATGCTCATTCTTTAAAAAACGATTATTGAGTTTCAAAGGTAGAACATTCAAAAAGGAGACAAACTCCTATCCAGGGCATAGGGAATTGTGAATAACATGTATATGTAAGTAGTATGCACTCCTAGACAAACTTACTTAGAGTGGATTTGAGACCCAAATTGGAGCTATCAGACACATGAAACCAAAAATGGTCGAGGTGGAAAGTTAACAAAAAATCAGAACAAGGTATTGAGACTGGTTTTAGAAGGAAATCAACTAATTTGAAACAAAGGCTCTGAACTTATAAAATATCAAGAACTATTCATTGCCAATGGCGCACAAAAACACTTTATATGAAGGTTCAATTCATTCCATTATTCACTCATTCATTCACTCATTCATACTTTCATTAATCTGTCCAAAAACTATTTACTGAAACTACCATGTGCCACACTAACATTAATCCCTGGGGACTCATTGAGAAGCAAGGCACTGTAGCCTCGTTCCTTTGTTTGTAATATAGAGAATATCCTGTCTTCCTCTTCAAAGTTGACTGAGGAGTGGATGTGATCCCGTGGGTAGAAATACCCAGCATAGAGCCTAGAATAAGTAAATAAACACAATTTCTATTCTCCATAAAAATCCTTTATGAATTTATTATCTTGGGATATATCTATGTTATGGTAACTACAGTTTCATAGCAGCCACCTCAAAAATATTACCCTTATTTACTATCTACTGGGAAAATGATATTTTGCTATATTTATTCAATATCTATCATCTTTATAGAACAAGTCACTTAATATTTTTTAATACTCAAAATGTTTTATGTGTAATTTTTAATTGTTTAAAACAAGGATGGCTCTATTTCAAAAAAAGTTTTAAGGAAGAGTTTCATGGTGGGGCTTGCAGAGAGTGTACTGAAAACACCAGAATCACAGATATCAGTGGGTGCTCCAGGGTGGAAAAGTCAATATCCCTGAGAGTTGAGATTAGGAATCGTGGATTCATCTGAGCCTAGGTCATCAGATGGATGAAGAATGCTTATCTGTTGTGGGTAATAATGATTCACACATTATACCATGGAGCAAAGAAGAAAAAATAGAGAAGAGTAGGAATACTGGAGATATCAACTGCTTCCTAGATTCAGACAGTTATGAAGTCAACTTCAACCTTATGCCATCAGTTACATTAGCAGATACATCCGTCTAAGTTTACAACTCCAGAATTTGTCCGTCTGCACAAGTCAGAAAGCCAAGAACTATCTAGCCACCGTTTCTTCCTTAAAACCCATATCCAACACATCTGCAGATACTGTTGGATATACTCCTTATATTTGGCATGTCAGTTTCTCTATCTCTACTATCATTTCCCTAATCTAAGCTACAAGCCATCATTATTTCTTACATGAACTACGGCAAGGGATTTCAGCCAGTCTTTCCAAGTCCATTCTTATGCACCTCTATTCTATTCTCTCAAACTGCAGATATAACATGTTAGCTCCACCATTGTCACCATCCCATCCACCTCAGACATGACAGGCCCATGCACATACAGACATGTGCGTGCACACACACACAGGACAATCCTTTGAATAACATTCCACTGCCGTTTGGAAAGATCAGAATGCTTAAAGAGGACTGATTCTTACAAAATATCACTTAAGTTTTCCTCCAATGTCATTTTGTGCCACACACACCTATCACATTTATTTTAAGGACGCCATTCCTCTTTCTGGCCCTTTAACATGCCTTGTTTCAACCACAAGGATTTTTCTCATGCTGTTTCCACTGCCTAGAATGTTGTAACCCACTCAATCATTTCACTTAGTTAAAAATCCTTTAAATATTTCAGTTATCAGATCAAACATCGCTTCTTAAATAATCCTTCCTTGACCCTGCAGAGCAGTCCAGAAACTTACATGTTCCTCGAGTACCACAGACCACTACTTCGTGGTTATTATGCCAGTTACACTTTATTGTTTGTAGTTATTTGTCCAATATCTGCCTACTTTACCAAATGGAAAGTTCCATGAGGATAGAGAACACGCTCCTTTTGCTCATATTATATTCTCAGCCTTTTACACAATTCTTGGTACATAGCAGATACTCTAAATATTTGTTGAATGAATGAAAATAGAGAAATATTTGACAATTTGGGGAGTGCAATTAATATTTATTGGGACTCTAGAACCTCTTTTGCCTAAATAGAAAGGTTAGTCTCTAAAAGTTGGAGACCTAGGTGATAGAAAATAGAAGGGGAATCAAAAGTGAACACAGGAAGGGGGGATAGAGAGCCCACACTAGAAGTGAAGGATCCGATTACTTCATCATGTACCAGGTTCTCCCGTATTAGACAATACACAGTGAAAACAGGACAGGCATGTTTACGATGTCACCAAATAATTTCTGGTGTAGGCCAGAAAGCAAAAACGTTGGCAAAGGATAACTGGTAACAGAGATCTCTGTTCATTTGCTAGAGAGCTGGAAATCTTACAAATAAGAGAAAAATTCTGTATGTTCTTTTGTGATGAGTACTTAACATACATGAAGTGTCACTGAATTTGCAACCTTATCTGTAAGGACTTTCAAAGCTGAATACACCCAGGAACAACAGATAGGGAGAGAAAACAAACTATCAACTCTGGAAAAATAAATAGCAAATAATATGAGGAAAGAACCAGAGATAGTCAAGACAGCTCAAAGCAGCTAAACTTGATATTTATATTTTAAGTCGGTATCTCCTTAAACGAAACTTCTGGTGGAGCATAAATTTATGAATCACACGACCACTTAATAAAGTGAACTTTTGGTGAAAGAACAAAAGCAAAGTCAGCTACAAAACATTATTATCATTAAGATTTCTGCAATGTAATCAACACCAAGACAGATTCCATGTTTGTGTAAAATCTGTGATTTCCAATTAGCACCACCTCATGTGTATCTGAGGGTCACAGTTCTCCTGGGAATGTGGCTGCCAGATGATGGTAACAGAAGCCAATGACTCTTCAGTCTTGAATCAATACTCCTAGACTGTAAAATGCCATGATTTTAATAAATCTATTTTCCCTGGCTTATCTTTTTTTAGGGCAGCAATATTTCCTCGTCTAGTTAGGCAAACCCACAGGCCTCCTTCCTGACACAGCTCACCTACTCCCAGCTGGAAGGCTTAAACTGATGAAACTCTAGAACTGCTTCTACCCCAACAGGAAATGTGCAAAACTTTGTGTGAGATGGAAGTTACATTAATTTTTAAGTTCTTTTGAAAGTGGTCCCTCTTATGCCTCCCCTTGACCTGCTTTATCTGTTATCCTCTCTCACCTTAGCTCAGACTCTGCTGCTTCTTGAGTCTCTTAGCTCTTGAGCACTTACTAATTTTCTGGTCCAGTTTTGTGTTTTAGCCTAATTTGCAGTGTCCTTTACTCCTGAGTCTTTTGTGGATTCAATGCATGATTCATTCTTGTTGGCCAATTCTTCTAAATATTCTAGGCTCCTTGGAACCCTCCATTCATTGTCAATATTTATATCTTAGTACTTCCGGTTTCTAACTTTGTTTCTACTCTGCACTACTGATACCCACTACTCTGGTGTGCCGTTTTGCTATGCAAACTCTCCATGACATCAGAGACTCAGATTACAGCCTCTCCCCACCTCACTGCCATGTGTCTCTCTTTAGGTCAAAGACATGTTTAGTTATCTTTACGCAACAGTCAACAGACATATAGAAAACTGTGTTATACTTAACCAAATTCGCTGTGGTGTGATCATTTAAAAAAAATAAAAATGATATTGCTGCTTTATTTGGGGGTATAACAAATGATAAATACAATAAAACAACATTAATTAAAATATATACTTTTAGATCTTTTTCCTGCAACCACTCACCAGGTGGCTCACCTATTTATATACATAATTATTTTTTCTTACTTCCACATGATCACTACCCTACACAAAAGCAATGATACTTCCTGACGTAGAACTGGTATTTTCAGTTAGATTTCAATAGTGTTGCTTTCTTCTAAAAATTTTAAAAATTATAAATTTTTCGAAGAAAGCAATAAGTTTTGTATCATTAACCAACATTAATAACTAAAACGGAAAAACTCACAGAGTATCAGCTTAAGGCAAATTATCAGCAGATATATAAATGCCTCTTAACAGATCCCTTGTCGTTATCTACTTACGTAGCACCCATATCTATGCAGATGGCTGAGAATTAAAATCAAATAAAAAGTTGGGCAACATAATACAGTATAAAGCAAATATTTCTTTTTGATCACTTTTTCTCATAAACGAGTTGGTAATTTATTTTAACATGCTTCAAAAAATGATGATGCCACAAGGGAAATAGAAGAGAACAGGAGAAGTCAAACATATACGGATAATACCAGATTTCAGTCACGTTAGCAGCAGCTTCCATGCAGCCCTTTCTCATAGCTGTTCACAGAATGATGTCATTTTGCAGGGCAATTATTTCCCAATCTGTGGATGTGAGTTTCAGGGGCTGAACCCATCGAGGCCATAACCTATCTCCTGTTGATCCAGTCAACTCATAGACCTCAGAGGCCGACTCCCTAGTCTGAACCTACATGCATTCATGCTGATTAAAGCAAGATTTAACATCAGGACAATGCAGCACTTTGCCACACATCTATCTTAAAGAGTCAGAAGAAGGAGTGAGAGGAATCAAGAACCTGAAATGGAAGGGGGTTTCATGGACACTTACCTGACCAGAATCAAAAAAACAAATCTAGCTGAACAGTGACCCTCACTTTAGGTCCCCCAAGAAAGGCCATGGAGGTGACTGCGGCTTCAGCTTGTGTTTCACTGCTAGTAGGGCTCCCATATTCCTTTCTCTAACCGTTGGGACTTCTCATACTCCTGAAGTTCTGAATGTGCCTCTGGGAATATAGGATACTATGACTTATCAATTGCATTAGCTTTAAAAGCAGCATCTTTATATTGTCTCCTCCACAGATATCTAACGGGCACCTGACCCAGAAGGGCCGTGGCCATCATTCCCTGGACACTGTCTTGTGCAGGACATAAAGGGTCTGTTAACCCAGCTGCTGGAGGAAGGTTTTATTTCCCAAGAGAAGTGCTAGCACATCTGGGCAGTGTGGTCCTCACATGCTGTTTTGTATTCTCCTCCTGGTGACAGACTTCTGCTCTCTGGCAAGGGTAAGAGTAATAATCCATGGTTAATGTTTTATGAGAAATGTTGGCATGGTGTAACAAAAACAAAGCTTTTCTTTCTCTTTTTTTTTAATAAGCTACAAGTTTGTATAAATTAAATTTGGACATAGAACAAATCAAGAGGGAAACAGCAAAATGTTGCTTTGGGTGATCTTAGTTTAAGTCAATGATTACTTAAGATCACTAAACATTTAAGATTACCACTTTCAAACCTGTTTGTTATGGCTGAGCTAAATCATCCTGAGAGCAGGACTGTATATGTACTTTCTGATGATAAAATTAATGCTGCCTGAATGGAACATTCCAGTGTTTAGAATTCTCTGCCAAGGATGTGTGTAAATAAATGGAGGAGCTCTGAGACAGCAAGGCAGCAGGGGATAACAGGGGTACCACCACCCTTACCCAGGACATTGTTTTGACTGTGAAGCAAGAGTAGTCTTCTCTCTGATTCTATTATTATCATTTTGGAATTTTCCATTCAAAGGAATAGTTGTGCACCTATTCAGCCATCACACTTACAAGGAAGGAATCCAAACCACTGGAAAATGAGAACCCTACAAGGGCCAGGGAAATAAGTTCTTGGTAGCTTCTTAGAACTCTTAGGTAAAGAAATCCAAATTCACTGATGATGATTCAATCTCTAGGTCTCTAGATTCATATGAGACTATGCATCTAGTTTCCACCTTTAAACCCATTCACATATAATATCTTGTTTTTCTTTTCTCATGGAAAGTTTGGTTGATTGATAAGACAAACTCAGTTAATTAGTTAGAAGTCATCTGAAATAGAATGGACGGGTGGTTTCTATTTGGACAGTTTCAGTTGAAAAGATACAAATTCCAGGCAGAGAGAATAACAGTATGCCAACAGGTACAGTCAGGAGTTCCTAGGGCATTGCACTGACTCTCCAATTTGACTAGAGATTTGGATCCACACAGATGACATGTGGGAAATACTGGGCAGAGCACCAGAAGTGGGTCAGTGACTAGGGCACCAGGACCTATGGGTCTTGCTCACTGATTAAGGCAAATGAAACACTTTCCCAGTCCCTAGTTCCTTTCCTATAAATAAGGGGGTTGAACTAGAAGATCCTCAAGGTTCCTCTCAGTTCTAAAAGTCTGTGCTTCTCTATGCCACATCTTTGACTCAAGGCAAAGAAGTAAACAGTGTTGTGCAAAATAAGGAAAAGCCTTAAGAATTTATGTTGTCTGATGTCAGGAAAAAAATCCTTTCAGTGCTGAGAAGTCCTGTGGAGCTTGCTGCCTCTTGCTCTTCTTTTTTGCCATGTGGAAGATAAAACAGGGAGGTAGAAGGCAAAGCATCTCGTCCCATGCTTTCCACCTACACACCCCATCAACTGCTTTTTTTTTGGTAGCTGACTGGGGGAGAAGGGAGTCTAAGAATTAAAGGTACTGCTGACGGTAGAAGCAGCCTAGAGACTCTGCAATGTCAGGAACCCAGAGGTTCAGCAAAAATCCTGGGAAGGATTGGTTTCAATAGTTAAAGGTTGAATCAGAGAGGCACATATTGATCAAATCCATGTTTGAGAAAGAGCGCTTATCCTTGGCCGGATGTCTGCTGTTTCCATGGACCACATGCAGTGTTAAAGACTAATTAAGCTCTAGCTCCTCTTGGCTGCATGGCAAGGCAGGCCATGTGTGGCCATATCTCCCCCTTGTTTCAGGAGAGGTTAGAAATAGGACTTTTCTGTCAAATCTATCTGTGTTTTAAGTGCTGGCAATCATTTCAAAAAACAACCACCACTACCACAGAAAGCCTTTCAAGCCTATTCAGCTCCTGTCTGAATCTGGGTTAGAAGGTGCTGCAGGATAGAATTAAAAAATATTCAATATAATTATAAGAAGATAAGACAGGGTCATTCACTTGATGCCATAAGAACAATCAGAATTTAGGAAAAGGAGACCTTAAAGAGGGCATTTTATCTGGATTTTATAGAAGTTATTATAGTTCAATTACATGTATAAAGTAATACACTTATCACAGGAAATTGGTTTACACAGATTGCACGTAGACAACTTTAACTATGAATGTTAAGACACTGGAGAAGCTTCCTTACTCCCAGGAGATGGAAGACCTAATTGGTAGGCTCAGGTTTGCTTGTGTTTCTATGTATTGAGAGAAATGGGAATTTAGAGCCACAGAAGTCTTGAGAGATTACTTAGTGTCGCACTTAATTTTCAGTTCATAATATTTAGTGCCGATCTAAGAAGACCAATTTATTAGGAACTGTTTGTTCTCAGTGCCTTCCCTAGATTCAGGCATGTGTGCCAGTTAAAGCTCAGGCCCCAGGGGATGCTGACCAGGTTTGTGACTGGGAAACATGGAGGCTCCGGGTTTATAAAAAGATGTTAAATAGGACAAAACTCAACCTACTCAGAGGGTTGTTGTGAGAAGAAGGGAGAAGACTAGAATCTTTTTTTCATGTTGTAATACAACTTTCATTCTTTGGAGTGCACACAACTAAAACTAGGGCATATTTTCACCTTCGCTTCAACATCAAGGTTATTGGGGGGGTTGCCATCAACGAAAATGGCAAAATCTGATGGAAAGGCAGGCTGGCACATTACAGACAAGGGTTCTGTTGTAGCCACATTAAGTACAAGGTGTCTATAAAGCCAAAGCTTTTTAAAACACCTGCACTTAGATACTCATTCATCAAATAAAGTAAAATATACCAGAAAATGAATGGCATTCATTGATGTAAAAATAATCTGGAATCACTTAGGTAACATTAATTTTTATGCAGGCCAGGGAAAATGTTAAAGTGTTTTTTTTTTTAAACAATATCATATGCATTCATTTATTTCTTTAGTCATTTTTGTTTTATCAAATGTTCTTTATGGGTAGTTTAAAAATAATATATTAGCCTGCTACCTATAATGTTAGCATTCACAGAATATTAAAGCTGGAAGAGGATTTAGAGATCACCAAGTTCAAATTCCATATTTTAAAGATAGAAACTAATGTTTCAGGAGAGTAATTGGCTTGATCAAGGTGACACAGATGGTTGATGGAAAGAATAAAGAATGAGACTAACTGTACACATTCAGCAAGCTTTATGCTTTGTGTTTAAGACTGTATATAAAGCCTCACTTTGCAGGAAATACACAATTCAAATTCCCAAGGTCAGCTTGACTTTCCTTTATTTCTACAAATTCCATAAATAAATATGGTTTCTACCTGTTGTAGACTAGAGGTTCAGGAGTCTTCTCTCTTTATAAATTTCATAATTTTTAGTCACTTATGAAAACTTTGATAGAGATTTAAATATATACATGTATAATTAATTTAAAATCACTGAGGTACAAAGGCAGTATTTTTCACTTACTAAATACTTGAGATAAAAGAGGTAAAGACAAATGTTTAGAGAGGAAAATGCACTGTATTATGATACTCTGTCTCTGCCTCTTAAGGGGCTAAAATTATTAGTTTCTACAAACAGCGGAAATGGGGAAAGTACAAGACATGTTTCTAACAGGTAAATATTCTAGCCATGGAACTAATGTTAGTTTGTTTCATCCATGAAGTAAACATTTATCAGGCTCTGACCGTGTGCACGGCTTTATGCTTTGCACACAGGGAGCATGCAACACATGGGATTCAGGGCCACACTGCAATGGGGAAGGGTAGCTGGAAGGGCTCCTCGGTCCCCCAACACCACACGCAAATTCCCTATCCCACCACCATGCAAGTATTCAAGACTATGAACCTTAGGGAGGAAGAAGCAATGGGAACAGGAGTTAAAGACAGAGAAAAAGTGAAGGAAAAGATGACTGAGCTCTGGATGTGTCTGTGCTCACTCAGAAAAGTCAGTTATTATAGTGAACCTATTTTTTAAATGCACTAATATTCTTCCTTCCCTCCATTTAAAATATTGAACATTTATGTAACCTGAAGCAGAGTAGTTATTTAAAATATGTTGGAGCAAAAGTGATTAAATGAGCTTTATTTTTCAGTTATATGATTTACAAGAGAATGCAATTCAAAAGAAAATTTCTGAACTTGGCTAATAGAAAGAATTGGTTTTAGTTGTAGAGATTATAGCTAGCAAGTGAAATGGAAATTTCCTGTTTCCTTCAGCTTAAGATACGATTTCTGGAATATCTGTTTTCCAAGAGTTGTAGAAATCTTAATGACAACTTTGACCACAAACTTTAGCATTTGGCATCCTCATTCAGTGAAAACTGTGAATAAATGTAATTGGCTAAGTAACTCTCTGGAGAAGATACACCTAAAACACTTAGTAGCTGGGTAAGTTCCAATGTGTTCATAGAGCAAATGCCCACTCTAAGAAATAAACTCAAGGTTTGGCAACATTTTCAAAATAAATGTCATTTTTGTGGCAAGAAATACATATTAAAATGCACCCTTCTTTAAAAAATTAGTCAATATATTTACAATTCTCATATCTGTTTGTATCCCTGGAACTAAAAATTATTTTGGTTCTAGGTTGCAGAGACAGTGGAAGGGACAAAGAACGCTGTCACTCCCTCGGTCCCTGTTCCTTTCAGGCCTTATCCTTTTAGGAGCCTTCCTCATTTTAGCCAAGTTACCATCTTGACAAACTGTTAACCTGATCACTGACTCAGAAAAGTCATAGTTTAAAATAATTTTATTTTCACTCTACCAGTAACTCTGAGGCTTGGTTCTGTTACCACCCTCACGGATCTGGGTAACCTGTTGTGAATCAACACAGGATATACACGCAAAGCATTTGCCTGGGCCCTGCTCTCCTGCTGCTGCAGGAGAATGGTTTCTTCCTAAGTCACAAATCTTTTCTGAAAGTTAGTTAAATATTTACAAGGTACTTTAAAATCCTCCCTGAATGCTAATATGAAAATAGCTAGCTATGTTCATTTGAATAAGCAGAAAATTTTGCCCTTTCACATTAAGGGCTTCTTAGTTTAATTCAAATAATTCGATGACTTGAAAGAAAAAAAAATTGAGCACCTACTGTGTACAAGGCCCTGTGCCAGATGTGGGGATAAAAGTAAACTTCCCAGGACTAGGAGAGTTTTCACAAAGTATAAAATTTCATATTATTTAATTCACACCATTTCCCTCTGAGAGGCTTAAGAACTAAATTAGATGCAAACACTCACCTTTTTAGCATTAAGCTTTTACATTCCTCCTTCACATACAACACTGTACCTAGTTACATAAAGACACAGTATTTTCTACATATTAACATATATTTCCACATCTTATTCATTAGGTTTTTGAAAGTATTTTAGCATGGAGTTTCCATTTATTGTATCCAAAAATAAAAATAGCATCAAAGTCTTTTTGCAACTCCCAAAACACAGTTAGGGAATAATGATCATATGCTAAAAAATGTAAAATGCAATTTGTGCTGTGCCCCATTTACTACAAAATCACTACGAACAATGCATTTTGTACAGTATATTGCTCCAGGGAAACTGGATCGGCATCAGGCATGAATAGAGAACACCGCATTTGAAATCAGCTAATTCTGCTTCAGCGCTTTTAAAAACTATTTGTTATGATATTACTTCCTGTCAAGCACATAATGTGATATTTTCCTCAATAAAACTAAACCGTTGCAGTAATTTTAGCTTCCCTTGTTTTCCACTTTTTAAGCACTAAATATTTAAACAATGCAGACCTGGAAGTCTCAAGCCAGTCATCCGATCCATACATGTTCATGCTTAAGGTAGTCACTGTCCGTATGAGGGCCTGTTCTGCTACACAGCCACACATCATGACAGCTGTTGAGATCCTTACCTGCCCACAGGCCAGGCCCATTCCTCTTTCTCCCATGCCATGTGGACATGATAAATTTAACTCCAGGGCATCTGCTCCAGAAGCCTTTAAGATGCAGAAGGAAAATGACAGAAAAGGCAAAGTTTTACTTGTATACTGATAGACTTTCACCATTGATAACTTAACAGAGGTCATATGTGTCAAATGTTAACTATTGTGTTTTCTGTATCACAGCCATTTTGTGAGGAATATTCAGACTCACCTTAAGAGTGTGTATAAGAATAACAATAGCAAATATTTATTGAATACTTATGACACTCACTGTTCTATGTGCTTCATATTTGGTTATTAAGTGAGAGAGCAGAGATTTTAACTCAGGTCTATTTGACATCATATTCATTCTGCCCTACACAGCTTCTATTTTTACAGAAACAAATTTTACTGACTGGATAATTGGTACTGGAAGTAGTGGTTCAAAAAAAAAAAATGTAGTAGACTAGCTGAAATGCATATGAATAAAATTTAAAGCGTTTTTAACTGAAAATGAATTGCATTGTATTTAAAATAAGTCCAGGCTAACAAACATGAAATGCAGATAATTCGTCTTACTTTAATCATTAAATAGGAATTCTTCTAATTCAAACTCGTTAATTCATTAGTATACAAATGGGTCCTAGAAAATGAACAAAACAGATTACTCTAGGTATTCTTAGAATACTTGGAGAAGCACAGAATTCTTGAGAAGAATGTGAAAACTCTAAGAAAAAAAACAAAATACTTTTGTATAGTTTAATGTAGTAATTTGAGGGATGAGGCAATCTGAACACCTCAAATTTTATATCTTTTACCTAACTTGTAGAGTTTCTCCGGAGACACAATTTCTTAAGTAAGGTCAACTAAAAGCTTGAACCAGTTTCTATAATATAACATATCTATCACATCATGCAAAGACTTACAAAAAGAGTCCACTATTTCAACAAATTTAAGAATTCTATTTAGCTATTTCTCAGTCAACTATCTTATCCATCTTTATTCATTAGTGACTCTGCTTTTTTTTTCCTGCACATTTGTGAAAGTTCATTCGATCATTCCACCTGTTTTCTAAATGCCCTGTGCTACTTGAAAATCACCATGAGTCATGCTCCTTTTTTCCTAGTTTGGTAGTGAGCATGGGCAAGCGCAGCCTGCTGGACTCCAAGTTCGAACCCTCGGTCTGCTAAGGAATTGGGGATGCTTGGGGCAAGTCTGTCAATCTTCTTGGTCTCCATCAATTCACATGTGAATGGTAGATAATATGACCTATCTCAAAACCATGCCATGTGGGAATTACCAGCTTAATTAAAAGATTGTACCTTGCAATTATATGTAATACTTACTCCACTGTTCTTATTATTTCTGTTATTTCAAATATTTCTATTAGACTTCTTTATTTAGCTATAAGGCAGCGAACTGATTCAACAACATTTTGGATTAGTTAAGGTTTAGGTGGCATTTGTATACATTTGTTCACATTATACAAAATTCCTAAAATGTAAGTGCAAGCTTACAATCAGCGATCATCATAGTAGACAATGACAACTAACATATATTGAGCATTTATTATATGCCAGACAAATTATTAGGCTCTTGGTCATAGGATATATCATTATTCCCATTTTAGAGATGATAAAACCAAGGTACAAAGAGCTTAAGTGACTTACTCATGTCCCACAGCCTATAAATGAGAGTAGGGTCCTGAAACACTCAAGTATTTTGAGTCCAGAACCTATGTTCTTCCTATCATAACTTATTAGAAATGACTTATTCCATGGCTGGAGTTGTTATAATGTGTTAAGAGAACATAACAACTCAGACTCCCTAAAAATCCTAAACTTGAAGTAAAAATTTAAATCTCGTAAAACCACCTATTCCATCTTTTTGTTGACTAATTATTAAAAGTTTCCCTAGTATTACAGGCATATGCAAACATCAACCCACAAGCACACCTGGAAATGAGCATCTAGGCTCCCCACAAAAAATAATAGTGCTCAAGGTGACACCAAGAGACCAGAGACATTCCCTTGGCCTCTGCCTGAATGTTCCTGTCAGAGGATGGGCACCACCTCAAAGGGCAGTTAATTCCATTTTCAAGCAACTATATGAATTCAAAAAGCCTTAATTGCTGAATTAGCATGAAATGTTAGATTAACTGCAACTGGGCACACATCTGACTCCTGTTAGTCACAAGCTTTTTAGCTTAGTCACATAGCCCAGAATTTATTCTAACTCACCTAAATGATTATACAATAAAGCAATCTACTAAAGGCAGTGACAGAAAATTTGCTGTGTCTAATTTCATATATTACCTATTTATCATCCATTTATCATATGAAGTGGAATGTGTATGTTAATGTGTACTCTGGAATCAACTTCATGGATTTAAGCCCACTTTTACTAGATACTAGCCGTGTGAACTTGGGCATGCTTTTTGCCTCAGTTTCCCCATCTTGAAAAAGTAGAAGGAGTAACTTACAGGTTTGCTTTTGTAAGGTATAAACAAATTTAATAAAAGTTAATGACTTAGAACAGTGTCTGGACTGTAGTAAATAGTGTGTAAGTACGAGTAATTTCTAGCTATCTATCATGTCTTTCCATTCATCCATTCATCCATCCAATTAGAATTTCCAACATGCCTTTCCCCAGCTTTGATCTGAAAAAGACTTTAAAGTAACTATACTTCATGGGGTTGGGGGATAAAAACTACTCTGAGGAATTCTCAGAACAGTGGTAGCAGTGTAGTTTCTAAAATCCTCTGAATCACTTTTTAAAAACTCTCAGAGAAACTAGGGTAGCAAAATCACAAACTCTGTACAATATATACAACAAAATCAGGTGCAAAACCCTTCTCCCCTTCTCCTTTCCTTACCTCTCGCTTCCTTCCCAACCAATGTAGTCCTAAAATCACTGGGTGGGACAGAGCAGAGTAGGCGACAAGGAGATGTGAGGAGGGGCCACGAGAACCCAGTGCAGGGTTCAGAGCCCAAGGCAAGGAGAAAGAAGGACATCCGTGGGAGGGTGGCTTGCTACAGTGGGCAGGGAAGCTTCCATGGATGGGGCCTGTCAAGGGGCATCGGAGTCCAGGAGGCTATTAACCTGGTGGGGCATGAAAGCCACACTTCTTGGATTCTCTCTTAATTTTGTCTGTTGAAAGAATATTCAAGGCCCAATGTTGACTTTCTGTGTAGCAACACTCTCATCTAGTCTCAACTACCCAAAACTGGAGACACAAGTTCTCGGGGAACTTAAACTACTCCAAAGTGGACCTGGGATAGGTAAACACTGAACTGGCTTGGACCTCACTAAGTCAGTTACTATAATTGTTTCCAACTAGGTGTCCACCTTTCCGGAGTCCATTCTGTCCCACTTACCATCACTGTTCAGGGAATTATATCCACCTGGTCATATATATTTCATACATATATACATACATAAATGTGCCTCTGTCTGCTTTTTTCCCCAGCCTGTTTGAGATCTCCTAACTCTAATATTGATTTAATTTCACAACACACTGTTAGCCCCGATTTAGGTAAAAAATGACAGGAAGCTGTCTTTTAAGTGGTTTATTCAGATTCTCTGCCATGAAGAGTGTGACCACCTGGTTTTGATATCTGGCCTCCCCCTTGGACCTTCTTTATCTCCACCTCCCAGGCATGGCCAGACAATCTCTCTTGGGGTCCCTGACTTAATATCTCAGCTTTGGATCTTATCACCTCAAGTTCACTGGTGCCAAATAAAGTGCCACTCTATATTTACTCTGTAACTCCTCCCTTTCCACTTGTCACATGCCAATACAATAACTTGGTACTTCTATTTTAGTTCATTCAACAAACATTTGAGGGATACCCCCAGGAGGACAGAGCACTGTGCTTGGAGTTGAGGATTAAGCAGAGAGCCAGTCAGGGTCCTCCACCCCCATTGAGCCCGCTTGTTACTAAGCAGGACAGAGGTTAAAGAGCTAATGATAGCATTGTTAATCACTCTATGAAACGATGCAAAGGAAAGGGACAGGCAGAGGTACACCCAGAATTTGGGAATTGTGAAGCTTAAACAATTTGGGAATACTCCTTTAAGAAAAAAAAAATTAAAAATTACGAATGCAAAATTAGGTCCAGTGGTTTGGAAGTGGCCTGCGCCAGGGAGGGCCCTAAAGCTTGTTTTTTTACCTGAAGCATACTGGCATCCTGGCTTCTGAGGACAGGATTTTAGGAGGAGGACGGGGAATTGAAAGTACTAGTCAAGAAATTTAGAATTGAGAAAGGGAGAACATTTCAGACCAAGGGAACAGCAAAGACTCTCAGTTGGGAATGTGTTGGAGGAGTAAAAGATGGCCAGTCAGAGCTGGAATGCAGAGAACAAACCCAGGATGACACTGGGGAGGCAGGCAGGGGCCAGACCATGTAGGAATTATAGGTGAAGTTAAGTGTTTTGCATCTTAAGAAAGATACTGGGAAGACCTTGGATTGGGGCAGGAAGACTAGTGGAGCCATCCTAGATAAACTTGGGTCAGGATGGTAGTGATGCATACTGAGACACACCCAATTTATGCGCTCCCTCAAATCGGATGGCGTTCCTTGCCACCCAGGCTTTTGCTCTACTCAGAAATGAACCACAGCCCCTGTGGCTATCCTCACGTCTCCAATCATTGCCAGCTCCCACGGCTCCCTCAGGGGAAGAGCTGGCCTTCCGTCACAGCCTTCACTGTGCCTGCCGGAGTGGGAGCTCAGGGGTGTCCGTCCCCTGGCCTGAACAGGAGGCTCTGGATTCCCAGCCAATTCTGGGTTTAGATCAAGCATCTCACAACACAGTGTAGGGTTTAGCTTCCCTAGCAGCTGCCAGAAGACAGCAAGACACACCACTCAAAGTGCAGAGGAATGTAAAGCCCTGTGGTGTGAAATTTGACCAAGGAGAGACAGGAAACCGAAAGGAATCGCACAATCAGTTCCATTTCCTTGTGAAGCTGGAGCCAGCTCTGCTTTCCCTCTTCCTTCCCCTTTCGTCCTCGCTTTTTCTGCTCTAGGAGTGTATCCTTCCAAAAGGCCTCTTCACATCAACTTTCACTCAGGCTGTTTTCTAAGCTAATATGTATTAGGAAAGAAACAGATTCAAGATCTCTTAAAATGAGTTCTAGATCTATTTAAGACTTAATATTGTGAGCCTTCATATAGTTCAGTTTAGTATATATCTGATGACACATTTAGACTGTGAATACATCTTCATAGCAGAGGCCATGTTTTGTTCACCTTTGTTTTGGCTGATCAGGGAGTCTGCACACAGTAGGTGCTTCACAGATCTTCCTTTGCATGGAATTGGAATAGGTTATCAATGTCCCAGAAAAGCAGGGGAGACTGTGATCAGATACCTGAAAATTGAGCAAAACCTAACAACCAACTGATTCGACGCCAGGCTGTGAAAACTTTTCCAGAGGCTGCTTCCTTTTTATGGTGCTCAAAAAACATAACAAATCCAAGCCAGGTTGAAGAATGCATAAAAGAAATATTAAAAATTGGTACATTCTACAGATCGAGAGAAAAGGAAGGCTTGGTTCTGCATGCTTCTATTTCCAGGAGAAAATAAAGCTTTCTGAAGAGCATGCACATATAAAGAAGATATACTGGATCTCCATTAACTTCTAAAAACAGCCTTTAGTTGAATTTACCATATTTTAAGAATGTATCTAGTTTCTGTTTTCTTCAATCACCCACGTGGTCTTAAATGTTTTTAAAAATATTAAATATGAAGGGAGCCTCCGGTGAACCAAATGAACAAATAATGATTCTTCCTTATGCAGATTTTTCATTCTAATGGAGTTTCTCAGTCCTCATTCTTTCATGTGCTTGTACCACTGGATCTGTTCTGCTGTTACACATGTCATTTCTCTTTGCAGATATAATAGTAAAGAGCTGATAGCAGATTTTCTCAATTCCCTAACACCTAATTCAAGAATTAATCTACTATAAGGAGAGGAATTTCATAAATTTAAAGTATATGTGTCATCACATGAAGTCATTCGTTGCTAAAGCCGGTGCCTCAACAGCAGCTGCGGTGTCTGATTTTCTTACAGGCCAGGATTTCTTACTCCCAAAGAATGTCACATTGTACGTGATATGGTAACTTGGACTTGAGTACCATTTTGTTTTTGTTGCTTTGTTTTAACGTAGACTCTCCCATTGTAAGAAAATCTGCTGTAATCTGTTTTGAAGCATGTGTTCATAAAGACAAAGCCAGGTGACGCTGCAAAGCATTCCGGGCTGCCTACCACGTGAGCTCCGGCGTATTCACGCTGCCTAATGCTTTGTCCTTCCTTCCTGGGTTTCTTTCTCTCTTTCTTTCTTTTTTGCTACGAGTACTTAGAAAATGATATGAAATAAAAACTGAAATTTAAAACATAGATATGGAATGTGGATGTGAAAAATATCTTGAAGTGGGTTAGTATGTTACTAAAATAAAGGCTTTTGACTTTTTAAAAGTAAATTGCTTTTTAAAAAATTAATGCTCATTGGTGAAGAACATGTTTATTTTAAAGTACTTTAATCTACAGAAAAGCAGAGAAGCAAAAGGCGTGATGAAGTCATTCATCATAGTCAGCTTAAAATTGACAAAGCTCATGCCACGCTTGGGTTCTGTGGAAGATTTCATGGTCAGTTAGGTAAATACATGTATAAAATGGACCCAGCACTGAAGATCACAAAGCCAATTACCGATCATGTTTACTTTCACCCCCTAAAGTCCCAGAAGTAATTTTTCCCCTCACAGTTTTAGGATATCCAAATAAAATGTATAGTCAACATTTTTGAATACTGCAGAAATCTTTATAATAATTTATAACATAGAGTTTTTAGTTCATAAGTATTGTTAGATTTTTTTCTTCTATATTTCTGAGAGGTTTTCAAGAAAGCCCAGCTAAAGCTGTCTAGAGTATTCTTCATGACAGCATGATGGACATAAGTGTACAATTTCAGTATGTATTTTTCTACTTGAAATACAAATTTGAGGCACATGGTTAGTTGTTTGCATTTGTGCAAGATTCAATTTATATTATACAAAACCTGCTGACTAGTGTTCCACTCAGGAGCATTCTGTCTTACCATTTTATGCATGTCTGTATTCAAACTAGAATAGTTTTAAATGAACCTTTTATATTTTAAATATTCAAGAGTTTTATATTCAAATTTTCTTCTTGCTGTCAAACTGGTTTGCCTAAAGGCATGGTAAGATACTGTTACACTCTCAAAGGTAGAATTAAATTTTATCATGGCATCCATCATCATATACAGTTTGCTTAATATGCAAATAAAGAGTATATCGATTCAAAGAATAAAGGATTTTTAGGTAGTGTGTGAAATCCAAGGGACCACTTTTATAGAACAGATTGCTTTTAAATTTACATTCCATCATTTTAATGAAAACACAGGGTAAACAAATTTTAATAGAAATGTTTTAAGTTACCATTTTCCATTCAATTTTACTTCTACTGGGTTATTTTTCATGGCAGCTCTTTATTTAAAACTCATAAAAATGGAAGAAAAGAAATAAAATAAATATATACTAAAGAAATCATTACCTCTGCCATTTTGGAGAGTTCCATCCAGTCATTTCTGTTGTGACCACACATGATGCTAGCAATGACAATCTTTAAAAAGAAAAAGGAAAAGAAAATCAGTTCAAAGAGTTATGCCTTTGGGCACTAGGGTATATTAAAATTTACATGTATACGTTTATAGTAGTAAACTCTATTATGAAAATTAATTTTCCATCTGTTGAAAGACAAAGCATTAAAAAATAGTAGGATGTCACGGTGAAGTGAAGGATGAAATGTGGGGCTTCAGACTTATGTTTGAGACTTTCTCATTTACTATCTTTGAATTCCTGAGCAATTTACTTAATTTCTGATTCTCAGCATTCTCACTTTTAAAATGGAGATGATAATATTGACTTTGCCAACCTCAGAAAGCAACAGTGTGAATTACATACATTTGGTATGTAAAGATTGTCTAAATTACACAATGACACAGAAATGCTTATTAATATTATTACTAGTATACCCTTCCAGGTATGGAAAATAAATAAATTAATGTCTTCTTCCATCATCTCTTATTATAGGATGGATAATAATACCTTACGTATTCATACTGCATTACAGTTTTAAATTTTGTTAAATATTGATTATTTAAGTATAGGCTTATATTAACCCTATAATGGAGGCTATCTAGAGTAGTAGCTGCTAGTACCTGCTCTGAAGCTAGAATGTCCAGATTAAAACTCTGACTACAACTTACTGTGTGGCCTTGAATAAGACATTGGTTTCCTCATTGGTAAATTATATACTGCCCACTTAGAAAAGTAATAGTAGAAATTGCTAAGACTCATATAGCTCTTATGATGTGCTAGTTACTCTTAATGATTTTTGCTTTAGTAACTTAACCATTCCCACATTATTCTCCACATTTTATAGAAGACGACACTGAGGCTGAGATGTAAAGGTCACCTAGTAAAGGAGCAGAGTCAGTTCTCAGACCCAGGTAGTTTGACTGGGTGTATGTGCTTTTAGCCACTAGGTTTTGCTCTCCCAAAGTAGGTGCTCAAAGAATGTTAGCATTTTTTATTATTACTAACCTTTTAAAAACTATGAGATTGATATACAAAGAGTTTGTGCCAAGCCTCAAGACACAAACTCTAGTGGAGTGATCCACTAGAAGCCCCTGTGCTCTCACCAAGTTGCAGCTTTTTTTTAATGAATGTCTAGTAAACAAAGATATGTTTTAAAAGTCAGATAAATACTTCTAACATTGGAAAAAAGACAGAAAATAAGTGGTAGATGTATTGGAGAGAGTTCTAAAAAGCAGGGAGACAAACCTGTCCTTCCTGTTGGGTTAATATTCTCTCCCGTTAGACCATAATCTCCAAGGAAGTTGGAACTGCTGAGCATTATTATTTTATTTACAATTAACTAACACAGTGTTTGGCACCTAGTAAGATGGAGGGAATAAAGGAATGAGGTCACCAAAGGTTTAGGAACAGGGAGTTGCTTTATCAACTCACCCTTTTAAGATTAAGCAGAAATGAGAATATCGTGTGTTAGAAAAGGAAGAAAATAAATAATTGGTAAAATTTGTCAGCTAAGAATTGTTATGAGTTGGGGTGAGCAGTGAGCAGGTCTGATGTGGGTGTTGGCCTTGGTCATGGAAAAGGGGTCAGATATTAAAATACACAGGACTCATGAGTGAGAAGGGGCAATTAACAATAAGTAAGAAGTCCAAAGATCTGAGTGAGAACGTTACTCAGAGAAAGGCAGGACAATGATGAGAAATAAGAAAGCCAGAGAAACAGCAGATTCATATAGATTCCTCTTTAGAGAAAAGAAAGAGAGTAAAGTAAAAGCAGGTAATGAACAGAGGTGGAAAATTAAGAATACACAATTAGGGAAAAAGATGGTGGTATCAGGAGTGAGGCAGAAACTTCCCTCCAAAACCACATATAACACGAAAATATAGCAAAGACAACTAATCCTGAAAGAGCAACTGGAAAGAAAACTGCAACAGATAGCCTACATCTGGGAAAAAGAAAAGACCTCATGGAAAAAGGTAAAGTAGCAAAGCAGCAATCTGGTGGGACCCAAGGCCTCCCCTGAACCCAGTTCACCGGCAGTAGGAAGAGAAATGGAGTGGGGAGGGAGTAGAATCCCAGGACTGCTAAACACCCACACCTGGAGATCTGTCTCAGGAGTACAAACCCACATTAAATGGTGCTCTGAAGATAAATGGTGTTGGAAAGCAAAGAGGCAGAATACTTGGAAAGACTGAGATTCCATCTCATTGTGGAGAACAGGTACCCACAACCAGCCACTCAGGCTCCAGGACAAAGAAAGGTGGGTGCTTTGAAAGAATTCCCAACAGCAAGAGGGCTGCTAAAGGGGCAAGGATTACACAGAGCTTGCTGCTCAGGATAGGACAGGTGGACAAAATTGTCCCACCACAGACAGCCCAGCAGTAGGGAACTTTCAGGAGCTTCAGGCACTCCATCTTTCTGGCTTGCAATGCAGCACCAAGGCCTCCAAAGGGGCCATGCAGCCTGCTGCTCTTTCCTCCCAGCTGGCAATGGTCTGCACACTTGCTGCCCCCACCATCACACGAAGCAAACCAGAGGGTGGCCCCACCGACAGCAGCTACAAGAGTGAAGCACAGAGGCTCTCGGCCCACTGGCCCTAGCAGTGGAGGCAGGCACTGCATCTGGGAAGCAGGAAAGAGCTCAGAAGGCACTGGCACTACTCGCCTGCAATCCCCACCATGGCTCCAGGTGCTGGGCAGCTCCAGAGAGTAGAGCTCCTGAGCACTAGATAGTGCCTCTACACAAAGTTATTATTCCATAATAATCATTAAAAATATGAAACGGCAAAAGAGCCTGGTATAAACCAGAATCCCTCAAACACCAGAAAGAGGGCTAAGTGAAACTGAAATCACCAATCTTCTTGATAAAGATTTCAAAATAAAAATCATAAACATGCTCATGGAGCTACAGAAAAATAGTCAAGATCCCAGGGGAGACTTCAAGAAAGAGTTAGAAACTTTTAAAAATACAGTATCTGAAATGAAACATACAATGGAGGGATTTAAAAGTAGATTAGATGAGGTAGAGGAGATAGTAAATGAAATAGAAATTAGAGAACAGGAATACAAAGAGGCTGAGGCACAGAGAGCAAAAAAACTCTCTAGGAATGAAAGAATAGTAAGGGAACTGTGTGACCAATCCAAAGGGAACAATAGTCACATTATAGGGGTACTAGAAGAAGAAGAGAGAGAAAAAGGGATAGAAAGTCTCTTTGAGGAAAAAAATTGACAAAAACTTCCCCATTCTGGGGAAGGAAATAGTCTCTCAGGCCATGGAGGTGCACACATCTCCCAACACAAGGAACCCAAGAAAGACAACACCAAGACATATAATAATTAAAATGGCAAACATCAAGGACAAGGACAGAGTATTAAAAGCAGCCAGAGAGAGAAAAAATATCACCTACAAAGGAAAACCCATCAGGCTATCATCAGACTTCTTAGCAGAAACCTTTACAGGCCAGAAGGGAGTGGCATGATATATTTAATGCAATGAAGCACAAGGGTCTCGAACCAAAAGTACTCAGCTCAGCAAGATTATCATTTAAATTTGAAGCAGGGATTAAAAAATTTCTAGATAAGCAAAACTTGAGGGAAGTTACCTCCCACAGTGTATTTTGGAAGGACTGCTATAGATGGAAGTGCTCCTAAGGCTAAATAGCTGTCACCAGAGAAAAATATAACCACAGTAAAGAAAGTAGACCAATTAATTACTAAGCAAATGCAAATTAAATCAACTATCCACAAAGGCAATCAAGGGATACACAAAGGGTACAGAATATGACACCTATTACGTACAGAGTGGAGGAGGGAGAAAAAAGAAGGGGAAAAAAAAGAACCTTTAGATGGTGTTTGAAATAATGCAATAAGTGAGTTAAGTTAGACTGTTAGATAGTAAAGAAGCTTCACTTGAACCTTTGGTAACTATGAGTCCAAAGCCTGCAATGGAATAAGTACATACCTGTTGATAATCACTCTAAATGTAAATGGACTGAATTCACTAATCAAAAGACACAGAATTACAGAATAAATAAAAAAGCAAGACATATCTATATGCTGCCTACAAGAGACTCACTTCAAATTCAAAGACATACACAGACTAAAAGTGAAGGGACGGAAAAAGATATTTCATGCAAATAATAAGGAGAAAAAAGTAGGGGTTACAGTATTTGTATAAGAAAAAAATAGACTTCAAGACAAAGAAAGTAACAAGAGACAAAGAAGGATATTACATAATGATAAAGGGGTCAGTCCATTAAGAGGATATAACCATTATAAATATCTATGCACCCAAGATAGGAGCACCTAAATATGTGAAACAAGCACTAAGAATTAAAGGGGAAAATAGAATGCAATGCAATCATTTTAGGAGAATTCAACACACCACTCACTCCAAAGGACAGAACAATCAGGCAGAAAATAAGTAAGGAGACATAGGCACTGAACAACACACTAGAACATATGGACCTAACAGACATCTACAGAACTCTACACCCAAAAGCAGCAGGATACACATTATTCTCAAGTGCATATGGCACATTTTCGAGAATAGATCACATACTAGGACACAAAAAGAGCCTCAGTAGATTCAGAAGAATTGAAATTGTACCAACCTGTTTCTCAGACCACAAAGGTATGAAACTAGAAATAAATTATGCAAAGAAAACAAAAAAGGCCACAAACACATGGAGGCTTAACAACATGCTCCTAAATAATCAATGGATCAATGATGAAGTAACAACAGAGATCAAGCAATATATGGAGAAAAATGAAAACAACAACTCAGCTCCCCAAAACCTGTGGGATGCAGCGAAGGCAGTTCTAAGAGGGAGGTATATTGCAGTACAGGCTTACTTTTAGAAAAAAGAACCATTTCAAATGAATAGTCTGCACTCAAAATTAATGGAACTAGAAAAAGAAGAACAAACAAGTCCCAAAGTCAGTAGAAGGAGGGAGTTTATAAAGGTCAAAGCAGAAATAAATAAAATTGAGAATAGAACAGAATCAATGAAACCAGGAGTTGGTTTCTTCGAGAAAACAAATAAAATAGATAAACCCCTAGCCAGACTTATCAAGAAAAAAAGGGGGTCTACACAGATAAACAAAATCAATGTCATACACTCATCTGGATGCCTTTGATTTCTTTGTGTTGTCTGATTGCCGTGGCTAGGACCTCCAGTACTATATTGAGTAAAAGTGTTAAGAGTGGGCATCCTTGTCTTGTTCCCAGTCTTAGAGGAAAAGCTTTTAGCTTTTTGCTCTTAAGTGTGATGTTGGCTGTGGGTTCGTAAAATATGGCCTTTATTATGTTAAGGTACTTGTCCTCTATACCCATTTGTTGAGAGTTTTTATCATGAATGGATGTTGCCCTGAAAACTAAAAGACACTCATGAGAGTAACTAAAGACAGCAATAAATGGAAATTCATACGATGCTCATGGATAAGAAGAATATTATCAAAATGGCCCTCCTGCTTAAAGCAATCTACAGATTCAATACAATCCCTATTAAAATACCAACAGCATTCTTCAACAAACTAGAACAAATAGTTCTAAACTTTATATGGAACCACAAAATACCCTGAATAGCTAAAGCAATCCTGAGAAGGAAGAATAAAGCTGTGGTGATTAAGTAAACCAACTTAAAACTCTACTATAAAGCCACAGTAATCAAGACAATTTGATATTGGCACAACAGATCCATAGATCAATGGAACTTCTAGAGAGTCCAGATATAAATCCACACATATATAGCCAATTAATATACAATAAAGGAGCCATGGACATACAATGGGGAAATGACAGCCTCTTCAACAATTGGTGTTGGCAAAACTGGACAGCTACATTAAGAGAATGAAACTGGATTATTGTCTAACCCCATACACAAAAGTAAACTCAAAATGCATCAAAGACCTGAATGTAAGTCATGAAACCATAAGACTCTTAGAAGAAAACATAGGCAAAAATCTCTTGAATATAAACATGAACAACTTTTTCCTAAACACATCTCCTCGGGGCAAGGGTAACAAAAGCAAATATGAACAAATGGGAGTATATCAAACTAAAAAGCTCTGTACAGCAAAGGACACCATCAGTAGAACAAAAAGGCATCCTATGGGAGATATATATCAGAGTATGGGAGAATATATTCATAAATGACATATCTGACAAGGGGGTAACATCCAAAATATATAAAGAACACACACACCTCAACATCCAAAAAGAAAATAACCTGATTAAAAAATGGGCAGAGGATATGAACAGACTTCTCCAAAGAAGAGATTCAGATGGCCAACAGGCACATGAAAAGATGCTCCACATCACTAATCATCAGGGCATTTCAAATTAAAATCACAATGAGATATCACCTCACACCAGTTAGGATGGCCAACATCCAATAGACAAGCTACAACAAATGCTGGTGAGGATATGGAAAAAGGGGAACCCTCCTACACTGTTGGTGGGAATGTAAATTAGTTCAACCATTGTGGAAAGCAGTAGAGAGGTTCCTCAGAAAACTAAAAATAGGAATACCATTTGACTCAGGAATTCTACTCCTAGGAATTTACCTGAAGAAAACAAGATCCCAGATTCAAAAACACATATGCACCCCTATGTTCATCGCAGCACTATTTACAATAGCCAAGAAATGGAAGCAACCTAAGTGTCCATCAGTAGATGAATGGATAAAGAAGATGTGGTACATCTACACAATGGAATATTATTCAGCCATAAGAAGAAAACAAATCCTACCATTTGCAACAACATGGATGGAGCTAGAGGGTATTATGCTCAGTGAAATAAACCAGGCAGAGAAAGACAAGCACCAAATGATTTCACTCATTTGTGGAGTATAACAACAAAGCAAAACAGAAGGAACAAACCAGCAGCAGACCCACAGATTCGAAGAAGGGACTAGCTGTTACCAAAGGGAAGAGGTAGGGGAGAATGGCTGGGGAGGGAGGAGGAAGGGGTTTAAGGGGCATTATGATTATCACACATAATATAGGTGGGTCATGGGGAAGGCAGTATTAGCACAGAGAAGACAAGTAGTGATTCTATAGCATCTTACTACGCTGATGGACAGTGACTGCAATGGGGTGTGAGGGGGGACTCAATAATATGGGTGAATGTAGTAACCACACTGTTGCAAATGTGAAACCTTCATAAGATTGTGTATTAATGATACTTTATTAAAAAAAGAATGCCTAATTATTTTTGGTTGAGTTCAGAATGCAACCTCTGTGTCCAGAGAGGATTTCATTTTTAATAGTTTGGGAGACAAATGTAAGAAGGACACATGGCCTATTCTCTGGGAGACAAAAGAAAATAAAAAGTCAAATTCCAAACTTGCCCATTTGTAAGCAAAAAGGGTCACCAGCATAATTATGAATCTTTAGTAAAGTTCTTCCTGCCCTTTCCACATGATCTAAGATCTCAGGGACATTCTGCACCACTGCACTCCATTTTAGAGCACAGAGCAGGGAGGAGAACCAAGGAGGACACCAGGTCCTCCAGGAGTGGACTAATACCTCCAGATGACTACTCTTTGCATGCAAAAAAATGAGGAGACCCCATTTGCAAGGAATATCAACTAAGATGAAGATTCCTATTGTCCTCAGTGTCCTCAAGGTGGAATAACAAAAAAAACCCCACATTGTTTTATGCCATTTCTAGCTTGTTGCTGAAACTTCGAGAGCAGGGTTAGAGCCAAAGACCCAGACTGAAGGAAAGATTGGAGCACTAGATACTAGTTCTCCTGGGGTGACAGTGACTAACAATAGATGTAGGTTTTTAGGGAGTTTTATTACTTCCAACAAATTAAGACAAGACAAAAACAAAAATATACCTCCAATTATGACAAAGTGATGTCCGAACTCATATTTGCATACAGACACGAAGTGGCTGCTGTATCAGCATTGTCCTCCTCTCTGATGCCCCTTCCAGGGGGCCATGCAGGACAAGGAAGAGCCTTTTCATGGCCAGGCCCCAGCCAGGCAGATGGGCTGACCCAGGAAATCCACTGACCGGGCAGTAGAGTTTACTAGCACTGACAACAGGATACGATTAATGCTCTCAACTAATGACTGACATAGTTCCTCTTTACTGACTGGCAATTTTAATTTTGACAAAGGTGTTCTTGTTTCAAATACATACGGCTTGTGCCAGGGTAGGTTAAAATCATCATTTGCTCTATAGGTCCTAAGGACCACGAAAAGCTTCAGTTGGGCTTGACGGAGAGAAATAAACATCCCCCTGAGAATTGTCCTGAACATCAAATACGTGGGATGCAGCGACTGGGTGGACTGTCACTGGGGAGGGGTGACACAGGTGGGAGAGATGCATTGTGGTGAACAGAGGTAGATTTTATTTTGTTCTCTGAGCAGCCATACCCTGTTCTCCTTTCCTCAGATTCTGGAAACAGACTCTTCTACCTTCTTGCCCCCAAAAAGCCAGGAGAGTATCCCAGACAAGGCTAATAATCATAATGATCTGCTGCTCTGCTCCCATCAAAGTCCTTCATTGGAGCTGGCAAGATACAAAGTTTTTGTTTGTTTGTTCTTCTCATTGGTCCCTAAACTAGAAAGAATGTATTCAGAGCAGCTGGTGAACACTGGCTCCTCACTTAACCCACCCTCCCAGCCCCACCCAAAAGTTTCACTAGGCAAAAATAAAGCCCAGACAGGAAAGTAGAAATGAGAGATGGGGAGAGACCTATGTCACAGGCCTTGTAAGCCAGGTATACCGCTAACATGCCTGCACATGTGAGCTGATATATCCCACTTCTGGCATAAGAAAATTCAAGTTATATTCTGATTTCTATTACTTAAGTCTTAACAATTGCTAAATGCAAAATGAAAATTGTCACTTTTTAAAATTGAAGTATGATGGATATACAATCCTCTAGCACAGTTACTATCTGTCAACACAGGAAGATGAGACAGAATCATTGGCTATATTCTCCACGCTGTAGTACTTTCCCTGTGACCAACTTATATTATGGTGAGAATTTCTGTGCCCCTTTATCTCCCTCACCCTCTCCACCTACCCACTCCAACCCCTCCACCATGGTAACTCCCATCAGGCCTCAGTGTCTATATGACTCCACTGCTATAAAACTGTTGCTTTTGAAATAACCTCCTAAGCAATGTTTTTAACAATCAAGTAAATTTAAGGGAAAAAAATAACATATATTCTTTCTTAAATGGAGATTGTCTAAGCAGTCTACATATCTTTATCTAAAACCAAGGGATGGTATGTGAAAATATAAGGTGTCGTTGTATTTCAGAGGAATAAAGATGACATTAAAATCATTTTATTCTTTATTAAAAGGTACTAGGATTTTTCAGAGAATCAGTCTAAAAGATATTAGGCTAAAAGGACATTGGGCACATAATTTAATATGTCTTTGATGATTAGTAAGGCCTTCAGTGTTTTGCTCTGCTTGGCTTTTAATCAAGCAAGAGAGGACCCTTCATCTTTTTTTCCCATAAAAAAAGAATTTATGGTTATTTTATATTGTGTAACATCATGCGATGTTACTTGAAGTGACTATCCAATGAAATGTATTTTTAAATCAGTGTAACTTTTCTCTATAATTCCTCTATTAATTTATGCCATTTCTAGTGCTCCATTTTTTATGGCTCATATTTTAAAACATTATTGGATGAGCTTATATGTAAAAGCTAAATGGTATGTGGTGTTTGAACTACATTCTATGTTTTGTGATACACAGTCTGATGGAAGATTCAAGCATTGTCAGTTAATCAATTAATAAGTAAACTGAGTACCTACTGAGGTCAGCACAAAATGACAAAGAAGTTTAAGACATTGACTTAGAGTTTTGCTCATTCATCATTCAACCAGTATTTATTGAGCACCTACTATGTGCCAGTAACTGTTCTGCAGAAGTGATGAATGGAAGGGAAAAAAAAAATCCCTGTCTTTCTGTAGCTTACATGTTAGGGAGGGAAAATGTCATAAAAAGTTTTTTAAAAATGCATTATTAGGACTAGTTGCAGGTCAAGATTATTGCCATGAAGGCAATAATAAAGCAGAGCATGATGGTGAATCACTGAGGTCCGGAGCACCGTGTCAGATGATGGTCAGGAAAGGACTGTTTGTGTGAGAACTCAAAGATAAGGCACCTTACTCAGAGAACAAAATGGGGGACTGGGTGAATGCTGGCAGCCTAACTAGAAGTGAGGGCGTGTGTGAAGATGCTGAGGTGGAGGTGAGCATGGTGTATTTAAGAAAAGGTGAAGGCCTCCATAGATGGGGTTTCGTGATAAGGCAAGAGATGTATAAGAGTGACTGAGAGAAGCAGGCAGTAGCTGGACTAAGTGAGAATTTGCGTTTCATTGTAGGTGTAACGGAAGGCCATGAAAAGTTCTAAAGGAGGATGATAAAATGATGTGATCTCATTTTCAAAAGACATTCTAATTTATAGGGAATAGAATTGAGGGGATTTGGGGGTGAAAGCAGAGTCCAGTTAGATTGAAAGAATATGGCTTGCAAAATGCCCATAGAGATGCAGAAAAGTGGACAGCTCTGAGCTGGAACCAACAAGACTGGTCAGTCATTAGATTCAGGAGAAGAGAGAAAATCAGATGATCCTAGATTATGGGTTTGAGCTACTGAGTAGAATGTAGACACTTTAGTGAGATGCAAGAAAGCCTAATGAAGTAACTATTGGGGGGAATATAAAGAGATTCCTTTTTAATTTATTACATGTACTGTTGAGTAAGTATCACATTAGTGAAGACATCAATTTTGCTCCTGGATACATGAGCCTAGTACACTCTAAAGAGGTTAGGGATGAAGGTGTACATTTTAGAGACTTCACTACATAATGGTATTGAAAGCCACTGGGCTAGGTGACTTCACAAAGGGAAGAGAATTAAATAGAGAAAAAGAAAGGGCCAGGAATGCCACATGAGAATGTGGTATCACAAATGCTAAGAGAGGAAAGGGTTCCAAAAAGTAAAAAGCAATCAACTATGATGAATGCTCTGAGAGTTTGTGTGTGAACAGAGAAGATGGGATTCAGCAATACAGAACCACTGGTATCCTTTACAAGAAAAGTGAAGTCAGAGAACAGAAGCAAGACTGGAGTATATTGAGTGAATAGAATATGATAAAGGGGAGAGAAGTTTACACAAATCTCTCTAAGGTTTTGGGGTACTAGCTGAAAGAAAAATGAGGCAGGGATATGGGAGCTCTAGTAAGAGATTTTTTTTTAAATGGACCCTATTTGAGAATGTTTTTATGCTGGTGGAAGTGATCTAGACCAAAGGAAGTAATTGTTAAGAAGTCAGGAGATGATGATGAATCTAGCAGGTAGATAGAGGAAGTAAACTTTGGCAGGACCAGAGGCATTGTTTGCAGTTTAATGAAGTGGAAGGAAGAAGTAGAGAGATAAAAAAATGTAAGGATGCAATTGAGTTTACACATTTATACGGAAAGGGTGAGATTATCCTTCCCAGTGTTTAAATTTTCTTTATGCAGTAGTAGGTGAGGTCTCTTGCAGACTATGAATACAGGGTTAGAAGTTTGAGGGAGAGATGGAAGTATTAAAATAGTCATCTAAGAAAATGGGAAAGCAAATTTACCAGGGGTCTATGGTAAGATTACTAGGCCTCAAAGGCACATGCATTTAATCAGGATTGATAATGTTTTGGGAAAATAAGAACAATTAGTGAAAGCAAAAGGACAGAATGACCTAAAAACTGGAACACAGATTTGAGCCCCCTTTATATGGTTTGACCATAAAATATCAATTGTATAGATTGTTTTAGAGTTGAGACCCATCTTATCAAGATGTTTTGTGATATTTCAGTCATTAAAATTTGAAGTGTGCCATGAAAGGGCATTCTTATATCTAATTCTGCTTTATATAAAACACTTCTAAATTACAGTTTTACATGATTTTGACTTTCATTCTGATTAATGAATATAACTTAAATGTATACTCTTTGTATAAACACCTTATTTCTATGTAATATTAATATTCTAAACCATATAACATGCCAATTCCAATAATAATTTGATTCCAATTTTCCATGTTGTTTCTCCCTTAAAAACACCTCAAAGGTGAAAAAAATAAAAGCACACTTACTCTGAAAGAAAAAAAAAAGTAGTGCTAAATGGCTTCCATTGTCATCCTCCAAACTTTTAAATAAGAATTAAAATTCATGCTCAAATTATTTTTTATAATTATATTTCCTTATAGAATAAATGTTATTTTATTGTTATTATTTTCAAACTTTATTACAATAAAGTTGGCACATCAGAAATCAAGGTGAAGAATAATGTAAAACTTCTAAATGGTTACTAGCAGGCTGTCTCAATAAATTTCCATTTACTTAAAGTCTATGCTTAAAACATATGTTGGCAACACTGGGTTGGTATTCTGTAATCATACTGTGAACTACATTGGAAATTCAGTCAACAATTTAGCTTCAAGACAACCTAAATTTTTTAGTAGGGAAAACCTGCAAAGTGACAAAGGTGAACAATTCTAAGTTACAAGTAGCCCAGTTAGGTTTTGTCAAACAATTTAACAAAATCATTCCTAGCACCCCTGGGATTATATTGAGGAGAAAAAAAAATAGCACAGGACATGTAATTTTCAAAGATATTTAAACTAAGAAAATACCTTCATTAAATATTAATTAACCATACAACATTCAAATGTTAAATGTTCCCTAGTACAAATCTAGTGACAGTAAAATTGGTACAATTTCCTGAAATGTACATTTGAGAGCAGAACGTTAAAAGTGAAAATCGTAACCTCTTCAAATTGTGCGTGGTCATTGTTTAGTTAAAGTTTGCAAATGAGAATAGTATTCTTAAAGTGTCTTTTTATATTATTTTAAAATTCATCATGTTTCTTTATTTTGAGACCAAGAAAGGTGTGCTTTATACTCTTCCTAACACAAAAATTCAAATCTAAAGTTGAACAATATGCACATAGTTAGAAAATCAGAGATGCTTTCCACTAGAACAGGAGAATAGTGACCACTGAGACGACTCTGGAACTACAATAACTGCTGCTTTTTCCTCTTCTTTTGATTACTTAATATGTTTTTATCTAGTTTCTGTTCCCACTGGGTCTAGCAACTGATTTCTCCAAGGTCACCAGTGATCTTGGATAACACATGGGATCCTTTTTAGCCCTAAACATGACTGGAACTTTCTTCAGCTCTTAGGACAGGTCACCACCGCCAGCTTCCTGGAACCCTCTTCTATATGAGCCTTGGAGGTTCTTTCTCAGGTTCTTCTACCTCTGGCTACTTTTCACATGTTGATGTCCCCAAGATCTACTCATGGTCTTCTTTTAGTGCTGCTTCCAACACATTCTTTAGACATCAATTTCACAATGATTTCAGATAACACCTAGATGTAGAAAATTCATGAAGTGTACACCTCCAGCCTATTTCTTTCTCCTAAGTACAAAAACAGTGTATCTGTCTTCTAACAACCAAATTCAATTTACCCAAACTTAAATATTTCCACCCTGAATTTACTTATTTCTCCATGTTAAATATGCTTATACTCTATACTTTTATCTCTCATAGAAAACTAGGGTGAGATTTCCTTTCTTTCTTTCTCATTGCCTATATCCAATTATTCACCAAGGACTCTGAGGTCCACTGGTTCTCAAACTTTGCTGACCATTGAACTTGTCTAAAAAGTAAGATATAAATATCCCCAAGGACTCAGAGTGTATTTGTATGTAGCTAGGCCTGATCAGATATTGGTGTTTATCAAAAACCCAGATAAATCTAATGTGAGAACCACTGCTCTAGTTTCCTTCCCAAACATCTCTAAGGGTCCCTAACGCTCCCCCATGACCAGCTTAGTTATGCACACCACGGCTCCCCTGGATTACTGAAGTAACTTCCTTATCAGTCTGCCAATCTCTGATTTCAGCCTCTGCCATCTGCCAGGCCCTTCTGAAGAAACAAACCATCATTTCAAACTTCAACTCCAACTTCAGGATAAAGTCCAATTCTTTGATATGCTAAACAACACTGCAATGCAACTTTTGCTCCAACCACACTGAATTACCTTGCTTCCTGAATGTAACACGTATCCTGCCTTCTCCTGACCATATGGCTATTCCTTTCGTCTAAATGAATAAGGAATGGCCCCTGAGCTCTAGGAGCATATGGTATAATAAAGAAGACATATGTAAATTGATTCAAAAAAATTGTAGTGTTATGAACCAGCAGACAGTGAGAGCAGAAAGGAAAGGATTATTATTTGTACCTGTGTGAATCAAAGAAGATGTCATAGAAAAGTATCTCTTAATCGATTCTGAAATTGAAAACTGATTAGAAAAAAAGGACAGCAGTACTCCAGGTGGAGGAAGCAGCAGAAGGAAAGGCATGGGATGCTGTGTTTAAGGAATATTCTGCTTAAGGAATCACAGTAGTTCAATCCAGCTTTGTAGCTCAGTGGCTACACTTTGAGGGCAGTGGAGGTAGATGCAGAGGTAGGAGCCAGGTTTATTCAGGGAAGGGACTAAAATAGTGCTTTCTAATCAGCCAAGCATTTGGATTTGTATTTTTGTCTTTTCCTTCTAGTAAATTCCTGTTCCTCATTTGGACACTATCTTCTCTCGGAAGGCTTTTCTGTTCACCCTTTTTCCCTGTCAGGCACCCTCCTTCTGAAGTCCCACAGCATCCTTTCATTTCTTTGCCATAACACTTAATATATTTCACTAGATTGTCTTTTTATATGTTTTTCAAAGACCACCAAAGTTTTTTGGGGACAGGGCTATTTTTTTCATCTCTAGCACCAAGCATTGTATCTTGTACAAAACTGGGATTCAATAAATATCTGCCTCAAAAGAATACAAAAGTAAATGGTTGAAAAAAGGAAGTCCAAGAAGTACACATTTTTATAACCAATCCTTGTATCTAAATATAAGAACATTTCCATATTCTAGAGAAAGAGTGAGGACAGGTAGGTATACAAGAGGTTTAAGAATACCTTGTAATTAATACAGTATATTTCATACCAAAGAACAATAATCCATTGTATTTGCTTATATAGTTATAATTCATACACATTTTCACATACATTATCTCACTTATTTCATACAATGACTTTGAGTTTAGAAAAACTTATACTGGGGATAATGAGCACAGATAATATAAGTTATTTTACTAGGGTCGACCTGATCAATAGCAGAGCCAGGGATTAAGCTCAGGTCTTTTGACTCTAAGTTCCTCTCTACAGCATCAAGACTATACCATATTGATTTTCTATCCTTTCAATTTGCATTAGAAATTCTAGTTGCTTTTGTGTCCTCAAACATTTTGTGGATTATTTGAAAAAAAAATAGAGTTCCACTCCCTTTGCAATGTAACCATCCAGCTGCTCTCATCCAGTGGGGGGACTTATTTATCCCCTCTTTGGATCTGGGCTGACTTTGTGAATTGTTTTGCTCAACAGAACATGGCAGAAGTGATGTGCCAGCACCAAACCAAGGATTGAAGAGGTCTTCTGTTTACTCTCTTAAAATCCTGCCTAGCCATGTGATCAAGTTGGAATAGCCTGATGAAGGATCAGAGACCACACTGAACAGGGCAGGTCATCTAGCTGAGACCACCTGAGAGCAGCCAGCCCCTAACCCACCTGGAAGTTGACTACAGATGGAGTAAGACCAGTTGAGACCAGAAGAACCATGAGCCTTAGCTCAGCCCCAACTGCTAACATGGAACTGTGAACTAAATTAATAGCTGCTTCTACCTACTAAATTTGTGTGTTTTGTCATGAGGACAAGCCGATACCACTGTTAGTTCGTACAGTGACAAGAACTAGCACTTGCTGCGTACTTACATGCACCATGCACCATGTTACACATTTCACATGAATTATCTCTGATCCTTAGTACAACATAAAGCAGAAATTGTCAGCCCCATTCTACATGTAGGAAAAAAAACTTATAAGAAGTTAAAACCACTCCTGGTTGTTCATCTGGTAGGAGTAAACACAAATCTTGAACTGTCTGGTCATAATGCCTTTTCTCTGAATCATTTTATTGTCCTCCTTAATCACACATTTATAGAAAACCTTGCTGGCTTATATTAACACATATTGGATACCATTCAGTGTGTACCAATTTTTACTACTTTCATTATTAGAGGCTAGCCTTATTTCTATATTCTTGGCCAATAGGTTATTTCATTGTAATCACATAAACATCATCTAACCTAGACAGACGGTTGGAACTGCCCAAGAAATCATAAAGTCAGAGGGAGGAGCAAGGGAGCGAGACTCAGTAAGCTGATACACTGTGTCCCAACCACTTAAACATGCGCAGGGAGAATGGAAGCTCCTGCGGCCAGGATCCTCACCTGACCCTAATCTACCTGATGACGTCATTGGCCTGCTGCTAGGCTAGTGCTTCCACACCCACTGGCAACAAGCTAATATTGCCTGTGTTGCTGTATAAAGAGCTCTGCCCAGTGCTTGTGGGGCAAGTAGAGGCTGGATGTGAAGGCAGAGCCTGGAGCAAAGGCAGAGACAGAGATGGGCTTGCTGCATGCAGAATTGCCACAGGTGGATGTGATTCTAGCACTTGCCATGCCATCATGAGAATAAAGCTTGGTATAAATTATTTTACCCCACAATGTTTCATTGTCATAGTTCCGTCTCATCAAGTCCACAGTGAACTTGCCTGGAGCAGAGAACCCCCTCTGCTAAGGAATGAAGACTACTAGTAGTGCCAGCCCTTTACAATCTGGCCCCAAGTCACCTTGCTGCCACTTATCCTAACACACCAAACTGAACTCTCCATATATTCTGCTCACCAGATGTCCATATAAGTTCTCATTTTTTCCCCCCCCAAGCTGGGTCTTCTTATAGCACCACCCTAACTCCTCTGGCAGTATATCTCTTATTCACTCTTTAAGGTCTAACTCAGAGCTAATTTTTATCATATCACCTCAATGATCTCAGAGACAGAGTCACTTTTTAATGGGTATTTGGGCATGGGTTCACCTCTATTCTAGTTCCTGCCACAGTGTATCACAGACGTGTCTCTCTTCTCTTACTCCACACAGCAGGGGAGCATGCTAATTTTTATTCCCCTTTGTTTTCTTATCATTTAGTTTAGCACTGCATAGCACCTGATGCACATTCAATACATGTCTGTTGAAGGAAAGATACTCTTGTTATTTAATTATTAATTTTTAAACTTTCTTTTGGTTTATTCCTATAAAGACTGTGGTACCTGCTGCAAGCATGAAGTAAAAATACACATATGAAACTAAAATTACTATGACTGCCATATATTTTCATACCTAGAAGTCATTTACAGTCTTCATAGCATGATTTTAGCACTGAATTTAATCTATGATGACTAACTGGATTGGGGTTGTTGTTCTATCCCTGCTGATCCTTCTCTGAGGGTACCGTAAGTCAACTGGAGTCATGAGATTTGAATTCACTGTACACAAAAAAAGGTATGTTTCCTACATAAAACCCATGTGTGATATTTGGTTTTGCTTTTATTTAAAAGGTCATGATATATTTCCTGTATTTACATGGTTCATTCAGGGATACAGCCTTTCAAAGGTACATAAAGGAGTTGATTTGAAATATGAAGCATCTATATTCCACTTTTAAACTTTTCCTATTTAGATGCTATAACAAATACTCATTTAATAAACTGCCTTTATAAATTAACAAATCTAATAATACAATGTTAAAATGTGATATAGGATGTATTCTATATATATATATATAAATGTAATATAAATAAAAAATATAAATATATATCATATATGTATATATACATGAAAAAAAGGTTAAAAAGAAAACAATGAAAACTTTCAAGACAATTACATGGGAGGATTCACTATATTAAATAGTTTGGGTACATCTTCTAATATTGGACATAGAGCACATGGGTGTTGTAAAGAATATTGAAACATTTTCTGTAAAAATTTTAGATTTCCAAATGAAAATGTTAGGTAAATACTAAGTGTTATTGCAATTATTTTATGAGATGTAGTTCTTTTGCTCTCATTAACTATGAATGCATGTTTAATACACATTCAATTAGATAATCCTGCTGTGCAAAATAGTGGGATTGTGTCATAAGAACTGGATGATATGCTTCTGGAGGACATAGGCTGTCTTCCTCTCAGCATGTGTCCCTTGGGGGATGGGATTGCCTGTTCTGTTTACCAATGTACCTGACATGTATTAGTAGCTCACAAAATATGTTTTGAATGAAGAACTAAATAAAAGAATAGTTGAAATGAAATGGAGCTTTGTTAAATGCAGTGCTTTTAAGAAGTTAAGGATTTCTAAACACACAACTTACTCTTTCCAACTATACGCTACCACCTCACAGAAATTCTATAGGAAGGCTTAAATTCAGTTCACTGTGGAACATTCTGCATAACCTGAGGAACCTCTCCTGTGGCTTCTTCCTCAACCTCACATATTCTTGCCCCATCCTCCACAGGTGCTCATCCACACCTCCTCCCAGTCTCTGCTCAAATGTCATTGTGTCTGTGGTGTGTTGCAATTTAAGATTGCGAACCACCCCCTCCAAGCTCTACTTTCTTTTCCATGGCACTTTCTATTATATTATTTCCTTATTTAAAATATTCAATGTCTACCTCACCTCAGCTGGCATGTGAGTCCCGCTAGAGTAAGAGTCAGTTCTGGACACAGAACTGCTGCATGTAATAGATGATCTGTTTGGTGGAATGAATGATTAAGAACGAATGTATCATTTCAATGTCTTTCTGCATCAACCACCTGATCTATAAAATGGGAATAATTTGATTTATGATACTTATTTCATAGTGATTATTCTGAGAATTTCATGGTATCATACATTTGACAACAAATACTTTTCAGTGAAATTCAATGATTACTTTTATGACTAAGACTAATGTCATATTCAGATTTGCCATTTTCTACAATTTAGAGTGCAAACAATGACATTTTGAAATAGCACAATACTTTGGCTTTAAATATCCACAGATAAGACTTTTAAACATATGCCATTGGAAAGGGTAGAAAGCATCATCTTTATATGATCCTTTGATCTTATTGTAGTTTCACATTTGAGCATATTATATTTGCAAATTCATGTAGCTTTAAAAAGACGTGGATCCACGGAATTAAATTTTATGATAGATTCCTGTTTTATAGATATTTAAATTTTGTTTTTAGACTTCACTAAAATGTTACAAAACTCATTAATATCTAGAACACCTTTTTATTAGATCATGTTTGTTGGCTTATATTGCTTCATCAGAATTAATATTTAATTTTTTTTCCAAGATACTCAGAAAACATTCTATGAACAGTGAGCCCCAGATATGTGTGTTCCCCTGATTTGAAGGCCCCAAAGAGAGCTGCTATTGCAAACAGATGTCATGTTACGGATGATCAGCATGCTGGGACCAGTTACAATGTTAGGTAAGGAAGAGTGGGGTGCAGTCAGGAGTCACGCCCTTCACCTGAGTGGTCTAAAGGACTTGTGTTCTAAGCCACAGAGCTGGAAGCTTTTCTTCGAACCCAGGCTCGGCATGAAATGTAAATATTTCCATGGCAGCGCCTTTCTTCTATGCACTTTTGTGATTACTCACTCACCACCTTTCTCCCCATGAGATCACCTCTTTCAGTGCCCCACCTTGCAACAGGGACAGAAGGAGCTGAGTAAAAACTAACGAATTAATAAGCTAATGATTCCGTGTTTTCTCCTTACACAGATGATCCCATCTTCAGTTGTGTTCTGCTCTCCTTCCTCCTTTTCATCATGTCCTATCCCCACCACAACTTCCCTCAACTCAATCAGACTTTCTCTACAGGGAGACATTTCCCAGTCTGGGCCCACGTGCTGCCTTCTCCTCTGTCTTGGGCTACCACATATGCCATAACAGTCACCTTGGCAAACAGTGATAGAAACAAACCTCTAACATGCTTCACTTTTCAGGATAATGATTAATTATCATTTAATTAATCAACTAATAAAGCACTCACTGTATCACTGGAATATTGATAAATGATTCCCTTGCCTTAATATGCTGTTAAAACTTAGGAATCAACCAAAGATGTTTCCCACATTTTGTAAACATCTTAGGGTTTCATCTATATTCCAAATTTCTGTTCAAAATGTTCTTTCTTAGAAGCTTGGCATAGTGATTTACAATAAAAATAATGACAGGACCTTTTTCAAAGTGATTGGAACCTTTCTGGTATAAACTTTATTCAGCATAATGAATGTGTTGGCATTTGGTCCTTATTTGCATACTATAAAAATAAAACAGAGTGTACAACAAAGTCCCTGTTAAATTCGCATTACCTGTTAAATGAAGATACTCAAAAGGCAATGTAACCTAATTAAAATCAAGAAATGGTATTCAAGCCATACGTACATACTTCTAAGATAACACATATGCACTAATATTTACAATGCATGCAAAGGGTATATACCTCATTAAGCACATTGCAAAATATATCCCCAAATTTCTTTGTTCTAATTAATCATTTCATAAAATTTTTCTAATATCAATATTAGCTATTTCATCTGCCAGATTAAAGTCATATTTGTCTATAATCAATGGATTAGAATTTGTTCTAATCCAGAGCAAATTCTGCAAATTCTGAAGGACCTTCTGGGAGTTTAAAATTTGACTTTTATTTTCACGGTAATATATTGAAAGTTTAAAAATAACAGTATTTTTTCTCTTAATTACTCCTTTTTCTCATTGTTCATACTCTCCAGCTTGCTCATGAATGCACAGATGTTGATATCAATGCTGTTTTTAAGGAACAACAATGAGGTGTTTGTTTTGTAATCTTTTCTCTCCTGTCTCCCACATATAATTGAAACTTAGAGAAAAGTAGCCTTCAAAATGATGTAATTGTATGGCTGGAATTTGTAGTCCTCTAAATTAAAGGTAGATAAGACATATTTCCTACTATATATGACTTGCCAATTTGAAAACTTGTTAAAAAATAAATTTATAAGCATGCATGTCTTAGGGATTATTGTACAAAGGTATATACAATAAAGAGCTGGAAAAAAGATGTAAGATGGCAATTTGGGGCCATCAAATGCTTTCTGTTTTGATAATTACTATGGTTTCAAAGAGCATTATAAAAACCATAGCCCTGACTGTTTTAATTACTTAGAATAAGGCAAAGAACATCCTCAAGAATAATTTGATATAAAAGAAAAGTTCTGGTTCAGAACCTTTTGAATTACTCACAGCCACCTCCAATTGTTCTACCATTTAAGGAAGAGAAGTACCCTTCCCTCCCCCACCAAACAAGTCATCATAGCAGAATACCATAAAAGCCTGTGATGAGGCTTTTAGTCTCAGATGCAGCCCATGTCCCCACATGTCTCATAAATTCTTCTAATGCATTTTCACATGCATGATCGTGAATGCCTATTCAGTGAAAAGCTTTACCATATGCTACATTTTTAAACTACCAAGAACAAAGGGCACATGGTCCCTGGCCTTGTATTGGGAACAAAAAGTAAAAGCAAAACAAAAACTTCTTACATTTTTACTTTATAAAAGAATGAATCCAAATTGTAAAGACTGAGTGGAAACTGCTTCTTTCAGCATCACGCTGTTCTTTCTTGAAATAAGTGTTCAGTGAGGGAGAGATAGGAAGAAAGGAGATAACAAATGTTGTAGACCAACCTCATGATTCATGGCAATCCATCTTCTCCTTAGGAGAGAACTATTTGCCACAGTCTAGCATTATGTATTTGCTTCAAGATTCTTTCAGAACGATATGGAGTTTTGTTACTTCTTATGGGGAATTCATAACAGATTAGGTAGTTACTGCCAACAGTTTTATTTTTGTGTCTGTTTTTCTTTCCTCCTTCAAGATACTCTCAGGTCTGCCTCTTGGTCAGGTTAAACAATCCCTTTCCTCTTTTTTTAAATTATATCCTGATAGAATATTACTTCACAGTCAATACTATTCAGCCAAGCCAGAGAAGATTTACTGTATTTACTAAATGTATTATATGCACCCCCAGATTATTTATGTAAATAATATAGACATATGTATATATAGAAATCATATATAGGTTACATACATACATTTACATACACTTTCCCTTCACTCAACTACCCCAATAATTGTACAATGAAACAGTTACCTATGTGCCCAAATTACTCAACCAACACACCTACACACACACACACACACAAATTCTTCTTTTCAAATTGTAATTTATTAAAATTAGTCTATCAGTTGGTTACCAGCCTTGGTTGGGTACACAAGCAATTTCTAGTAAAGGACTCACTGTATCAAAATACCATAGCAAATAAGGTATAGGGTGGTGAAGCTTATTATATGGGATGTCATCCCCATCTTGTATGTATTGTCTGTAAGAAATATCAGGAAAAAAAATCATTCAAAGCAAATTAGGGTCTACATTTCATTTATTAAAAGACATGTGGTTTTGGCCTGATGTCAGTTTCACGGTGCCATTTTTCTATTCATGCATCAGAAGGGACCCATGTGGAAAATTTACTTGTTTTTTTAACTAGCAGCACAAGATACTCATCTTCTAAAAATACTAGTGCCTTAATAATGTTTTTCCTTCTTATGTAGAATTGGTCTGCTCCCCTCCATTTCTTACTGCCCTCTTACATATTTGTGAAAGAGGTTTCATTCTCCATTGAATGTGCTGTAGCTATAAAATTTCTAGGAGTCAAGTATTTCTAGGTGCAAAGTATTTTAGTTCCCAACCTAATCTTACTAAGCTTGCTAAGAGTGAGCAGTATTGAATCATTGCAATGGCGTGCCTTGGCTTTTAGTCTGGTTTAAAGGGCCAGCTTCTTCATTTGGCCAGTTCATCTTAACTTTGTCAGTGCACCTGTTTTAGGCCACTTTAAAGAATCTTTATTAAAATAAATAGCTCATGCTTTTTAAAAAAACTCAGAAACCTTCCCTAGTGTTTTGCTAAGTTTTCCTTTACAAAATTAAAATTTCTGTGCCAGTACCATAGCTGTTTTTACTTCATATGAATCCACCCTTCCTGAAACTATGATGAAGAAGAAAAAAAACAACTCTCTGACTTGTATAATGAAAATATGAGAAAACTATCAATATACATAGTTTTCACACATTTCTTATTTAAGAAAGTGGTATAGCAGTCGTTGATCCTAATTTATGAGATCCTAATTTAATCAGGTGATATTTTTCCACAACCTCCGTTCTCAATGAAACACTTCATTTGCAATAATAAAAACTACCATGCTTCTTGAGTTGTCCATGTTTAAATTAGATACTTACTGGCAATGTGGCATCTTCTATGCTTTATTATTAATGAAGTCTTTCCAGACATTCCTGCAGCATCACCCCTTGTCTGCTATATAGTTATACTAGCAGGTGTGTGTGTGCGTGTGTGCACATGTGCACGAGTTTACTACTGTAACATTTATAGTTTGCAAAGGTAAGGATTTTATGAAGTAATGTTTTTTTAATTAATTGCTATTGTGTATGTGTTTTTCCTTTCTGCCCAACAAGTTCATAACCTGTGATGGTGGGGACTCTTTTTTATATACTTTATTTTCCCATGTATAGTGTCTTACATAAATTAGCTATATGCCTGATAGTAGATACGGCAACTATTCAATAGCCCCTGTCTCACTATGAAACAGATGAAGGGAATGATGAGTATAGTAACAGCAATCCAATAATATTGATACATAAGGACCATTGCCTTTTTCAGTTCTCATACTGTCAGATTTTGGTATAAAAATAGCATTTTATTGAGAACCTGAAAAACAGGTCACAATATAGGATGCTTTACAAAGAGGGCAATCTAATTCCTTATAGCTTTGAAAGGATTTCAAACTGTCATTCCATTTACCTGCAAGGATTAAATTCACATGAGTTAGCCTCTCACTTGTGTAATGTGGTACAGAAACTTACTGTCTTGTCAGTGGTTCATATAGGGCTATAATTTGGTATAGGTGAAGGAAATGCATCCTGTAACTGTGCATGGTGCTAGATACTTCCATAACCATTGAGCAAATGCTTTACGCTCTCATTTGCCTTACTCATAAGCATCAAACATTTGGGCTTCCCTCATTTTTAACTTCGAAAGCACTACTTTGTTTTAGCTCATAGGTATACAGTAACATCTTTCCATCAGAAATGGATCCTAGAATACTTTGAAGCCACTGGCATAGCACTTCTATTGAAGTACTTCTTGTGGTAGTTAGCAGTTGCCAAAATGTCACATTGTTCTTGGTGAAACAGAAAAAAAAAATTCTGTCTGGAAACCATTAGGGATCCATGACCCATAAGCCTATTTGCAAACAGAACAGTTTTAAACAAATGTGAAATTCTTGCTTCAGCTATCACTGGGTTGACAGAATTCCCCCAAACTGCCTGGGATGCTCTTAACCCCCAGGTGCTCACCGAATCCTCCTTCAGTTAGGTCCTGACTTCACCTCCAGCCTTAAGGATTTCTTATTGACTCATATTTTCCAAAAATTGGTTCTCATCATTTACCCTCAAATACAATACAGCCACACAAACATTATTTAATTTTTAATTTTCTAAGAGTGTACAGAAAGATCTTTGACTAGTAAATCCCCGGCTTGCTAGCTGTTTGACCAATGACAAAAAATACTTCCCAAAATACTACAAGGGAGGTCATATGATATAGTGAAAAGAAGCATGGGCATCCATACTTGCTAGCTGTGGACCTTAGTTAAGTTTCATGATCTCTTGGATAAATTGCTAATGTCTGAGAGACTCAGTCTCCTTACTTAACATAGGGTTAGTGAAAACTGCCTTAGTGAATTTTGAGCTATTTGTTGAGGCACTTCTATTTATTTGCCTATTTCTATATCTGTCTCTATTGCTGTCTCTAACCCTATATCCATCTGTTTCTATATCTGTATTTCTAAGTGATAAACATAAAAGTCTCAAAAAGTATTAGCTAGTACCTTTACCTCTGTTGTTATCTAAAATTAGCACACATTTCTTATATAGAAACACTAAGCCAAATATGTAAACTTCAATTTAAATAGATAATATATTACACTACATGCCCCTGAACAGAATTGTGTTAGCTGAATGGTTAAAGGAAGTATAAGAAGTACATTTCTTTTAAACAAAGCAATGTATAGTAAGCAGAATATTCTTTAAATAGACATATTCTGTTGCCTAGTATAACTGATTTTGATTTTATTTTATCGTGTTGTTTTCAGTTCAATTTTTTCATTATTGAAATACAAATATGCTTCTTATTAAAAACTACCTAGAACATCAAATTCCCTGCAATAAGAGTGTTAACCATTGTAAACCCTGTCATGTCTCTGAGAAGCAGAGGAATTATCTTGTTATCAATTTAATAATAGAACATTGAAGTAAATGATGCCATCCACTGACACCAGTAACACTGTCTCTCTGGGGAAATTCATGTCTGTGAGAACTGTCAATCTAGATGGATATGGACATATTAAACAAACTCCCTTCAATCCATAAATCTACCCTTTCTGGGATGCCTTAATAAAAAAGATTCCTTATTTTGATAAAGATAAACTATGCAGAATATCTTGACATTGCTGGTATATAATCCCTTTATTAAAAAAAATTGTAGAAGGGGTTAGTAAATAATTTACCAGATTTTTTTCTTCCTTCTTCCCTTTAGCATAACCTGCATGTAAATATATTTCTGAGATTTTAGATGAATGAAGTATTAATAATTACATAGAGAGGTAGGAAGTGGATATAAGGTACTGATTCAGCTATTTGCTTTGGCAGACTTTCTGCAAAACATAGTTTACCTTTGTTGTTTTGCATTAAATTTGCCTCCAGTTCTAATTCAGATGGATATAAGATGATTCCTTATATTGAAAGTATCATACACTTTCCCATGAGGAAATATGACAAGAAAAGTAAAAAATATGTCAACCAAATATACAGTAGTAAGAAAGAATGAAAATCTCAGTACAAAAATACATTACAAGAACAATCAGGAAGTAAGAAATTAGTTCAGGTGAACTGCTAAATTACCGAGATTTTTGGTATCTTAGGTGGCTGGTGCAAGTTGAATTGCATTAATGGATGCAGGATTCAGCCAAAGTTAAAAGCAATGACATCCTCAACTCACAAGGACTGAAAAGGGAAGAACAGATATTGATACGGGGAAAAGAATTTCAAGGTGGAGGTAGGGATGCTAGAAATCTCTTGAAACCTCCAACTGATTTTGAACTCCTACTCGTCTTGCCCCCAGACCCTGATAGTCCAAAGTGGAGAAAGGGCCAGCTTGTCAGGACATCATTCAACCTGCTCTCGTCCAAATGCTTCCTGGGCAATCCATAGATATCCCGGACACTTGAAATGCTCTCTACCCAAAACCAAACCCGACATCTTCCTCCCCAAAACGATGTCTCCTGCTGCATTCTATCTTTAGTGATGGAGCCACCAAATACACAGTTGCTTAAATGAGAACTCAGAATCATCCTTTAATACTTCATTTTCCTTATGTAATAAATCCTAACCTGTTACCTGAATAGGCACCATCTCTGGCAATTCCAACTCCCACACCGCTCTAGAACTCATCATCCCTTACGTAGGTTGTTCTTAATATTACCTACACCAGCTTCTTCTATAGACCTGGTATCTAACAGCTACTTAAAATATATTATGATTTTAATTCCCACAACAATTTTACAAGATAAGCACAAATTCCCAACTCAAAGATAGTTTAAAAAACTAAAAATAACTTTTATTAAAGATTAGAGAATGGAAACAGGTTAGAAGAATGCAATATGAAAATAAAAACCTACCTTCAACTCAATCATCTGCCCCTAGGCCCTTTTCACAAATATGAACACTGTTAATGTAGTTTATTTATATAAAAATCTATTTTATACCAAAGAGATCATCTTATGCACACTGTTCTGCAACCTGGAGCTCTAATTCCAAAATTTATCTTGGATACTTATCAGCCTCTGTAGATAGGCATGTTTTTCCTAGTTTCTTTCAAACCACTAAACACCACCACAATAAACATTTTTCTACACATATGTCAGAGATTATACCTATTGAGTAAATTCTTAAGAGATTTCTGGGTCAAAGGGCACATGCATTGAAAATTTTTATTGCTATGGTCAAGTTGTTCTGTAGGAAAGGTACACTGATAATCTCACTGTGAACGAAAATGCCTATTTTCTCATATTCTCTTATATTAAAGAGAATCCTGGCAGGAAAGAGATGGCATACTCAGTTTGGGTAATTTGAGTAAAGAATTAATAAAGGGGCTGTTTATAAAGGCTCATATAGGAAAACCACAAGAGACGATGGCTAGGAGCCGAGGTTTCACTGACGCTGAGAGCCACCTCAAGTGACCCTGCCAAGAGGGAGCCTCTCCCTCTCCTCAGTCTCTCTGGTGCCCCAGACTGAGCCCAGTGGAAGCTAGAGGACATGGCACCTACTGATGGCCGCCAGCCTTCCAGACACACATGAGCACCAAACTGAGCATGTTGACCATGCCTTATAATTTTCCATAGTTGAAAAATAAAAAGAGTATGTGTACAATGCTGAAGTGTGTGGATATTTTTATTCCATCATGTTGGTTTCTGAACTATTATAACTCCTTTGTGAAGTGGTTTTACTGTGTCTGCTCTTTCTCTCCTGCCACCAAGTTTCTACAGAGCCACTCAGGGATCTTTCCAAAAGGCAAGTAGCATTGTGTCAGTTCTCTACATGTACTCTCTCAGTAGTTCTCCCAGGCATAATTGGAAACTCCCAGGCAAGTGTGAATGGCCCTTCATAACTGGGTCCCTGTGGTCTGGCAGCACCTATCCAGGCATCATGCCTGCTTCCCAAGCCTACCATCCAAAAATGCCCAACTGTATTCTGCAGCCAGGCAGTACTGAGTCACCTGCAATACCCAGTTGTGAAACATTTTCTCACACCTGTATGTGACTGCGTTACTTAGCCAGCAATTCCAGCTCCTCCTCTGCACACATGGTAAACTCCTAGTCATTCTTCAAGATCCCATCCAAGAGTCCCCTCTTTAGAGAAGCTTTTCCTAACCAACTCTCTTCTGGTAGAGTTGGGACTCTATACTCTCAATTTCTACATGACATTGTGCATTTCTTACCTGAACATACTATCCTGAACCTGTTTACTTGCTTATCTCCCTCTAGGTTGTGGACAACTTGAAAGCAGGGGTTTTTGTAGCTTGCTTACTAGTCATCTCTCTTTGGCATCCAGCACAGAATTTGATGTCTGATAATTTAGGAGTGAGTCCCAGAGCCTTTGCTAATTTGTGTGTATACTTGGTAAAATCCCTTAATTTTTCCAAATTTCTTAGCTGAAAAATGGATGTAATCAAGTTCCTTCCTCTTAAGGTCGCTGTGAGAGTAGAGCCCACAGCACTATGTCAAGAACAGAAACACTCAGTAAGTATTAATCATTAATTCTGTTAGCTCCAGAATGTTTATATATCATATCAAGCCACCAAGGACCTTATTTTCAGGGGGTTCAGAGTCACTGCACGAAAACCCGCCTGACTCCCCAGGAGAAATGTGAAAAGGTTTCAGGCCTGACACAAAACTCTGAAGGATATCAACTTGAAGATTTCTTAGTGAAGAACAGAAACAAGCAGCTGCCCATACCTCAGGGTGACTGAGAAACATGACGGGAGGGTTTTTTTTTTGTCAGTTACTATTCATTGCATTATCCATAGCACACAAGAGTGCCTAGAAAAGAACAGGTGATAATAAATATTTGTTGGAAGAATGCACAAGCCTCAGTTTGGAATATGAGTTTACCGGTACGGACCCTTGCTGAAGGCCTGAGGTGACACGCAAGCCTTTTCTCTCAGAGCCAGGGGACATCACTGCAACTCTTCAGGGGGGTGGAAACACACTGTTCAAAGAACGTGGTGACAATATAAGAATCTTAAAAACTGTTATCTGTGTGGGAAATTCTCCCTGAGCTTTCAAGGCCCCATGGCAGCAGCAGTAGAAAGAATGTTTCCAAGAGCAGAAGTAAGGAGAATTTCTATCAGAAGAGAGGTTCTGAAAGAGTAAGATATGTAAAGCCCCAGCCTCTGAGCACAGAGGCAAGGAGAAATAGAATAGGAACACCAGGGGTTGGAATTCTGAAATAATACTGAGTACCACTCCTTAGCCAAATCCTATTCCTTGTTTTTTCTCTGGGCAAAGCAAGAGATATAGAATTACCCTCATCATTAACTGTAAGCAGGATTATAAATGAACTACTATAATTAAAGGGAAGAGGACTTTACAGTTTGATTGCTTACTCCTTACCAACAGACCACAGAAATGACTGAATAGAGCTTCAGTAGGCAAATGACTTCAAGTGAGAGAGTTAAGGTCACATTCGCAGACTTCCTCCAATAACATGCTCACTGTTGACCAGGGATTGTAGTAGGCTGACTGTAAAATCAAAAGTGAGGTAAAGTACATTAAACTTAATTTAAATGTATTTTTCTGACCGAGACCTGTGATGCCCCACTTCCAGGGTGTTGCCAGGTCCGTGGCATTCTCCCAGACCCTGCAGGCCAGAGGAGAGACCCCGAGCACACGACAGAGCAGTGGGCTGCGGTGCCTCAGTCAGGGAGCGCCCACGAGGTGCCGGGATTCAAGCTAGGTTCCAGGGATACGACAGTCAAGAAAGCAAACATGATATCAGCACACATACCCCAAGACTGTGGTCTAGCGAGAAACAGAAACATTCAAAGAACATAACAAAACAGTGCATGACCACAGACTGTGATGAGTGCTGCAAACAGGTTTCTATGCTAAAAAAATAAACATATAAACACACAAATAAATAAAATAATGGAGATATAACATAGATCACCTTTAGGGTACTGCCTTCTTATAGAAGTGACCTGCAAGTGGAAATCTGACCGATGGGCTGGGTGGAGAATGGCCACATTGGAGTAAGGGAATATCCTATATCAAGGCACAGATGCAGTGAGAACCAGGCCTGTTTAAATACATAAACAAAGACCAGTGTTCCTGGATGGTAGTGACTAAGAGGGGAATGGAATGAGATGCTGTCAGGAAAGCAGACAATAACTACAGTAAAATGTTGATCCTAGCAGGAGAAGCCATATGGTGATGATTTTACTAGGGATGAGGTAGACAACTCTCCCAGGCTTCCCATATGCCCATTTTCTTCAACTCCAGGAGGAGGTGAACAGCCTGAATTCTTGATTTTACTCAAGTCTGTAGGTGACCACATATCCACACCGTAAGCTCATTTTCTGTCTGGTCCGTAGTCTGGCCAAGTGGGAGGAGGGGCCACGATTATGGCTAAATGGGGTGAGTGAAAGGAAAGCAGCAACCCTTTTGTTCCTTTCCTTTCAGCCTTGATACTATCCTAAAGAAGAGAGTACAAAATGACATTGCATCCCTCCTGCTGGGGAGTGTGCAGAATTGGTCATGGGCAATTGTGAGCACTGAGCTGACACAGTACCCTGGTGACCCGAAGGAGTTAATGCATTGTCCAGAAGCTCTAATTTACAAGCAGGAAAAATTGGGGGTATTGAGAGGCAGATAGAATAGGTCCATTTTTACCCATTGTGATTTCAGTGACAGGTTCCAGTTCACTCTAGTCTAAACTGACTCACCAAATCATGCATTCAGACAATTAAATCACCAACCCTTTGACATACTGTAGAATTTCTGCGATGTAACACTGCACTGTCACTTCAGGTTCTAGCTTAATGTGCCCTTTACTTCTAGGTCCTCTTCTATTTTCAGGCATTTTTCTCTGAAAACTTTTGACAATGACTTAAAAATAAGGTACTAATATTGTTCCTTATCTATTTAGCCTATGAATACAAAATCTTGTCTATAAGCCCACAATAAAATCAGATATACAACCAGAAATACAGCTAGTCCTCCTGAGTCTAAGATTTGTCCCTCTTTAATACACCAGCACTAGGTCATACTGTTTGTTTGTCTTTTTGTACAGAACTTTCTTAGTATATAATTATTACATTTGTTTTTTGATGACAAAACACAAATACAGTAAAATATGTAGCCAAAAACAGTTTCAAAAAACACCTCCAGAGCACTTCATAAAAACTATTAAAAATGGTATCTAGAAAACACTTGATACTCTTTCAACAAAGGGCTTGTGAAGTAGTCCCTATAATAATGGGTGTTCAGTGGTTACAGGGGCCAATTCCAGAACTTCTGCTAGGCTGGTTCAGGTAGGAGTAGCCATGACAGTGCTGGATGGCAACAGGATGGAAGCGTCTTTCATCACATGAACAGAAAAGACAGCTGAGAGTGGAAGTCAAAATACGACTGGCAAAGAAAAGAAATGTGCGGCTCAGATGAGAAAGAGAAACACCATGTGGAAAGAAGACCTGCTAGACCGCAAAAGGAGGATCCTTTGGCCCCACTGGTTAAGTTATATCACCAGAACCACAGTAAGGAGGAAATGAAAGTTGATTTTAGTATGAATTACATGTCATTTATTATGTTATGCAAATATTTATAGTGAAATTCTCTATAATACTCATTACAGAGTTTGGGCTCAGTAATTCTTACAGGATCCTCTGTCATCTTCATAAGATCAATGCTAAAGAGCCTTCCCCTTCTCCAGACACCAGTATTAGCATGGGCTCCTGAGTATTACATTCTAGATTCTTGTATCCACAGTGAACAAACCGCTTCCAAACGCTGTTGTATTGAAGGTTAAATTTTTCTTAGAGTTTCCTACAATACACAGACCTAATGAATTAAGAGTTCCTAGACTGGCCATTGCCAGCTTCCCAGTTGTTTTTATTCTACCACATTTTAAATTTATAGGCTAACCAATTCGGTTTTTCAGATTTGAAATTTCTTTGTATTTAAAAACATAGGCATATGATGACTATGCTTAGGGGTAGTGCATTATAACAAGTGGATAAATTTTGGGGGGAATGTATTCATTAATGTGAAATCACCAGACAATAAATATATGTACATTTGGCATAGATAATTAATTTTTTATTAAGTATAGATTAAAATCAGCAGGATAACTAGATGTTACCAAAATATTTCAACTCAAGAAAAACAAATGCAAAATAGCTGGTCTTCTTCTTGCAACAATACAATAGATTATTAAGCTGATTTCTTTAATGAACTGATGATTTGCCTATTTAGAATCTTACACAATTAGGCAACTCAAGATATTTCAGTGCAACACGAGAATTCTATAAAAGCTACAATTACAAAGAGCATGGTAGAATTATCATATTGTGTTATTAATGAAATATTAGCCAGGAATATTTTTTTACTGAAAGTTTAAGATACCAGAAGTAAAGGAAAAATAAGATTCCAACTTTCTTTTGATGACCATAGCTTTTTGAAAACTCCAAGATCCTTTAATGATCCTGCTGTTAAGAACATTCTTACTTGAATCTTTGACAACATTCTTATAATGATTCCCTTTTTCACAAATTTCATTGCTTGCATTTATGTTAACTGCACAATTTCATACACATTATACATGCCCGCTTAAGTTTACTGAAAAATAAATTTGCATCTTCTGCATTCTGTACAGCTATAAGCGAAAGAGTGTATTAAGCAAACATCAAAAAAAATCTTAACATTTGTTAGTTATGGGTGGTATGCACAAAGATGTTTGTTACATTATTTTGTATAATTTTCATTCTTGGTCATTTTTTTCTCAAAATTAAAATAAAAGCATTAACTGAAATTCGTGTTTATTGAATATGGGCTGGAAAAGAATCGTTATAGAGCCAGGAGTGGGCTGAGAGTCGGAGAGAACAGCGACAAACCAGGAGGCAAGAGATTATGAAGATGTTGAAAAGTACATTTCGTGGGGCATATGGAAGGCATGGCCTTTTTTTCAGATAACAGGATCTCAGCTTTTTAGATGGTGGAGGTGGCATAGTTCTTTGGGAAAACAAGACTAGGAGCTGACTATGGAAGAAAGCCAGTGATACACCATGGCAAAAGTAACCAGAGAATCAAAAGTTAAGACATGTTAACAAAAAAACATAAATATGGTTGTTAAAGTTGCCTATAATAATAAAAGATGAAGATTAAAAATCATAAGCTAAAGCTCTCATGAATTTTTGGAGGTGAGGAGGAAGAAGAGAAGGGGATGCAGAGGAAGGATCCACAAAGCTGTAGGAAGGAAAGAGTACAGTTGAATATTATGGAATATGGCTCCAGGGCAATGCATGGTTGACTAAATACCCAGGAGGGGCAGTGGGAAGGGAGAAAAGAGCTGCCTGCAACTACCAGCCTCAGAGCAGAGATGTGGATGCGGAGTAAGGTGGGGTGGAGGGTAGGCAGGGATCACAGAAAAAGTGACCTCTGAAGAAATAGATGTTTTAGTTAAGGCAAAGAGGTACATGCAAGAGTCTAGGAGAATATTAAGGTTATTGGGAGATATCAAGGGGATATAGGATCACACCAGTGAAAACTGTGGTTTAAGAATTAAAATTGCCTGAATTCAAAGTCAGATTGGAGAGGACTGATTGAGGGTGAATAGTTAAAAAGAACTCCAGAGGCAACTAGTGTGGTATTCTTGGATGAAGAATTAATAGAGGTCTGGGCTCAGTTTAAGGCCAGAGGGGCCTTTCGGCTAGAATATGAAACAAAGGCCTGTGTTCAGGTCATGCTAGAGAATCAATGACGGTAGGATACTTAACAGAGACCCCTGTTTTTAAAGGCAGTCCAGAAGGGACTGAAAGTAGATTTATTAATAAAAGATGTCAAACCAGAGCAGTGGGGATCTTGGAATAGTTCAAAATTGGATCAGAAGACCTTGATGCTGGAATAGCTAACAAAAGTCTCCAGTCAGACCAGAGGGCATTGATGGTGCAAGAGTTTATAGAGGTCTGGGTTTGAGGTCAGAGCAGAGGGGCGTCAGTGGTAGAAAGCTATCAAAAGCTCTGGGCTTTGGTAGGATGAGGAGTCTGTCATGTTGGGTTAGTTAAGAAATGCCCATGTGAGAATTCAGATCAAAGATGGTGTTGATGGAGTGAAAGCTAACAGTCTGGATTTGAGGTCAGACGAGAGATGCATTGATGGCTGTATAATTCAAAAAGGCCCAGTCAGAGAAGAAAGGCAGTGGTTGTATGATATTAACCAGAGGCCCAGAGTCAAAGTGAAGACCAAAGAATAGTCAGCACAATTTCAGTTCTGAGTAAGACCAGGGGGATACTAATGATGGAACAATTTGCAGAAGCTCGGACTCAAGGTCAGAATAGAACAGAATGATAATGGAATATTCACAGGCACGGAGGTCTGTGGTCCAAGATGAGACTGATGTCACATGTGTTACCAGTGTCCTAGGCTGAGATCAGATCTGAGGGGAAGTTACAGGGAGTCGTAAATAGAGGCCAGGACTCAAGGTGAGACCATAGGGAAGAGTTGAGTGGGGTTAGCCCAGAGAAGCACTGATTGTAGAAAAGTTCACAGAGGCTCAGGTTCAAGTTTTAGATCTGAGGAGCATTAATAATGAATTAGCTAAGACCTGGACTCAAGAGCAAAGAATTACTGATGGTAGAATCCCACGTTGGAGTATAGACTGCCATAACAGCGATAGTGGAAGAGTTCAAAAGACCCAGGTTCAAAATAAAACCAGGCGTCTTGCTGGTGGAAGCATTAATAAAGGCCTAGGTTTAAGAGCAGACTAGATGGATACTGCTGGTGGTAGGGTTAAGAGCGCCTGAGTTTAGGTCATACTAGCAAAGCACTGGGGAGGAAACATTAAGAGATGTCCAGATTTGAGGTCAGATTAAAGAGGCAGTGATGGTAGAATAGCTATTTAACAGAGGTCTGGACTTAAGTTTGGACCATATGGGCATTTATGGTACAACTATTAATATAGAAGTACAATTGGAATTGACACCATAAGGGCATTGATGGTAAAATCATTAACAGAGGCCCAGACTCAGTGTCAGGACTGAGGGTCCTCAAGATTGGAATGTACCAAGGGGGCACTGATCACAAATAAACAAAATCCCAAATTCAAGGTCAGATCAGAAAACAACAGCTAGTGGGATATTATATAGAGATCCTGGTTCGGTATACCGATGGAGTAGTAATTAACAGAGGCCCAGCTTCCAGCTCAGGCCAAAGAGGCTCTAGATGAGGTAGTGAAGAATCAGTAGGTAAAGTGAGACAAAGGGCATGGACTAGTTAGTGGAGGCTGGGCTGTGAGGCACGACCAGGCTGGCACTGGTGGTGGGATGTTCGGAAGTTCCAGATCTGATGTCACCAGAGCCACAGGGATGGTGGGCAAGTTAACAGAGGCCCAAGTTTGACCAATACAATTACTTTTTATTATTCATTCATTATTTATTTCCCATAGGTTATGACTCAAGTAAAAGTAATGTGAATTTAAAGCAGAATGTCAACGGTCACCTCAAAATTTCACAATGATAAGTCCCCCAAAATCATGTATAACAATATCCACAATCAGCTGTATTGTATCCAGATTCAATAAAGAACATAAAGAATGTGAAGAAACAAAGTGTTAGAGAAAAATGAGGTTTCCCCCAGATGGTCTTGCCCATCACCAGCCTTAGCTGAAACCGAGCACCTTTTTGGTGTTGCAGACAGTGCAGAAAAGGGTTAACAGAGCGGGCCTGAAATTCTCTCCTTGGATAAGCCCACTTTCCAGTTGACTCTTGGCTGGTCTCTGGAAACAGATTTTACACTTTCCCACTACTCTCTAAATTATAAGAATGGCTCATATGGCTAAACTGTTCATAGAAACACTGTGATTTACGGGTAACACCTGCTTTCCTTCTAGGAGGCTGGAAGTTGGTATGTGCCAGACAGGGAGTGCCTATGTCAGCAGTCCCCAGTAAAGTCCTTGGGCACTGAGTCTCTAAGGAGCATCTCTGGTTGGCAACATTCTGCCTGTGTCGTCATGGCTGGGAGACTAATTCACTTAATGTGTCTTGTGCGACTCCACTGGGAGAGGACCCGTGGAAACTCGTGCCTGATCTCCCCTGGCCTTCGCCCATGCACCGTTTCCCTCTGCTGATCATACTCTGTATCTTTTTGCCATTATAAATCATAGCCATGTATGCAATCATTTAAAAGAAAAAGAGGATATGCGTTTCAGAGGGCAGAGCATACAGAAGGAAGGTACTCGAAGAAGGAGCTGAGTTAAGTTCTATTGGGTGATATTTCCTGATTAGAGGAAATTAACTTCCAGCACTGATCCGACTCTTACAGGAATATAAGGAGAGGACTTAATCAGTACGTATCACTATTTAGGCCAGTTAGACTATTTTGAATTTTGTTTTATATAAATATTCCTGCAAAACTCTGTGGCATGAGAGATTTCAGATTTAGAGTTGGTAGAAAGACTTCATCATTTATGCAGCACATAAATATGAATTTAGTTTTTAAATCCTGCATTATTTCATATTTAATTCCCAAGCACATACTTTGGGGAAATTCCTATCAGCAACCACCATCTTGGGATATTGTGGTACAAAAGGAGAGGCATAAAGACAAAGATTTGTCCTGTATGTGTTCTTGAAGTTAATTACCTACTTGGTTTATCTATCAGAAGGATAAGTTTTCTGATATTGGAAATCTTGAGAATTAGACAAAAATGACCTTCTTGATTTTTTCATTTCCTTTTTATCATTTCAAGAGCCAATATAAACCTACTCCTATTTCTGTTTGGCTAATGACTGACATTTTTGTATGCCCAAAGATCTATATACCTTCATCACACACAAGCTGTAATACAAAACTCCTGCTTGTCTATTCTAAGAAATTACTAAGAAAACATAACCCCAATTCTTCACTCTACACTAGGTACCAAAATAATTTCACAGCTGATTTAAAACTCTTACCCTCATCTTGATGCCCCAAGTGCAATGTGACCTGCCTAGCCAGGAAACCAACAGAGCATTCCCTCCCTTCCTCTTTCTGCTGCGTGTTCCCCAGCTCCCAGCGGTGGTCTGTTCCCATAGTTAACCTCACAGATAAGATAAAGCTTTCTTGTCCAATGAAGCAAGAAGAAAAAAAAAATCTCTCTCTGAAAATGTACCTCTGTCTCAATTCTTTTTTCCAGAAATAGATATTAATCCTGCCCCTTTGTCCACTCAGCCAATAGTCAAAGAACCTCAGAATATAAAAATTCTCAGTAATTTTCTGTTGCTCCCATCAAGCCATTTCATTACATATGACTAAAATGGAGTAGGGAATAGGAAATGGTATGTATTCACCTCTGGAATGATATCACATATTTTCTGAGCATGCGATCCCACTGGCTTCTCTTATGTGCAATTCAAAGATGTCTAAAAAAATGACTAAGCATTTATAGTTCAGTTAAAATGTAAAAGCTTTTTCTTCTACTATTCAATACCCATTGCAACAAATACTACTGCAATGTAAATTTTATGCTACCAAAGTGATTTCTCAGCCTCAGTGACGCAACCATTTAATCAAACCATTGACAGAAGTCTAGTATCTTTAAATTTAGGGTAGTAAAAACATCTTCCCACCTCTTTGATTATGAATGAGACTGTGACTTGTCCAAGTTCACACAATTGGTAATACAGCTGTGAAAGAATGTAGTTCTCTCAGAGCCTGGTTCACCATTTATTTATTTATTTCCTTGCACGCCATGATTTTCCCCCAACCCATCCACTCCACCCCCACCCCCCAACCCTACCATCTGCCAAATGATAGGCTCCCTAGTCTATCAGTTGCTTGAAATTATTTTGGAAAGAAAAGTAGTTTGTCAAGTTCTACACATGAAAAAGTTCAAAAGTTAATAGTCAACATTCATTTGGGTGATTACAATATGTCAGGTATTATAGGACAAAATTAACAAAATGGAAGCAAGTAGAAATAGGAAGGCAGTTGGGTTTGTTCACTTAGTTAAGTTTCAGAGTTTGAGCTCATAATTAGACAGAACAGAGAAGCCCGAATCAACCAGCCAATAAATGACTAAAAGCAATACAACAAAATCTACCTGAGGTCCTTAAAAATATAACTTGATAACATCTCTTATACAAACAAATGATTCATATATTTGAAAATGAACATACCGTCCAAAATCCAGTGAGCCTTTAATTTTTTTGAATGTGTGTAGGTGTTTTTAAGTTTGTTCATGTGAATACCAGTAAGGAAGGTTTCCTTTCAAACTGTGCATATGGTTATGATTAAACTACAGTATTAATTTGGACTGAAAAAATGGCTTATTTTGTTACCAGAATATTGGGCAAATAGGGTATTAAAATTTTTAAAACATTTAGAAAAATTCACAAGGATGCAAATGACATCAAAATATCAGCTCAGGAAACTATTAGAGCTTAAGGAGTTAAATAGCGGACATTGTTAGAAGTGGACAGAAATTTTGCATTGTGGTAGAATTAATACAAATTATTATTCATGCTTTATGGATGTACAGAGAAATGTTAAATATTTAGCTCCAACTATCAGTCAATGTAACCTTATATGCATCTCAGTAAATTTGAGTTAATGAAGATAATATTTTATACTATGTGTATCATTGGAAAGACTGGTATATTTCATAACTTGTTTTATTTCATATAATTTGATTTTATATTTTACCTAACCACATAATATTTTTCTTAATTTTTATTAAATCATTAATATATTGGTAAAATATTTACATATAAGAAATAAGTTTAGCATAAATTTGTCTGCCTTAATCTTAAAAAGAAAGAAAAAATCTATCTCAGGGATCTGTAATTTATCTCTTTTTGTCTCTCCTTTTTGTTTTTCATTTTTTGTTTTTGTTTTTGGGTTGTTGTTCAGGAGAAGGAGATATGGCTAGGTAGATATTGTTATGGGTAACCATGCTGTATGTTGGAGAGACTGAAAACTTTGGGGTTCAACTCCTGACTCTCTACTTTCTAATGCTTTTATCTTGGGTAAGTTACTTTTTAGTTTTTAGGATGAGTTTCTGCATTTGTAACGTGGTGGAAAACACATGGCCTGTTTAAAACTGTGATGAGCATTAGTGATAAAGTACATCTATTACTTAGCATAGCAATTGGCATAATAATGAGTAGTTACTACTAAAGAATTCAGTCATCATTGATTATGATACCCTGGTTAACAGACATTAGCAAAATATAATTCTAAAGGATGTGCACCTGGGATTTAATACTATTCTCCTCGGTGTGTTTTATCTGGTGATGGGAGAGGAATGTGAGGTCGGTAATAATCAAAAACATCTATTTAGGAAAAGAGGCATGGTGTGCTCAATAAATGTGGACAAACTAATCCTAGTTTGCACAACTTTGGGACTCATATCCCTAACTTTCATTTTTTTTCCTTAGTAAACAAATAAATTGAGCCAGATGATGCTTCATAATTAATGATTCGAAGATTCTCTGGCATTCAAGGACTTTATGATTCACAATTCAGTTATAGTTAGAGAATGCTAAAGAATGGCAACTCCAATTTTTTCTATTATCATCAGATTTCCCTCTAAGATTAGAAGGCTGTTCCAGTGACGATTGGGAGTCGATCTTAAATGGATCAGAAAATCACAGGAAATGTAAAGAAGTTCCTCAGTTAGAACTATGAGATTGGAATAATACACTTAGAGAATTCTAGTTTATGATTTGATATATTCTATGTAATCAGTCACACACAGACTGTGATCATCTGTTTTTTAGATTTAGCCAACATGGTGTAGGGGAAATGGATTTTTAAATAAGAATAATAACTTAAAATATTTTCACAGTTGCCCTTTAAAAAACGTTCATGGCATATGTCCTTTATTTATAGGGCTGATTTTATAGATAACTAAAAATGTTTACAAATGTCCACTTCCACATGAATTTTAGTAAAATGTTATAACACATATGAAAGAGAAGCTGTTGAACTGGACAGACCTGGAGAGATGGAAAGCTCACTGTCTTCAAGGAACAGAGACTTATATGCAAAGAATTACAGGATAGAGTGATAAATGCATTGATAAAAGTATAATGTCATTCTCCCACGTCTGTTTCCTCTTACCAACTTCTAGTTTGCATCTACACACCTCTTCATATCTGTAGAAATTGTCCATCTGTGAATTAATTCTTTTGAGAATGTAGAAAAAGTAGAGTCTAGGAGTTAGAGAAAAAAGAAAGAGAAATAGTTATAGCAGAACAGGTTTAGGAGTTTTCGCCAGATAATCTTGGGAGAGAAAGTATAAAACAGGGCCTTACAACTGACCCCTAAATTCATTTTTTCATTTTTCCTAAGAAATATTAATTGAGCTCCCACTATGCACCAGCTACTGTTCTTGGGGTTGATATTCAAGGGTAAATGAGAAAAGTTTAAGAAGGTCTCTATGTTTATGAAACTTAAACTCTAGGTATGAAATAAGTTTCATGAGAAAAGAGACACCATCTGTCTAGTTCAGTACTATCCTCTAAAACAGCGTCTAGCACTTAGTATAGATTCAATAAATGTTGGTAGAATAAAATAAAGGAACGATTTTCTAATGAGCATTATTGGGGTTGGGGATAGGGACTGCTTTCCACATGATGGTCAAGGAAGGCCACAGTACAATAGGATCATTTGAATCAGTAACTTGTGTGCAAATCTCTTATTTCTTTGTAAGGTTCAATTACATGAATGCTAGAGCATTCAATATTGTCTCACAGATCTCAGACACTGTGACATGTTTTTCATTGATTTTTCAGTTGGGGTAATTTCTATTACTCTGTCTTCAATTTCACTGATTCTTCCCTCTGCCGTATCCAGTGTCCCTCAAGCCTATCCAGTGAATTTTTCATTTTGATACAGAATTCTTCACTTACAATCTTTTGGATCTTTTTAATAATTTATAGCCTTCTGAAAAAACTCTATATCTTTTCATGAATGATTTTCCACTAGATCTTTTTTTTCACATCCATCATAGTAATTTTGAAGTCTTTATTTGATAATCCAATTATACCTTGGATCTGCTTCTGCAGGTAAATGCACAAGAAAACTATCTTGATACTGCATCCCATTTTTTTTCTCATGTCTTATAATTTTTTAGCAGATGCCAGATAGCTTGGCATCCAAAGAACAGTTGAGACTTCCATAAATAACAATTACTCCCCAAAAGGGTGCACATTATGGGCTGCTAATATAAGAGTCTGAGTTGATCAGCTTTGTAGTTAAGTTGGGTCTGGGCTTTGTTGTGGCTTTGCTTAGATTCAGTTCTCCACTGGCTTCAAATGTTTTGAGGGTTGAATCGGAACTTTTTCATCAGCAGGACTTAGTAACTGAGCCCCCAAAAGACTTAAGAGTCTCTTTATTATGATTGGCCAGCCACCAACTTTCTAAACCATGGGCTATCTCTTGCTGTTGACCGACCAGCTGCTAAGTTTTTATTTTGCTGGGGCATTCTCTTTGCTCTCTAGTTTTGCGTTGGCTTTCGGTGTTTCAGAGTATCTTTCTCCCGAGCTTCCTTTCCTCAAGCCTTCATGAGAGCCACTGCAGCACACTTAGCGAGCATACAGAATGCCTTTGAGGGAATACTCTCAGGGTTCAGTCCCCGCACGGCCTTCAGCCAGGCTCTGCCCTGTCAGTGGAGAAGTTCTTGCTTACCTTAGTGAGGATGTCTCCCAGCTCTGCTGCCTTAGCCCCATCTGGGAGGCAACTCAACGAAACACCAGGGGAAAGAGTTGGTTGCTACAGGCTGACACGATCTCTGCTGGGGATCCTTAACGATTCTCATGCAACGCACGACTCCAAACACATCCACTAAGTACTCTTTAAAAACTTCACTGACTTCGCTGTGATGACTCCTTTTCCTCTCACCATCCCTCCAGGGAGCAAAGCAGGTCATGAGGTCCTTTCTCTTCTAAAAAGAGCTTATCACTTTCTGGAGTTTAGTTCATGTAGGTTAATTTGCATTTTCAGATCTCCGAGAGGTCTTTAAAAACCCAATTTTGAAGTTTCTCTGACTTGTTCTGGGTGGGATTGGTAACCTCTTCTGGTTTCGCACATCTTAACTAGAAGCAGAAGTCCTCCCTACATTTCAGTCACTACATCATCATAATATATCTATCCCAGCTGTTTGGGTCAGAATTGGGAAAGTCTTGGAAGGTGTTAAACATAGATAAAGCAACAATTCAGAATCATAAATCATGACAGAAAACTCTGGAGTTGAATAGTTGGGAGGAAAGTATATGAAATGCAAAGTATTGGAGGTGTAATTAGAGTCTGGATAACAATAAGTACTGTTATGTGGTATACTATGCTGCTCATGTTGATTTCTAAACTGTTTTCAATAATTCATTTAAAAACTTATTGCACACATAGTTTTCCAGTCTTTAAGTGTGTTCATTTCCTACATTAAGACACCTCCCCTGCAACATGTAACAAAAGAGCCATAACTAAATGTATAATTTAAAGTAAATTAAGCACCATCACTGATTATTTTAATATTGGGGGTTTTAAAGGACACATTATCAGGATATTAAAATGCAAAAGCAGCACAAAGTTAAATTATTTATTATGGATAGATTAGACAATCTAGTTACTTCCCTAAATTTTTGCATGAATAAAATATTACACAAAATTTCCTTTTGGGCGATCAGTATATAGATCAGAAACTACCCAATGAAGCTATATTAATAAAGTTAACTCATTCCTTATCAATTCTTTAGGCATTTTAACAACATGCAAAGTGAAATATTCACCTCAAAAATGACTCGAATGATAAGTTATTTCTTTGCTTCATGTACACAATGGATAATTAGTTCAGAAAAAAAATCTCAAAGGGAGAAAAAATAGCCAACTGTGAAATTCACAAATACTTTCCTCGGATTGGGTACAGATGCTATTCAGGCCAATACCTGGGATGCATAAATTCTTTCTATCCTATTTACAATCCAATCTTGATTAGTTAGGAGCTCATTTTCCAGTTTGTGAATTATCTAGGTCTTTGATTCTTCTCTTCCCTCTGGCTGATTACCTTTCCCATTTCTCTGCTCATTAGCACCTCCACCAGCAGGGGAAGAAAATCCAGGTGAAAAGAAAAAGTGAATCATATGTGGACATTTTTAAGTTCTCTGAAGCTCGACTTTAAAAAGATAATACTATTTTTTCTATGGTATGCATACTCATTCTGTTATCAATTTGAAGTTCTGCCACTTAGAGTCTTAGAAATATCCTTTGGAAATTACATTCACCCGGCTATCAGATTTTAATATGAAATGGGAATGATATTCCTTCCTTCCTTACTAGGTCATTGTGAGATCAACTCAGAAAAACACAAATTTGTTTACTGTAAATGGCTACACAAAATTAATAAGTTATTTTTGTATCTGTGAAACCCCTTTGTCAATTCTTGCTTCTTTTATTTCCCTTAAGATTTGGGGCTTGCCTTAAGAAAAGACATTGCCAAAAGATACCTTTTTTTTCTTTCCCTCTTCTTTTTATTTAATCTTCCCTTTTCTTTCTAACATAGTTATGAAATGCACTCTTAGTAAAAAAGTGGAAGAGACCGGTAAAAATATCATTGCTTTTACTGATGAATTTCTTTCATCTGTTTTTTTATCTGTTATTAAAATGGATAATTGCAAGTTGCCTGTATTAACATGTATTCTTACCAAAATGGCCCTCATTCTAATGTACCTCTTCATAACTCTGGTTCTAAAATGAAGACAACAGGGTACAGTTTTCAGTAAATCAGAGGATTCATTGTACACATGTTTGTTCTATCAAAGTTTACCTCATTTGTGATATTTTAAGAATGTTTTGTTTGCTTGCGATTAGCAGTCCAATGCCTCCATGACCATTGTTCTTTTAGATGGCTTAAAAATTAAGTAACATTTGTTCATCACAGATATACCCTTAAATTCTGCTTAAACTGAACCAATTACCCAACCATAAATAATGGTTAAAACAGGAAAACAGTTATTAAAGTATAGTATACAAACCTTTAAAACATTACTGTTAGGTACTTTTTTTTTTTAACTATCTCATAGAACAAAGAGAATGCTTTCAACTAAGTGTCTTAGAAGACCTAAGGGGAAAAATATGAAATTAGTTCTTTGTGAAAAATATACCTCTGGAATATTCCCTGTAGGGTACAACGTAAAAGAATAAAAGAATAAAATGCCTAGTGGCAAAAAAAGAAACTGAGGGAGAAAGGTTGTCATTACTGGGAACACCCTCCGCCCCAAATTAAAATAGGTAAGTAGTTTGTAATGCATTTAATGCAACCCATCCAGTTCTACAGTACCTTATGTTAAATACCATCCTTTGTATTACCTCCTACTTTTAGGCCTCTCAGCAAACAGTGGTGCTTTTTTTTCTAAAATGGTTTAAATTAACAGATTAAATAGGCCCTTCAAGATGAAAAAGACACATTATAGGGACCTGCAGGGGAGGTTTTACTTTATCCTTTCTCTCTCCTGGTTGCTCTAATACTTTAAGAGATGGTTGCGTTAGCATTGAGTTCTCCACAACAACAGAACAGTGACAGTTATGAAATATCACCAAACATATTAAGTAAGTGAGCCCACTGAATAAACCCCTTTCAGCAGTTGGAATATGGACTTTGTTTTCATTTTATGACTTGGTCTGTTTATGTAGCAAACATATACAATTTATAAATTGTTTCCATTGCCTCCCTCCTGAGCAAGTTTATAACCAGAAAGAGTCTAAATTCAATGTATCATCACCATCCCCAGGGTCTCTTTCAACATGGCTCAGTGTGCTCAAAGCTATACTTCCAAACTGAGGAGATAAAATTGTTACCCAAAAGGCAGCCTAACAAATTACAAAGTGAAGGGGAATTTGAGAAAAAGTATGTTGTAGGCAGTTAATGCTTGTATGACTATTTAAAAAGCTTTGATGGATTTTCTTATGATTTTTCCTCTATTGAATGACATGAACCACCAGCATTTTAATCTCCCACAAAGCAGAAGCTTAAAAATCCACCCAATATTTCTTTTGTTTCTTAACACTGCATAAGGTCATTTTTAACCTCATGTTAATTCCCATGACTCAATAGCAAAGTGAATGTGATCAAAATGCAAGACAATTTCAAACAGGACAATAATTGACTGGTGACTCAGGTAATGTGGTGGAGGGGGGCAAAGAGCTGGGTGACAGAAATTTAACCATTCAACCAAACCTGGAATTAATTTCCAGGGCACATCCTATGAAAAGTGCTATTATAATTTTAAATTGAATTTATTTTTAAAAATGATTTACTAAAGGATAATCCTATACATGCTATATGTTCTGTAAAGCATAAATACAATAAATTGCATATAGCATACAATTTTATGAGTTTTGACATGTGTCTATACTCTGAAAGTATCATCAAAATCAAGATAATGAATATGTCTATCCTATCCCGTATATGAGAGTTCTTACAGTTTCATATCCTTGCTAACATTTGATATGATTAATCTTTTAAATTTTAGACATTTTAATAGGTGCATATCTCACTGCAGTTTTAATTTGCATTTCCATAATGACTAATGATGTTGAGCACATTTTCATGTGCTTATTTATCATTCATAATCTTCGTTGGTGAAGTGTCTGATCAGATTTTTTGCTCACAGTGGGGAGAGTTGTTTGCTTTCTTATTACTGGGTTTTGAAATTTCTTTAAATATTCTGGATACAAGTCCTTTATCAGATATATGATTTGCAAACATTTTCTCCCAGTCTATGGTTGTTATTTTTTTTAACAGTAGCTTTGAATAGCAAAAGTTTTTTGTTTTTTTTAACTTGGTTAAATCACATTTATCATTTTGTTTTCCTTGCATGACCTAAGGTCACAAGAACTTTCTCCTGTGTTTTCTTTTCTAGTTTTAGGTTTTCCAAGTAGATCTATGACTATCTTGAATTGATTTTTATATATTTTATCAGATGTGAAACATTACATTTATAGATACTCAATTTTACTAATATCATTTGTTGAAAAAAATTATATTTTGTCCACTGAATTTCCTTTTTGTACCTTGTCAAAAATCAGTTGTTCACACAACTAATTTATGGGCTGCTTTTTGTACTTGTTATTTTTCTCCATTAATCTATTTGTCGATCTTTATGCCAATATCACACTAACCTGATTACTGTAGTTGTAAAATAAATCAAAATCTGAAAGTTTTAGACTTCCAACTTGAATTGTTTTGGCTATTTTAAGTCCTTTGTACTTCCATATGAATTTCAGAATCAACTTGTCAAATTTAACAAAAAACAATTGTGCTATTATTTTTATTGGGATTACATGTTACCTTTAGATCAATATGGGGCTATTTAGTGAATTTTCTGATTATTGAACATGGAATAGCCTTCCATTTATTTAGGTCTTCTTTAATTTCTATCAGCAATATATTATAGTTTCCAGTGTTCCTGTTACCCATTTATTTCAGTTTTCAATTCTCTGTTGCTAGCATACAAAAAGTACAAATGATTTTTGTAACTTGATCTTGTATCTTGCAACCTTGTTCAATGCATTTATTATTTAAAGTATTTTGGCAGGCTAAGACCAGGGTGTGGTGAGTTAGGCGTTCACCTGGAATGCAGAATTTAAGGGAGTACAAAAGTAATGAAGATAAACAGAATTTTAATATAATATTCTTTTAAAAATCAAACTTGAAAACAGATTATAGGATAGCTGCCTGCTTTTTAAAATAAAGTGGGTTTTTTATTGGTTTATTTCATCAGGTTTTCTACATACACAATCATGTCATCTGTGAATAAAGATAATTCTAATTTTTCTTTTGCAATCTGCATATGTTTCATTTCTTTTTCTTCTCTCATTGAACAGGATAGAACTCCAGCACAATTTCGGGAGAACGGACACCCTTATCTTATTTCTCTCAGGAAGAAAAAATTCAATCTTTCATCATTAATATGCTGTAAACTGCAGGATTTTTTTTTTAATGCTTTTCACCAGTTAAGGATTTACCTTTTTAGTCTTAGTTTGCTGAGATTTCTTAAGAATTAAGATTAGACTTTTGGATTTCTTCAAATGTTTTCCTGTCCAGTTTATGGAGATGATCATATAGTTTATGTAGCTGTTCTTTTGTTGTTTAGTTTGTACCTTCTGTGAATGACATTTTCAAATGTTGCGGCTACCTGGAATTTCTAGGATGAACCTCATTCAGTCATGATGTATTATATTCTTTATATATTGTTGGATTATATTTCTTAAAATGTGTTTAGAACTTTGGCATCTATGTTTATGAAGACTAGGGGTCCACAGTTTTCTATTCCTGTCCTCTCTCTGTCTGGGGTGTGGTATCAGGGTGTTGGCCCCATAGATTTAATGGGGAATTATTCCCTGTATTTTATTTTTCTGAAGAGTATATGTAGAATTGGTATTATTTTTCCACTCATGAAGCCATCTAGGCCCGTAGTTTTCCTCATGGAAAATGTTTTTAACTAGAAATTCCATTTCTTTAATGTGATCCATTTCTCTTGATTAAGCTTCGATAGCTTCTGTTTTTCAAGAAATTTGTCCAGGTCACCTAAGTTGATGAATTTATTTGCATAAAATTATTAATAATATTCTGTAATTTTCCTTCTAATACCTATAGAATAGGCAGTGGTGTTACATCTCTCTTTCCCTAAATTGGTAATTTGTGTTTCTTCTTTTTCCCCTTATCAGTCTAGCTAAAGTTTTATCAGTTTTATTTGTCTCCTTAAGAAATCAGCTTTATGTTTCTTGATATTTTCTATTATTTTTCTGTTTTCTATTTCATCAGTTTTCTCCTCTGATTGTCACTATATCCTTTATTATATTTATTTTTGGTTTAATTTGTTCTTTTTTGTAGTTTTTAAAAAGTGGAAATTGTCATTAGTTTGAGAGCTTTCTTCATTTCTGATTATGCATTTGATGCTATAAATATCCCTACAAATAACTATTTTATGCCATAACGTAAATTTTGATATTTTTAATTTTAATTTCACTCAATTCAAAATACTTTTTAATTTCCTTATGATTTCTTCTTTCATCCAGGGGTCATTAGATGTATCATTTTTTTCCTAAGTATTTGAGGATTTTCCAAATATATTCCTGTTATTGATTACTAATTTAATTCTGTTGTCATCAAAGTATGTACCTTGGATGACTTAAATTCTTGAAAATTCGTTTTTAAAATAAGACTTCTTTTATGGCCCAAAATATGGCCAATTTAGTAAATGTTATGCATGTATTTGACAAAACTGAGTATTCTGTTGTCATTGTATTGCATGTCCTATAAGCATCAGTATAGGTAAGTTGATAGCATTTTTCAAATCCTCAATAGACTTATTCTATTGTTTTATTGAACATTCTATTCAATATGTACTGACAAATACTTATTGAAATCTCCAGCTATAATTATGAATTTTTCTATTGCTCCCTGCAATTCTATCAGTTTTTGCTTCATGTATCTTGAAGCTCTGTTACTAAGTAGATAAACATTTAGGATTGTTATCACCTCTTGATAAACTGACCACTTCATCATTATAAAATGATCTTTTCTGTCCTTCATAATATTCTTTGCTTTGGTATCTACATTGTCTGCTATTAATATAAGAAAATTTTATTTGATTAGAGTTACCATGGTATATCTTTTTCTATTGCTTCAATTCTCTCCTATTTGTATCTCTATTTTTAAAATTGTTTTTCTTGTAAGCAGCATATATATTTGAGTCTTATATTTTAATCCAATCTGAAAAACTCTGCCTTTTAATTTGGGTGTTTGGACAATTTACATTTAATATGGTTATTGATGTAGTTAGATTTAACTCTATAACCTTATATATGGTTTCTAGTTGCCTCATATCTTTTTTATTCTTTTTCTGTTTTTCTGTCTTCTCTTGGTTTGAGTATTTTGTATGATTCTATGTTACATCTTGTTGCTTTTTAGCTATAACTCTGTCACATTACTTTAGTAGTTATTTAGAGCTTAGAGTATACATCTTTAAATTATCATAGCTTGCCCTCAAGTGACAGAAAACTTTACATAAGGTGTTAGACACTTACATAGTATACATCCATTTCTTCCTCACAACTTCTGTACTATTGTCATACATTTTATCCTTATGTATGTTATAAACCCTGACACTGTCTTATACTACATTTTTGTTTAAACAACTGATTCTTTTCTAAACTGACTTAAGTAAAAAGAAAAAAAAATAAGATATTTTCCCATGTAGTTACAAATTCTGGTACTCTTCATTCTTTTATATAGATTCGTATTTCAGCCTGGCATCATTTTCCTTTCTGCCTAAAACATTTTCTTTTAACATTTCCTGCAGTGCAGATCTCCTGGTGATGAATCCTTTGAGGTTTTTTGTGTTTGAAAAAGTTTTTATCTCATCTGTATTTTTGAAAGATATGTCGCTGATTTTTTAAATCTAGGTTAACAGTATTTTTTTTATTTTCAGAACGTTGAAGAAGTTGTCTTCTAGCTTGCATTGTTTCTCACAAATCACAAAAGTAACCCTTATATTTGCTCCTCTATATGGAACATACTTTCAGTCTCTGGCTGCTCTTAATATTTTCTCTTTATCACTGGTTGGATTAATTTGGTTATGATGTAGTAACTGAGTGTAATTTTCTTCATGTTTCTTATGTCTGAGTTTGAATTTCTTGCTTTTTTGTTTTTTGTTTTTTTGCAGCGGGTGAAGCTTGTAGTTTTAAGCAAAACTGGAGAAGTCTGAGACATTATTCTTCCTAGTTCTGGGAAACCCAGTACGCATCAGGCTACTTGAAGCTGCCACTAGCTCACTGATTGTCATGCATACGCTCCTCTCCCTTTCCCCGACACCCCCGTGTGTGTGAGCCTTTCACTTTGGATAGTTTTTATTGTTGTATCTTTAAGTTTACTAATCATGTGTTCTGTAGAGCCTAATATGCTGTTAATAACTTCCAGTATATTTTTCATCTCATTCATTGTAGCTTTCAAGTCTGGATGTTTGATTTAGGCCTTATATCTACCTTCCATTTCTTAACTTAGGTTTTTGAAAATATGGATATGGTTGTAGTAACAGTTTTAATGTACTTTCCTGATAATTCTAATATCACATCAGCTCTGGGCACAGTTTTAATTGAATGATTTTTCTCTTATTTTGGTGTATATTTTCCTACTTCCTTACATACTAGGTAATATTTAAGTGGATGCCAATCATAAAAAATGCAAATATTATCTTGTTTGGTACTAGATATTCTTGAGCTTTGTTTTGAGTTATAGTTATGTTACTTGGAAACATTTTAATCCTTTTAGGTCTGGCTTTTTTTTTTTTCCCTGTGGGTTATGAGCAAAACAGTGTTTAGCCTATGGCTGATTGTGAGTGAGAGAGTTTTCCAGTTTGGTTTATATCCATGTAAGAACTGAGTACTAATCCTTCTAATCCATTCAAAAACCTCTTTCTGCAGTCCCTTGTCATTTATTCATATGTATGAACTGATCTATACTCTGCTGAATATTCAAGAGGGACTCTGCAGATCTCTGGAGTTCTCTCTCTATGCAGTTCTCTGCTTTCTGGTGCTCTATCTCACGAATTCTGGTCAGCTCGGTCTCTCTGGCCTTTCAGCTCAGTCTCCTTAAATCAGGTATATCTCTGGCTTCTGCTCTTTATAGTGCGGCCTAGAAACTTTAGGAAACAATGGCATAACTAATTTTCTTTGTTTTCCATCTCTTAGTGACCCCTGTCCTTACTTACTTATATTCTATGTCTTAAAAACTATTGCTTCATATATTTTGTAAGTTTTTTGATATTGCTATTTCAGTAGGAAGGGTAAATTCAGTGCCCATTACTAAATCTAGGTTACATCTAATGTTTTCTTTTCAGGAACTAGGAATATCCAACTCAAGAAAACACTTGGCTACATGGAGTCAGAAAGCAATCACAGAACTATGAGCTGTGTTATATATTCTGTGTTATATATTCTGATTCATTATATATTCTACTCTTGTTTTATAGAATTAAACATATTTTAATTTTTCTTTGTCTCTAGGCTGATAACAATAAACAACTGTCATTATTTAGGTCTTGTTTTAATTGGAAGCTGTTAAGTCAGATGAATGGATGATATGAAAGAAAGGAAGTATAATAAATAAAACAGTAGACAAGAAATGAAAAGACCCTACATTTTTTATGACATATAATGAACTCAAGTTAAGATGATCACTAAAAAGCATATTTAGTGAGTTGAGTGATTTTTGAATTGATAATTTACTTCTAAAACAGTGCCTTTTATATGAACCATTAATTTACAAATACTTTGAAAATCAACTGGGCAATATATTTCAAGAGCTATAAATATGCTGTTACCTTTGATTTGCCAAATTTTCCTCTAAGAATATTTCATGGAAACTAATTATCATATTATGTAGGAATAAAAGCTAAATGCATAAAGGTATTCTATGTAATATAACAACATCATGAATAATTGCAATATGTCAAATGTTACATATAATATCTCATTTAATCTTTACAACAATCTCTGAGAACAGGTACTGTTATCATACAGATGAGAAGGATAAATCTGAGAGTGTGAATTAAAAGCAAGTCAGAGGAGATGCTGAGATTCAAATTCACTTTGACTCTAAACCCTATGCCTTTAGCACTTAGACTCTATCAACTCTAGAAAAGTGAAAACAAGAGATCTGTTAGGATAACTGAGCATGGACTGTTTTACCTCCATTCACCCTGTTTAAATTTTCATTGCTGTTATGGATCTTCTTTATTTTTATATTTTGTAGACTAGATGGCTCTTTTAAGAAATCAATAGAATAATGTCACTAGATAATTGTCCTGGATTTTAGCAAAGAAGGGAGGTTGGGAGGTAAATTTGCCCTCTAGAATTATGAACAATATTAGGAAATAACTACATAAGCTCTAGTGTAAAGAAAGGAAGATTTTCCTGGGGATATGTTAGCCTTCCCTTCAATATTTGCTCCAGCAGCTTCCTAATTTATTTAAAATAAAGCAGCATGGGACCATGTAGAATTGATAGAAAAAGGGACTTGACAAGCTCAAAAAATTCTAGAGGGATCAAAGGAGGAGGCCTTGCAGTGCAGGGATACTTATGTTTCTTTTGGTGGAATATCACCTTTGGGATATGAGGGGAAAAGACCCAGGGTGATGTTTATGCTTTATAAGCTTTGTGGTAAGAAAACAAAGGTACTGACCTTGACCTGGTCACTGTTGGCCTGACAGCACATATATTGTAGTTTTATCTGTTACTAAATTTTATTTTTCTAAACAGACTGAGTGGGCAAAAAAAATCTCCCTATTTCTAATGTGTGGGACTTAATTATAAATAATCTGAAGGAAAGGAAGCCCTCTTGTGCTCAGTCAGCCTTCGTAGTGCCTGAAAGAAGACGATGCAGGGATTATGGGATGATGCACGTCCACTGAATATGCAGTGAAGGTCTTCCTTACTTGGGAGATACCTAGATCTGACTCAGTCCTTTGCCTTCCCTATTTTCAAATACAGAACTTAACACAGGACCAGGTAATGGTTTTGACCAAGGTCCGCATTGAGTCACTGACATTGTTCGCTATAGGGAGCTACATCCCTGCAACACTGTAAGAGCTGGGCTATAAAATGTCCCATGCTGGGACAAATGACAAAATAATGGTTGGCTGGTGACAGAACTTTCTTTGTCAAATAAAAAGGTTGTTTTGTTTCATTCTTTGAGAGTCTGTGGGCTCAATATAATTGGCCCACCGCAGTGGGTGGGCCGGGAAGGATTGAAGTAACATGTATTCTTAAATTCTCCAGGTTCTGCAGAGCCAAATGGAATATCTCAAGGTGTAATAGAAAGAACTCCATCCTAGTGACTTCACTTGCTAGCTGTGTGACACAAGATAGTTGATGTAATCTCTCTAAATGTTGGTTCGTCATCTGTACATGGGGAAAGCTCTGCTTCACAGATAGATACAGCCCTTATTACAGTTCCTGGACATCTAAAAGGATCCCAGTAAATAGATCCGACATAAGAGTTTAATAAACAATTAATGATATACGTCAAGGTTCATAAATGATACTGTTTATATGCACAGTAGAATCAACTGATGAGCTTCACAGAAAAAATAAACATACACATACACACACACACGTACATACATACACATACATGCTTACATACATACAACAGATATGTATTCACTGTATCCATGCCAGAATTCTGAAATGATTGAACTAGGATAGAACCTAACCATAAATACTTTTTCTGAAGCTTTCCAGGAGATTTTGATGTATCACCAGAATTGAGAACCATTGAATAAAGGCTTTTAATCTGAGGTCCATAGAACTCTTGATAGAATACAGAAAATTCATGAATTTGGCTGGGAAAAAAATGAAGACCTTTATTTTTCACTAACCTCCCACTGAAATTAAATGTTTCCTCATGAATGAAAAAGGCACAGTAGCGCTATCAATATCTGTAAGTTTGCACTAACAGGAACCACAGAAAATGCCCACAGTTGCTACAGATATCTCAATGTGTCACCTATGTCACCATTTTATCAAAATTGCAATAGTTATTAGATCTGCCACCTGACTGTGTTTTTAGTGACTTACTAAAGAGGAGAATATTACTATATCATATTTTTCAAAATATTTTGAGCATTTCATTTTAATACAATAGGAATTCTTTGTAAATGACTGAATTTTGTTTTATGCTTTCAAAAACATTCTGAAAGGAGATCTAGGCTTCACCAGCGTACTTATCTAAGGAGCCAGCAGCACACACGCAAGGTGAAGAACCCTATGTAGAGGCTACTGATCCGGAAAGCACTTTCAGGAATGCTGATAAAGAGCAACTTCCTTGGAATCACTGTGAACTTAGGTGCGCAATGCTGATCTCTCAGTAATGAACTGAGAAAGGGTTTTAGTAGAAATGAGGTGTTTTGTAGTTGAAGCATATTCACATATGAATTGTTCTTCTTTTATTAATTTCTCTAACAAAGCCATCACTCCCTTTTGTATCTTCACCAGCTAATTCACTGGTGAATCTTTTACCTAACTCTTACTTTAGCTGCCACAAATCATAAAAAATGTTAGTCTTTGCTTGCTAATTCAGTGCATTCAGACTGAAAATGTAGCATGTATATTTTGGTAAAAATTGTTTCCAAGCCTAAAACATGATTTCTAAGGCTTCTGCAGTGAGAATGAAAGGACTCACTTAAAATTGATTTCTGTAAGCCCTAATTATACAGTACATTTCATAATAAGCATTGCAAAACCTCAGCTTAGGAACAAAAAAACCTCTTCGTTAGTAATAAATTGTCACTACAACGATCAGTGTGCCAAATTTAATTCACAGATAAATAAAAGGAAACCTTGAGAGCTGAGAAGAAGTCTAGTATAAGTGTAGGCTTTGGTATAACTCTTGAGTGGTTAGAAACAAGTCCTGACGACACATTTCAGGGAGTCTTGATGCCTTTATAGTCAGGATATTTTCCCAGCTGTCTCCTCTAGCTCATGGTCAAGTCGTGCCTACTCTCTCTGGAAGCAGAGGTACTAGCTGCTGGTATTAGCTGACCTATATGCCCCCCAGCACAATTTCTTTTTCAGAAAAGTTAGCTCTTGCCTTAGAAGCTGTGACAGTGGGTTGAAGGATCTGATCCCTGTCATTAAAGGCGGCAGCCATGCACTCAAGAATGATGTGGGAAGACTCCAGTGAGAGTGATAATTAAACTTGGAAAATGAAGGGTCCCCTCTTTCACTCAGCTCATTGGTTTTGGCATCAGAGTAATTCCGAAACAGTAGGGGATATTCTACGCTCAGCATGGCTATATCTAGGTGCAACACATTATTTCAATGGGTTCAAATGGGAATGCCATTTTAATTGTATTTAAAATGTTATCTTTGATATGGGGAATAAAAATGTTAGAAATTAGTTCTAAGAATACAGGAAAAGAATAATGAGCATAATCTAAATGGTGAAAGAATTTGAAACAAGAAAAGCATGCATTGTTTTCTCAGAAGAAAAAGCCTTATAGGAGAATAAAATTGTTTCCGGAGAAATTGAAAAGAACATTTAAATGCGTCTCTTCTTTCTACCTGACTGTGGAATTACAAAACAAGGTTTCATCTCACCATTCTTGTCTATGTACTGTCATTTTTTTGGAGGCCATTATTAGGACATCTTAGTCCTGCCCCAGAGAGGGTAGAAAACACCAGGGGAACTTGAGCCATTGGTGGGAGTTATTTTCCAGAAAAAGGGATTTTTTTAAAGACACATTGGCTCATATAAATACTAATAGAGTAATATTTGGAGAAATTATATTTCATACTGTTCTTATTTTGCATGAAAAAGTAATACTGAACTTTTAAGGGTTTTAAATGATATTGCAATATAGTCAGGTGAACTAGAGAACACTATAATTAGGAGCATGGATACTGAAAGTAAATTTCATGTTCAAATTCTGGCTTCACCATATTCATTAGTCTCTCCCTACCCATATGGGACCCATATGGGATATGTTCCAAGACTCCCAATAGGTACCTGAAACTGCAGATAGTACCAAACCCTGTATATATATATATATTATATACTTTTTTTTACTATACTTACATACCTATGATAAAGTTTAATTTTTAAGTTAGTCACAGTAAGAGGTTAGTAACAATAATGAATAATATATTAGAACAGTATGCTGTGGTATAAGTAAAGTGAATGTGGTCTCTCTCTAAATATCTTATTGTAATGTGATTTTTGTTTTTCTGTTTTAAAAATTTAATTGTTTCAAACTTCTCTCTGTGAATGATGTGAGATGATAAAATGCCTACGTGATGAGGTGAATGACACAGGCATCGTGACGGCATTAGGCTACTACTATCGACCTTCTGATAATGTGACAGATGGAGGATCACGTGCATCTGGACTGAAGCTGACTGTGAATAACTGAAACCATGCAAAGTGAAACTGAAGACAAGGGGGGAACTATTGTAATAGTGGTATAAGCTCGGGCATGTTACCTAACCTCTGTGTGCCTCAGTTTCCTCATTTGTGAAATGGGGAAAATAATAGTACCTGTAAGTTTGTTGAAAGAGTGACTGAGTGTTAAAATATATAAAGCACTTATAACTACCAAAGAGTATTATCATGTGCTCACACTGATTATTATTAGTCTTGTTATTATTCTATTGCATGTTCAGTATCATAGCACCTAACAATATAGACCAAGTTTAAAATACATATTAATAACTCTTTTAAAGGTTGACCACGTTTTGTCCTTGTCATTCTGAAAAAAGCTTCCCAAAAGATGTGGGTCCTATATAAAATGACTAACTTAACATAGTTGTTCTTAGAATTGATTGTATAATGTGAAAAGAGAGAATTACAACATCAAGCTCAGAAAGTGAAAATCCCTAATAAGCAGAAGCTCTATATGTCAGATGGGTCATGACATCAAGTGCACTTCATCTCTGAAGGGTTGACCGGAGGAAGATAAATTATATTCTATGTGATCATATTTTATTTCAAGGTAAGAGAGGATTGTGAAACAATTAGAATCTTCTAAAACAGAAAACAAAATAAAAAATAAAACAAAAACCTTGATAGGCTAGGCAACAGTATAATATCTAAAGGACCTCTCCAAGATTTTATTTATCAGTTTGTGGACAAACATCCATAAATATCATTAGGTTTTAAAATATCATTAAAAAACTTGAAGTATTCTCACTGTCTTTCAATCTTTTCTACAACATAAACACACACACTGACCCAAACTTCTACTTCCCTTCATCACCAGCTCACTAAGATTAGATAGATGGATAAATAGATAGACAGACAAATACAGAGGTAGAGACATATATAGAGGGGAAATGCAGACAAGTACGTGTGTGTGTGTGTGTGTGTGTGGAGGATGGGGACAGAGAATGAATAAATGACATTAAGGACAACCTTAACCAACTATTGTAGAGAAAATACTATCTGTAGGTTTAAAAACTACTGGCAACATATAAAAATCCACATAGAGATGAAATATCATATGTAATCCTGATTTTACCATAGTACCAATGCATAGTATTTTAAAGGAGAAAAAAGATTTTATTAAAGATAGTTTACTCATTTGTATAAGCATATTAAGATTATTTGATAAATTATTTCTCACTGAGAAAATATAAATAAACTATATAAGAAGATATTCTGTTTCTGCCTCAGGTTTATATTTAAAATGATTTATAGTCTGCAATTTCTTCCTAAGGTCATCATCTTCATAAATACTAGCCACATACAGTGAAAACCAACTCAGTAAAATGAGTATTTCATTCTCTTCCTACTGCTTATGTAGATACTTCTTCCACCTACATGGCACCCATTTATAACAAAGCCTCACATTGTACAGATTTTTATGAGTTCTTGAGCTTTTCTTTCCTTTTTATCTTTCTATGCATCAGTAACGCAACTGGCAGTTTCTTTAATAAAATATATTATACACATTAATATTTATAAGCCTATGAATTGGATGTTTAAATAAACATTCACCAACTTATGCCAATTCTTTTGTTTTAGACGTTAAATCACACTTACATTGTCTGGAAAGTCAGCCTTTAGTTCAGTGACACTTTGGCACCAATATGCAGCAGTTTTTTCACTGATGAGCTCAATATTCAGAAAGGAGCCTTGTCCAGGGCCATACACGGGGCCAGAGGTGGTTCCTCGGATGATTCTGGGTGAAACATTTGTCACTATGTCCTGATGAAAGAGTAAAGATATTGGGTCTCCTTTTAACAAAGAAAAACCATTATCTTTATTCTATGCTCATTTCCATATGACAATATTTTACCAAGTCTCTTCTCACATTTGTACAGAAGAATTTTAAAAATATAATTTAAATTACAGTTGTACACAAACTACTTCCAAGTGAAAGTGTAAAATAAATACTTGCTAGCATTATTTAAATTACTTCCCATAACTGTACGGTTAGCACGGCGAAAAAATAAATATATGTAAATTCATATTGGGCAAGCACATTTTAATTTGTTTGAAATTAAATAATAAATAAAACCTGATGAGCAAAATGCAAGCATATCATTTTACTCTATTTAATCTAAGTATCTCCAATGAGATTTTAACCATAATAAGAGCTAATGTTTTGTAAAGAAAAAATACATATTTTTTTCCTAAAAGTGATTCCAATGTAAATCAGCCAAGGAGTAGATATTAATAGTACTGGCACATCACTCTAACAAACTAAATGGGTCGACTTACCTGTAAGATTCTAACTATAAATTCACATTCAATGAGAACTCTTTCCCAAGACTGAAATGAAGGTATCAATAACTTCCTGATAACTATAAACAGTAAACAGTCAAATTAACTTGCTTGTTAAGTGTAATTAACAATCCACGACTGCTTCTTAAGCTGTATTAACAAAGAAGAGTAACATTCCTACATTACTGAAAACTAAAAAGGACCAAAGAAGGAAAATATTTCTTTAGCCAACTTCCAATTAAAATTAATTTCGAGTAAAGGTCATTTAGTTAAGGACTTAGCAGAATTAGTCATTTAAGTACCCCTCCTCACCATCTTGTCACTTTTAGTGAGATAACACGAACCCCCATTAGTATATAGCAATTAAGGTCAATTTACATATTTTAATTAAGAACCACCCCATATAAAACAATTAGTGTAATAGGCATACTAACTGGATTTCATAACATTTGGACGTTTTTCCAACTAGATAGACAGGAAACCTTAATTAGCATTAATTAGCGCTGATCTGCATATGTTTGATAAGGCATACCCTTGCCACAAAAGATTATTTATTCCTGAATCTGCCAAATGCTACAGTTGCAGAGGATAAAAGGACTTTTCTTCACATTGCATGTTAATTTCTGGTAATTTACATTCACTTTTACATTCGAATTAGTATATTATGAAATAAACGGCATAAATGTTACAATAAGCCTCCTTAAATATGTACATTTTTACTTATAGGAACCCTGCCAGTTCATGTCTTACTAATGAAGCCATTCTGCTTCTGTTGTGATTGTGGGCAGCTTCACCAGCCTTACTTTGATGTGCTTATTGTGAAACCATGTTCCACGATCTTAGTGGGTAAGATGTCGTGTAGAGTCACTCCGGGAAGCTGAAGCCTAGTGGGTCAAATTTCTAGCCCGGCAAATGCTTGAGTGTGTGCTCTTCCTGCCTGCAGGGGGCTTCCACGCCGCTCACCCAGGTAGGTACGTTCACGCTGCCGTGGCTGAGAAGACAGTCCTAGAAATGGTTCACTCTAATAAAGCTGGTTCTTCTGTGTTCTAGTTTTCAAGAGCTATACTCCTTCCTCTGCTCTAAACTCCTACTCTAAGTCCAGGCTAGGTCACAAGTTGTGCTCTGCACAGGAGAACTTGGCCACGGCGGTAAATATAGTCCTTAGTTCACCAAGTCATATGCCTGGGCAACAAGTATTATCAGAAACAAAGGGGCACCTGTTTTAGGTGACTATTTTGTAATTTAGTGGCACTTCCATTTATTCAACAAAACTGACTCATGTCAATAACACCCCTGCTTCTGCCATTTCTTCAGGTCTTAGCTCAGACTTCAGTTTCTTTGAGCAGCCTTTTCTGATCTTGCCAACACCTCCAAGTCTTAATGAGTTTCTCTGACTCATGCCCCTATAGCAAAACATACCTTCCCCAACGGGCACTGTTAACACCCTGTATTGTGATTGTCTACATTCTTGTCTGAACCCTCTACCAGAATGTAAACTTCAGAAGGGAAGAGACTGTGCTTTATTTGCTATTACGCCCCCAGCTTCTAGCATGGCCTTTACTAGGTGCTCAAAGAATGTGTTTTTGAAGGAGCCTAGACTAAGACCCCAGGCACAGAAATAGAACTTGGCCTGAGGCATGGGACTTACAAGTACTATCGCTGCCCTCATTCTCTTGCTAATGCATGTATATTCAATAGGTACCGGTTCTGGGCTTCCATCCTTTCCTCCTAGTCCATTCCTCTATAAGTAGGGTCTTTACTTGTCTCTCCTGATCCCTCAAGACCCCTTTTCTGAATATATTCCCTCCCCCGACTATGGCTAGAGCCTGGTACCAGCCCACTGTGATACAGATAGCCCATTACTCCACCTCCCCCAACCCAGCCTACGGTGGAGCTTCGAATGACAGGAAGTGTGCTTGAACTTCATCACCCATAGCCTCTGGGATCTTCCTGATTGTTGGCTCTAAATTGCCAGATTTATCTGATTTCTAAGACTTATCCAGACACAATCCAACCCTGAGGTTTTTCTGATTCAGGTGGATATAAATTCTTTAAATGCCCCATGGCCACTTAGGGATTTCTTAGCCATGAACGTATCAGTACCTTAACAAACTACAGTTGGCTCTTGTATCTGTGCCCTTGGCTGGGCCCACATCTTCATACTATGTTTAGTAATTCTTTTTTAATATCATCAAATAAGAAAGACACAGAATGCAAAAATTGCACCTACACTGAGTAAGGAAAAACTCAGTGGTCCAGAAATTCTAAGCTGTATGATATTTTACAGTAACCTTCCTAATGACAATTAGGCCAGCAACCCACAATAGTCAAAAGGGCTGATAAGCTGGAAAATTTAATTAGAAGGCAGACAAGCAAATGTTTCTTTCTTAAAATGCCCCCTTCAGTGATACTTGAAAAACCTAACATTCTAACATTAGAGATTTTTTTGTGTGTGTAGTATAAATTCATTGTTAAAGTTGGAGTTGTTTTATTTTTCTCTTCTATAATCTGGTGCTAAAATATAAATATGTCATGGAAGGATTATCAATCATCTCCTTCACCAAAATGGAAGAGGAGGTACAAGACTGATCAAAGGGAAATTTTATCTACTTTATAACAGGGATTGTTTATTCCTTTATGTGATTTTTTGATAGGCAGTATTTCTCTAGAACAGATCCGTATTCTCTTTCCTTAACTCAAGCAAAGAAAAAAGATCCTTAACAACTGTCCAAATACAGATGCCTACTGTGTAGGACTTGTCACTTTCAGTGTCAGTTGTTACCATCATAGCAATTTAAGAATTCAGCATATTCCAAATTCAACTAAAGTGCCAATATTCCAATAGCACTCAGTGATGAACCAGTAAAAGAAATTCTATTCTAGGTTTTCTTTCCCAAATTCAGTCATATTTGCTACTACTTTGTCAAAACCTTTTCCATTGACTTGAGACTTCTTAGAATTTTTAAATTAAGTAGAAGATGAATGAAAACTTGGATACAACCAATTATCCTTTGTCCTATGATTAGAGTTAGAGCTCTAATAATTGGGCAATACCTTACTAACGCTTTTGACCTGGGAATAATAGAATTTGAGCATGATCTTATAAGATCATATTTTGCTTTAATATTTAATAGCTAAATCATATTAGCATTGCTTAAGGGAGTTAATATAACCAAATAAACATATTCAAGAATAGTTAGAACAGATAAGAGTTCGTTCTCTATAACAAAGATGAATTACCATAGTTCTAATCTTTAGTGCATTAACAGTATGCAGCTTTTTAAAAATTGATGTTTATAGGTAAGGAAGTGTTAAGTGATATCTTTGCTTTATGTGATATTGTAACTACCATTATAAAATCAAGTGTTAGTGACCTTTTAACATTTGAAGAGAGGACAGTGATTTTTCAGCATTAATAAAGAAATTTAAATGGTAAACAGAATGATTGTATTTGTTTGTTTAAGTTCATTCACTTGACCTCCCTTATCCTAAAAATACTATAGTGTTTCCATGGTTACTACTGGATTGAGACATTCACAATGGCCTCGATGAATAGAAAAAGGAAACTGCAGAGATGTCTTGGTAAGAGAGTAGGAAAATAATTGGGATCCCAAAAAGCTGGATACAAATGAAAAGCAAAATTTGCAGCGTGGATCACAGCTATGGTAGTACAATGGATATATTTTACAAATATGTCATTGAGAGTAAAGAGCAAGCTATAGAAAAATATACAGAATATGATACCTAAAACAAGCAAAATAATACAACACATTGTTTAGTGAAACATACTTATGAGGCCAAATATACATATAAGTAAGAAAATAATTAAAAATAAATCAGGAGAGTAGTGACATCTTGGGGTAGACAGATGCTGGGGCAGTAACTGGGTGTGGTGCAAGGGTGACTTTTTGAAAGGATAAGTAACATATAATTGTGAGGGTTTATCCCTGAACTGCAGAAATGAATGGTAGAATGAGAAATCTGTTCACTGAGCTTTGTGGTGTTAGTGTGCGTATTGTTATAAAACGATTGAGATAGTTTTATAGGTTTAACTAAAAATCTGTAACTTATATATCAGAGACAGGTGTTCCTTTTTTAATTTCCAAAATTCTTCTGTGAACTGGTTTCTTTAGTCAAACAAATCTCTTAATTATTTGGTATTATAAACCAGGATTTTAAAAATGTGCACTATATGGGACAAATTGTCTTCTATATCACTTTCTATGTGAGACTTAACTACACAATATTCTATAAAAGAGGAGAATCACTTTCCAAATAAAGCTAACAACATAATATGATTAAATGTTATATAATATGATTCCATCATTATAAACCTGGCACACTCCTACCCTAGGAATAACAAAAAGTAAAAAAAAAAAAAAATTCAACAGTGGCCCAGTTTGGTGCAACTCCTCTATTATGAAAGAACTGCCTAACATTTTATTTTCTTCATGAACTCAGTATATTAATATTTGGTTACTCCCCAAAATAAACATTATAATGGTCATAAAAATCTCTATTTCATTGTTTTAGATGGGTAAAATGGGTCGGATGAAAATTTAATACACATCTTTTTTTTTCAAATTTTCCACCTAGTGTTTTACATAAAAATAGCACTCAAAAACCTGAATTAGTGACAAGATTTACTCATTTGTCATCAGGGACTTTAAAATCTGTCTATCCACACAGAGAACTCAGAAAACAAGAATGACAATGTTATCTATCCTAGAAATACAAGATAAATTATCAGAGAACTAGTGGCATTGAAACTGTAGAAAGAATAGTAATGTAGGTTTTTATAGCACACATCTTTCATATACATCATCTTATTTGATCTTCACAACTCTATCATCTTGCTGCTAATGCCCAAACCAGGGATCAGAGAAATTATGGTGACTTATCCACTCCTGCACAGCTCTAGTGCACAGTGGAGAGGAGACTAGAAGTTAGGTGTATTTATATGATATGAAAAATAATAACATTAGTGACCTCTTAACATTTGATGTATGTGATCATAATTAGGACGATTTTAGTTATGACAAAAATAAATCACCTGAGCAAGCTAAATTTTAAAAAGATGTAGTGTATTTACTTTAAGGAAAAGAAATACTTTATATAATAAAAGGAAGAAAATGCAGTGAGGAATGTTTCTATCTCTTCTCTCTGCTCCTATTTGCATATCTCTTCATTTGTCTCTCTTTCTACAGAGGCCTTGCTCTGTGTGAGTTTATATGATAAAACATAAGCCTCTGACAGTTACCAAGTTATAGTTACTTCCAAATTGTGTAATCTCTCAGGCCCAGTTTTAACCCTGGTGGTAGATTCTGGTGGGCTTAACTTGGCTTTGATATTTACCCCTTGTTAGGTAACTGTATCTAGAAGGTAGAATTAGGATTCATATAGATGCTCATGGAAACAAAGATGGAGCAACTGAGAGCTAGGTAAGTAGTCTAAAGAAGTCTATTACACCAGGACTAGTCTATGCAGGGTCACCTCAGAAAGCTTAGAAGAAGATTTTATATGAACACCGATAAAGTGTAATTAACTAGGAAAATGGTTATAAAACAGACAAAATTATTATCATTTAGTGAAATGAAATTGTCGATAGTTTTGAATCCGCCATGATAATCCATTTCCTATTTCTATGGCCCCAAACTTTGAAAGATCAAAGTTCTAAGAACCCTTTGAAACCCTCTCAGGTTTTAGATTACACTGGGAATTCTGTAGGTCCAAAACGTTGGTGTGCTGAAGACTGTCAACACAAGATAGCTTGGGGCACCCTCAATCTGTCTTGGGCTCTGCTGAAATGACTGCATAGATACCCTATGCAAAGAAGGTAGCAGAATGGAAAAAATAAGGGGAAAAAAAGCAAACACATTGTATTCTAGAATTAATAGGATGCAGTTTACAATCTGATTACACTTAAAGAGGAGAACAATGGATAGAAACCGAATATACTGAATGCTACAGTATGTCAAGGAAGGAATTTTACTCACATTACTCACATTTTGGCCAAATGCCCCCCACCTTTTAGATAGTGTCAAACATCTAGAGGATTTGGTGTTTCACGTTGCACAAGTACAGAGATTATTTTTTTTGATTTTTATTTAATGTCTGGTAAAACACTGGGGTACGAACTTACATAGTTTTCTGTTTTTCATCTTGCTGTTTTTCAAAGAACTTATATCTTTGTAAATAAGACACTAAAAAGTAATTTGTTTTGCTCTTTGACTTTCTTGTCTGTTAAATGGGCTTCACTGTATCACAGAGAGGTTGTAGGGTATTAAGTGAAATACTTGCCTGACATGAGGTATTTGATAAATAAATATTTATTCATTCATCAACTCCCCAGTCTCAGAAACAGTCTTAAACAGAAGTTGTAAGAGTTTAGGCAACTGACCTTAACTGGTGCATGGGCTGACGCTGAGAAAGCAACAGGAAATGAGAAAGGGTAGATGGTATAGGGTTGTGTCAGACTGGAGAGCCTCAAATGACTGTTTTAAGGTCAAACTTGTTCTGCAGCCTTTGGCAATCCATTGTCTTCTGTCTCCTATTCAAGTTATTAATGCCAATAGCTCACAGCAGCTGTGAATTCACAGAGATAAGTTTTACAAGAAACAGATGAAGAGCTTTTTCAGAGCTGATATCAGATGGATTAGAACATGATTAATCAACAGACAGACTGATTAAATTATTGGGTTCACTGTTCAGATAAGAGGTTTTGGATACACTCTGCCAAACTGTAATTAACTTAGAAATTTCTGCTGGCCTGCTTATAAGATGATCATGTGATATGCTCTGAAGAAATCTTTCAAGTCTCAGAATAGCAGCTGTGAAGGTGTAAGCATGAATAGGTCCTAATAATTATTAGTCATCTTCAAATATTAGAGCAGAAATTTCATTGAAAATGGTAAGTGTATATAATTTTAAAATTTTACTTTTTATAAAACTTGTGTAAATTTCTGGTCTTATTCTAGAAGCCACTGTAAATGAAATGGCTGTTACTTAAGGAGGGGAATATCTAAGAGATCAGATAGGAGTGATCTGCAATATGGTGCACAAGATACTGAGAGAAACCTTCACAATATAGCACATTTAAAAGCACTGCACAGGATAAAAAAAAAAAGATGCAAAACTGTATTGGTGTCAAAATAGGGAAATTTCTCCCAGATCAGAAATGACAATGAAGCAGAGATCAATACAGACAAACTAGCTGTAGCGCGGGTGTTTGCCCTTAAGGTCTCCGCCAGTCCCTTGTGACCTAGAGCCTAGATGCTAAAAGTTTAGAGGCACCTGACGGCAAAGTCAGGGCCTTTTAGAAACCTTCACATAAAAGTAGGACAAATAAAAAGATGCTCTCAAATTGAGAGTAGAAAACAACTAAAGGACAACGGTGGGGTACATGCCCATTTCAGCCTTCATTATAGAAGATAAATAAGTCTCCTCTAAGAATTCAAACTTGTGTGGGCCTCAAAACCTCAAGCTGAAAATTTGGTTTAAAAGCAGCTCCTGGTCACGCAGTCCTCAGATAACTAGAAGAAGCAATCTCAAATTCTCTGGAGGAATTTTTATCCCAGGTGTCAAAAAACTCCCATGAATTTCCAAGGAATGTGAGCTCATAATTGAAGAATCATGCTAATGAAATTGTCCATAGTTTTGGGGAAAAAAAACAAAACAGCAACAAGAAACAGAGAGAACATAATTGGAATTAATAGGAAGAAAAAGCTACAAAGTCAGATACAGAAAATTAAAAAATATAATAATAACGTAAATACTGATGCTATCAGATATAGAATATAAAATAAATGTTTAATATGTTTAAAAAATAAAAGAAGGACCTGAATGTATAATTGCAAAATAAGAAACTCAAAACTTACCATGAAAATTTAGAATAATCAGCAAAAGATAATTGCAAGAAATTTAAAAATATACATTGTTTTTAATAATTAAGGGGAAAATAGAACTTTTGTAGTTTAGGGTAAACAAGAGATTAGACATACGTGAAGGGAATTAGTCAACTTAATGCTACATCTGGGAAAATTACCTGCAAGGCAGCACAAACAAATGAGATGCAAAACAGGAGATGGAGGTTAAAAGACTTGGAAAACAGAATGAGAATCAGAGGAAAAATCTAATTGGAGCTCACAAGAAGATAATGGGGAGACTCAGGAGAGGCAATATTTCAATAGATACTGTCAGAGATTAAACAGAATTAATGAGAGTATCAATCTTCAGATTGAAACACCAACAGACTCAAGGAAAAAAAAGTAAATTGATGCCTTGTAGTAAATAAAACACCAACAACAAAGAGAAGACTTAAAAAGTGACAGAAAAAAAGACCGTCTACAAAGGAAAAGTGCGTTGATAGTGAACTTTTTGTCAGGTCCAATGGAACTCAGAAGAGAGTAAAACATTTTCTGTACAGGAGCAATGTTAACTGAGAATTGCATACCTTCAAAAGTACAACTCAAGAATGAGGATAAAATAATAACATTTTCAAGCAAAAGGAACGATGAGCAAACAGCAGAAAAAATTAATGACTAATGCTAATTTAACTAGGATGTGAAAAGGTTTGAGCAATAACCAGAGTAAAAGAAGCTGCATAAAAATATAAACTGATTGAATTTATAGTAAGTATGAAAATACAAAAAATAGAGCAGCATATTGCTTAGGATACATATGTAATGAAACATACAAGAGCAAGAAAATGATTATCGCAAAATCTAAGTCATTACCTCCAGAGTGAATAGAAAGGGATATAATTGAAGACGGGTGGATACACAGAGAGTCAAAGGGAGAGGAATCTTGTAATCTATATCTTATCCTGTGAAATGAGGAAAAAGGTATTCAGTTTATTATTTATTAAAATGTATATCTAAATCATATATATTCCTTTGTGTGAATGCTATATTTCATAGTTTAAAAAAGATGGATGCAGACCTGAAGGTGGCATTATTCTAGAGGAAGCAGGCTGAGGCTCTGAGATTGGTATCCCCTTGACATTTTCACCTCTGTTGATCCATGACTGAATGATGTCTTAGAGAGAGTACTAATTCTGGCCATCTTCTAACAAAATGATGAAATTCTATGACATAATCCCTTATATCACTTTCGGTCTCCAGTGACTAGGATAGCAAAGTTATTTATCTATTAAACATACAACATGGAAACATTTCGATAGAAAATGTTGCTATCTGAAACCTTTTCTGGTCCATGACACAAATTGATGATTTAGGGATAATCTCAAACTCATTAAAATCACTCCAGGAAAAACACTATGCTTTGGCTATTTTAGGGAATCCTCCCTACCAGTATCCTAGTGACTAAAATGGGAAGACACAGTATGAGGGATGAAAAAAAATAAAGTTTATTTTTGCCAAGATCTGCAAAACGATTCAGCTAACAAAAAAAATCATTCATTAGAGCAAATATACAAAGTCAAACCCCTAAATGTACGTTAAGCAGCCATGAAATTTAATAATGAAAATAATAAAGTTCAAAGTCTGTTTTCTCATAATTCTAACACCCCAACTCAATAGCATTCCTTCATATATTAGTCCATAAGGATGCTTGTATTATAATTACAAAACACCATTTAAAAATGTATTATGTCTTACAGCCCGGCCTTGATGAGCAATTGCTGGATATTGCATTCAACTGAATACAAAAAGCAGTCTTTATCACAGGTTAAAATTAGCTTTGGAACAATAAATGCTTTTAAAGATATTCTAAACTCTAAACTGCTTTGCACCAGTCTCGTTTGAGGAAATGCAAACAAGTAAACTGAAGGACATTTGAAAAACTTTCTGCCTGTGTCCTCTGCAGTTTTTTCAAGTTTTGTTTTGTTTTTGCATTTTTTTGTCTTTTTTGTTTGTGTGTTTAGTTTCATAAGGGATAATCACCTTACACCTACAAGGTCATCAACGTAGCTTCATAGGGAAAGGTTTTATCAATTAGAATCAAAACAAAACAAAAAGAAGTAACCAAGCAAACAAAGAAAATCTGAGAATTCTGGATTGCAGAATGTGTTATTCATAGTAGGACTCCATATTTTCAGGACCATTTTTTAAGGCATTATTACAGAAAAGAATATTGACTGGCAAAGTCTTTGCTTTGATGGAGCTCAGGACACACTACACCAAAATTTGACACCTTGGCATATTCAATACTTTAATCTGAAGAAATTTTTTTTAAATGGCAGAAGCAGGAAAGTCACTGTGACCTCACTCCCCTCACACTTCTTCTCTGATACACATTACAAAATGCCCATGTGAAAGGTGCACTCCGTCTACTAGTAGGAAGGAAGACATTCTTATCACCAGAAAGGGAGTTTGGGGCCAAGAAATCTGTAATAATGAAACGTTGTTAAACTCACCCATATCATTCTTGTTGCTTCCTCATTTACTACCCCTAGCCCAAACCCCTTTGACTTATCAATTCATTATAAATTTATTGTTTGTCTAAAAGGTATGAAAGCTTCCTATTCTGGTCACTTGATCAAGTCTTTGTTCTCTTGTAAAGGCTCCTATGTGTAAAATTCAATAAAATTTGAATGTAAAAATTCAATAACATTTGTATGCTTCTCTCCTGTTAATGTATCGGTTTAATTTTCAGACATAGCTAGGGACCCTAAGAGGTCCTGGAAAAATTTTTCCTCCCCTACAAATGGATTTGTCAGTTGGTGCAAAGCCAGTATTCTGAGGTAATATACTTGCTTGTCTACTCATGCTTTGGAAGACATTATGAGATGTAGAATTTTACCATTTAAATTAATGAATTACTTTAACCATGATAGCTATTAATTCCCAAAATGGTATAATCAAAATAATAACAAAAAAGATGTGGAAAGATGGAAATGTTGGATATAACTGTGTGGGTAAACTGCAATATTTCCAGAATCCTTTGCCTGGCTTTAGTGATCTCCATATCAATGTGGTGAGTGAGGTCTTATCTGGACCGGAGAGGCTGGGGGAGTATTTGCTTGCTTCTGCCTCAGCAGGAGAGAGAGAGATGTGGGACTACTGCTTGTGAGCAATAAAAGGGTTTTAAACTTTATTTTTCCTTTTGAGTGATTTTGGTTTCAAAGGTATTTTGCCCCGGGATTTCCTGTCCCGGACTTATATCTGGTGGTAGTCGGCAGGACCTCTGAACCCTCAATCTGTCTACATGGCTGTGACCTTGGGCAGGCTGCCTCTAGAGATGGTGAGGAGATGCCCAAATCCCCCTGTGAATAGTGGCTGCAGCAGCAGAGGGTGCAGCTTCACCCAGGTGCTCCCCATCTGTGGGGCTTCCAATTTGGGAGCCCCTAGTGGGGAATTGGTCTAGGGTAAAGTACCTTCTAGATGGGTGGGGACTTCCCCAGAACTGGGGAAGGATGGAGACACCGGAAGTTGCAGAATTAGCCCTCTGTGAGATAGACGACTGTTTAGAGGCCCTGGTGGCCATGTAGCAGCTGGCATTATAGGGTCTCTTTTCTTGGAGATAGTGGAAAATGTAATCAGGGAGAGAGAGAGGGCTGTTGAGGAGAAAGTGAGGATTATCAGGAGGGTTATCGAGGAAAGAGAGGGACTTTGGCAGGAGAGAGACACAGGTCAGCATCGCTTGGAGGAGCTGGACAATGACCTATGGGATCCCCTTAAGGAAGAGACAGTTATTGAGAAAACAGGTCGTGCTCTTTGAAGATTCCTTAGCAGTGGCGGTGGGGGGCGGGGGGGAAATGGCAGCAAAAGTCGTGTTGCAGGAGGCCATGGGGCATAGGGGGAAAGAGCAGTGCATTCAGTCCTAGAGATAGTGGAGGAGCTGGGGGGAGAAGATGAGGAGGAAGGGCCATGGTCCGATTTGCTGCTGAGGCAACCACCCGAGGCACCAGCCTCTCCTATATTAAAGGCCCACCTGGCTATAATTAAAAAAATAAAAACAAAAAAACTGCGGGCTCCTCACAGGGAGGAGCTGCCCCAAACCCCACCCCAGGTTGTGGAACATTCCATGCTCTGCCCCTATACCCAGGATGAGCAGGTGGACATCAGCATCCAGCATAGGCAGAGGCCGTTGGAATCTCCGCCTACCTGGCTTTTGAGTCTCTGGGATATGGTGATGGAAAACAGTGTTATACTGGGTCTTGAAATGAGTAGACTGGCTTCCCTGACGACTCACCCTTCCCTTCGGCAGTAGGTGCGAAGTGCCCATCACACCTCAGGGAATAAGACACTTCTGGATTGGCTGACAGCTTCCATCAGGGCAGTTTGGCCTGATCAGGATAATTTGCCATATTTACCCACTAGCTGGAAAATGTATGTAGAGGTCCAACAGGTATTGCAGGAATTGGCAATGAAAAATATCATCTATAATATGGATCCCCAGGGCCCTGATAAGGAGTTGTTCACCATAGGAATGAGAAAACTGGTGCTCCATACAGCTCATACATCTCTCTTTGGGCCTCTAGTGACTAGCTGTGTCCTCCACATAGGACAACCCACAAGTGAGACTACTCGTACTTTAGCAGATCAGGGGGAGGTGGAAACAATAAAGGCACAGAAGGAAGTACAGACTACGACTGAAAGGAGAGGTGCAAAAGGCCCTGTGAAGGTCTTGATGAACCAGATGTGGGTTGATCTGATAAAGGCCGGGGTAGTGAAAGAAAAACTTGATGGGCAGCACAATAGAATATTGTTAGAACTGTGGCACCAGTTAAAGCCAGAGCAGCGGTTCAAGCTGCTGAGGTTCAGGACACGGAAACCAGAGTCAAAGCCCCATGCCCAGCCTGTGTTCCTACAAAACTTCCTGGGGGACAGTACTCAGGATTCACCCGGGTCCTCACCCCCACAGGACGATGACTGGGCATCACGGTTCAACTGAGGGAGGGGGTCAAGGTCCCCACCTTGGGGGACGTGGTGGGGAACAGAGACCACATGTAGAATTAGCAATTCATTGGTCCCCTGTAAATTTACAATGTGTCCTGGCACTGGAGGACACAAGAGCTGAGTTTTCTCTGATTCATGGCAACCCTGAGCATTTTCCCAGAACCCCTGCTGTGATAGATGGCTATGGGGGTAAGGCAATTAGAGTGAAGAAAGCCCAAATCCCATTGGGATAGGGTGTTAACCCCCAAAGGAGTATACTGCGTATATTTCTCCCATCCCTGGATATATCTTGGTGGTAGATACCCTGCAGGGCCTATGATTACAGACCACTACAGGTGAGTTCAGGCTGAGGATATGTGTGGTAATGGCAGTTTTGAGGGTACATGCTAAGCACCCACCTTGGCAGGTGACAAATACTAAGCAGTATAAATTGCCCGGGGGGCACAAGGAAATTGGAGAAACTCTACAGGAGTTGGAGAAGTTGGGCATCATAAATCCCACTCACAGTCCTTTTAATTCCCCAGTGTGGCCAGTGAAAACCCACATGGCACTTGGTGTATGACCATGGACTACAGGGAATTGAATAAAGTCCCACCCCCTTTGCTTGCTGCTCTCTCCTTTATAGCAGACATTCTGGACACCCTCAGCCATGAGCAAGAACGTATCATTATGTAATAGACCTCACTAATGCTTTCTTCTCTATTGACATAGCACAGGAAATTCAGGAACAGTTTGCCTTCACATAGGAAGGGTGCAGTGGACATTCACTGTCTTTCCACAGGGATACCTCCGCAGTCCCACCATCTGTCATGGACTTGCAGCCCAGGGCTTGGCCACATGGAAGAAACTGCAAACAGTGTGTTTGTATCACTATATTGATGATATTATGCTCACATCAGATTTTCTTGAGATTTAGAAGGGGCAGTTCCTAGACTGCTGCAACATCTACAGGAGAAAGGATGGGCTATGAACAGCACCAAGGTTCACGGACCGGGTTTGTCTATAAACTTCTTGGGGGTTGTTTGGTCAGGTAAAACTAAAGTTGTTCCTGAAGCAGTCATAGACAAGGTCCAGGCTTTCCCTACCCCTGCCACTATTTCAGTATTACAAGAGTTTTGGGGTCTTTTGAGCTACGGGAGAGTGTTTATCCCACACTTGGCAGAAATTCTGAAGCCCTTTTACCAGTTGGTATCAAAAGGGTATCAGGTGGGACTGGGATGAGATATGTGCAACTGCTCTTACTGCTACTAAGCGGGCAGCCAAGGTGATACAGGCCTTGAATGTAATGGGCTCATCAAGGCCCTGTGAGCTAGATGTTTATGTAACTGAAGATGGTTATGGATGGGGTATTTGGCAGTGGCTTGAACAGACATGACAACCTATTGGATTCTGGTCACAACTATGGAAAGGAGCAGAGGTCCAGTACACCTTGATAGAGAAGCAACTGGCTGCTGTGTACCACACCTTGCTGGCCATGGAGCCCATCACCAGAACAGGTCCAAACAAGATTATAACCACCTATCTCACTGCAAGGTGGGCATGAGACTGGACCCAAAGGCCATGGAGTGGCATGGCACAGACACCTACTCTGGCCAAATGGGGGCATATTTACAGCAGCATAGCACCCTCTCTACTAGCCCCTTAAGTGGGTAACTCCAACGCTTATTTGGGCCAATGACCCAGTGGAAAGCAGGAAGAACTTGCTTTTGAGCCATTGGTAACCAAGAACCCTTATCAGGAGGGAAAAGCCCCTATACCTGAAGATGCTTGGTATACAGAAGGCTCCAGTCATGGGAAGCCCCCAAAGTGAAGGGCTGTGGCTTTCCATCTTAAGACTGAGACAATATGGATAGAGGATGGAGAGCAGAAGAGCAGTCAATGGGCCGAGTTGTGGGCAGTATGGCTCGTGATCACCCAGGAGCCTTCCCCCATAGTTGTCTGCACTGACAGCTGGGCCATCTATCGGAGCTTGACCCTGTGGCTACTGACATGGTATCATGCCAACTGGACAGTCACCAGCCCCTTTACGGGCAAGAGTTGTGGCAAGACTTACGGGCCTCTAGTCAGACTAAGACTGTTACCGTCTATCATGTGACTGGTCATTTGCCTTTGGCACCCCCAGGGAATGATGAAGCAGACACATTGGCCCAGGTGCACTGGCTAGATGGAAAGCCTGCCTCTGATGTTACCCAATGGCTACATAAACGTTTGTTAAATGCGGGGCAAAAGACAATGTGGGCTGTAGGCTATTGGTGGGGTTTGCTGTTGACCTTTGAAGAAGTCAGCAGAGCCCGGAAGGAAAGCCTTGTGTGCTCTAAGAGGGACTTACACCGAATCCCCCAGCAACATGGGACAATAGTAGGGGGGCCAATACCCCTTGTCTGGTGGCAAATAGACTATATTTGGTCTCTGCCCATATCACAAGGATATTGGTATGCCATGACTTGTGTGGACATGGTTACTGAACTATTGGTTGCTTTTGCTGCTTGCTGTGCAGATCAGCAAACAACCAAGAGGGGCCTGGAGTGTCTCTTTGCAGCCTATGGCCGGCCGCAGGTGATTGAGAGTGATCAAGGCACCCACTTTACTGGACATGTGGTACAAGGATGGGTGCAGCAATTAGAATAAAGTGGAAATTTCATGTACCATATATTCCTACTGGGGCAGACATGATAGAGAGGTACAACAGTTTGTTGAAATCTGGCCTCAAATCGGACACCACAGTGCTGGTCAGTTAGCTTATAGACAGTGCTAGGGCATTTGAATATGAGAAGTCCCGTAAAGGAGCTTTGAGCCCTATGGCTATGATAACACACCTTACTGTCTCTCCTATACAACTGTACGTGCAAATCAAAGAGGAGTTATTGAACCAGGATGTGGCCAGCAGAGCAACTTCCTGCTGGCAGCCCCTACTGCATTAAACCCTGGAGGCCCTGTAGAGTGGACGTGGCCCTGGACATTTTGACACATGGACCAGCGATAGCTGGCCCTTCTGGCACCTTGGGGGAAAGGCCTGGAAGCTGGCCACCTGTGTATTCCTGTAGTAACAGCAGAGTGGCCCCCAATGATCATGGTAGCGTACCCAAAATGTCCAGGAGGTAAGAGCATCTTACGGGGAAGTTTTGTTTTGTCTTTATGGCCAGTGCATGTACCTCCCATAGCCCTATCTACTGACCCATCTGTAACTCCCACATGGAGGGGGGTGAAAATCTAGTATACTAGACCAGGACGAGATCCCATTCCTGCCACTGTTCTATTACAGGACCACTCTCTTGCACGTATCCTACCTGCTGGACAAGATTTGCCTATGCTCATGTCATTAAAACATGTATCTTATTACCCTTAAGGTTATATTCTCCTACAGTCCTTGTGGCCCAGATGTGACCCCTAGCTGCAGCTGCCGCAAGATGATTGCTCTGAACTCTCTACCTCTTCGGTTATTGTCTGCCTGTGGAATGGGTGAACTATGGGCTTAATCTGCATAGGACTTTGAACCTAGCTGAATCCTCTGTCTGAGGATTATCATGATTTTATTGCTGTTGCTATTGTGTGTCATTAGTCTGGTTACAATGCTCCAGTTTTCTCACCCCGGGACCATTGTGGAAGATGGGGGATGAGTAGATTGTAAGGTGAGATTTCTGGAGGGTTGGCCTGTGGGTAAAATTTCAATATTTCCAGAAACACTCATCTGGCTTTAGTGCATCTACATATTAATATGTGTTTCCACGTGGTGGAGAGAAGTAGTGTATCACCATATCAATGGGTAATTACATGGGCAAACGAGGGCTTATCTGAACCTGAGAGGTTGGGGAGAGTATTCGCTCGTCTCTGTTGCAGCAGGAGAGAGAGAGAGAGAGAGAGAGATGCAGGATGACTGCTTGTCAGCAATATATAGGTTTTTAAAACTATTTCTCCCTTTGACTGATTTTGGTCAAAGGTATTTTGCCCTGGGATTTCCCCTCCCTGGAGTTACAAGCCATTAGATGAGTGGGTGGAGGGACAATAAGACCAGGAAAGCCCACTAAATGGGACCCAAAGTGTTAGCCAGATAAAAGCAGAAAGCCAGAAAGGACTCTGAGTTAACACCCTTTTGCAATGTGAGTTCATTCCACATGCTCTGAATCTGGGCTGACCTTGAGACTTGCCCCATCTAATGCAGGTGCGATAGGGCAGAGACATGAGACAAGCATTATGATTGATTTTCCTAAAAATGCTGATACATGAATAGCATAGTGGGAACAATAGTGACTTACCTTGAAGCCAAGAGCAGAGAGTTGTGAGGTTAAATTCCTAACATATTCTTTGGTAATCAGCCAATGACTTATCCTAAGGCAGGACAAGCAGTCTTAACTGATGTGTTCCCAGTGCTTGGGAATGGCCCCTATCTTGGAGAGGAACAAGAAGTTTGTCCTACTGAATTACCTAGAGGACTGACTACAGAGAATGACATATTGTCTCTCACTGAGATAGACATCGTGAGACTGCCTGACAGGCCCAAGCCCCCTTTACCTTTATCCCATTCTTGAAAATCCTTAAAAGATAGAATCCCAGATTTTGGGTGTACCTCCTCTTTGAGGTTGCCCACACTCCCCCTTCTTTGAATCTGTACCTTTTTACTTTAAATAAACTTCTTACTGCCCACCTTAGTGTGTTTTGTCTCTGTGCTCTTCCAGGGGTTAATGTCTTTGTTACTTTCCTATTTCATTATTCTAGGCTTAAGCACAAGGCTTCACTCTGTCTCTGTCCCATCTCAGATTAGTAGGGAGGGGCTGCTGAGAAGTCTGATTTGGACCTGCAAGTTCCCATAGCCTGGTGACCCAGAAGGAACTGCAGCTAGACCATCATACTCCTTAGTAGCCTGCCTGAAAAATCTCCTTTATTTGCCTTTGGGAAGTTCTCAGAACATATTTTCTATTCCATCCAGTGCTCTGAAGCTCCCCCAAATCCTGGGATGTAGGGACTTATTTCCCATGCTGTGCAGATTCAAGCAGACACTAGATGCCAGGTGACAGCTTTAGGAGTTGGCAGGGGATGTGCTCTATGCCAAACGTCAGTTTAATGAACTTCCCTTTCCTCTCTCTCTATTTCCTTCCTCTCTGCTTTATTTAAGTAAACCTGCCTTCGTCTACCTTGACTCTGACCCACTCCTCCCTTGGAGTGTATTCAAATAAAGCCTTAACTCTGCTTCACTGCTATGTCTCTGCCCTTCAATTCTTTGTTGCAGTGGGGCCAAGATCCAAGGAGAACAAACTCAACCCCCCCAACATAACCATAAAATAAAGATTCTCATATGCTGAACTAAAAATAAACTGGTTCCTGGTAGAGACATTACAAGTACAATCTTCCAATCACTTGATTAAAATACGGATGTAAGACTCTACCACTAGCCTGCTGAAGTACCCTTAGAGATCATCAGATTATTAGAGGGAACAACCCAGTGGTTAGTTTCCCTTTGGGTTGCAATCACAGCCTAACTTTAAGTATATTCAAAATTAATTAACTAACAAGAACAATGATAAAAAATACCTTTTAAGTAGCAATTAACTCAGTCACTTAAATGTTTGGGTGCTAAGATTGATAAAAGCATTTCCAAATGATAGCTTACATTTGTATAGTGCTCTGTAATTACCATCTGTGCTTTCACATATATGATAAAACTTTAATACTCTTAAACATCCTGTGAAATGAGAGAACATTTTCCAAGGATGTCTGCTGAGCTATTGGGAGGGGTGGGGGGCAGTACATGGGGAGTTCTGAGACCAGATCATCTTAGGAAAACCAACAAGAGCTTTTGCTGAATCACAATGCACATAAAGCATATGAAAGACCTTGAGATATCCAGTACTAAACCAACCTGTCAAACTTTCTATAACCTCACAAACCTGTTGGCTTCTAAAGGTTTTTATCATGTATTACCAATTAATCTCCTGCAGGGCATTCACAGTTCACAGAAAACAGATTATGATATAAATATAGGGCAATGGTCTCTAAAATTGTTTGGTCATGTACCCTTCAATAAAAACATATTTTTGGTCACACATCTTCAAATGAAAGATTAAAAAAAACAGAAATCAGAAAAAAAATAAACATGACATAAACATATATTGTCACAGTTTCTTACCACATCTCAGTGCTGTAGGGACATCTGAACCCACCATGGACAGGAGGGTATTGAAAGGAGGGTATTGAAAAAGATCTGTCTGGAGTTCAGAAAGAGAAGGAATCTATTCAGAGAGGAAGCTAAATATCTGCCTAACAAAGCACAGGAATTATGTCTACAGCAGAGGTTGTAAAACTTAAAATTCTACTGTAAAGTGTCAGGTAGTAAATATTTCTGGGGTTGCAGGCAATTTCATCTGTATCACTCAACTTCCGTGCAATTTTGCCATTCTTACATGAAAGCAGTCATAGACAAAGTGTAATGGTAAGCATGTCTGTGTTCTGATGAATATTTATGCATACTAAAATGTGATGTGCCTTGATATGCCTTGACCAGCTGTTTATTTTATACAATTATATGAATTTCATACAATTTTCACAGGCTACAAATCTTTCAGTTTTCTTCCAGACCATTTAAAATTGTAAAAATCATTCTTAGCTCATAGGCTCTACAAAAATACACAGGAGTCCCAATTTGACTAGTGGGTCATATTTGCAGACCCCTTATCCCAAGTGTGAAGGTGCAGAATAAAGTGGAAAGTCAAGGATGACTGCAGAGAATGAGGTAAAACACCCTATTGATTTTCCTACTAAGCTTTAAGGGTGAAATGCAAGTAATTAGTCAAAGATGATTCTGTTTCTTAAGGTTTAGTAGGACTTACAGACTTTTAGGCTGCTTAACAATAAGTAACAATAACAAATAAATAGCTGATAAATACATACCAACTGATACCAAAATTTAAAGTTTTAGAGAGAGACAGTTCACAATATTTTTTTTAAATGATGGTGCCTTGAACAAGTTTTAAGTAATCTCCAAAATTAGAGCTGTCTCCCTGGTACTTATGGCCCTCTGTGGATAGTCTGCACTAATATTTATCAGCAGGAATTGTTTTTGAAAAAATAGTATAAACTAAATGGCTTTTAATATATCAACCTTATTAAGAACAAAATGCAATATCTGTAATGTTTCCTAGCACTACATACAATTATTTCCAAGTTTAGGTGAGGGTTACACAAACATCAGAGATCTCCAGAAGCCTTTTATTTGATAAATGTAAATGTAATAAAACCTCCTAATTCTGATTACCAAAGACTAAAGAGTGAGTTATCTATACACTCAGACCTACAGAAGTACAACTTCTCTATTAAAATAGCCCTCAGGGGAAGCTAAAATTGAAAAGACAAAGGATGGATAAATAAAATGCCAGATAAATAAAACGCTGGTATTTTCTCACTAATCATTTTGGTCTTTTTTTTTAAATAGAATTATTACTGATTCCTGACAAGGAAAATAAAACAGTAGTCATAAGTACTACTGTTTAATACTGGCTATACAGAAGAAAATGTTGAAATTCATTCATTAGAATATTGATAACTTTCCTTAACAAATTAAATTCTACTAAAGTTTACAGCTTACACTGTTGATACTAACCATAGCACCATATTAGGATCTTATAATTGGATTATAAGGTCTTGGATCAATCTTTTAGTGGAAGTAAATTCAAAATAATCTTTTTTCTTAATGTTTACAAATGTAATATATGGAGAAATGTGGAAGATTCCAGATATCTGAACCATAGCGAGCATGGAATCTGATTGCTTACTTAGGTAAGAAGGATATGAACTAAAAAAAATTACTTAAAATTATTGCTTATTCACATGGAAAAGGATTTCTAATTTATACAAAAGGACCTACCTTCAATCAGATGATGTTTATCATTTTTATAAATAACCAATAGATAGTTACATATGGACCTTAATATTGACATAGAGAGAGATCATATTTACTAAATGTGTTGATAGTATTGAGAAGAATTAGAAGAAGATACTCTGATTGGCCAGACTAAGAGACACAGGTCAATATTGATTACTCCAAACCCACCTCACCTATTTCCCCTGCATTTGGGGGGACATTTTTTTGAGGCAGTATGGTATATGAGTTAAAAAGAATGAAGTCAAAATATCTGGGTTCACTTCCTAAGTCTTTCATCCTATCAGCTGTACCACCAAGACAACAGCCTCTTTCTACATCATTCTCCTCATTGGCAAAATGAAGATAGAAATAATATCTCAAAAACTACCTTGGATAAGTTAAAACAAGGGACATGTCAAGTGCTTTTAACAATGCATCTCACAATACAAATTCTTGTTATAATTCCAAGGTCTTGTGGTCACTATCGTTCTCTATTGTCCCTACTGTCCCAAAATGTGCAATATAATATTGATATCTACCTTATCTTTGGTAAATTAATACTGGGTGTTGGGGAGGCTATGCATGGCTCTGAGCAGTACACCCATACCAAGATCATGGGAGAACTCTGGTTTCCAGGAGGGCTTCCAAGTGCTAATTTTCTGGAGCTGCGCATGTTAGTGATACAGTTGGACTTGCAACAGGATTATACTGTATGATTTCTGAATTAGTTCGCCTGATAGCATGCCATACTGCTTGGAAAAGGGAAAGGATGTGAGCTGGAGATTTTGAGTGCTACAAAGTGGAAAAACTCTAGGGCATATATATTCTTTTCTTTTAAACTTTGAACAAACCTGAGATGCTTATTTCACTGATACAACGGTGAGTAATGAGATCAATAAAGTTTCCACAAAAGTTGCAAATTACACTGTCTCTATCTTCAGTACATTTTACAGAGAGGTTATAAAGACCAACGTGGGGTTCCCAGGAAAGGAGGAAAATAAAAGCTAGCATCAGGCAGGGAGACCAGTATGTAGGATATTTGGAATCTACAAATTTCAAAGAGATGTTGATAGGCCAGACTGACAGACTTAATTTAACAAAAATAACATGGAATAAGTAATTATATTTTGGGTCTAACACTCCAATGAACAAGGACAAAATAGAAAAGGCACACAGTTAATCAGCTGAAAAACTTAATAAAATACAGTGGAGCTTTTATTTCAACATGGCTTAAAAAAGGAAAGGAGGAAGATGGTGGTGTGAGCAGGGCGGCAGAAATCTCCTCCCAACACTATATTTATCTACGAAAACACAGAAAATACATCTATTCCTAAAAGAGAGACGAGAATACACAGGAAAGCACACAGCGTGCAGCTACACCCGAGAGGACTTGGCACCCCAAGAGGCGGGTAAGATACGGAGCCGCGACCCGGCGGGACCCGAGCCCTCCCCCACCCCAGCACACCGGCGGGAGAAGAGGATTCAGAGCCGGGAGAGAGTGGAAGTGCACCCCGCGAAGTAGCCATCCCCGGGGATCTGCGCGGGGAGCGCTGACCCACATTGCGCAGTGCGGCAGAGATTGGAGAGACAGAGGGGCAGGATCTGAGTGGGGAACATGCCAGGGTGCTTGCAGCCGGCTCCAGGGAAGGAAAAAAAAAAAAGTGCGCACTTTCTTCAACGGTCTTAAAGAGACAGGAGCCCAGCGGAGGAGCCGGATCGCCCCAGCACACTCAGCCCAGCAGGCTGGGAGTCCTGGGGAGTTTCAGACGCCTGAGCTGGCGACTGAGGAAGCGTAGCCATACTTAACACTTCTCACTGAGATCAACAGCCTCCTACTCGTTCCCACCCCTGCCAGAGGGATAAAGGGCCCTGCGGAGCGGCACAGTCACAGCTGTGGAATAGTGGGGCAATAGCGCCACATAGAGCATTCCCACAGAATCTACGTCCGGTGGGCTTTTTGTTTTGTTTTGTTTTGTTTTTTGTTTTGTTTTTGTTTTTTCTTTTCTTTCTTTTTTTTCTTTTTTTCTTTCTTTCTTTTTTTTTCTTTTTTCTCTTTTTCTTTTCTCTTTTTTTTCTTCTCTTTTTAAAGTCTTAAAGAGCCCAGCTGACATACGTGGCAACTATCAGTGACCAAATTATACAGCCATGAAAGACAGAGGAATATGGTTCAGACCAAAATCAACCAGACAACCCCAGAGAGGGAGTCTGAAGGGATGGAAATGCACAGCCTCCCTGAAAAAGAATTCAGAATAAAAGTCATAACCATGCTGATGGACCTACAGAGAAATGTGCAAGAGCTGAGGGAGGAAGTGAGGGAACTGAGGAAAGACAATACAGAAATCAGACAAGCGATCAACGGGCTTAAGAGCAGAATGGATGAGATGCGAGAGACTGTTAATGGAATAGAAAACAGAGAACAGGAGTACAGAGTAGCTGAGGCAGAGAGAGATAAAAGGATTTCTAGGAATGAAAGAATATTAAGAGAACTGTGTGACCAATCCAAACGGAACAATATTCGGATTATAGGAGTACCAGAGGAAGAAGAGAGAGAAAAAGGGATAGAAAGTGTCTTTGAAGAAATAATTGCTGAAAACTTTCCCTCGCTGGGGAAAGAAATAGTCTCGCAGTCCACCGAAGCTCATAGATCTCCCAACACAAGGGACCCAAGGAAGACAACACCAAGACACATAATAATTAAGATGGCAAAGATTAAAGATAAAGACAGGGTATTAAAGGCAGCTAGAGAGAGAAAAAAGATCACCTACAAAGGAAAACCCATCAGACTATCATCAGACATCTCAACAGAAACCTTACAGGCCAGAAGAGAATGGCATGATATATTTAACGTTATGAAACAGAATGGCCTCGAACCAAGAATATTGTATCCAGAACGATTGTCATTTAAATATGATGGAGGGATTAAACAATTTCCAGATAAACGAAAGTTAAGAGAGTTTGCCTCTCATAAACCACCACTACAGGATATCTTAAATGGACTGCTCTAGAGGGAAGCACACCTAAGGCTAAAAAGATGTCACCAGAGAAAAAAAAATCATAGCAAAGAAAGCAGACCATCCAAATACCAACTAAAGGCAAAGAATAAAACACCTATTATAGAAAGAATGGAGGAGGAGGAATAAGAAGGGAGAGAAAGAAAGAAACATCAGACTGTGTTTACAATAACTTAACAAGAAAGTTAAGTTAGATTGTTAGATAGTAAAGAAGCAACCCTTGAACCCTTGGTAACCACGAATCTAAAGCCAGCAATGGCAATAAGTACATACCTATCAATAATCACCCTAAATGTAAATGGACTGAATGCACCAATCAAAAGACACAGAGTAACAGAATGGATAAAAAAGCAAGACCCATCTATATGCTGCCTACAAGAAACTCACCTCAAATCCAAAGATATACACAGACTAAAAGTGAAGGGATGGAAAAAGATATTTCATGCAAACAACAAAGAGAAAAAAGCAGGTGTTGCAGTACTTGTATCAGACAAAATAGACTTCAAAACGAAGAAAGTAGCAAAAGATAAAGAAGGACATTACATAATGATAAAGGGGTCAGTCCAACAAGAAGATATAACCATTGTAAATATATATGCACCAAACACAGGAGCGTCAGCATATGTGAGACAAATACTAACAGAATTAAAGGAGGAAATAGACAGCAATGCATTCATCTTAGGAGACTTCAACACACCACTCACTCCAAAAGACAGATCAACCAGACAGAAAATAAGTAAAGACACAGAGGCACTGAAGAACACACTAGAACAGATGGACCTAACAGACATCTACAGAACTCTACACCCAAAAGTAACAGGATACACATTCTTCTCAAGTGCACATGGAACATATTCCAGAATAGATCAGATACTAGGCCACAAAAAGACCCTCAGTAATTTCAAAAATATTGAAATCCTACCAACCAACTTCTCAGATCACCAAGGTATAAAACTAGAAATAAATTTTAGAAAGAAATCAAAAAGGCTCACAAATACATGGAGACTTAACAACACTCTCCTAATTAATCAATGGGTTAACGACCAAATCAAAACAGAAATCAAAGAATATATGGAGACTAATGACAACAACAACACAAAGCCACAACCTCTGTGGGACGCAGCAAAGGCAGTTCTAAGAGGAAAGTATATTGCAATCCAGGCCTATTTAAAGAAGGAAGAACATTCCCAAATGAATAGTCTAAAGACACAATTACTGAAATTGGAAAAAGAAGAACAAATGAGGCCCAAAGTCACCAGAAGGAGGGATATAATAAACATTAGAGAAGAAATAAATAACATTGAGAAGAATAAAACAATAGAAAAAATCAATAAAACCAAGAGCTGGTTCTTTGAAAAAATAAACAAAATAGATAAACCCCTAGCCAGACTCATTAAGAGAAAAAGAGAATGTACACACATAAACACAATCAGAAATGAGAAAGGAAAAATCACGACGGACCCCACAGAAATACAAAGAATCATAAGAGAATATTATGAGAATCTATATGCTACCAAGCTGGAAAACATAGGAGAAATGGACAACTTCTTAGAAAAATACAACCTTCCAAGACTGACCAAGCAAGAAACAGAAAAACTAAACAGACAAATCACCAGTGACGAAATCGAATTGGTAATCAAAAAACTACCCAAGAACAAAACCCCTGGGCCTGATGGATTCACCTCTGAATTCTACCAGACATATAGAGAAGAAATAACACCGATTCTCCTTAAAGTTTTCCAAAAAATAGAAGAGGAGGGAATACTTCCAAACTCATTCTATGAAGCCAGCATCACTCTAATACCAAAACCGGGCAAAGACCTCACCAAAAAAGAAAATTACAGACCAATATCCCTGATGAACGTAGATGCAAAAATACTCAACAAAATATTAGCAAATCGAATTCAAAAATACATCAAGAGGATCATACACCATGATCAAGTGGGATTCATCCCAGGGATGCAAGGATGGTACAACATTCGAAAATCCATCAACATAATCCACCACATCAACAAAAAGAAGAACAAAAACCCCATGATCATCTCCATAGATGCTGAAAAAGCATTTGACAAAATTCAGCATCCATTCCTGATTAAAACTCTAAACAAAATGGGTATAGACGGCAAGTACCTCAACATCATAAAGGCTATATATGACAAACCCACAGCTAACATCATACTTAACGGCGAGATGCTGAAAGCTTTTCATCTAAGATCGGGAACAAGACAAGGATGCCCACTCTCTCCACTGTTATTCAACATAGTACTGGAGGTCCTAGCCACAGCAATCAGACAAAAACAAAGACATACAAGGCATCCAGATTGGTAAAGAAGAAGTCAAATTGTCACTATTTGCAGATGACATGATACTGTACATAAAAAACCCTAAAGATTCCATTCCAAAACTACTAGAACTAATATCTGAATTCAGCAAAGTTGCAGGATACAAAATTAACACACAGAAATCTGTTGCTTTCCTATACACTAATGATGAACTAACAGAAAGAGAAATCAGAAAAACAATTCCATTCACAATTGCATCAAAAAGAATAAAATACCTAGGAATAAACCTAATGAAGGAAGTGAAAGACCTGTACTCTGAAAACTACAAGACACTCCTAAGAGAAATTAAAGAGGACACTAACAAATGGAAATGCATCCCATGCTCTTGGCTAGGAAGAATAAATATTGTCAAAATGGCTATACTACCTAAAGCAATCTACAGATTCAATGCAATCCCTATCAAACTACCAACAGCTTTCTTCAATGAACTGGAACAAATAATTCTAAAATTCATATGGAACCACAAAAGACCCCGAATAGCCAAAGCAATCCTGAGAAGGAGGAATAAAACAGGGGGAATTACACTCCCTGACTTCAAGCTCTACTACAAAGCCACAGTAATCAAGACAATTTGGTATTGGCACAAAAACAGACCCACAGACCAGTGGAACAGAATAGAAAATCCAAACATTAACCCAAACATATACAGTCAATTAATATTTGATAAAAGTGCCTTGGATATACAATGGGGAGATGACAGCCTCTTCAGCAGCTGGTGTTGGAAAAACTGGACAGCTACATGTAAGAGAATGAAACTGGACTACTGTCTAGCCCCATACACAAAGGTAAACTCAAGGTGGATCAAAGACTTGAATGTAAGTCATGAAACCATAAAACTCTTAGAAAAAAACATAGGCAAAAATCTCTTGGACATAAACATGAGCAACTTCTTCATGAACATATCTCCCCGGGCAAGGGAAACAAAAGCAAAAATGAACAAGTGGGACTATATCAAGCTGAAAAGCTTCTGTACAGCAAAGGACACCATCAGTAGAACAAAAAGACATCCTACAGTATGGGAGAATATATTCATAAAAAACGTATCTGATAAAGGGTTGACATCCAAAATATATAAAGAACTCATGCACCTTAACAAACAGAAAGCAAATAATCCAATTAAGAAATGGGCAGAGGACATGAATAGACACTTCTCCAAAGAAGAAATTCAGATGGCCAACAGGCACATGAAAAGATGCTCCACATCGCTAATCATCAGAGAAATGCAGATTAAAACCACAATGAGATATCACCTCACACCAGTGAGGATGGCCAACATCCAAAACACAAACAACAACAAATGTTGGCGAGGATGTGGAGAAAAGGGAACCCTCCTACACTGCTGGTGGGACTGCAAATTAGTTCAACCATTGTGGAAAGCAGTATGGAGGTTCCTCAAAAAACTCAAAATAGAAATACCATTTGACCCAGGAATTCCACTCCTAGGAATTTACCCTAAGAATGCAGCAGCCCAATTTGAAAAGGACAGATGCACCCCTATGTTTATTGCAGCACTATTTACAATAGCCAAGAAATGGAAGCAACCTAAGTGTCCATCAGTAGATGAATGGATAAAGAAGATGTGGTACATATACACAATGGAATATTATTCAGCCATAAGAAGAAAACAAATCCTACCATTTGCAACAACATGGATGGAGCTAGAGGGTATTATGCTCAGTGAAATAAGCCAAGCCGAAAAAGACAAGTATCAAATGATTTCACTCATATGTGGAGTATAAGAACAAAGAAAAAAACTGAAGGAACAAAACAGCAGCAGACTCACAGAACCCAAGAACGGACTAATAGTTACCAAAGGGAAAGGGACTGGGGAAAATGGGCGGGAAGGGAGGGATAAGAGGGAAAAAGGGGCATTACGATTAGCAGATGTAATGTTGGGGGGGCACGGGGAGGGCAGTACAACTCAGAGAAGACAAGTAGTGATTCTATAGCATCTCACTACGCTGATGGACAGTGACTGTAATGGGTTTGGTGGGGGGGACCTGATGAAGGGGTAGTTTAATAATCGTAATATTGCACATGTAATTGTAAATTAATGATAATAAAATAAATTATATTAAAAAAAAAAAAAAAAACACCAACGGTTGATCTCTTACTAGTTATAATATGTCTTCTTTGGGTCCATAGCCCTCATCAAAGCCAGTGCTGCGCAACTCCTAGAGATGTCTGGGGCTGCGGGAATGCTGAATCTGTACTGCCAAAGTCATGCTGAGTCTTTGTGGATCATTACGTCAAAAGGATCTTACTCAGATGTAATGCAAACAGCACAGAGCTCACTGTTCAGTCACAAGACATGAGTTTGCTTAGGTGTCCTTGAGGGTAGTGTAGAGCCAGGACTTCCACATGGATGCTTGCTTCAGTAACACTGATCAACTGGCCCTCATTTCCAAGGGCACTAGGGGAGCTTTGGGTTCCTTTGGATTCAGTCCTTGGCCTGTATAATCTCCAGGCCCCTGCAGATACACGGCAACTGCAGCAGCCTTTTTCCCTCAGTCTAGGATTTGCTTGTGAGTATCAGTTCTTCACAGTCACTCCTGGGATATCTCTTGCAGGTTAGCAGTGGCTGGGTCTCCTGTTTATAGCCCTACTCTGCTCGGTGGTAAACCTCAGGATCTTTGAATGAAGATGTGTGCTAGTCTTCTGCCGTGCCTATCCATGGTCTTGCTAATGGAACAAGATTTTGGTTCATAGTTTTGCATTGCTTGTCACAGCTCTGCTACCATGACTGACCTTCCTTCCTTTGCCCATTTTTCACCCCAAATGGAGAGAGAGCTTACTGCGGAGTGTCTAAGTGTCTCAGGATGTTCTCTGCTCCCATGTGCCTCTCAACTAATGGCTGTTAAATCCTGTTTATTCTATAGTGTTTCTCAAACTCATTCTCTTTTTTATTTTCTTGACTACTGTCCTGATAAGTTTGCAAACCATAAAGCATTATAAGAATGTAGAGAACTTGAGTATGTCTTATCTTATTTGACCCTCAGATCAACCCTGGTTGGTACGCAGGTTAGTTATTTTTACCCTAATTTTACGAATGAAGAAACAAGCACAATCCAAGACCATACGACCAGGAGGTGTGGAGTCACATCTAAACCCAGGTGTTCTGCATCCAGAGCCGACGCCTTTAAACACTACGCTAAGTTGCATATATACACCAAATTTCCTACCTGTATCTTTTACTACTGTTTCTAATCCCTTTATACTTCTGCTTCCTTGGTTCACTTCCCAACTCTGAATTTGCGTTTCATTTCCTGCCTCTGTGCCTTTGGTCATACTGTTCCCTTTCCTCTTGTACCTATCAAGATTCTGTCCATCCCCCAGTGCCTTCTCTTTCGTGAAACTTTGCATAAGGTCCAAGCCTGAAAGAATCTCTCCTTCCTTTCTCCTGTAATAGCATTTTATTTTTACACCATTTTCTTGAATCATAGTTATTTATATTTGACTTATCTCCTTATAACATAAGTTGTTTGAATGTTTAAATGTTTAAAATTCTTTAAATGGTATCTCACTTACTCCTGTTACATGTAGCATCCAACTCTGGTGCCTCCTTCATGGCCAAGTACATATTGTGTAAAATTTATTCCCCTGGATAAAAACAAATCATATCAAGTTATATTTTTCACTGCATCCGAATTAAAGCCTCTGATGGTGTCAAAGGGATTCAGGAGGGCCTGATACTATATCCTCTGCCACATCTACCTAATAAACATAGGAAGGTGTACTTGAGATAGCTTATTTTTATTATATCCTCAGTTTGCTTTACCTCTTAGGATAGAACTGATTTATTAAAGATCATATCTAAATTGCAACCAATTGAACATTTTATCTTAAAATAATTTCATTCCAATGTCTTATATTTCTAGTAGTCTCTAATTTGGTAATTGCTAATGGTAATTGGCAAGCAAAAGACAATACAACTTTTAAGTACCAAAATAATTTTTATTTTATCCTTTAAGATTTCTTTATAATTAATTAGAAAGTAAAATCTCTTTAAAGTTTATGTCTAACTCTTAAAAGCACAGCAAGCAGGAGTAGAATTTAATTTTTAAAATAACTCAGTTAGGGTAATTTGAACTGTGAAATTTATAGTCAGTTGGAGAGATTCAATTGAATATGAACTGACATGAGGACTTTCCTAGAATGTCTCTTAAGTCTATTTTTCCTTTCCCCTCTACCCCTTTTCTCATAAGAATAGATAGTGTAAAACTGCTGGATACTTTACTATCAGTAACATTAGTTTTATGCACAAATTTGGAGATTATACTATTTTTTTGACATAGAAACATATGCATTTATACAGAGTAACAGTGCTATCTTGCTATGTAGTTCATTATTGAATCAAAGTTTGAAGCAGCCCTTTTAAAAGTTATGCTTAACCTATCAATTAAGTATTTGCTTGATCATTTTTAAAATCACTGTTTTAAAGGTGCTTTTTATTTTACTTCATTGTTGGAAACTAGGTTATGCACTGTGAAGGCTTAACCCAGCTATCTTGCTTGCTTAAGCTCTTTGGAGAAGCTTTGAGGGAATTTTAAGAATTGTCCACAAAGACTTATTATGCTCAGATTAAATGTTTAGAACTATTTAGCATCTGTCTGTGGTGCCAGATGATTATGGTCTAATTTGATATATTTTAGCATTCATGAGTAGTTTGCAACAGCCAATTTAGTAAAGAAATATCTCTAGTAGATTGGATCAAGCCTTGATTAGGGTGACAAGGATGCTAGTTACTGGCTGTTGACTTTGGGCCACTAACTGATATCAAGACTTGGTTTCCTTATTTGAAGAATGTGGGGCTGGTAGGCAGGGCTTCAGTAGTGCTAGGGTTTTGTGATTGCGTATTTTGTTTTCTGCTTGCTGTCCTTTAATCTTCAACCGTGATTTTTACATGATCATTGGGCTATCTCATGTATTCTCTACCTAGTTTTTCCTTTTGAATTTTTTTATTTATTAAGGTATCATTGATACTCTTATAAAGGTTTCACATGAAAAACATTGTGGTTACTACAGTCACCCATATTATCAAGTCCCTCCTACACCCCATTACAGTCACTGTCCATCAGTGTAGTAAGATGCTATAGAGTCACTGCTTGTCTTCTCTGTGCTATACTGCCTTTCCTGTGACCCCCCCCCCACACCATGCGTGCCAACTTTTGATTTATTTAAATAACATATTTTTACCCCTTGTGAGCTTCCTTGTCAGCATAACTTCAATTTCTTTCTTCCTAACAGATAAAATACAGGAGTGTTCCTATATTTTCTTTAATTTAGAAACCTTTATTTAAGTGAAAGATTAATTTACCCCCATGATTACTTCTTTATTCCTGTTAATCATACCATTTTTTTAAATAAAAATCTTTGGTTACTAATAATATTTGCTTTTAAACAAGTGTCACACTCTTCATGGATAATTTACTTAAAAAACATTTTTTTTCCCAATTTATTCCTTTGTAGAATTTTTCTTAAATTGAACAATGGAGTTGATTTATTTGAGATTTTCTTAGGACATTATTTCTTTAACTGGTGTTGGCTAACTGTGTGTGGCTATGGATATATTCTAGGAGTTTTTATGTTTTTGGTGAAATTAAAAATCTTGGGGTTTTAATATCACTGATAATATTTCAAAAAATAGGTATTCTGAGTCATCTGGATCACCTGCAATATGATAAAATTGGTGTTTGTGTTTATCCTGCTGTACTGTTTGGAGGCCAGTTACTTCACGGTGTCTGAACTGTAGTAAAGTGTCGCTGAGATCCAAGTAACAGACAGTGCTAGGAGTACCCCTGGGTGCCATGCCCAAAGGAGCCCACAGGATAGTGGTAAAAGTTCAAATTGTAGGCAGAAGAATTTCAGATTCCATTTTCTTGTATAACCACTTTTATCAGTTCATTAACAGTAAGAATACACTGAAGAATTTCTGTACCTGATTCCGGCAATGATTGAATAGGTACACATTTAATGTAGAGTTCACTGTGGTTGTGGTGCCATCTTTATCTTGAAGTAACTTACCTAAAATTAGCATTCAGGGGATGCTTACGGGTAGTTTTGGTTAGTAAGCCTAATCATCCTCAACTCGTAATGAAAGCCGGGAGGTTATACATACTATTTTATGCAGTGAATTTAAGTGAAAAAGCATTTTTTTATTAGAACAATTAGAGTAAAAAATCAGAATCAGACCTAAAGCTACATTGGTTGTTGTCATTTTAGCAGAAAATAACTGTTTTGTTATGCTATATTTTTGCTGTTAATTTGAATTTAATTGGTTATATAGTTATTTTTGTGCTTAATACATTCTTTTCCTTTGTCTTTTTATCAGAGTAATAAATTCTAAGTTAAATTTTGAATATATTAAAATAACATATTAAAACTGATTTAAATTGGCATTAGAAATACAAGAGAATTATTTCTCCTTTAAAAGTTGTCCGTCTAGAGGGGGTGGGGTGAAAAACAAAGTTGCCCATCTAAGTGTTGCTCTGACAAATGCTGGTCTTTGGTATTGGCGATTATCGTGTCATAATCACAGTGGCTAACCTTCAACCAGATGTGTTCCCTGTTTCAGTTCCTATGAGTTGCTTAAAATTAAGTTGATGCTTCCTTTTCTGTCATTTCTAAAATTAATTTCTCTGAGATGTGGCTACCTAAAATATACCCATGATGTAAGTAAATCCACTAACTTGGGTGTGGATTACTGGATTTTCAAGATACTATGATCTAGCCTGACTTTTTAATTTTCCCACATTTTGGCTCTTATTTTTATGTTAATAGTTTGGTCATTTTTTTTTTCATTCATTCATTGAACAAAGTTTTAAAAAAATTCATTCATTGAACAAATATTTTTATTCATCCATTAAACAGTTATTTTTAAAACATTACTATGTGCCCAAGGACTGTTCTAGGTACTAGAGATGATTGAACATGGTTCTCACCTTTATGCTTGGGTAAGTCTTCAGTCTCTCTTTGCTGTCACATTTTCCCATTATTTGAAAGAAAAATTTCATGTATTAGGAGTTTGGTTGAAATAGATGTTTCATATATGTCTTGCTGTCATATCAACATGTTTTGAGCACTTGGTGGGACATTACCACATCTTGGAGTTACGTGCCTTTTCAACCCAAGCATGATGGTCTTTTAAGCTTGTTCATTCAAGTAATGCTATTGAATGATTACTAAATTCAAGACATGCTAGGTATCATTGAAAGTCCAAAGATGACTGAGACACAGGGTGCATTCTCAGTAGAGGAGCCTGCAAATTTTAATCTACTTATTGAATCCTTGGAACTGATTTGGATTTGTTGGATTTGTGGGTATTGTTAGATCTGCACCCAAAATTGTAGACTTATTGATTAGAGGGGCTTTTGCATTTCATCCATCCATTCCTTCATTCAGTAAACATTTACTAAGCATGTACATTTGCTCTTGGTTGATTTTTATCTTACTCTTCCTCTTACCCATTATGTAATGACCCAGATCTCTTTCCGAGGAGTGTCCAGAAGAATAGAGGGATAGTCTGTAGGAGAAGGCTTACAATCAGTCTTTTCTAGCCATTGTTGCATATAGGTGATGATTTGGAGAGTGTTATTGTAAGATAATTGTAAATACCTGTAAACTCCCTAAATCTGGAAACCTAGAACCTGACATCTTCTAGAAGCCATAAATAGAGTGCTGCAGGATTGGGCAGAGATTGATGTCCAGAAGTGGTTTAGATCCTGGGACAGCCTTGGCCAACTGTGTGGCATCTGTGGATCCATTATAATGCCCCTTTTGAGTTGTCCCTGGGTGGGCTGAAGTGTTGAGGCCTTTATATTCTCATACTGATGAGTGACTGGATGGTGGCCACCAAGCATGACCTTGAGCTAGAAGCTTCAAGTGGCTGCAGTTGAGGCAGTCCCCGAAGGGACCAGCAGCGTTCTCAGCAACCAGGGCCGCAAGCTCTTCACAGATGGAAGAGCTGGCCTGTGTGTGCATCCCAGTGCTCATCCTAGGTAGTAGACTGTGACCACTACTGCCTTGATAATAGGATGGCTTAATGACTCACTTTTTCATTTTCTGCTTCAGGTCACGAGTATCTTAATTTTGGATGCTAAAATATGGTAGGTTAATTATGGCTAAGGTGAACACTTGGTTTCTTTACCTTATTACTTTCTAATATTAATATTAGATATTAATATTAACTCTAATAATAAAGTGACTATAAATCTTGGTTTACCCCCAGCAGTCAGGTTTACCCAGACTACTCAGTTTAGGCCTTTTGAGATCTATTAACATTGGTTAATTATTTCTAATATTCTGAATACTCCTAGACATATTTCAGTTTGGAAGATAAAGTTGTATGCTTATCCTACCTAGCATTTAAAAAAAAAATTGCAGTTTATTTTTCTCTAAATGTCTTTCTGGCATGCTTACCTAATGAATGGAATACTCTATTCTTTTCCACTTATTTTAACTTCGTATATTTCCTCTCTTTGACCCTAAAACAAATGCTTTTCATCGTTATTAAATTCTTCAACAAACTTCAAAATATGAAATCAAAATATATTCCAGAAATTCTATAAGTAAAATTACTGGATATATTATTTTGTACCCCTCAGTATTAAAATTGTAATTATGATATTTATTTCCCCTGGCTTATTTTGTAGCTTAGTCACAAATGTTTATGCCTTTATTTATCTTTTTTGATTAAGGAATCTGGGACTTGACCTATCTCCCTCATGGAGTACACCTTTTTTTCTGGAGGAATATTCTGACCTATTCAGATTTGTATCCTAAGCAAATACAAGTTGCTTAGAGTTGGGCAGTTTTTTTTAAATTTCCCCATTTCTTTTGTTTTTTTCTTTTTTTAAATTTAATTTTTTATTAAGGTATTATTGATATACACTCTTACGAAGGTTTCACATGAAAAAACAATGTGGTTACTACATTTACCCATATTATCAAGTCCCCACCCATACCCCAATGCAGTCACTGTCCATCAGTGTAGTAAGATGCCACAGATTCAATATTTGCCTTCTCTCTTGCTCCAGTGTTTTCCCTGTGATCCCCCACAGCATGTGTACTAAACATAATACCCCTCAATCCCCTTGTCCCACCCTCCCCACCAGTACTCCCACACCCCGCCCCTGGTAACCACTAGTTCCTTCTTGGAGTCTCTGGGTCTGCTGCTATTTTGTTCCTTCAGTTTTGCTTTGTTATACTCCATAAATGAGGGAAATCATCTGGCACTTGTCTTTCTCAGCCTGGCTTATTTCACTGAGCATAATATACTCCAGCTCCATCCATGTTGTTGCAAATGGTAGGATCTGTTTCTTTCTTATGGTTGAATAGTATTCCATTGTGTATATGTACCACATCTTCTTTATCCATTCATCTACTGATGGACACTTACATTGCTTCCATATCTTGGCTATTGTAAAAAGTGCTGCGATAAAAATAGGGGTGCATATGTCTTTTTGAATCTGAGAAGTTGTATTCTTTAGGTAAATTCCAAGGAGTGGGATTCCTGGGTCAAATGTTATTTGTATTTTTAGTTTTATGAGGAACCTCCATATTGCTTTCCACAATGGCTGAACTAGCTTACATTCCCACCAGCACTGTAGGAGGGTTCCCCTTTCTCTGCATCCTCGCCAGCATTTGTTCTTAGTCTTTTCAATGCTGTCCATCCTTACTGTTGTGAGGTGATATCTCATTGTGGTTTTAATTTGCATTTCCCTGATGATTAGTGATGTGGAGCATCTTTTCATGTGTCTATTGGACATCTGAGTTTCTTCTTTGGAGAACTGTGCCTTCATATCCTCTGCCCATTTTTAAATTGGGTTATTTGCTTTTTGGGTGTTGAGGTGTGTCAGTTCTTTATATATTTTGGATGTTAACCCCTTGTCGGATATGTCATTTACAAATATATTCTCCCATACTGTAGGATGCTATTTGTTCTGTTGATGGTGTTCTTTGCCATACAGAAACTTTTTAGTTTGATGTAGTCCCGTGAGTTCATTTTTGCTTTTGTTTCCCTTGGTTGACGAGATGCATTCAGGAAGAAGTTGCTCATGCTTATATTCAGGAGATTTTTGCCTATGTTGTCTTCTAAGAGTTTTATGGTTTCATGATTTACATTCAGATCTTTGATCCATTTCGAGTTTACTTTTGTTTATGGGGTTAAACAATAATCTAGTTTCATTCTCTTATATTTAGCTGTCCAGTTTTTCCAACACCAGCTGTTGAAGAGGCGGTAATTTCCCCATTGTATGTCCATGGCTCCTTTATCATATATTAATTGACCATATGTGGTTGGGTTCATATCAGGGCTCTCTAGTCTGTTCCATTGGTGTATGGGTCTGTTCTTGTACCAGTACCAAATTGTCTGTACTACTGTGGCTTTGTAGTAGAGCCTGAAGTTGGGGAGCATAACCGCCCCAGCTTTGTTCTTCCTTCTCAGGATTGCTTTGGCTATTTGGGGTCTTTTGTGGTTCCATATGAATTTTAGAATGATTTTCTCTAGTTTGTTGAAGTATGCTGTTGATATTTTGATAGGAATTGCATTGAATCTGTAGATTGCTTTAGGCAGGATGGCCATTTTGACAATATTAATTCTTCCTATCCATGAGCATGGGATGTGTTTCCATTTATTGGTTTCTTATTTAATTTCTCTCATGAGTGTCTTGTAGTTTTTCAGAGTATATGTCTTTCACTTCCTTGGTTAGGTTTATTCCTAGGTATTTTATTCTTTTTGATGCAGCTGTGAATGGAATTGTTTTCCTGATTTCTCTCTCTGCTAGTTCATTGTTAGTATATAGGAATGCCACAGATTTCTGCTTATTAATTTTGTATCCCACAAGTTTGCTGAATTCAGATATTAGATGTAGGAGTTTTGGAGTGTATTCTTAGCGTTTTTTATGTACAGTATCATGTCATCTGCAAACGGACAGTTTAACTCCCTCCTTGCCTATCTGGATGCCTTTATTTCTTGGTGTTGTCTGGTTGCTGTGGCTAGGACCTCCAGTACTATGTTGAATAGAAGTGGGGAGAATGGGCATCCTTGTCTTGTTCCCGATCTTAAAGGAAAAGCTTTCAGCTTCTCGCTGTTAAATATAATGTTGGCTGTGTGTTTGTCATATATGGCCGTTATTATGTTGAGGTACTTGCCCTCTCTACTCATTTTGTTGAGAGTTTTTATCGTGAATGGATGTTGAATTTTGTCAAATGCTTTTTCAGCATCTATGGAGATGACCATGTGGTTTTTGTCCTTTTTTGTTGATGTGGAGGATGATGTTGAAGGATTTTCGAACGTTGTACCATCCTTGCATCCCTGGAATAAATCCTTCTTGATCATGATGGATGATCTTTTTGATGTATTTTTGAATTCTGTTTTCTAATATTTTGTTGAGTATTTTTGCGTCTATGTTCATCAGGGATATCAGTCTGTAATTTTCTTTTATTGTGGTGTCTTTGCCCGGTTTTCGTATTAGAGTGATGCTGGCCTCATAGAATGAGTTTGGAAGTATTCCCTCTTCTTCTGCTCTTTGGAAAACTTTAAGGAGGATTGGTATTAGGTCTTCACTAAATGTTTGATAAAAATCAGCGGTGAAGCCATCTGGTCCAGGCGTTTTGTTCTTAGGTTTTTGATTACCAGTTCAATTTTGTTGCTGGTAATTGGTCTGTTGAGATTTTCTTTTTCTTTCTGGGTCAGCCTTAGAAGGTTGAATTTTTCTAGAAAGTTGTTCTTTCTTCTAGGTTATCCAGTTTGTTAGCATATAGTTTTTCATAGTATTCTCCAATAATTCTTTGTATTTCTGTGGTGTCCGTAGTGATTTTTCCTTTCTCATTTCTGATTCTGTTTATTTGAGTAGACTCTCTTTTTTTCTTGATAAGTCTGGCTTGAGGTTTATCTATTGTGTTTATTTTCTCAAAGAACCAGGTCTTGCTTTCATTGATTATTGTTTTATTCTTCTCGATTTTATTTATTTCTGCTCTAATCTTTATTATGTCCCTCCTTCTACTGACTTTTGGTCTCATTTGTTCTTCTTTTTCTAGTTTCATTAATTGTGAGTTTAGACTGCTCACATGGGATTGTTCTTCTTTTCTGAGGTAGCCCTGTATTGCAATATACTTTTCTCTTTCATGGCCTGCGCTGCATCCCACAGATTTTGCAGTGTTGAATAATTGTTGTCATTTGTCTTCATATATTGCTTGATCTCTGTTTTTATTTGGTCATTGATCCATTGGTTATTTAGGAGCATGTTGTGGAGTCTCCATCTGTTTGCAGGATTTTTCATTTTCTTTGTGTAATTTATTTCTAGTTTCATACCTTTGTGGTCTGAGAAACTGGTTGGTACATTTTCAATCTTTTTGAATTTACCAGGGCTGTTTTTGAGGCCTAGTATATGATCTATTCTTGAAAATGTTCCATGTGCACTTGAGAAGAATGTGTATTCTGCTGCTTTTGGGTGTAGAGTTCTGTAGATGTCTGTTAGGTCCATCTGTTCTAACATGTTGTTCAGTGCCTTTGTCTCCTTACTTATTTTCTGTCTGGTTGATCTGTCCTTCAGAGTGAGTGGAGTGTTGAAGTCTCTATTTCCCCCTTTAATTCAGTTTAGTATTTGTTTAACATGTGTAGGTGCTCCTGTGTTGGGCCCATAGATATTTATAATGGTTATATCTTCTTGTTGGATTGACCCTTTATCATTATGTAATGTTCTTCTTTGTCTCTTGTGACTTTCTTTGTTTTGAAGTCTGTTTTGTCTGATACAAGTACTGCAACTTCTGCTTTTTTCTCCCTGTTAGTTGCATGAAATATCTTTTCCAACCCTTCACTTTTAGTCTGTGTATGTCTTTGGGTTTAAAGTGAGTTTCTTGTAGGCAGCATATAGACGGGTCTTGTTTTTTTATCCATTCAGTGACTCTGTGTCTTTTGATTGGTGCATTCAGACCATTTACATTTAGGGTGATTATTGATAGGTGTGTACTTATTGGCACTGGAGGCTTTAGATTCGTCGTTACCAAAGGTTCAAGGTTAACTTCCTTACTATCCAAGAATGTAACTCAACTCACTTAGTATGCTGTTATTACAAACACAATCTAAAAGTTCTTTTTTTTCCTCCTTTTTCTTCCTCCTCCATTCTTTATATATTTGGTATCATATTCTGTGCTGTTTGTGTATCCCTTGATTGAATTTGGGATAGTTAATTTAATTGTTCATTTGCTTAGTATTTAGCAGTTCTACTTTCTTTACTGTGGTTTCACTACCTCTGGTGACAGCTATTAAACCTTAGGAACACTTCGATCTATAGCAGTCCCTCCAAAGTACACTGTAGAGATGATGTGTGGGAGGTAAAATCTCTCAGTTTTTGCTCATCTTGAAATTTTTAAATCTCTCCTTCAAATTTAAATGATAGTCTTGCTGGGTAAGGTAAACTTGGTTCAAGGCCTTTGTGCTTCATTGCATTAAATACATCATGCCACTCCTTTCTGGCCTGTAAGGTTTCTGCTGAGAAGTCTGATGATACGTGATGGGCTTTCCTTTGTATGTGATCTTGCTTCTCTCTCTGGATGCTTTTAATAGCCTGTTCTTATCCTTGATCTTTGCCATTTTAATTGTTATATGTCTTTGTGTTGTCCTCCTTGTGTTGGGAGATCTGTGCATCTCCATGGCCTGAGAGACTATCTCCTTCTGCAGATTAGGGAAGTTTTCAGCAATTACTTCCTCAAAGACACTCCTTTCCTTTTTTCTCTTTCTTCTTCTTCTGGTACCCCTATAATATGAATATTGTTCCATTTGGATTTGTCACACAGTTCTCTAAATATTCTTTCATTCTTAGAGATCCATTTTTCTCTCTGTGCCTCAGCTTCTTTGTATTTCTCTTCTCTAGTTTCTATTTCATTTATCGTCTCCTCCACTGTATCTAATCTGCTTTTAATACCCTTCATTGTGCTCTTCAATTTTTGGATCTCTGACCGGAATTCATTCCTGAGTTCTTGAATATCTTTCCGTACCTCCATGAGCATGTTAGTGATTTTTATTTTGAATTCCCTTTCAGGAAGATTCATTATGTCAATGTCATTTAAATCTTTCTCAGGAGTTGTATTAATAATTTTACTTTGAACCAGGTTCCTTTGGTGCTTCATATTTGTATATTGTGCTGTCTAGTGCCCAGAAGCTTTAGTGTCTCGAGCTGCTAACCCCTGAATCAATGTCGGGGGTCGCAGGGGAGTGGTATTGGTGCCTGGGGGGAGGAAAGAGCTGTTTCCTGGTTTCCGGCTGCCTGGCCTGTCTCCACTGCCTGAAACAGTGGGCTGAGCACACAGGTATAAGCCTCTGTGCTTTGCGTTTGAGTTCCTGTAGACAGATCTTCCCTCTGGCTGGCCTAACTGCAGGGTAGGGTTTGCCAGTTTGCGAGCCAGTTGGGGCTGGTTGGGAGAAAGGCCCAGTAGGCTGCGTGTCACGGAAGGGGTCCTTGGAGCTGTGTATGCAGCCAGGGAGCTGGAGCACGTGAAGATCGTGAAAGCCCCCAACCTGCTGGGCAGAGTGCCCCTGGACACTTTTGTCTACCTGTCCTCTCTCCTGAGCAGTAAGCCCTGTGCAGTCCTTGCCCCTTTAGCAGCCCTTTGCTGTTAGGAAGTCTCTCAGACTGCCCATCTTTCTTTTGTCCCAGAGCAACTGGATATGTATCCCTGCTTTCCACAAGTGGCTGGAATCTCAGTCTCTCCAGGAATTCTGCCTGTCTTAGCTTTCCAACCCCCTACTCACGAGAGTACCATGCAAGCACCATGAAATGTAGGTTTTTGCTCCCAGAGCAGATCTCTGGAGTTAGGTATTCAGCAGTCCCAGGCTTCCACTCCCTCCCCGCTCTGTTTCTCTTCGTCCTGCCGGTGAGCTGGTGTGGGGGAAGGGCTTGGGTCCCGCCCACCCACAGCTTTGGTACATTACCCTGTTCCATGAGGTCTGCTCTTTTCTCCAGGTGTATGTAGTCTGGCACAGTCCTCTTTCCTGTTGCTTTTTAAGGAGTAGTTGTATTAATTATATTTTTGTATTATATGCGGTTTTAGGAGGAAGCCTCCGTCTCACGTCTCATGCCACCATCTTTAATCCAATCTGAGATGGGCAATTTTAAAGCTGCCTTTTCAGAAATATTTGGGAAAAAGAAAAACTTCATTCTACCTAAGATAGATTTAATAACTTGCAGGACCACTTTGTTCACAAGGAAAACTAACAAACACTAGTTATGGGTTCCAGAAAATGTCTAGGTATTGAAGACATTGATACTCGATGACTCTCTTCACTTATCAAGAAGTAGTTGATTGTACCCTTACACCATGGTTTCCTCTTTTTGCTAATTGTTTCTTTGCACTCTTTTCACTGTTTCTAGTTTACAGTTGTGGCCTAAATATTGTGATAGGGAACAGGGTTTCCTGGGAGTTTAGTTGTGTCTGTGGTTCCTTTGTCCAGAGAATCAGCTGTTGCTTGGTTTTCTTCTGATGTCCAGCATTGTACAGTGGACAGTATCTTTACCAGACACTGCTGGTGATATAAAACTTCTTTTTCATGTTCCCTTTGCAAAGAAAAACTACTAGAAAATGGTAATATGACTTTATGCTTGATTTTCAACAAATGATAAATTGACAAGTCAATTAAAAAAATTAACTATCTGACATTCTAAACATTTTCATTGACTCAGGGGTCATGGTGTTGTATAGAAGAGATAGAACCTAATATTTAAGCAAAGGTAGCAAAATTTAAGAAAACAGTATGTTGTATGAATATCTTCTAGTTACCTGTATTACCAATAGCAGCAAGTTTATCTGAAATGTTAATTTAATCTTATACAGGTATATATGGTTTAGGAAGAAGTAACTGAGATAGTTTTAACTTTTTTTATGACCCAAAGGTGTTGGTCTTTGAAGAATTGTTTTAGATTAGGCATAGTTTTTTCTCTCATATGAAATCAAAGCCAGTAAACGCCTAAGTGCCCATGTGTGGAGCCCGATCAGCAGCGCTCTGATGGAGGCCCCTTCTCTCTGCAACTGCCTTTGGCCTCAGAAACTCACGGTGTCATCAGACCTCAGCTGCCTTTGTAAGATGTGAATTGCAGCTGATCTTAGGTGTGTGATACCACACTGGTCTGTGTGGGCTGTTGTAGTCACATAATGCTACTTAATAGTACTGAATTTGAGAAATTTGATTCCAAATATCAATAAGCTCAGTTCAGCCATCTCAGAAAGTAAAGACTTATTAAGTTGATTTCTAAATCAAAAGAAGCCTAGCTTTCCTTTTCTAATTTTTCCTTTCAAAATAAACATTTATGGAATACTTTAAATAATTCAGCAAGTTATTGAATACTGAACACAAACACTGTCCTTCCTTGTCATCTACTGACATCCCTCCAACTCGCCCAGCCCGCTGCCTGTCTGTCTAGTGTGCCTGTCAGCGTGCACAGTGACCATCTCCTTGATATTCCGGCTTCTCAGTTTTTTTATCCTTCTCTCCTCCGATGAGTTCTGTCTTCCATTCCACCTCAGCTTCTCACTTTACAGTCATAATCCCTGACTTTGTCATTATTGGTAACTGCATAATTTCAATTTGAAGCATCTCCAGTTGTGACCTCCACCTCACACCTCCCCAGCTCACTGTTTCTAGTACCTCCTTTCCAATAATCTTTGACCTTGTCGATTTTTAAGATCCATGAATTCCACTGTCTTTCACTCCTTTATACCCAGTTTAAATTCATGTCATTATTTACTTGGCAAAATCCAATTCTAAATTAAATCCATCTTTAAATTCTAAACCCTGGGATGAATGTTGCTAGAGCAAAACATGTCATCTTGCCATCTTTTCTCACCTTAGGTTTCGGACTAATCTCCAGGGGCCGCTTATGCTATCCACCCACCATGCTGCGTGTTCCCCAGTCATTCACCCTTTCTTTTCTTGGATGACTATTTCATACTTTCCTCTCCTCACCATTGCCTCCCCTGTCCTTACTCTTAGCTAATAACCTAGTTTCATATTTTACCAAGAAGATAAATGGAAATCAGAACACTTTTGACAAGCTCTCACCACCCTGTGTAGCCACGTGTCTTCAGTGGCCACACACTCTTTCCTCCTGCACTCTGGGTGAGTGGAAGCTTCCTGGCAACTTCTCTACACTAGACCCCTTCCTCTTCTGTCACCTTTTCAAAAATACGGTTTTCTCTCCATTTCATGAGTCTTATCCGTGGTCATTTCCCATCTATTGGTCATTCCTATCAGCCTGCCAATATTTCATTTTTTCCATCTTAAAAAAAACAAACCCTCTACTGATCCCGTTTTCCTCTCCAGTTAGTTGTCGCTCCCATTCTCTTCTTCCCTTTATAGCAAAATTTCTCTGAATAATTGTCATTACTCATGGTCTCCAGTTTCTCTTCTCCTCTTCCCTCTTGCACTAGGCTTTTGTTTTCTTCTTCTTTCCTACTTTGTAGGCACCGTCAAGGTTGCCACTTAAAAAATTCTCAGCCCTCATCTCACTTTGAATTGGCAGCGAACAGCACAAGTCAGTCACCGTCTCCTCTCAGAGACACTGTCCTCATTTGGCTTCTCAGTGAGTACATTATCCTAGTTTTCCTCCAAACTCTGGCTTTTTTTTTCTTCTCAACTTTGCTGAGTATTTCTCACCTCTTTTTATTGAATCTCTTCTTCTATGTACCTATTTAAATTTATGTAGCAATTTCATCTAGTCTCATATTTTGTATATGCTGAAGACTGTTGGATATATGAACTGAAAATCTCAATAGCTTTCTCTTAATGTCTTAAGGCATCTCAAACTTATCTTCAAAACTGAGCTCCTGATATCTCATCATGACATGCTTCTTCATAGTTGTCCTTTTCTTAGTCAGCCGCAGTTTTGTTATTCAGGTTGCTTGGATCCATCCTTAAATCATCCATCCTTAGCATTTTCTGACTCATACTCATATCCATTTCAACAGCAAATTCTTTTAACTGTATCTTTAGACTATATTCCGAGTCTCACACCTTTTCTGCAATTATGTATCATCCTCTCTTACTGGCATTATTGCAGTATCCTGTAATCAGCATTGCTGTGTCCACCCTTGCCCATTTACAGGCTATTCACCAAATACCAGCCAGAGGGATCCTGTTGAAATGCAGTTCAGACAGCAGCATGACTTGGCTCAATGGCTTCCTGTCTCACTTACCTGCTTAGTACCTCCTTCATTATCATAGTAGAAGTCAGAGTGGTTACAGTGACTTACAAGGCCCTATCTGATCTGTGCCACCTCTCTATCCCCTCCTTTTAACTCTTCAACTTACCTTCTGTCACTATTTCTCTTACTCCCGACCATGCATTCTGGACTTCCTGCCATTCCTTTGGTGTGATAAACATACTCGTACCCCAGGACCTTGGCCCTTGTTTGTCCTTTTGCCCGGAGCATTCATTCCCTTGGATAAATGCACGTAACACTTGCTCACTTCTTTCAGCTCTTTCCTTGGGTGTCACCTTCATGATTTCCCCACTTGAAATTGCAGTAGGGCCACTTCCTACTCCTTATCACCTACTCCCCGCTTTCGTATTCTCCAGAGCGCTTGTCATCATTAACACTATACATTTTATTAATTTATTTTGTTTTTATTGTCTGTTTCCCCTCACTAGAATAAATTCCGTGAGGATAGGAAATTTTTTTCTGTTTGGTTTGCTATGTCCTCTGTATCTAGAATAGTGTCTATGCAATATTAGGTACTTTAGAACATTGGAGTAAGGGCGAATTATCAGTATTGTGAATATTCCATTACAGGAAGACACTGAGCTTAGGGACTTGAGTAATTTGTGATGATAGCACTTCCACCCAGATCTGTCTTGGCTGATGGAGCAATCATTGTATATATTATTTTACCCATTGAGATACTGTGTTTATGAACTTTATATGAGTTAATTACATTATAACATAGATAAAGTCATCACTATTGTGAATTTCATGTGTATTCTTTCTCTCAATCAATCCGCTTTTGGAGAAAATAGAAGCAGATTTTTAACATTTAGCTCTTACTGAAGCAGTTTATTACGTCCTAGAAATTTGTCAAGAGTTGCTAAGCTATTTCCTCAAACCAAGCATGTTTTAGAATAAGAGTTCTGAAAAAATTTTCTGTCTTATAACAGCAAAAACCATATTGACTGACATGAATAATATCTTAATCCAGGGAACTTGAAGCAGCATGTAATGAATAAGAACCCTGCTTATCTGGTTAAGGTGGTTCAGTTATTGTAAGGATGGTTCAGTTATTCTAAGGATGTGGATTCCACAGGTGGCAGCTGGACTCTATATTCATTTTCTACCACTGAATTGTTCTGAATTCAATGGAGTCATAGGTTTTCAGAAATTATCATGCTACTTGTACCCAAATAGGGAACTGATGAGGGACAGACATCCAATTTCAGAAGATAGTCAGAGATGTGATGAGTATGAATCATGCTTTCAGTTTTTGCAGCTGCTTTTAGAGTGCAGACTACAGGATGTGTCTAGTTGGCATTTACCAGCACCTGCCCTGTTGATGGTTCTTATTCAAAAGGAATGATTGAGCTGCAAGTGAATTCTGTGCATCAAGAAGAACTGGTATCCTTGGATTATGCAAACCGAAACTATGAATCCCAGATCTGGCTCCAAATGTTTGGTCACCTGGCCAGAGCTTGTGTCCATCTGGCTCCTGAAATTAGAATTTTTCATGACATGCTGATGTTGGCTAAAAGGTGGTGAAATTTCAAATGGGAATTATATGCTAATAACATTGTACCTTGTAGATTCAGTGGAAAGTCTAAAGTGTTCAGCAAACACTTTAAATTTGGAGAGTCTCAGACTCCAAATTCTGTCTTCTCTTTAGCAGGTAGAGCTGAAGTCTGTGCTTAGCTCTTTACAGTTCCAGCTGTTATTTGTTGGGCTCTTGGTTTCTCTTGCAGGCACAGGGGTCAGCCAAAGATCTGAGCAGAGTTTGTGCATCTGATTTGGGGTGCCCTCAAGTACTGCTCTTCATTTAGGGATTTAGTCTCTCAATTTCTAGCCATTGGCAATCACAGATTCCATTCTCTGGCACGTCAAGCCCAGAAGACTGAGTAGTTTGTCTGAATTTAGCTGTCCCATGTCATAGAGACTGGGGAGACCTCTCAGGGGCAAGCCTTGTAAATGTCATGCTCATTCACTGCGCTTCCTTTTTATCAAGGTCAAGCCGCCTTTGGTTTAGGCCTGCTTTTTGGCTCTCTATTGCTTGTTAAGTAGTTGTTTCATTTTGTCCAGAGTAGATAGTCATCAGACATGAGTGTTAGTTTGGGGAAAAACAAAACAAAACAACACTACACTACTATTACTGAGTTCAGGACCTCAGTGAGTTGTGATGCATGGTTTTCATTCTCATTCTGTTCAAAATACTTTCTTAGATTCTGATTTCTTCCTTGAGGCATAGGTTGCTTAGACATATATTTAAAATTTTTTTCTAACATAAGGATTTTCTAATTATCTTTTTGTTAATGACTTCTAGCTTCCACCATGGTCAGAATGAATATACTCTATGATTTAAATCCTTTGAAACTTGCTGAGATTGGATTACCCTGTCTATGGTCAATTAACGTCAATGTTCTGTTTACTTGAAAAGGATTTGTGTTCTTAGCTCTCAGGTGCACAGTCCTGTGCGTGTCAGTTAGGTCATGTTTGTTAATCATGTTCAACTATAGTTTTTCCCTTTTTATTTTGGTATGCTTTTTCACTATTACTGAGATTGGTACATTAAAATCTCCTGCTCTATTGGGAATTTATCCATTTTTTCTTCTAATTCTGTTAATTTTTCCTATTTATTTGGAGCCTGTGTTATGTAAATATAAATTTATGATTATGTTCTCCTTGTGAATTGAACCCTTTAACAGTACAAATTTTCCCTCTTCATCTCTGGTAATGCCTTTTCCCTTATAGTCTACCTTCTCTTCTCTTAACATAGTGACATCAACTGTCTTTGGTTAGGTTTTTCATTTTAAATTTCTTCCCTTCTTTTTTACTTATAACTTTTCTGTTATCTTTACTCTTTGAGTGTTTTAAGTAGTTGAGTTTTGCTTTCTTTTATCCCGGTATGACAATCTTTCTTCTAATTGGAACACTTAGGCTACTTAATATAATTACTAGTTAATATAATATCATGTTTGTCCTTAAACCAGCATCATACTAGTTATTTTCTATTTCCTTTGTCTATGCTTTTTTTTCTATCTCACCATTGTTAACTCACTGAATTTTCAGTTGTATTGTGTATTATGTTACTCTCATTTGTCATATTAAGATGACTTTATTTTCTTTTTTTAAGGAAAAGATAGAGTGTTTAATACCCCATTGTGTGAACAAGGAATTGTTGGGTTTGGAATTGGAATTGCAGTCACGGGAGCTACTGCCATTGCAGAAATTCAGTTTGCAGATTATATTTTCCCTGCATTTGATCAGGTAAGAAGATTGCATTTTATTGTAAGTGAATACTTCTAAGGTTATGAAGTCCATGAAGTATTGACATATCCTCCAAACCCACTCCCTATCTTAGAAACTTTTTGTTACCTTGGAGCTAGCACATTAAGAACTGTTATTAGGAGCATTTATTTAGAGAGCTAATAAAATGATAAGAAAGTAGATGGGAAAAAAGGACTCATTGTGGTATGTCCCTTCTCAGATCGTTAATGAAGCTGCCAAGTATCGCTACCGCTCTGGAGACCTTTTTGATTGCGGAGGCCTCACCATCCGGTCCCCTTGGGGTCGTGTTGGCCATGGGGCTCTCTACCATTCTCAGAGTCCAGAAGCTTTTTTTGCTCACTGCCCAGGAATCAAGGTATCCTCATTTATATATTTTCTTGATCTCTGTTTGATGTTTCCATTTTGGTTCATTCCATTAAATAATATACTTATTTAGAGGAAAACAAACAGGAATTTTAGAATTTATGGGAACTTGTCTTTTTAAAAGAGAGCTTAGTATTTATTTTTTATTTTAGATCAACTACCCAATGCCCAGGTTTATAGAATATTCTCTTTGAAGTAGCATTGGCTTGACCCTGATGTGAATTTCATAGTCTTTAAAGTGTAAGACTGAGAACATAGTTGTTTGATCTCCTCCCTTTTTCAAATCTCTGTTTTTTTCTGACAGTGCTTTCTCACTCAGGTGATTCTAGGGTAATTTTATTAAATCTGTTGTTTAATCCATATTTACCTCAAAGTTAGAGGAATGAGACTTTTGCTGTTAGTCTATTTCTTACTTTTTAAATAAACTAAGAGAAGGTATGTTTTCCGGTCCAGGTAAGATAATACTTGCTCAAACAACTAATTTTGTAAGCATCTCTTTTATAACCGCAATAATCTTAGGTCTTCCACAATAGCTTAGGTCTTTTGATTAAAAAAGAAAAAAAAATATGTATTTGCATATTTTCTGTCTTAATTTTTTACGTTATTTTTTTTTCTATTTCTATTTACTGAAGAGCTTTCCAACGAATCTTTATAGAAACTCACAAATATGTCCACCCAGGGCTATATGTTTGTTTTTTGATAACATAAATTGTTGTTAATTTGTCTGTTTTATCCTTATTTGTTTGTTCTACCAGAGCAAAGTCATGAAGTTTTTCATAGTTAAGTAGAGATTGTACAATTTTTCAATGCAAATTAGAAGTAGTAGCTTGGGACAGAAGCCGCATTTGAGGCAACAGTTGTTATTGTGCTTGAGTTGAACATTGATTCACATTTAACGTTTATGATGTTACCCAGTACTTAAGAACAGATCTTTTCTCTTAATCTACTTTGTCTTCCCCCTGCCTTTCTTTATCCAAAATGAAAATATACAAATAGTACAAAATGCTAAAAATAAATACATGAAGAAAGCAGATGCTGAGAAATTAAAGTAGGATATAAGATAGACTTGGTGTGTTATGGTAAGCAGTGTGTTGAGTGTATTTATGGAAAATGAAATGGTGAGATTTGTGCTGTTTTATTTTTTAAATAAAAATCCTTTAATAAAATAGTGTAGAAATTACTTTGAAAGCCAAATGTAGTTTGTTTCAAGGAGTCTTACTTGATTCTTTGTGATATATTCAGGTTTATTTTAATAACTCTTTCTATGCAACATGTCTTAATGCAGTTATTTAACGTTCATAAGAACTAAGCACAAGTTTGTGATTTGAGGCAGAATGGTGTAGAAGTTAAGAACCAAGGCTCTGGTATCAGAACTGGATGAGCATCTCTGGGCTAGCAAACAATGCAACCTTGGGCAAGTTACTTGATCTCTCTTTAAGCCTCAGTCTTTATTTGTAAATTGGGGAAAATAATAGCTACCTCGTGGGTTGCTATGAACAGTAGATGAATTAATCTGTATAGAGTGCTTGCCCAGTTAACACATGTGCTACCTGCTGTTATTATCATCCTTCTCATTATCAAACTCATTCAAGAAAGTCCTGCAGCCCTTTACTCTCAACTGCAGGTGTGTGGTATCCACATGTTTAGCTTTGCAGTAACTACGCATTATAGTACTTGGAATGTAAAGTTCAGTGGATTACTGTTCCACTTAGGAATGAAGACCATATTTTTCATGGAAAAGGAGGGTTTGGTATGTTAAAATTTTGGAGAACAGAGCTGCAGGCCCTGTGGAAGTAGCAGAACACTAGAAAAGATTTCTTTATAGGTAAATACAAGTTTACTTCTCTGTTTTGATGAATGCTCTTGGAGGGTTCCTTTTATCTTTTTATGTATATTGTAAATTTAGCTCCTTAAGAAAAGAGCATTGTCTGAGTAACCAGAATATAGTGGGCATCCGATAAATATTTGTTGAACAAATGGAATTTTTTGGTGATAATATGTAAACTTTATAATAAATGGTAATTAGGCTAATAATATAAGATTTCTACATTAGTAACAATTGGTTATTTAAGTATCAACCTCCTTATAAGCGAATTTACTGGGATACATTTTCACTGAAATTAACTTAAAAAAAAATTTGTTTTTGCAGGTGGTTGTACCCAGAAGCCCTTTCCAGGCCAAGGGACTTCTTTTGTCATGCATAGAGGATAAAAATCCTTGTATATTTTTTGAACCTAAAATACTTTACAGGGCAGCAGGTAAGCAGGTAAAGGTTTCCTTTATTTCATATTTGTGAATATCTGTACATGTTTTGTTTTGCCCAGCTGAAAATTATAACTCATAATCTTGATTTGTATTTCTCTTACAGAAGAAGGCTCTGATTAATTTCTTCTATATTTAGTCTGTCCTCAGCTGTATATTTCATGTTAACCTTAGGGAAAAATCTGTCTGTTTTTATGTTTTATGTTCAGCCATTTTATATTTTGATTGTGGAAACAAAGAAGCAATGTGAAATGGTAGCAAGAACATAGGGACAATGTTTTGCTACATAGTAGATATTTAATAAATGTGCGCTGAATGAAAAAGTGAATGAGTTCATCGTACTAAATAATATCAAATACCTGTTTAGCTAAAGTGCCCTTATAAGTTTTCATCTAAATTAGGAATGTTTGATAGTGAAGGGGGTATTATTGATGCTGTGACATCGGGTCTACACTGGGATGACTGTCAAAGCAAACTGAGGTGCTTGCTGAAAATCGTTAAGTCTGTAACTGTCATGTATGATTGCTTATTTATCAGCTGTAATGGAAATCTTAAACATTAGACTATTCTATCTATAAAATATATTTCATTTTGAGTTCAAGAGGCATTGTTTGGCAAATGATTTTCCTTGAACAATTAAGCTTAAAAACATTGTGATGTGGTTTGCATGTAATAAAATGCACAGATACTAAGTGTTCAGCTTGAAAGATTTTTTTAACAGTCTTATATATCCATGTAACCACTATGCATAATATGACAACATTTTTCATCACTTTAGCAAGCTCCTTCCTGCTTCTTTCCTGCCAGTCCATTCTGCCAGCCACTTCCTGATTGCTGTCACCATAGATTAGTTGCACATGTTTTTGGGCTCCATCTAAACAAATTACACAGAATATATTCTTTTGTTTGCCTTCTTTTGCCCAACCTAATGTTTTTGAGGTTCGTTTATGTTGTTGCTTGTTATCAGTAGTTTATTCCCTTTTCATTGCTGGGTAGCATTTCCATTGTGTAACTATACAGTTTGTCCACTCCCCTGTTGATGAACAAATGTCCATCATTGTTTTTCAGTTTTTGCCTATTTTGTACAGCCTGCTAGGGACAGTGTCATGTAAGTGTTTTTGTGTACATAATGTTTCATTTTTGGGGGGTAACATACAGGAATGGAATTGGTGTGTCACAGGGTAGATACAGATATAATTAAGAATCTATGATGTTTTTCATTTTACATGTGCTATTTTATACTTTCTCTGGAAATTAATCAGAGTTCCAGTTGCTTCTCAGTTAAGTATATTTTAAATTGAATCTCTACAGTTTTTAGGAACTCTATTGTGACCTGTATATCATTATGGAATAAAAACTAAGGATTTAAAATCTTGAGTTAACAGGAAAACACTGCTGGTATATACTGAGTAGCTATTTGACTTTAAATTACTTTAGCTACACTACAGATATTTGTGAGGCCAACCCACTGTTAAAGCTAATCAATTAATGCAGAGTTTTTTCCCAGTATTTAATAGATGGAGACTGAATAAAAGAAAAAAGTAATACGTTGCTGAAAATTTTAAAATTAGGATTGGTAAAGGAAATGTTGAATGTTACAGAATTCTAGCTAAGAGAAAGAGCATGAGAAATTTGTTGTAGGATTGGCCCTGGAGAGGATGGTGAAAGACTCTAATGAAGAAGAAGGCTCAGAACCTTTTAGAAGTTTCTGCTTGATTATGTGCCATTCCTAGAACTCTCTTCTCTTGACCCCTAGTGGCTTGGTAAAGACCAAAATAAACACTAGTTCTTTCACAGCTTGAGAGCTTCTCTGCAGTAGATAGTAGGCTGGGAAAAAAGAGCTAGCCACCAAAATCTTTATGTCAGTTTTCTCTAGGTGGTTATCAGAGTTGATCCCTGAGCCAGCAGCATAAAGGCATCCTGGGAGCTTATTAGAAATGAAAATTGTCAGAGCTTAATTCATGACTGACTGAACTGGAGCCTCTCTTAGTAGGCCTCCAAGTGGTTCTGACTTCCACTGAAGCTTGAGAAGCAGTGCTTAATGTCAGTGCTGAAGCAGCAACAGATTTCACTGTATTTTATTCTTGGTTCTTATACAGAATTCAGGTTGCTTTTAATCCATCATTTTCTTAGATTTGTCCTCTGGTTCAAATCAGTACCTTACAGCTTGCCGTATTCTGGTTTCTGCTCGTGGGGGCTGGTAGGGGTGTGGCCTCTGAATGTCCCAACACTGACTCCTCCCTTGCTTCCTACATGCAGCCCACTCTTCTCTGGCTCTCAGATCTGCTTCATACTGGTGCACTCCGAACTTACAGTTGTTTGAATGATAGAAAAAGGAATGGAGCATTTTGATTCATTAATCTGAGGTGCCTTATGGAAGACATTTCTGTATTGACAGCATCAAATAGACCAATAAAAGAAGGTGCTTTAGAGTCATTTCAAAGATCAGAGTAACCTGATAGTCTTCCTATTGCCACCACTTATAAACTAAGGTATCTATAAATTTAGTAGATAAACTTTTTCCTACATTCTTCTTGAATTTTCAGCCTACATTTGGGAATAGTTAAAACAGAGTAGACTGCATATATGAATTTTTACATTTAGAGTTTTTTAAAAATTCATATTGGGAAAGGTCGAAGTAATATAGATGTATATTAAATACTAGGCTGACAATTTTTTATAAAAGTAATTGAGAGTTGTATTCATCAGACAATAGTTCATTTAGGTTAATTACCCAATATTCTTAATGAAATGGAACATAGTTAAGTATAAAATAGCTTTTGAAGAGTCTGAGGTAATGTTTATAAAATCTGTGCATTTAAACCCTTTATTTATGGATGATATCTTAAACAGAGATATATTCATGAGTTAGACAACTCTAAAAAGTTAGATATATTTTTTAGGCTAACAGTAGAAACCATAATAAGACCTTGAATAAGATGGAAATCTATTTCTCTGCCGTGAATACCCAGGTCGGCAGTCCAGGGCTGCTGTGGTGGCTCCTCGGTCATCACGGTACAAGGGCCCTCTGGTGTCTCTGTCCTAACCCGTGGCGCTCAGCTCCTGGGCCCCGGTCCGCTTTGCTCCTAGCTTCCCAAAGACATTTCACCCACCAAGGGGGGAAAAGGGAAGGCAGGAGGGGAAAGGAATTGTGCTCTGAAAAGAATGACTGGAAAATTGCACATATTAAATCTACTCATCTTCCATTGGCTAGAAGTTCATCACAGGGCCATGCCTAGCCACAAGGAGGCTGGGAAGAGTAGGCTTTAGCTTAGTGCCAACTAAAATTTTTATTATACAATCAAGTGAGATGGATATTGACAACTACCAGTGTCTACTACAGTTCTTGTGTGGTTTCCAAAAGAAGGGAATTTTAAGAAGGGAATAGAGTTATTAGAAATATGATTATTTACCCTTTGATCCACAGTCCACTCTTAAGAATCTACTTCAGAGAGATACTGGTAAAAGTCTGAAGAAGCATTACTGTTTATTGTAGTGCCTTATATAAGAGCAGGGTCTGGAAACAGCCCATTTGTCCATCACTAGGGTATTTTGGGTTGGTTGAAAAGCTAAGCTACATCTATCTGCTGGATTATACTGCAGCTCTTTAAAGGAGTGAGATCTCTAGGTAACTGCTAGAGATTAGGGTTTTAACAGATACAAAACACTAGATGCAAGGAATTTGTATAGGCATTATTCCTATAATATATGCAATTATAGAAGCTAAACAGTCTATGCTAAATTTGTTGCTTTTGTATTTGGTGTTGTATCCTGAAGTCTACAGGGCAGACTGTCAGGAAGGGAAGATGGACATAAAGTATTGGAGAACAAGGACAAATTCAAAGCTGCTTGCATGGATTGGCACCCAAAGGACAATATGGAGCTCACTACCTCCAATCCTTAGTGTGAAGAAAAAATTGATCATTAGGGATAGGAGTCTTTAATAGCCTGTCTAAAAAATGGTGAGGACCTGAACTAGCAGAGAGGGATTGGTGGGTTATAAATTTGTTAGATTGTATGAAATACTTGGTGTCTAAATGAATGTAAGGAGGGGAAAGAAGAAGGAGGTGTCAATAGCTTAAGTACAGAATATGGTTTCCTTGTCTGGTTATAATGGAAGAATGGTAGATTAGATACGCTTAAATAAATGGGTGTGTGTTTATTTTAAATGTATACTGAGCTGGCATGGAAGTTGGGATTGTGCAGTGTACTGAAATGAAGCTCAGAACCTTGGGATGTAAGTGAATGCTGAAGTGTCCCTGTGGATGTCCCTCCAGGACCTGTCCTGGAGACACTGCGCTTCTGCTTTGATGACGTCATGGGACACTGGGGATAAGACATACAAAGTCCAGGGCCCAGTGTAGGTAGAATCTATAAGGAACCCTTGCTTCAGGATGTGTGTACCACATCCATAGGGTGAGGTGGAGGGATAACAGGAAGGAAAGTGCCCTGGCTTTACTCTTTGTTGATGGAGAGAAAAGAAAATCTCAAGAATTTTTATCACAAGATGGCTCCTCCACAGAATTATGATTTAAATAATGCTAGTGTGGTCTGAAAATTACTAAATAGATAATTTAAAGTTGTTCCAGGTTGGTGGCACCACAAGAGAGCTGCCAGAATGACACAAAATCCTCTCTGGAGTCACTTCAACCCAGGCTTCAGAATAGTCCCACAAATAAAGCTCCAAGGAAAAAATAGTTTTTTTTTGAGCAGAAATAAAATAAGGCAGATGCAGGCCTATTAAGATTTCAGATACTAGAACTATCACATAGAGAATACAAAAAGTAGATTTCATATTAGTAAAAGGAGACACTTCAGAATATAAGCTGTAGACAAGCATATTTGAAGAATGGAATTCAGTATCTGTAACAGAAAAAAAATCTCTGGTTTAACTAGAAATTATAAAAGATAAAGGGAAAATGAATAAACTGGAAGATAAGGCCAAAAAAATTAGCTGCATATAGTTTAGAGAAAGAAGGAACATATGAGAGAAATGTTGAATATGGAGGGAGAATGGGAAGGTCTAAATATATTCAAGAAGCAGAGATGAGTGTGTTGCTTAATAATGTTCATTCATAGAATTTTGCTGACAGAAAAGTAATTCCCTGGCACATTTTGACTATTCTGCGCTATTGGAACTAGTTTGATGCAGTAGGAAGTATCAACTATTACTCATGAACCATTGCTTTGCATCAACTATTACCTGCTTTTCCCACCAGCAGCATCATTTAATAAGATGTTATTTTCCCAAACCTAGAATAGTATTCTGCACATAATTCCTGAAACAGTGTTTATATGCAGCTCTTTAAAGGAGTGAGATCTCTAGAATAACAGCTAGAGATCAGGGTTTGATCAGATGTAAAACATTAGATACAAGGAATATACGATAGGCATTATAATATATGCAATTATAGAAGCTAAACAGTCTTCAGGGATATAGGTAAAGAGTTCCTTAGGAAGCTAAAGTATTTGGTAACTATAAAAATTAGCTTGCTAAATCAAAGAAAAAATTTCCCCTAATGTATAATTTTTACCTCTATCATTTATATCTCTAAATCCAATTCAAGATTCAGTTATAGAAGCAAATGGTTATTTAAGGCTTTAGCTTGTAGTTGTACACAGCTCTTTTGTCGTTCATTAATCTTTTTTATTTTTTCTAATTTTTATTTATTTATTTATTTTGCTATTGTTAATGTACAATTACATGAGCAATGTTATGGTTACTAGACTCCCCCTATTATCAAGTCCCCACCATATACCCCATTACAGAAACTGTCCATCAGTGTAGTAAGGTGCTATAGATTCACTACTTGTCTTCTCTGTGTTATACTGCCTTCCCTGTATCCCCCCACCGCACCCCCACTCCCACCCCTGCTATATTATGTGTGCTAATTGTAATAGCCCTTTTCCCCCCTTATCACTCCTTTCCCACCCATCTTCCCCAGTCCCTTTCCCTTTGGTAACTGTTAGTCCATTCTTGGGTTCTGTGAGTCTGCTGCTGTTTTGTTCCTTCAGTTTTTTCTTTGTTCTTACACTCCATATATGAGTGAAATCATTTGGTACTTGTCTTTCTCCGCCTGGCTTATTTCACTGAGCATTATAGCCTCTAGCTACATCCATGTTGTTGCAAATGGTAGGATTTGTTTTCTTCTTATGGCTGAATAATATTCCATTGTGTACATATATCACATCTTCTTTATCCATTCATCTACTGATGGACACTTAGGTTGCTTCCATTTCTTGGCTACTGTAAATAGTGCTGTGATACACATAGGGGTGCATATATCTTTTTCAAACTGGGCTGCTGCATTCTTAGGGTAAATTCCTAGGAGTAGAATTCCTGGGTCAAATGGTATTTCTATTTTGAGTTTTTTGAGGAGCCTCCATACTGCTTTCCACAATGGTTGAACTTGTTTACATTACCACCAGCAGTGTCGGAGGGTTCCCTTTTCTCCACATCCTCACCAACATTTGTTGTTGTTTGTCTTTTGGATGTTGGCCATCCTAACTGGTGTCAGGTGATATCTCATTGTGGTTTTAATTTGCATTTCTCTGATAGCGATGTGGAGCATCTTTTCATGTGCCTGTTGGCCATCAGAATGTCTTCTTTGGAGAAGTGACTGTTCAGCTGCTCTGCCCATTTTTTAATTGTCTTATTTGCTTTTTGTTTGTTGAGGTGCCTCAGCTCTTTATATAGTTTGGATGTCAGCCTCTTATTGGATATGTCACTTATGAATATATTCTCCCATAGTGTAAGATGTCTTTTTGTTCTATTAGTGGTGTCCTTTGCTGTACAGAAGCCTTTTAGTTTGGTAGAGTCCCACATGTTCATTTTTGCTTTTGTTTCCCTAGCCTAGGGAGATATATGTTCATGAAGAAGTTGCTCATATTTATGTCCAAGAGACTTTTGCCTATGTTTATTTTTTTAATTTTGCTATTATTAATATACAATTACATAAGCAACATTATGGTTACTAGACTCCCCCTATTATCAAGTCCCCACCATATACCCCATTAGAGTCACTGTCCATCAACATAGTAAGATGCTATAGAATCACTACTTGCCTTCTCTGTGTTATACTACCTTCCACGTATCCCCGCACACCAGCCCGACACCTGCTACATTATATGTGCTAATTGTAATAGCCCTTTTCCCCCTTATCGCTCCCTTCCCACCCATTTTCCCCAGTCCCTTTCCCCTTGGTAACTGTTAGTCCATTCTTGGGTTCTGTGAGCCTGCTGTGGTTGTGTTCCTTCATTTTTTCTTTGTTCTTACACTCCACATATGAGTGAAATCATTTGGTACTTGTCTCTCTCTGCCTGGCTTATTTCACTGAGCATAATAGCCTCTAGCTACATCCATGTTGTTGCAAATGGTAGGATTTGTTTTCTTCTTATGGCTGAATAATATTCCATTGTGTACATATATCACATCTTCATCCATTCATCTACTGATGGACACTTAGGTTGCTTCCATTTCCTGGCTATTGTAAATAGTGCTGTGATACACATAGGGGTGCATATATCTTTTTCAAACTGGGCTGCTGCATTCTTAGGGTAAATTCCTAGGAGTGTAATTCCTGGGTCAAATGGTATTTCTATTTTGAGTTTTTTGAGGAACCTCCATACTGCTTTCCACAATGGTTGTACTAATTTACATTCCCACCAGCAGTGTAGGAGGGTTCCCCTTTCTCCACATCCTCGCCAACATTTGTTGTTGTTTGTCTTTTGGATGGCAGCCATCCTCACTGGTGTGAGGTGATACCTCATTGTGGTTTTAATTTGCATTTCTCTGATGACTAGTGATGTGGAGCATCTTTTCATGTGCCTGTTGGCCATCTGAATGTCTTCTTTGGAAAAGTGTCTGTTCAGCTCCTCTGCCCATTTTTTAATTGGCTTATTTGCTTTTTGTTTGTTGAGGTGCATCAGCTCTTTATATAATTTGGATGTCAACCCCTTGTCAGATATGTCATTTATGAATATATTCTCCCATACTGTAGGAAGTCTTTCTGTTCTACTGGTGGTATCCCTTGCTGTACAGAAGCTTTTTAGTTTGATATAGTCCCATTTGTGAATTTTTGCTTTTGTTTCCCTTGCCCAGGGAGACATGTTCATGAAGAAGTTGCTCATGTTTGTATCCAAGAGATTTTTGCCTGTATTTTTTTCCAAGAGTTTTATGGTTTCATGACTTACATTCAGGTCTTTGATCCGTTTTGAGTTACTTTGGTGTATGGGGTTAGACAGTAATCCAGTTTCATTCTCTCACATGTAGCTGTCCAGTTTTGCCAACACCAGCTGTTGAAGAGGCTGTCATTTCCCCATTGTATATCCATGACTCCTTTATCATATATTAATTGACCATATATGCTTGGGTTTATATATGGGCTTCCTAGTCTGTTCCATTGGTCTATGGGTCTGTTCTTGTGCCAGTACCAAATTGTCTTGATTACTATGGCTTTGTAGTAGAGCTTGAGGTCAGGGAGCATAATTCCCCCACTTTATACTTCCTTCTTAGGAATACTTTGGCTATTTGGGGTGTTTTGTGGTTCCATATGAATTTTAGAATGATTTTCTCTAGTTCGTTGAAGAATGCTGTTGATATTTTGATAGGGATTGCATTGAATCTGTAGATTGCTTTAGTCAGGATGGCCATTTTGACAATATTAATTCTTCCTATCCATGAGCACGGGATGTGTTTCCATTTATTGGTATCTTCTTTAATTTCTCTCATGAGTGTATTGTAGTTTTCAGAGTATAAGTCTTTCACTTCCTTGTTTTGGTTTATTCCTAGGTATTTTATTTTTTTTTGATGCAATTGTGAATGGAATTGTTTTTCTGATTTCTCTTTCTGGTAGTTCACTGTTAGTGTATAGAAATGCAACAGATTTCTGTCTGTTAATTTGTATCCTGCAACTTTACTGAATTCAAATATTATATATAGTAGTTTTGGAGTGGATTCTTTAGGGTTTTTTATGTACAATATCATGTCATCTGCAAACAGGGACAGTTTGACTTCTTCCTTACCAATCTGGATGCCTTTTATTTCTTGGTGTTGTCTGATTGCCGTGGCTAGGACCTCCAGAATTATGTTGAAAAGCAGTGGGGAGAGTGGTCATCCTTATCTTGTTCCTGATCTTAAAGGAAAAGCTCTCAGCCTCTTACTGTTAAGTATAATGTTGGCTGTGTGTTTGTCATATATGGCCTTTATTATCTTGTGGTACTTGCCCTTTTTACCCATTTGTGAGAGTTTTTATCATGAATGGTTGTTGAATTTTGTCGAATGCTCTTTCAGCATCCATGAAGATGATCATGTGGTTTTTGTCCTTTTTTTGTTGATGTGGCGGATGATGATGATGGATTCTCCAATGTTGTACCATCCTTGCAGCCCTTGGATGAATCCCACTTGATCATGATGGATGATCTTTTTGATGTATTTTTGAATTCTGTTTTCTAATATTTTGTTGAGTATTTTTGCATCTATGTTCATGAGGGATATTGGTCTGTAATTTTCTTTTTTTGTGGTGTTTTTGCCTGGTTTTGGTATTAGAGTGATGTTGGCTTCGTAGAATGAGTTTGGGAGTATTCCCTCCTCTTCTAATTTTTGGAAAACTTTAAGGACGATGTGTATTAGGTCTTCACTAAATGTTTGATAAAATTCAGCAGGGAAACCATCTGTTCCAGTAGTTTTTTTCTTAGGTAGTTTTTTGATTACCAATTCAATTTCTTTGCTGGTAATTGTTCTATTCAGATTTTCTGTTTCTTCCTGGGTCAGCCTTGAAAGGTTGTATTTTTCTAGAAAGTTGTCCATTTCTTCTAGGTTATCCAGTTTGTTAGCATATAATTTTTCATAGTATTCTCTAATAATTCTTATATGTCTGTGGTGTCCATAGTGATTTTTCCTTTCTTATTCCTGATTCTGTTTATGTGCGTATACTCTTTTTTCCTTGATAATTCTGGCTGGGGGTTTATCTATTTTGTTTATTTTCTTGAAGAACCAGCTTCTGCTTTCATTGATTCTTTCTATTGTTTTATTTTCTCAGTTTTATTTATTTGTGCTTTAATCTTTATTATGTCCGTTCTTCTACTGACTTTCGGCCTCATTTGTTCTTCATTTTCTAGTATCATTAATCATGCGTTTAGACTGTTCATTTGGGATTGTTCTTCTTTGCTGAGGTAGGCCTGTATTGCAATGTATTTACCTCTTATCTTAGCATGGCCTTTGCTGCGTCCCACAGGTTTTGCAGTGTTGAATTATTGTTGTTATTGTCTCCATATATTGCTTGATCTCTGTTTTTATTTGGTTACTGATCCATTGATTATTTAGGAGCATGTTGTGAAGCCTCCATGTGTTTGTGGGCTTTTTTGTTTTCTTTGTGGAATTTATTTCTAGTTTCATACCTTTGTGGTCTGAGAATCTGGTTGGTACAATTTCAGCCTTTTTGAATTTACTGAGGCTCTTTTTGTGGCCTAGTATATATGTTCTATTCTTGAAAATGTTCCATGTGCACTTGAAAAGAATGTGTATCCTGTTGCTTTTGGATGGAATGTTCTGTAGATGTCCATTAGGTCCATCTGTTCTAATACATTGTTTAGTGCCTCTGTTTCTTTATTTGTTTTCTGTCTGGTTGATCTGTCTTTTGGAGCGAATGGTGTGTTGAAGTCTCTGAAAATGAATGCATTGCATTCTATTTCCCCCTTTAATTCTGTTAGTATTTGTTTCACATACGTAGGTGATCCTGTGTTGGGTGCATAGATGTTTATAATAGTTATATCCTCTTGTTGGACTGACCCCTTTCTCATTATGTAATATCCTTCTTTGTCTCTTGTGACTTTGTTTTGAAGTCTATTTTGTCTGATACAAGTACGGCAACTGCTGCTTTTTTCTCCCTGTTAGTTGTATGAAATATCTTTCTCCATCTCTTTACTTTCAGTCTTTGTATGTCTTTGGGTTTGAAGTGAGTCTCTTGTGGGCAGCTTATAGAGGGGTCTTGTTTTTTATCTATTCAGTGACTCTACATCTGTTGATTGGTGCATTCAGACCATTTACAGTAGGGTAATTATCGATAGGTGTGTATTTATTGCCATTGCAGGCTTTAGATTCGCTGCCACCAAAAGTTAAAAAGTAATTCCCTGACTATCTAACAGTCTAATTTAACTCACTTCGTATGCTATTATGCTATTACAACCACAACCTAAAGATTCTTTTTTTCCTCCATTTTCTTCCTCCTCCATTCTTTGTATGTTATGAATCATTTTCTGTACTCTTTATCCCTTGGGTGACATCTATTTAGTCTTTGGAATACTTCCTTCTATAGGAGTCCCTCCAAAATGCACTGTAGAGGTGGTTTGTGGCAGGTAAATTCTCTCAGCTTTTGCTTATCTGAAAATTGTTTAATCCCTCCTTGAAATTTAAGTGATAACCTTGCTGGGTGGAGTATTCTTGTTTTGAGTCCCTTCTGCCTCATTGCATAACATATATCATGTCACTCCCTTCTGGCTTGTAAGGTTTCTGTTGAGAAATCTGATGATAGCCTGGTGGGTTTTCCTTTGTATGTGATCTTTTTTCTCTAGCTGCTTTTATAAGTCTGTCTTTATCCTTGATCTTTGTCATTTTAATTATTATATGTCTTGATGTTGTCTTCATTAGGTTCCTTGTGTTGGGAGATCTGTGCATCTCCATGGCCTGAGAGACTATCTCCTCCCCCAGATTGGGGAAATTTTCAGCAATTACCTCCTCAATGACACTTTCTATCCCTTTTTCTCTCTGTTCTTCTTCTCGTACCCCTATAATGCGAATATTGTTCCATTTGGATTGGTTTCACAATTCTCTCAATATTATTTCATTCTTAGAGATTCTTTTTTCTTTCTGTGCCTCAGCTTCTTTGTATTCCTCTTCTCTAATTTCTATTCAATTTAGTGTTCTACAACATCTCATCTGCTTTTAAATCCCTCCATTGTATGTTTCATTTCAGATATGGAATTTCTTAATGATTGAATCTCCGTCTTACATTCGTTCCTGAGTTCTTGACTGTTTTTCTGTACATCCATAAGCATGTTTATAATTTTTATTTTGAACTCTTTTTCAAGAAGATTGGTGAGTTCAGTGTCATTTGCCCCTTTTCTGGGGTTTGTGAGATTTTGGTCTGTCCCATGTTCCTTTGACATTTCGTATTTCTGTGTGGTGCCCTCTATGGCCCAGAAGCTCCAATCTCTGCAGCTGCTCAGCCCTTAGAGTGAGGTTGGGGGTTGTGGGGGAGCAGAGCTGGTGCCTGGGGGGGAGGAAAGATCTGTTTCCTGAGTCCCGTCTGCCCTGCCTGTCTCCTGTATCACAGCCAGTGGGCTAAGCACATGGGTGTAAGCCTCTGTGCTTGGCGTCTCCAGGTGCTGTAGGTGAGGCTTCTCTCTTCTTGGCCTGATGCCAGAGCAGTGACTGCCGGTTTGCAAGCCTGTGCTGTCAGGCCAGGAGGAAGGCTCAGCAGGCTGTGTATCACAGTGGGGGGCCTTGGAGCTGAGCAGTCAGCCATGGGGATAGAGCACCTGAAGCTCCCCAAAGTTCCCAATCTGCTGGGCAGAGCATGCCCAGACAACCCTGTCCCCCCATCCCTTCTCCCACACGGCCACCTGCACGCAAACCCCATGCCTTCAGCAGCCCTCTCTCTGCTAGGAAGCCTCTCAGACTGTCCACCCCTTCCTTGTCTCAGAGCGGTCAGGTGTGGTTCCCGTCCCCCACAAACGACTGGAATCTGTCTCTCAAGCACTCTGCCTGTCCCAACTCCCCATCCTCCAGAGCACCACACAATGTAGATTTCTGCTTGTAAAGCAGATCTCCAGGGCTGGGTGTTCAGCAGTCCCAGGCTTCCACCCCCTTTTCCGCTCTGTTTCTCTTCCTCCCGCCTGTGAGCTGGGGTTGGGGAAGGGCTTGGGTCCTGCCAGATCAAGACTTTTCATACGTTAACCTGTTTTGTGAGGTCTGCTCTGTTAGTGAGGTCTGCATGCAGTCTAGTGCAGCCTTCTTTCCTGTTGCTGTTTTAGGGTTAGTTGTGTTAACTATATTTTCACACTCTCTGTGGTTTTGGGAGGAGTTCTCTGCTCACCTCTCATGCCGACATCTTGAATCCTCCCCTCTGATTACGTAGTTTTGTGCGGACAAGTATATGTATTGCTAGGTACACTCACTGGGAAGAACTAGCTTGATCTAGTAGTGCAAGAAAATTTAATTAATTTTTTAGATTTTTGAATTAGTTTTTAAATTGAAATAAAACTTGTAGGGAATTAAAAAAGTCAAATGATATGTTTTGGAACAAAAAATAGTAGTTCCTTATCTCAACCTCCAGATCCATGCTTCTCTCCCCATAGGCAATCCTTTTAAACTCTTTTAGTAGTTTCTTGTAATTTACTATCATACTTATAAATAATATGTTTCTCCTGCTTTTTAACATTTTAGGGATTATTATTTTTAACTTCCTACTAGATTTCAAGTTTTTATGCCACCGTCTTTTCCCCAGCATGCTGTCCCTCCTCCAACACATTCAGACTTTTTCTTACATCTTCATAGAGTTACAGTATAACTTTTGTTCAGGTAATTCTTTGGTGTTTCCATTGCTATGACCATATTGGTATGATTCACAAGTGAACAACAAAAAAAAAGAAAAAGTAAAAGAAAGCATTCTTCATTTCCTGTTTGATATACAACTGTTTTCTCTGAAAAAAATGTTCTTTCTCTCTCTGTCTCTCTCTTTTTTTTTTCCTTTTGCTTAATTTCTTATGTTGCTGTTACAAATTTAGTCCCTAATCACCTCGGTATAATCTGTTCTCATTATGTTTAGACATATTATGCAGCCAGTCAGGTCTTTCTTTTTCTTGTAGACATCCTTTCTGCTCTGGGGAAGTCTAATAAAGTGGTTAAGTGTATGGATTCTGGAAACACACTGCCTGAGTTTGAAGTACTGGCTCTACTCCTTACTAGCTTGGTGACTTTTGGCTAGCTACTTGACCTTTCTGTTTCAGTTTCCTCCCTGTGGAATGAGGACAATGGTGATACCTATGTCATTAAGTTGACGTAAAGATGGCATGATTGAATGAACCGATTTAAAGACACTTAGCATACAGCCTGGCACAATGAAAGTTCTTAGTTCTTGTGGTGGTTCATGTGATTGTTCTTTCCAGAGATAAGTTAGTTGTATTGTTATTCTTTGGTATGTGATAAAAATATATCTGGGCACACATCAGTTATTTTATGCATATTTATAAGGTTAGTGATAAGGTTTGCTGAACGTTAACTTGGATCCTTAACTACAAAGAATTAGTTACATTATTCTATTGAGCTACTTTAATTATCTTTTTTTAAGAAGAAAATATATACCTACTGAAAATAAGATATTCAAATATTTTAGTATAAGTAGTGTTATACTCAGTGGTTAACGATGCCTTACGTTGTTTTCCTAAAGTTTTTTCTTATTTGAAGAAAATGCATGCACCATCAACAACCTTTTGATGCCTAACAAGCCACTCCTAAAATTTATTGCCTTTAATCAACAACTTTTTTATATAGCTAATATGCCGATCAGGAGTTCAGGCTGAGCTCATCTAGACAGTCTGAGTTTAATCTGGGCTTCCTCATAGACCTACTGTTAGTTAAAGATCCGGTGTGGGTTGGATTTGCTGTCACTCATGTCTGGGACCATGGCTGGTAGGCTTTGATCCATTTGTCTCTCTTCTTCCAGCAGGCTAGTTTGAACTTGTTCACGTAGTGGAAGCAGAGGTTTCAAGGAAGCAAGTAGAAATATGCAAGTCTTTTGAAGCATAGGCTAGGAACTGGCACACCTCACTTCTGTGTTGGCCCAAGCATGTCACAGGGCCAGCCCAAGTTCAATAGAAGGGCAAATCAACTCCATCTCCTCATAGGACAGCGGCAAAGTCACATTGCAAAGGGCATGGATCTAGGGGATTAGAGGATTGTGGCTATTTTTCAATTTTTTGTATATGCTTATTGAAACTATTGGAAAGTACAAAAGACAAAAAGAGCTAAAAAATTCATCCCAAACTAATACTGACCTTTTGTTTTATATACTGCTAGACTTTTATACACACTTTTAAACATACATTTTTACTGTAAATTTATTTCAGTTTTCATTTGATTATAAGTGACATTTTACATTTCATGTTTATTTCATATTTGTTCTTTATTGTTCACATAGACTTCTATCTTAACCTTGTGTGGAGTAGCATTTATTGCAAACCTAAAACAAGCAGGGAATACAGGTAATAGATTATTATTCTATTTTGTGATTGGAAGGCCTGATCTAGTATTAAGTAGCAAGAAGAATGAAAAGGTTTTCACTTAAAGTACAAAATTACCTTTGAATTTATATATCTTCTCTGATTGACCTGATGATAAACTGAAATACTCATCAAATAGGACCCAAAGAAATTTTCTTTTTCTTTGTTTTATTTTTTTATTATCATATGATTAATACAAAATCACATGAGCAACATTGCGGATACTACATTTCCCCCATTATCAAGTCTCCACCACATACCCCATTACAGTCACTGTCCATCAGCATAGTAAGATGCTGTAGAATCTACTTGTCTTCTTTGCGTTATACTGCCTTGCCCGTATCCCCCTCCCACTACATTGTGTGTGTGAATTGTAATGCCCCTTTTTCCCCCTTATCCCTCCCTTCCCACACATTCTCCCAAGTCCCTTTCCCTTTGGTAACTGTTAGTCCATTCGTGGGTTCTGTGAGTCTGCTGCTGTTTTGTTCCTTCAGTTTTTGCTTTGCTCTTATACTCCACAAATGACTGAAATCATTTGGTACTTGTCTTTCTCCGCCTGGTTTATTTCATGGAGCATTAATAACCTCTTGCTCCATCCATGTTGTTGCAAACGGTAGGGTTTGTTTTCTTCTTATGGCGAATAATATTCCATTGCGTATATGTGCTACATCTTCATTATCCATTCATCTACTGACGGACACTTAGGTTGCTTGCATATCTTAGCTACTGTAAATAGTGCTGCAATAAACATAGGGGTGCATATGTCTTTTTGAATCAGGGATCCTGCATTCTTTTTTTTAAATTTAAATTTTGGTATTATTAATATACAATTACAAGAGCAACATTGTAGTTACTAGATTTCCCTGATGATATCAAGTCCCAACCACATACTCCATTATAGTCACTGTCCATCAATGTAGTAAGATGCTATAGAGTCACTACTAGTCTTCTCTGTGCTATACTGCATTGCCTGTGCCCACCCCCTACATTTTATGTGCTAATTTTAATACCCTTATTCCCCTTCTCCTTCCTGTCCCACCAACCCCACCCAGTCCATTTCCCTTTGGCAACTGTTAGTTCATTCTTGGGTTCTGTGAGTATGCTGCTATTTTGTTCCTTCAGTTTTTGCTTTGTTCTTACATTCCACAGATGACTGAAATCATTTGGTACTTGTCTTTCTCTGCCTGGCTTATTTCACTGAGCATAATACCCTCTAGCTCCATCCATGTTGTTGCAAATGGTAGGATTTGTTTTCTTCTTATGGCTGAATAATACTCCATTGAGTATATGTACCACCTCTTCTTTATCCATTCATCTACTGATGGACACTTAGGTTGCTTCCATTTCTTGGCTACTGTAAATAGTGCTGTGATACACATGGGGTGCATATGTCCTTTTGAATCTGGGATCCTGCATTCTTAGGGTAAATCCCTTGGAGTGGAATTCCTGGGTCAAATGGCATTTCTAGTTTGAGTTTTTTGAGGAACCTCCATCCTGCTTTCCACATGGTTGAACTAATTTACATTCCAGCCAGCAGTGTAGGAAGGTTCCCCTTTCTCCATGTCCTCGCCAACCTTTGTTGTTTGTCTTTTGATTGTTGTTCATCCTAACTGGTGTGAGGTGATATCTCATTGTGGTTTTAATTTGTATTTCTCTGATGATTAGTGATGTGGTGCATCTTTTCATGTGCCTGTTGGCTGTCTGAATTTCTTCTTTGGAGATATGTCTGTTCAGATCCTCTGCCCATTTTTTAATCGCATTATTTGCTTTTTGTTGGTTGAGGCACGTGAGCTCTTTATATATTTTGGATGTCAACCCTTTATTGGATATGTCATTTAAATATATTCTTCCATACTGTAGGGTGCCTTTTAGTTCTGCTGATGGGGTCCTTTACTGTATAGAAGGTTTTTAGTTTGATATAGTCCCACTTGTTCATTTTTTATTTTGTTTCCCTAGCCCGGGGAGATATGTTCATGTATAAGTTGCTGATGTTTATATTCAAGATACTTTTGTCTGTGTTTTCTTCTAAGAGTTTTATGGTTTCATGACTTATACATTCAGGTCATTGATCCACCTTGAGTTTACTTTTGTGTATGGGGTTAGACAGTAATCCAGTTTCATTCTCTCACGTGTAGCTGTCCAGTTTTGCCAATACCAGCTGTTGAAGAGGCTGTCATTTCCCCATTGTATATCCATGGCTCCTTTATCATATATTAATTGACCATATATGCTTGGTTTTATATCTGGGCTCTCTAGTCTGTTCCATTGGTATGGGTCTGTTCTTGTGCCAGTACTAAATTGTCTTGATTACTGTGGCTTTGTAGTAGAGCTTGAAGTTGAGAAGCATAATCCCCTCTGCTTTATTTTTCCTTCTCCAGATTGCTTTAGCTCTTCGAGGTCTTTTGTGGTTCCATATGAATTTTAGAATTATTTGTTCCAGTTCATTGAAGAGTCCTGTTGGTATTTTGATAGGGATTGCATTGAATCTGAGATTGCTTTAGGCAGGGTGGCCATTTTGACAATATTAATTCTTCCTAGCCAAGAACATGGGATATTTTCCATTTATTAGTGTCCTCTTTAATTTCTTTCAAGAGTATCTTATAGTTTTCAGGGTACAGGTGTTTCACTTCCTTGGTTAGGTTTATTCCTAGGTATTTTATTCTTTTTGATGCAATTGTGAATGGAATTGCTTTCCTGATTTCTCTTTCTGCTAGTTCATCATTAGCATATAAGAATACAACATATTTCTGTGTATTAATTTTGTATCCTGCTACTTTGCTGAATTCAGATATTATTTCTAGTAGTTTTGGAGTGGAGTCTTTAGGGTTTTTTATGTACAGTATCATGTCATCTGCAACAGTGACAGTTTGACTTCTTTCTTACCAATCTGGATGCCTTGTATTTCTTGGTTTTGTCTTATTGCTGTGGCTAGGACCTCCAGTCCTTTGTTGAATACCAGCGGGGAGAGTGGCATCCTTGTCTTGTTCCTGAACTTAGAGGAAAACCTTTCTGCTTTTCACTGTTAAGTATAATGTTGGTTGTGGGTTTTTCATATATGGCCTTTATTATGTTGACGTAACTTGCCCTCTACCTATTTTGTTGAGAGTTTTTGTCATGAATGGATGTTGAATTTTGTCAAATGCTTTTTCAGCATCGATTGAGATGATCATGTGGTTTTTGTTCTCCTTTTTATTGTTATAGTTGATGATGTTGGTGGATTGTCGAAAGTTGTACCATCCTTGCATCCCTGGGATGAATTCCACTTAATCATGGTGTATGATCCTCTTGATGTATTTTTGAATTCAGTTTGTTAATATTTTGTTGAGTATTTTTATATCTATGTTCATCAGGCATATTCATCTGTAGTGTTCTTTTTTTGTGGGGTCCTTTCCTGGTTTTGGTATTAGAGTGATGCTGGCTTCATAGATTGAGTGTGGAAGTATTCCCTCCTATTCTATTTTTTGGAAAACTTTAAGGAGAATGGGTATTATGTGTTCTGTAAATGTCTGATAAAATTCAGTGGTCAATCCATCTTGCCTGGAGGTTTTGTTCTTGGGTAGTTTTTTGAATATGGATTCAATTTCATTGTTGGTAATTGGTCTGTTCAGATTTTTTCATTCCTTTTTGGTCAGTCTTGGAAGATTGTATTTTTCTAGAATGTTGTCCATTTCTTTCACGTTATCCAGGTTGTTAGCATCTAATTTTTCATAGTATTCTCTAATAATTGTTTTTATTTCTGTGGTGTCCTTAGTGATTTTTCCTTATCATTTCTGATTCTGTTTATGTGTATAGATTCTCTTTTTTTTCTTGATAAGTCTGGCTAGGGGTTTATATATTTTGTTTATTTTCTCAGAGTTCCAGCTCTTGGGTTCATTATTTTTTTCTATTGTTTTGTTCTTTTCAATTTTATTTATTTATTTTCTTATCTTTATTATGTCTCTACTCCTACTGACATAGGGCCTCATTTGTTCTTCTTTTTCCAGTTTCAATAATTGTGACTTTAGACTATTCATTTGGGATTGTTCTTCCTTCTTTAAATAGGCCTGGATTGCTATATACTTTCCTCTTAGAACTGCCTTTGCTGTGTCCCACAGAAGTTGGGGAGTAGCCCTGTTGTTGTCATTTGTCTTCATATATTGCTTGATCTCTGTTTTAATTTTGTCATTGATCCATTGTTTATTTAGGAGCATGTTGTTAAGCCTCCATGTGTTTGTGAGCCTTTTTGTTTTCTTTGTACAATTTATTTCTAGTTTTATACCTTTGTGATCTGAGAAGTTAGTTGGTAGAATTTCAATCCTTTTGAATTTAATGAGGCTCTTTTTGTGGCCTAGTATGTGGTCTATTCTGGAAAATGTTGAATGTGCACTTGAGAAGAATGTGTATCCTGCTGCTTTTGGGTGTAGAGTTCTATAGATATCTGTTAGGTCCATGTTTTCTAATGTGTTGTTCAGTGCTTCTGTCTCTTTACTTATTTTGTGTCTGGTTGATCTGTCCTTTGGTGTGAGTGGCGTGTTGAAGTGTCCTAAAATAAATGCATTGCATTCTGTTTCCCCCTTTCATTCTGTTAGTGTTTGTTTCGTATATGCAGGTGGTCTTGTGTTGGGTTTATAGATATTTTTAATGGTTAAATCCTCTTGATGGACCGACCCCTTTATCATTGTGTAATGTCCTTCTTTGTCTCTTGTTACTTTCTTTGTTTTGAGGTCTATTTTGTCTGATACAAGTACTGCAACTCCTGTTTTTTTTCACCCTATTATTTGCATGAAATATCTTTTCACATCCCTTCACTTTTAGTATGTGTATGTCCTTGGGTTTAAAGTGAGTCTCTTGTAGGCAGCATATATTTGTGTCTTTTTTTTCTATCCATTCTGTAACTCTGTCTTTTGATTGGTGCATTCAGTCTATTTACATTTAGGGTGATTATTGATCGTTGTGTACTCATTGGCATTGCAGGCTTTAGATTTGTGGTTACCAAAGGTTCAAGGTTAACTTCCTTAGTATCTAAGAGTCTAACTTAAGTTCATTATTATGCTGTTGTAAACACAGTCTGATGATTCTTTTCTCTCTCCTTTCTTTTTCTTTGTCCTCCATTCTTTATATGTTAGGTGTTATATTCTGTAGTCTTTGTGTATCTCTTGACTGACTTTGTTGATAGGTGATTTAATTTTGCATTTGGTTAGTATTTAGTTGGTCTACTTCCTTTGCTGTGGTTTTGTTTTCTCTGGTTACATCTATGTAGCCTTAGGATCACTTCCATCTAGAGGATTCCCTTTAAAATGCACTGTAGAGATGGTTTGTAGGAGGTATATTCCCTTAACTTTTGCTATCTGGGAATTATTTATCCCTCCTTCAAAAAATTTTTTTATTATTCAAATATTATTGATATACACTCTTATGAAGGTTTCACATGAAAAAACAATGTGGTTACTACATTTACCCATATTATCCAGTCCCCACCCATACCCCATTGCAGTCACTGTCCATCAGTGTAGTAAGATGCTACAGATTCACTATTTGCCTTCTCTGTGACACACTGTTTTTCCCTTGATCCACCACCCCTGTGTACTAAACATAATACCCCTCAGTCCCCTTCTGCCACCCGCCCTCCCACACCCTCCCCTTTGGTAACCTCTAGTTCCTTCTTGGAGTCTCCGAGTCTGCTGCTATTTTGTTCCTTCAGTTTTGCTTCGTTGTTATACTCCACAAATGAGGGAAGTCATTTGGCACTTGTCTTTCTCCACCTGGCTTATTTCACTGAGCATAATATCCTCCATTTCCATCCATGTTGTTGCAAATGGTAGGATTTGTTTCTTTTATGACTGAATAGTATTCCATTGTATATATGTACCTCCTCTTCTTTATCCATTCATCTACTGATGGACACTTAGGTTTATTCCATATCTTGGCTATAGTAAAAAGTGCTGCAGTAAACATAGGGGTGCATATGTCTTTTTCAATCTGAGAAGTTGTATTCTTTAGGTAAATTCCAAGGAGTGGGATTCCTGGGTCAAATGGTATTTGTATTTTTAGTTTTTTGAGGAACCTCCATATTGCTTTCCACAATGGTTGAACTAGCTTACATTCCCACCAGCCGTGTAGGAGAGTTCCCCTTTCTCCGCAACCTCGCCAGCATTTGTTGTACTTCGTCTTTCTGATGCTGTCCATCCTTACTGGTGTGAGGTGATATCTCATTGTGGCTTTAATTTGCGTTTCCCTGATGATTAGTGATGTGGAGCATCTTTTCATGTGTCTGTTGGCCATCTGAATTTCTTTGTTGGAGAACTGTGCCTTCATATCCTCTGCCCATTTTTTAATTGGGTTATTTGCTTTTTGAGTGTTGAGGTGTGTCAGTTCTTTAAATATTTTGGATGTTAACCCCTTGTCAGATATGTCATTTACAAATATATTCTTCCATTGTGTAGGATACCTTTTTGTTCTGTTGATGGTGTCCTTTGCCATATGGAAATTTTTTTGTTTGATGTAGTCCTATGAGTTCATTTTTGGTTTTGTTTCCCTTGCTCAAGGAGATGCGTACAGGAAGAATTTGCTCATGGTTATATTCAGGAGATTTTTGCCTATGTTGTCTTCTAAGAGTTTTATGGTTTCATGACTTACATTCAGGTCCTTCAAGATTACTTTTGTGTATGGGGTTAAACAATAATCCAGTTTCATTTTCTTGCATGTAGCTCTCCAGTTTTGCCAACCAGCTGCTGAAGAGGCTGTCATTTCCCCATTGTATGTCCATGGCTCCTTTATCATATGTTAATTGACCATATGTGGTTGGGTTTATGTCAGGGCTCTGTAGTCTGTTCCACTGGTCTATGGATCTGTTCTTGGGCCAGTACCAAATTGTCTTTTACTGTGGCTTGGTCGTAGAGCTTGAAGTTGGGGAGCATAATCCCCCCAGCTTTATTCTTCCTTCTCAGGATTGGTTTGGCTACTCGGGGTCTTTTGTGGTTCCATATGAATTTTAGAACTGTTTTCTCTAGTTTGTTGAAGAATGCTGTTGGTATTTTGATAGGAATTGCATTGAATCTGTAGATTGCTTTAGGCAGGATGGCCATTTTGACAATATTAATTCTTCCTATCCATGAGCACAGGATGTGTTTCCATTTATTGGTATCTTCTTTAATTTCTCACATGATTGTCTTGTAGTTTTCAGAGTATATGTCTTTCACTTCCTTGGTTCTGTTTATTTGTAGATATTTTATTCTTTTTGATGCACCTTTGAATGGAATTGTTTTCCTCATTTCTCCCTCTGCTAGGTCATTGTTAGTGTATAGGAATACCACAGATTTCTGCGTTTTAATTTTGTATACCTTAACTTTGCTGAATTCAGATATTAGATCTAGTAGTTTTGGAGTGGATTTTTTAGTTTTTTTTGTGTAAATATCATGTCATCTCTAAGCAGGGACAGTTTAACTTCTTCCTTATCAATCTGGATGCCTTTTATTTCTTTGTGTTTTCTGATTGCCTTTGCTAGGACCTCCTGTAGTGTGTTGAATAGAAGTTGGGAGAGTGGGTATCCTTGTCTTGTTCTCGATCTTAAAGGAAAATCTTTCAGCTTCTCGCTGTTAAGTATGATGTTGGCTATGGGTTTGTCATATATGGCCTTTATTCTGTTGAGGTACTAGCTCTCTATACCCATTTTCTTGAATGTTTTTATCATGAATGGATGTTGAATTTTGTCAAATGCTTTTTCAGCGTCTTTGGAGATGATCATGTGGTTTTTGTCATTTTTGTTGATGTGGTGGATGATGTTGATGGATTTTCGAATGTTGTACCATCCTTGCATCCCTGGAATAAATCCTTCTTGATCATGATCGATAATCTTTTTGATGTATTTTTGAATTGTGTTTGCCAAAATTTTGTTGAGTATTTTTGCATCTACGTTTATCAGGGATATTGGTCTGTAATTTTTTTTTTGTTGTTGTGTCTTCCCTGGTTTTGGTATTAGAGTGATGCTGGCCTCATAGAATGAGTTTGGAAGTATTCCCTCCTCTTACACTCTTTGGAAAACTTTAAGGAGTATGGGTATTAGGTATTCACTGAATGTTTGTAAGATTCAGCGGTGATGCCATCTGGTCCTGGAGTTTTGTTCTTAGGTAGGTTTTTGATTACCAGTTTAATTTCATTGCTGGTAATTGGTCTGTTCAGATTTTCTGTTTCTTTCTGGATCAACATTGGACGATTGTATTTTTCTAGAACGTTGTGCATTTCTTCTGGGTTTTCCAGCTTGTTAGCATATAATTTTTCATAGTATTCTCTAATAGTTCTGTGTAGTTCTGTGGTATCCGTTGTGATTTTTCCTTTCTCAATTCTGATTCTGGTTATGTGAGTAGACTCTCTCTTTTTCTTGATAAATCTGGCTAGAGGTTTGTCTGTTTTGTTTATTTTCTTTGAGAAAAATCAGCTGTGGCTTTCATTGATTCTTTCTATTGTTTCATTCTTCTCGATTTTATTTACTTCTGCTCTAATCTTTATTATGTCCATCCTTCTACTGATGTTGGGCCTCATTTGTTCTTCTTTTTCTGGTTTCATTAATTGTGAGTTTAGACTGCTCATATGGGATTGTTATTCTTTCCTGAGGTAGGCCTGTATTGCAATATACTTTCCTCTTAGCATCGCCCTCCCTGCGCCCCACCCCTCCTTAAAATTTAAATGATAGTCTTGCTGGATAGAGTATTCTTGGTTTAAGGCCCTTCTTTTTCATTGCATTGAATATATAGTGCCACTCCCTTCTGGCCTGTAAGGTTTCTGCTGAGAAGTCTGATGATATCCTAATGGGTTTTCCTCTGTATGTGATCTTTTTTCTCTCTCTGGCTGCTTTTAATGCTGTGTCCTTGTATTTGATCTTTGCCTTTTTAATTATAATATGTCGTTTTGTATCCTTCTTGGGTTCTGTGTGTTGGGAGATCTATGTACTTCCATGTCCTGAGAGACTATTTCCTTCCCTTCCAGCAATCATTTCTTCAAATTTTCTTCAAAGACACTTTCTATTCCTTTATCTCTCTCTTCTTCTTCTGGTACCCCTATAATGCGAATATTGTTCCTTTTTGATTGGTCACATAGTTCTCTTAATACTTTATCATTTCTAGATATCATTTTTTCTCTTTCTGCCTCAGCTTTTCAGTATTCCTGTTCTGTTTTCAATTTCATTTACTTTCTCTTCTATTTCCTCTAATCTCCTTTTAAATCCTTCCACTGTATGTTTCATTTCAGATACTGAATTCAATGTTTGTATCTTATTTCTGAATTCCTGTCTGAGTTCTTGAATATTTTTCTGTAGCTCCTTGATCATATTTATGATTTTTATTTAGAAATCTCTTTCAGGAAGATTGATTTGTTCATTTTCACTTGGCTCTCTTTCTGGTGTTTGTGGGATTTTGGTTTGAACCAGATTCCTTTCATGTTTCATACTTGTAGTTGGTGCGCTTCAGAAGCTCTGCTCTCTGGAGCTCCTTGTGCTGGAACGATTGTAGGAGTTTCAGGGGAGCGGTGCTTGTGCCTGCCATGAGGAAAAACTCTTTTCTCCTTCTCAGTTGTAGTGCCTCTCTCCACTGCTAGGGCCAGTGGGCCGAGTGCACAGGGAGCAGTCTCTGTGCCTTGCACTTGTAGCTGCTGTAGGCGGCGCCACCCTCTAGCTGGCATGGCGCAGTGGCAGGGGCAGCTGTTTTGTGAGCTCTTGCCTGTTGTGAGGAAGGAGCAGCAGGCTGCTTATCAGGTGTGGGGCCTTGTAGCTGTGTTGCCATCCATGAGATGGAGCGCCTGAAGCTCCTGTAAGTTCTCCCACCTACTGGGCAGAGTGCACCTGGACAATTTTGTCCACCTGTTCTTTCTCCTGAGCAGCAAGCATTGTGCAGTCCTTCCTCCTTTAGTAGCCCTCTCACTGTTAGGAAGTCTTTCAGACTGCCCACCTTTCTTTTGTCCCAGAGCAGCTGGTTGTGGATACGTGTTTTCAAAAGCTGCTGGAATCCCTGTCTCTCCTAGTATTCTGCTTGTTTTAGCTTTCCAACCCGACTAATCTCCAGATCACCATGTAATGTAGGTTTGTGCTCCCAGAGTGGATCTCCAGGGCTGGGTGTTCAGCAGTCCTTGGCCTCCACTCTCTCCCCGCTCTATATCTCTTCCTTCTTCCTCTTAGCTGGAGTCAGGGAAGGGCTTGGATCCCTCTGGATCATGGCTTTTGTACTTTACCCTTTTCCTTGAGGTCTGCTATTTTCCCCTGGTGTAAGTAGTCTGCCGCAACCTTCTTTCCTGTTACTCTTTCTGGACTAGATGTATTTTCTGTATTTTCATATTATATGTGGGTTTGGGAGGAGGTTTCTGTCTCACCTCTCATGACGCCATCTTTAAGCCTTCTCACCTCCTAGATTCTTAAAACTAATTCTTGCTTCTCTGTGAATCCCTAGATCTGTTTGTCTGCATTTCTGTATCATGTTTTTGTTTGCTGAGCATCTCTTTCCATCTTTTTAAACTCCCTGTTGAGTGTGTGCTTGTTAGGGACAAGCCTCTTTTGGTTTCATATTCTAGCATCTTGTATGATGTTGCGTACACTAGGTATGAAATAACTGTTAAAGACTAAATTCATACTATTCATGGTATATTATTTACATACTGGGCCTTATTTTAATAATGTGTTTAAGATGTTTAAGATGATGTAAACATTACAACAAATTAGAAGAAAATTAGAAGGAGTAGGCTGGAAATAAAATGGGTCTAGGCATGAACTAATTCATGTTATGAGTGTGTATATGTATGTGTAATGTGAACGTGTGTGTTGGCAATTGCAAGGAAACCATAAATATGGAACTTACACATTAAGAAAGTCTATCTTATCTGATGTTTGAAGAAAGAAATTGCATTTTTAATTTTTTGTCTTGGAAAGGTTTCTTTTTCTAAATCACACATTTTTGTCAGCATATTTCTGATATTGAAGGGTTTCTCTGGGTAATGCTCACTGGTGCTAACAGTAGAAATTAATTGGTATTTGGTAAAATGGAGTGGTGTCAGTTCCATGCTGTGTATGGGGTTCTCTTTAGTTTCTGATGTTTTGTGCTCTTAATTCCTCTTTCCTGCTCTTTTTCAAAAAGCATGTAGTCATGATGTAGGAATGCATGAATGCTGATTTGAATAATAACCTTCTCTTGTAAAAAATCTTTTAAATTAATATAAGTAAAATATTTGTGAATTATAGCTTGCTCTCTAGGTGACCTGTTTGCCAAGGATAAATAAATGAGCATATTAAAATTGTATTTGTCTTATTCTGCCCTCAGGATTAAGTTTATGTAAATCTAATAGGTTTTGGTTGTTTTGATATAACACTCTTCTAGAATCTAATTCTTTGCTTTTTTTTTTAATGGAGGGTTAAGCTTTGTTTTTCAGTGTTGTTCCTTAATTAACTGTTAAAGTAATGAGGTCTTATTATTCTGGGTAATTTATTTAATACAATGAAGCAGTTAGTCACTCCCTGGCAATTTTTCAAAGGGCGTGGGCCAGGATGCCAATCCATTTCTTTTCTTGTACTAGCCATTAGACTTGTGTGTTGCAGGGGTTTGGTAATCACTAGCTGGCAACTGATTTGAAAGGTGGGAAAGAAAGGGCTCTTGAATGTCAGCCACTGACTTACCAGCAGGTGGGAGTGTGTACTGGCTTCAGGTTTTGTCTGCTGGCTTACAGATACTGCTGCTAGGGGAAAGTAGACTTGATGATGCCAAAGTGCCTGCATGCTACCTCTGGCGTGTTTGTGATGTCACTGGGGTCATCTTGACCATCATTTGGTTTAGCAACTGAGAACTGCTAAGTAGAATGAGTATCTACTCCAGTTGAATATGTCTTTCTCTCCCTTTCTGTCCTTTGTTATCCATCCATCCATCCATCTATCAATCCATCCATCTAATAGTAGATTTAAGCCATCAATGAATGGCCTGGAATTAGTCTCTGAAAGCAGGGTAGAATTGAGGTTGGCAAGTTTTTCTGTTAAGGGGAAGATAGTAAGTATTTTAGGTTATAGGTCATGTTGTCTTTTGCAACTATTCACCTCTGCTGTTGTAGGGGAAATAAACCACCATACATAATATGAGAATGAATGGATGTGGCTCTGTTTCAATAAAACATTATTAGTAAAAATTGATTTGCTCACCCTGGTTTAGACAGTGGGGTATCTGTCTCAACAAAGTATGTGACCTACACAAAATCTTAAAATGCTTTTAATGATTGTTTTCTACCACAGCTTGTATCTCAGGTTTGTTAGTTTGTCATCTGCTTTGAGGTTTACCCACAAAAGTAGTTATTAAATATTAAATGTTTTCCCATTTTATTTTACTTAAACATACTAATTTAAAAATACTCATATCTCTTTGGTTATAAAAAATATCATAAGTTTGGAAATACATAAAATTTTATTCCTTATTATTTGTGTATATCACTGATAATAGCACCATTAAATCTGATTGTTTTTACTTACAATTTAAAAAACTATATATTTTTTATTTAAAAAAGTTTTTTTCCCCATTTTGCCATAAAATCCTATAAAATAAACTGAAGGAAATTACATTTTTTCATATTAGCATCTCTTTTTTGTTGTTATTGAAGTATCATTAATATACAATCTTGTATTGGTTTCAGATATGCAGCACAGTGGTTCAGCAGTTTACTGGTATTATTAAATCCTCACTCCCCACTAGTGCAGTTACTGTCTGCCAGTATAGGATGCTACAGAATCATTGACTATGCTCTCCATGCTGTACTGCTATCTCCATGACCAACTCATATTATGATTGATAATTTTTGTTCCCCTTATCCCTGTCATGGTCTCCATCTACCCACCACATCCCCTGCCCCATGGTAACCACCAGTCACTTCTCAGTGTTGATGAATCTACTCTGTTTTGTTCATTTTGCTTTGTTTTGTTTTTGTATTCTACAAATAAGTGAAATCATACGGTATTTGTCTTTCTCTGCCTGGCTTATTTCACTTAGCATAATACCCTCCAGGTCCATCTATGTTGCAAATGGCAGGATTTCTTTTTTTTTCCATTGTGTATATGTACCACATCTTCTTTATCCATTCATCTATTGATGGACACTTTGGTTGCTTCTGTAATGTGGCAATTATAAATAATGTAATGATAAACATAGGAGTGCATATATCTTTTAGAATAAGGGATTTTGTTTTCTTCAGGTAAATTTCTAGAAGTGGAATTACTAGGTCATATAGTATGTCTATATTTAGTTTTTTGAGGAACGTCCATATTGCTTTCCAGAGTGGTTATGCAAATTTACATTCCTACCAATAATGTAGGAGGGCTCCCTTTTCTTCATATCCTCACCAATACTTGCTATTTTTTGTCTTTTGGATAGTGGCCATCCTGACTGGTGTGAGGTGATATCTCATTGTGGTTTTGATTTGCATATCCTTGATTATTAGAGATGTGGAGCATCTTTTCATGTGCCTGTTGGCCAACTGTATTTCTTCCTTGGAGTTATGTTGTTTCAGGTCCTCTGCCCATTTTTTTTTATCAGGCTATTTGTATTTAGGTGTTGAAGCATGTGAGTTCTTTATAAATACTGGAATTAACTCTTATCAGATAAATCATTTCTGAATATATTCTGTATTGTAGGTTGCCTTTTTGTTCTACTCACAGTGTCCTTTGCTGTACAGAAGCTTTTTAGTTTGATGTAGTCCCATTTGTTCATTTTCAATTTTGTTTCCCTTGCCCGGGGAGATGTGTCCAGGAAAAAATTGGTCATGCTTATGTTCAAGAGGTTTTACCCTGTGTTTTCTTCTAAGAGCTTTATGGTTTCATGTCTTATATTTAGGTCTTTGACCCATTTTGAGCTTACTTTTGTGTTTGGAGTTAGACCGTAATCTAGTTTTATACTGTTGGATATATCCATCTGGTTGTCCCAACACTAGATATTGAAGATGCTGTCTTTTCCCCATATTCATGGCACCTTTATCATATATTAATTGAACATATATACATGGGTTTATATCTGGGCTTTCTGGTCTGTTCCATTGGTCTATGGGTCTGTCTGTGTGCCAGTACAATACTGTTTTGATCACTGTGGCTTTGTGGTATACCTTTAAGTTGGGGAGCATAATCCCCACAGTTTAGCTCTTTCTCAGGATTGCTTTGACTATTTGAGTCTTTTTTGGTTCCATATGAATTTTAGGGTTTTTTGTTCTAGTTCATTGAAAAATGCTGTTGGTATTTTGGTAGGGATTGCATTGTAAATTGCTTTGGGCAGATGGCCATTTGTACAATATTAATTCTTCCTATCCATGAGCATGGGATAGATTTCCATTTATTTGTGTTTCCTTTAATTTCTCTCATGAGTGTTTTATAGTTTTCAGAGTACAGGTCTTTCACCTCCTTAGTTAAGTTTATTCCTGGGTATTTTATTCTTTTTGATGCAATTGTAAATGGAATTGTTTTCCTGATATCTCTCCTGCTAGGTCTTTGTTGTATATAGGAATGCTACATATTTCTGTATATTAATTTTGTTTGCTGCAACTTTGCTGAATCCAGTTATTGTAATAGTTTATTGGTGGAGTCTTAGGGTTTTCTATGTATGATATATCATCTGCAAATAGTGGCAGTTTAACTTCTTACCAATTTGTATGCCTTTTATCTCTTTATCTTGTCTGATCGCCGTGGCTAGGATCTCCAGTACTATGCTGAGTAACAGTGGTGAGAGTGGGCATCCTTGTCTTGTTCCCAATCTTAAAGGAAGAGCTTTCAGATTTTTGCCATTGACTATTATGTTAGCTGTGCGTTTGTCATATATTGACTTTATTATGTTTTCCTCTATACCCATTTTGTTGAGATTTTTTTTATCATGAATGGATGTTAAATTTTGTCAAGTGCTTTTCAGCATCTATTAATGAGTTGATCATTGGTTTTTATTCCTCTTTTTATTAATGTGGAGTATGACATTGGTTGATTTATGAATATTATACAATCCTTACATACCTGGAATAAATCCCACTTGGTTGTGATGGATGATCCTTTTGATATTTTTTTAATTTCTATTTGCTAATATTTTGTTGAGTATTTTTGCATCTATGTTCATCAGGGATATTGGTCTGTTATTTTCTTTTTTTTGTAGTGTCTTGGCCTGGTTTTGATATTAGAGTGATACTGGCATAATAGAATGTGTTTGGAAGTATTTTTATGTTTGGTAGAACTCAGCTGTGAAGCTGTCTGGTATCGGACTTTTGTTTGTTGGGAGTTTTTTGATTATCAGTTCAATTTCATTGCTGGCAATAGGTCATTCAGATTTTGTTTCCTCCTGGGTCATTCTTGGAAGGTTGTAGTTTTCTATGAATTTGTCCATTTTTTACAGGTTATCCAATTAATTGGCATATAATTTCCATAGTGTTCTCTAATAATTCTTTGTATTTTTGTGGTATCCATGGTGACTCTTCCTTTTTTTATTTCTAATTTTTTTAATTTGTGTCCTCTCTCTTTTTTCTTGGTAAATCTGGCTAGGGGTTTTCTATTTTATTGATCTTCTCAAAGAACCAGCTCTTGGTGTCATTGTTTTTTTTTTCTGTTGTTTTATTCTCTATTTTATTTGTTTCTGCTCTGATTTATTATGTTCATCCTCCTACTGACTTTGAAAGGTTTTTTTTGTTCTTCTATTTCTGGTTTCTTTAACTTGGAGTTTAGACTGTTTATTTGGGATTGTTCTTGTTTCTTGTGATTGGCCTGTTTTGCTGTGCATGTCCCTTTTAGAACTACCTTTGTGGCATCTCACAGATTTTGGACTGTTGAATTTTTGTTTTGATTTGTTTCCATGTATTGCTTGATTTCTGTTTTAATTTGTTCATTGATAAATTGATTATTTAGAAGCATGTTGTTTAGCTTTCATGTGTTTGTGGGCTTTTTCATTTACCAGGTGTAATCTTTTTCTAGTTTTATACCGTTGTGGTCTGAGAAGCTGCTTTGATACAATTTCAGTCTTTTTGAATTTATTGAGGCTGTTTCTGTGGCTTAGTATATGATCTATTCTGAAAAATGTTCCATGTACACTTGAGAAAAATATGTATCCTGCTGCTTTTGGGTGGAATGTTCTGTAGATATGTTAAGTCCATTTGGTCTAATGTGTTCAGTGTGTCTGTTTCCTTATTTATTTTCTGATTGATCTATCTATTGATGTGAATGCTGTGTTAAAGTCTCCCAAAATGAATCAGTTACAGTCTATTTCCCTTTAATTCTGTTAGTATTTGTTGTCTGATAATTGTTCTGTAATGTCCTTTTTCTCTCGTTACTTTCTTTTTTTTTGAAGTCTATTTTGTCTGATATAAGTACTCCTATTCCTGTGGTTTTTTTTCCCCCTATTATTTGCATGAAATACCTTTTTTTCCATCCCTTCACTTTCAGTCTGTGTATGTCTTTGGGTCTGAAGTGAGTCTCTTGTAGGCAACGTACAGACAGGTCTTGTATCTTTACTCATTGTGCCAACCACTGTCTTGATTGGTACATCAGTCTGTTTATATTTAAGGTAATTATTGCTAGGTATGTACTTATTACTGTGTTGTGGTTGTTTTTGTAATGCCTCTTTGTTCCTTTCTTCCTCTCTTATACTCTTGTTATTTGATGGTTTTCTTTAGTGTTGTCATTGGATTTCTCTTTTTACATTTTGTGTGTATCTATTACAGGCTGTAGGCTTGTGGTTACTAGAAGGTTAGTGGATAGCTTCCTAACTAACGGTCTACAGTAAGTTGATGAGTTCTCTATATCAAACACAATCTAAAAGTAATCATTCATTATTCTTCCTCCTCCACACTTTATATATTAAATGTCATAATTTACATTTTTTAGTGTATCCCTTGACTGAGTTTGTGTATAGTTGGTTTTACTACTTTTATTTTGTTGTGTTTTGTTTTAATTTCATACTTCCTGGGTAAGTAATTGGTCTACTACTTTGGGTTTATTTTCACTGGTGAAAAGTATTTAGGCTTAGGAACATTTCCATCTACAGCAGTCCCTTTAATATATCCTGTAATGCCAGTTTAGTAGTTGGAAATTTCTTCAGCCTTTATTTATCTGGGAAATGTTTAAGCTCTCCTTCAAATTTGAATCATAACCTTGCTGGTTTGAGGATTCTTTGTTGAAGGTCCTTCTGTTTCAATACATTATTTATTTCATGCCACTCCCTCTGGCCTGTGAAGTTTTTGCTGAAAAGTCTTCTGATAGCCTGTTCGGGTTGACCTTTTAAGTAATCTTTTTTTCTCTCCCTGGCTGCTTCCAATGCCCCCTCCTTATCCTTCCTCTGTCTCATTCTAATTCTCTCTCCGTGTGGTCGTCCTGGGGCTCCTTCTGTGCGGCTCCCTGGGCTTCCGTGACCTGGGTGTCTATTTCCTTCCCCACACCGGGGACGTTCTCAGTAATTATTTCCTCAAGGAAACTGTCTACCCTGTTGTCTGTCTCTTCTCCTCCGGTGCCCCTAGTATGTGAATATTGTTTCATTTGGGGTTCTCTCTCAGCTCTTTGCCTTCTTTCGTTCCTAGAGATCCTTCTTTCTCTCTTCCTCAGCTTCCTTGTTTTCTTGTTCTCTAAATTTCATCTCACTGATTGTCTCCTAAACTTGCAGCACTCTATTTTTCATTCCTCCATTGCATGTTTCCTGTCAGTTACTGTGTTCCTCAGCTCTCAGTGGCTTTTTCATCTCTTCTGTCTTTCTGATGAAGTCTCCTCTGTGATCAATACTTGTCCATAGATCAGTGAGCATATTTATTACTGGCACCTTTTTTAAGAAGATTGGTGATCTCTTGTTTCATTTAGCCCTCTTTCTGGTGTCTTATCTGTAGTTTTGCTTGGAACATATTCCTCTGCCTCCGCATTTTGTCAGGGTTTCTGTGTTCCTTCCTTTGTCTTGGATGGATCTGCTATGCCTCCTGGTCTGGAGAGTGATGGCTTTAAGAGAAAGGCGTCCTGTGGGGCCCAGAAGCTCAAGACTCCTTGCCCCCCAGGGCCCGGTGCTCCCTGTGCTGGAGCCCCACTGCTGTGGGCGGGGCCGTCTTTCTGCCCGTCTGCCAACAGCGGTCTGTGTCAGTCCGCAGTGGAAGGCAGTTCACCTCAGCTGGCCCTTTGTGTTCAGAGCAGGGGTGCTTCTGCTGGGATTACTGTGGGCCTGGCTGCCCTTCATCTGCTCTGCATGAGTGTTGGGGCTACTGGGTTAACGGGGTGGGTGGGGTGTTTGGCTCTGGGGCAGGCTTGCAGTGGCAGCGGGAGTGTCTTTCTTTGGGCAGGACTGTGTGTGATGAGCGCAGAGTGCTTGGAGCTGGCTCCTGGAGGCACCTCTCTAATTGGGCTGAGACAGGGTGGAGAAAGCTAGGAAAGCCTTCCTCTGCCTGCCAGCCAGAAAGTCTGGCACTGCTGGGCCAAGCAGGTGGGTGGGTGCGCAGGGAAGCTTCTCAAGGCTGAGCTGCCAGCAAGGGGGTTGCAATGTTTGGGGCTTCCTGGAGTGCCAACCTGTTGGGCCATGTGAAGGCTGCGGATGTGTTGTCTACCTGCCCTTTCTCCTGTGGAGAGAGCTCTGTCCAACTCTTGCTCCTTTGGCATCCAGATTCTGGCAAATCTTTCAAACTGCTGTCTCTGTTTTGGTTCTCAGTGGGACCAACAGAGTGTGCCTGTTCTCCCCAAGCTTCGGAGTCTCTGCCTCCCAGAGTGCTCGGGCTCTCCCTGGTGTCCAGCCTGCTAATCACCAGGACCCAGTGTTCCCAGAGCACATCTCCAGGGCCAGGTGTGCAGAGCCCCTGAGTGCCTATCCCATTCCTGCTTGTTACTCTTCCCTCTGCTTGTGGGCTGATATAGGGGGAGGGCTTGGGGCCCACTGGAATATGGCTCTGCCATGTTACCCTACTCTGTGTGGTCCTCTCTCCTTCCCCAGGTGTAGGTGGTCCATCCTGCAGTCTCCAGGTCATTGTCAGGGTTAGCTGTGTTTGCTGTAGTTGCTTCCTTGGTGTGTGTGTGGGAGGTGGTTTCCACTTTGCCTTACTACTCCACCATCTTTTTTCTGCCTCTTAAAAACAATATTTTGACATGAAAACATGGCCAAGATAAATTGCTAAATGGAAAAAAGGGAGATATTAGAAGGGTTTTAAACATTGTGTACGATGTGACTATTTGTGGAAAAAATCCAAGGATCTATATATATCTATTTATATACACATATACTTACATATTGTAAATATCTGAAAAGATACTGAATCACTCAGGGTTCTTAATTTTCAAGCAAATAAGATCAACTTTGTCCAATATAAGCAAAGAAGATCACTTGAAAGATAGTAAATAACTCTGAGATCTCCGGAGTGCCTATAGAACTAAAAATAATGCCCAAAAGTCTACTGTGTGACGTGTTCCACAAAGACACCCTGTCAGTGGACCTGGGTGTGCAGTCTGAATGACTGAGACCACTGAGGCTTCTGCTGGATTTTTGGCCAGTATTATCAGTACTCTGGAATGTATTCTGGATACTTGCTGCTCTTTTTTGTCATCTGTTTACAGTTCAGAATCTGGCATAGGTGCTTTTGATTGTCAGAGCTTATGTTTTGTACCCTATTTGAAGCTGGGAAAGTGAGTATGTGGGCCTTCTGTAGTGGGCAGAGGGCTCTGCCTCATCAGATGGGGCATTGTCTAATGTAGAAAGAGGATTAGGAGCTTGGCCGACAGACCGAAAGCCATCCACTGCAGAGAGCCAGGGAATTGCTAGTGTTGGTTACTTCTGAGCAGTGGGGTTGGAAGGGCTTAATGGGCTGCTGAGGGAACCTTTCTGTGCTCTTTGAATTAAAAAAAAATCATATAACAATGATAATAAAAAGACTTTGGGGAACAAAAGTGGACTTCATTTTTTCCCACCACCTCCACTGTTATACTGCTCTCATAGGAATCCAAGAGGGCTTCCCAACATAATGGGACAATTCCATCAAACTTTCCAAATCAATTTCATTGAGAAATTCACCCTACAATTTCCTCTTAACTTCAGTCAACTCTATATATTGCTTGTACATAGTTGGGCAGAGAAATCATGAAATGGTTTTCACTGGGATACTAGTGGCTTCTTCCTTTTCGTCTGGTGGAACTGATTCAGTATAATTCTTTGAGGTCTGTAGGATTCAGCTTTGAAAATTAAAGTGTTGTGTTGGCTGATATGGTTGATGCAGTGCTGATAAATGCAAGGTGCAAAACTAAAATATACTTAAAATTTGGCTCTACTGTGTGATTTTTCTGTTTTTCCAAATTTGCTTCTTGATAAAAAACTATTCTGAGAGCTTTAGTCCAATAAAGTATTAGCATATTAAAGCTTTTTTAACTCTATTTCTTAGAACAGTTTAGATTTATAAAGGAAGTGTGAAGATTGTACAGTAGAGTTTCCATATGCCCCACACATCCAGTTTTCCATGTTAACATCTTACATTAGTTTGGTACATTTGTAACAATTAATTACCCAATATTGATATATTATCATTGACAAAAGCCCATAATTTATTAAGATTTTATTAGTTTTTATCTCAAGTCCTTTTTTCTTTTCCAGGATAGTTGATGTATTTTATACATTTATATAGTACTTTTTCATATGTGTAGTAATGTCATGGAGCTATATAATACTATTTCTGATAGAATCTGGGGGAAAATAAAATCTTTGCCACAATGAGATTCTATATTCTTTTATGTGCAAATTTCTTGTGAGAAAGAATAATTAACCTTTAATTTTTTTCTGTTCCATATTCAGTGGAACAAGTTCCTGTAGAACTGTACACCATCCCCCTGTCCCAGGCCGAAGTCATACAGGAAGGGAGTGATGTCACTCTAGTTGCTTGGGGCACCCAGGTCAGTAGCACTCACAGCGGTTGGTAATGTCCATGCATGCTTGGAAGCTGTCATTTTCAATCATGATACCATGAAGAATTCAAAGTGATGTTTTCCTTATGTCTCAGAGTCTTGTTTGGGGCTACATCTATATCTGGTACTGACTTCGGATTGATGGTTGGTGCTTATTAACTCATATTAAAATAAATATGCATATGACAAATCCATTAAAAGTACACCGGGTTTGCAAAAATGTATTCATTGAAAATACTTTTCTAGCAGACCTCATCCCTGATCTATCTCAGCTTTCCCTGGTGCTTGTCACATTGCTTTACCTGCGAACTTTTAAGCTCAGGGCCCTTTTTCCCTCTGGCCATAGACTGCTGTCTTTTATACTTTTATCTCTCTTTCTTTTAAAGAAATGGTCAGATTTTCTTTATTCTGCGTAAAGGGAATACTTGCTTATTTTAGAAAATTTAATGCAGCATTGTATAAAGAAGACAAGGAAAATCATTTGCAAGGCCACAGCTTCCCACTTTCTTCTCCACTTTGACTTTGGCTTGGGCAGCTGCAGTCCTTGGGGTTTCTCGCCTCTCTGGGTTAGTCTTCTGTCCGCTTCTCTATCTCTCTCAGCAGGTTCCTTACCTCTCTCTTTAATGGAGAAATTAGAGTGGGTTAGACATAACCTGGCTTTTCCTTCACACCAATCACTTGACTGTCAGTCCTTTCCCCTTTCTCTCAAAGAAGAGGTGTCTGATTTCCATAGCTGCCTCTCCAGAACTTATTAAGATTCTATTAGATTTTAACTTTCCCAGGTCTGTGACTCATCAGCTGGTCCTTCTCTCTCCTACATCTTCAGTTTCTCCTTTCCACGTCCCTTTTATTAAAAAGGTATGTATCTCTAACTAAAAAATAACTTTACCCTACTTTTCCCTTAAATGCCAGTATATCTCCCTCCTTTCTTTTATCACTAAACCCAAACAATTTTCTACTACTCATATGTAGTTCCTGTATGTTCTTGTACCTCATGAGTTTTGCTCCTAATTTTCTAATACTATTTCTGCTAACATTGCTCATCTTCTAACTGTAAATCCAACCCTTATGTCATATTGTATGGTCTATGACACTTTTTATATGAAACCCTTTCTTCTTTTGCTTCTGTTTCTTTAACTGTATTCGTCACTTTTTAAAAAAGTGAGCTCTAGTTTCCTTTGGTGTTGGTCATCCACAGGGTTCCATGATTTTGCCCTTTGCTTCTCCCTCTGCACACTTTCTCTAGAAACTTAACCTGTTCCTGTGATTTTATTTACCTTCTGTGTGGTGATATCTTTGGTATTAGTTAAGTCTAGCTCTCCCTTTCTGTAAGAATCTCTTGCCAGTTGTTTTCTAGAAATATATATTTGACTATTTTGGAGGGATATAGGGTTCAACATGTCTAAAATAAATTTAGTTCTTCATGCAAATTCCCCTGTCTTTAAACACTATCTCTGTTAATGACATCAGAATTCAACTAATTTTTCAGACCTTAGTCAATCTTTGCATGTTTTTCTCCTTATTTCAGGTTCATGTGATCCGAGAGGTAGCTTCCATGGCTCAGGAAAAGTTGGGAGTGTCCTGTGAAGTCATTGATCTGAGGACTGTAATACCTTGGGATGTGGATACAGTTTGCAAGGTATGAATATAATGTGATATAGAGTATCATCTCCTCAAAATCTTGGGCCAGATTTGTTGGTTGTTTGCAAAGAATTATCTTGAAATTTTAAGCTTTAGGAGAATTTTCAACTGATTAAAATACCTAAAAATTTACACCATGAGTGAAATGAATGCTGTCTAGTCAGCTTAATGCTCAAGGAAACAAATCACTTTAGGTTTATTCCCTTCCATAGTTCTGTGTTGAAAATATTATAAAACTGCCCTTCATGCACCCAGCTAGTTTTGAGTTGCGTGAGTAGTAGAGTAGTGCAAATAGCATATCAGGGATATTGAAGTCACCTGTGTTTTTAACTTATTATTGTTTATGGTTTGATATCTAGGTTTAATATCGTCAGTAAATGGTTTGGCTGCATTTTTATTCATTTCCTGTCCAAAAGAGATGGAGATGGATTATTTTAACAACTCACTTTACATAACCTTAATACTGTGGATGACAATTTGAATGCTATGTTGTGGGATTCTGGCTGCTCTGATTCAGTTTTCTATTCAAGTAGTCTCTTCATAGCCTGCTTTCAAGAATGTAGTTTAGTTCTTATTTACTTGGCTATAATCAATATCTTTGCATAAAGATAAATTAAACAGTCTAGATAAAGTGAAGTGCATCTTTTCCCATGTTGGTATATAGGGAAGGTCAGGCTCTTTTTTTTGTGATGGTCTTATCTCCTAAAGTTTAGGTAACACTGCATATATTATTTTTCCTCTTACTTTACTGTTACAGTCAATGAGTCCTACTAAGGATTTTTAAGTTTATTATTTTTAAGAGCTTTGGAATTCTCACAACTTTTACAGGCCATTTCTTAGGCTGTTGCATGAAAACCTGAAGCTACTACTGCTATAAAAATGTAGCATAGCGTGTCTTTAGGTAAGGATTGTTTTATAATTTAGTGGAAGATTTAAGATTTGTTATAGTAAATGTTCTGTAGACTCGATATCATCTAAACACTTGACATGGTTAGAAATGGTTTCAACAATTTCTAAGTCCTTTTATTTATAGTTTCTACAATTAAGAGCAGTATTTCAGGTTGATTTATTCATAACTGCAAGAAAAGAATGCTTTTTGTAGGCATTCTTTGAATTTGAAAATTCAAATCAAGCCAGATACTGGGTTTTCTTTCAATAGACAGATGTTTCAAATTATGGTTAAACTGGGGCTGGTAAGCTTTTCCCCAGAGTGATCTTCTTGTTTGCAGCACTTGGGTTTGTATTTATAGTGTGAATGGTACAGTGGGGTATGATACATACTCAGGGCAAGTACTTTTGAACTCATTCACATATTTAATATTTCCTTAATTTACATACACCCAAAAAAGCATCTGTAGCAGCTTTTAGCAAAACACAAATATACCAACACTCTGAATGTAAAGTGAGGAGAGGTAGAGGAAGAAATAAGGGGAAATTATTTGTATCTATATCAATTTGTTTGGATGGGAGCCCCCCATCTATGCATCCTATTTTATTAAACCTGTGGTTGACTTTTGTGATCTTGTTTGCTTACTGAAAAACATGAAAGAGGGCACCAGAGACCTCTAGTGAAAAAAGTGATGCATAAAAACTGACTTGTCAGCATGATTAGTTTTGTGTTGGGGTGCTTTCATCATGTGGTTTTCTAGTTGATGATCCTCTGGTTATGATAGGAAAGCCAGCTTGTCATTTCTTGATTACTTTTGGTCTATTTGTGAGACTCTTTATTGCTAATAATTGAGCATGTCCTGTTTCATGTATCAAAAGAAAATGTTTGATGCTTGACATCTCTTCTGATATTTGGAGATGATTTTAAAGATGAGGGCCTGAGAGCCCAACACTCATATTAAAAACAAGGCATTTTTTTTGTGTGTAACTACAGTTAAGCTTTTCTTCTTTATCTTTATGAATTCTATAGTAATCAAACTTTGTTTATTATATTCTTCAGTTAGTGCTGTGTTTTATTTATTTATTTTGGTATCATTAATATACAATTACATGAGCAACATTGTGGTTATTAGATTCCCCCCATTATCAAGTCTGCACCACATATCCCATTACAGTCACTGTCCATCAGCGTAGTAAGATGCTATAGAATCACTGCTTGTCTTCTCTGTGCTGTACTGCCTTCCCTGTGCCCCCCGCTGCATTAAGAGTGCTAATCATAATGCCCCTTATTCCCCTTCTCCCTCCCTTCCCACTCCTCCCCCCATCCCAGTCCCTTTCCCTTTGGCAACTGTTCATCCATTCTTGGATTCTTTGAGTCTGCTTCTGTTTTGTTCCTTCAGTTTTTGCTTTTTTCTTATGCTCCACAGATCACTGAAATCATTTGGTACTTGTCTTTCTGCACCTGGCTTATTTTTGCCTATGTTTTCTTCTAAGAGTTTTATGGTTTCATGACTTACATTCAGGTCTTTGATCCATTTTCAGTTTACATTTGTGTATGGGGTTTGACAATAATCCAGTTTCATTCTCTTGCATGTATCTGTCCACTTTTGCCAACACCAGTTGTTGAAGAGGCTGTCATTTCCCCATTGTATATCCATGGCCCCTTTATCATATATTAATTGACCATATATCCTTGAGTTAGTGCTGTGTTTTATGACAAATGTCTTGTGACAAATTTAGATCTCTCAGCTTTATTCATTACATGTTAAATTGAACACCAAAATGTATCTTTTTGAATACCTAATCAAGAAAGACCTGTTAAAAGTAATAATAATTTATTGGATATATACATTAACATACTGTGCATAGTAATATGACTCGGGGACAGTTGAGAATTGGTTATTTTAATCTGAATTTAACTGTGATTTAAAATCATAGTCATACTTTTTTTTAATGTTTTACCTTTTCATTTATTTTTATTTATTTATTTATTTATTTTGGTATCATTAATCTACTGTTACATGTGCAAAATAATGGTTACTAAACTCCCCACTTCATAAGGTCCCACCCACTTACCCAATTAGAGTCACTGTCCATCAGCATAGTGAGATGCTATAGAATCACTCCTTGTTTTCTCTGAGTTGTACAGCCCTCGCCGTGCCCCCCCAACATTATGTCTGCTAATTGTAATGCCCCTTTTCCCCCTTTGTCCCTCCCATCCCACCCATCCTCCCCAGACCCTTTCTCTTTGGTAACTGTTAGTCCATTCTTAGGTTCTGTAAGTCTGCTGCTGTTTTTTTTCTTTTTTTTAAGTTTATTTTGATATCATTAATCTACAATTAAATGAGTAATATTATGGTGATTACACTCCCCCCTTCATTAGGTTCCCCCCCCAACCCCATTACAGTCACTGTCTATCAGCGTAGTGAGATGCCATAGAGTCACTACTTGTCCTCTCTGGGTTGTACAGCCCTCCCCGTGCCCCCCCTAACATTACATCTGCTAATCGTAATGTCCCTTTTTCCCCCTTGCCCCTCCCTTCCCATCCATCCTCCCCAGTCCCTTTCCCTTTGGTAACTATTAGTCTGTTCTTGGGTTCTGTGGGTCTCCTGCTGTTTTGTTCCTTCAGTTTTTTTTCTCAGTTCTTATACTCTGCTGCTGTTTTTTTCTTTCAGTTTTTTTTCTTTGCTCTTGTGCTCCACATATGAGTGAAATAATTTGGTACTTGTCGTTTGCCGCTTGGCTTATTTCACTGAGCATAATACCTTTTAGCTCCATCCATGTTGTTGCAAATGGTAGGATTTGTTTTCTTCTTATGGCTAAATAATATTCCATTGTGTATATGTACCACATCTTCTTCATCCATTCATCTATTGATGGACATTTAGGTTGCTTCCATTTCTTGGCTATTGTAAATAGTGCTACGATAAACATAGGGGTGCATCTGCCATTTTGAAACTGAGCTGCTGCATTCTTAGGGTAAATTCCTAGGAGTGGGACTCCTGGGTCAAATGGTATTTCTATTTTGAGTTTTTTGAGGAACCTCCATACTGCTTTTCACAATGGTTGAACTAATTTGCATTCCCACCAGCAGTGTAGGAGGTTCCCTTTTCTCCACATCCTTGCCAACATTTGTTGTTGTTTGTGTTTTGGATGTTGGCCATCCTCACTGGTGTGAGGTGATATCTCACTGTGGTTTTAATCTGCATTTCTCTGATGATTAGTGATGTGGAGCATCTTTTCATGTGCCTGTTGGCCATCTGAATTTCTTTTTTAGAGAAGTGTCTATTCATATCCTCTGCCCATTTCTTAATTGGATTATTTGCTTTTTGTTTGTTGACGTGCATGAGTTCCTTATATATTTTGGATGTCAACCCCATATCAGATATGTCATTTATGAATATATTCTCCCATACTGTAGGATGTCTTTTTGTTCTACTGATGGTGTCTTTTGCTGTACAGAAGCTTTTCAGCTTGATATAGTCCCACTTGTTCATTTTTGCTTTTGTTTCCCTTGCCCGGGGAGATATGTTCATGAAGAAGTCGCTCATGTTTATGTCCAAGAGATTTTTGCCTATGTTTTTTTCTAAGAGTTTTATGGTTTCATGACTTACATTCAGGTCTTTGATCTATTTTGAGTTTACTTTGGTGTATGGGGTTAGACAGTAGTCCAGTTTCATTCTCTTACATGTAGCTGTCCAGTTTTGCCAACACCAGATGCTAAAGAAGCTGTCATTTTCCCATTGTATATCCATGACTCCTTTATCATATATTAATTGACAGTATATGTCTGGATTTTCTATTCTGTTCCACTGGTCTGTAGATCTGTTCTTGTGCCAATACCAAATTGTCTTGATTACTGTAGCTTTGTAGTAGAGCTTGAAGTCTGGGAGCATAGTTCCCTGTTTTATTCTTCCTTCTCAGGATTGCTTTGGCTATTTGGGGTCTTTTCTGGTTCCATATGAATTTTAGAACGATTTTCTCTAGATCGTTGAAGAATGCTGTTGGTATTTTGATAGGAATTGCATTGAATCTGTAGATTGCTTAAGGCAGGGTGGCCATTTTGACAATATTCATTTTTCCCATCCATGAGCATGGAATTTATTTCCATGTATTGGTTTCTTCTTTAATTTCTCTCTTGAGTGTCTTATAGTTTTCAAAGTATAAATCTTTCACTTCCTTGATTAGGTTTATTCCTAAGTGTTTTATTTTTTTGATGCGATTGTGAATGGAATTGTTTTCCTGATTTCTCTTTCTGCTAGTTCATTTTTAGTGTATAGGAAAGCAACAGATTTCTGTGTGTTAATTTTGTATACTGTAAGTTGTTGAATTCAGGTATTAATTAGTTCTATTAGTTTTGTAGTTGAGTCCTTAGGGTTTTCTATGTACAATATCATGTCATCTGCAAATAGTGACAATTTGACTTTTTCTTTACCAATCTGGATGCCTTGTATTTCTTTATTTTGTCTGATTGCTGTGGCTTGGACCTCCTGTACTATGTTGAATAACAGTGGTGAGAGTGGGCATCCCTGTCTTGTTCCCGATCTTAGATGAAAAGCTTTCAGCTTCTTGTTGTTAAGTATGAAGTTGGCTGTGGGTTTGTCATATATGGCCTTTATTATGTGTAGGAACTTACCCTCTATACCCATTTGTTGAGAGTTTTTATCATGAATGGATGTTGAATTTTGTCAAATATTTTTCAGCATCTATGGAGATGATCATGTGGTTTTTGTTCTTTTTGTTGATGTTTTGGACGATGTTGATGGATTTTCAAATGTTGTACCATCCTTGCATCCCTGGGATGAATCCCACTTGATCATGGTGTATGATCTTCTTGATGTATGTTTGAATTTGGTTTGCTAATATTTTGTTGAGTATTTTTGCATCTGTGTTCATCAGGGATATTGGTCTGTAATTTTCTTTTTTGGTGAGATTTTTGCCTGTTTTGGTATTAGAGTGATGCTGGCTTCATAGAATGAGTTTGGAAGTATTCCCTCCTCTTCTATTTTTGGGAAAACTTTAAGTAGAATGGGTATTATTTCTTCTCTGTATGTCTGGTAAAATTCAGAAGTGAATCCATCTGGCCTGAGGGTTTTGTTCTTAGGTAGTTTTTTGATTACTGATTCAATTTCTTTGCTGGTCATTGGTCTGTTTAGTTTTTCTGTTTCTTGCTTGGTCAGTCTTGAAAGTTGTATTTTTCTAAGAAGTCCATTTCTTCTAGGTTATCCAGTTTGTTAGCATATAGATTTTCATAGTATTCTCTAATAATTCTTTGTATTTCTGTAGGGTCCTTCATGATTTTTCCTTTCTCATTTCTGATTTTGTTTATGTGTATAGATTCTCTTTTTCTCTTAATAAATATGGCTAGGAGTTTATCTATTTTGTTAATTTTTTCAAAGAATCAGCTCTTGGTTTCATTGATTTTTTTCTATTGTTTTATTCTTCTCAATTTTATTTATTTCTTCTGTAATCTTCATTATGTCCCTCCTCCTGGTGACATTAGACCTCATTTGTTCTTCTTTTTCCAATTTCAATAATTCTGTCTTTAGACTGTTCATTTGGGATTTTTCTTCCTTCTTTAAATAGGCCTGGATTGCCATATACTTTCCTCTTAGAAGTGTCTTTGCTGCGTCCCACACACGTTAGGGCTTTGTGCTGTTGTTGTCATTTGTCTCCATATATTGTTTGATCTGTTTTAATTTGGTCGTTGACCCATTGAGTATTTAGGAGCGTGTTGTTAAGCCTCCATGTATTTGTGAGCCCTTTTGTTTTTCTTGTACAATTAGTTTCTAGTTTTATACCTTTGTGATCTGAGACGTTGGTTGGTAGGATTTCAATATTTTTGAATTTTCTGAGGTTCTGTTTGTGGCCTAGTATGTGGTCTATTCTGGAAAATGTTCCATGTGCACTTGAGAAAAATGTGTATCCAGGTGGTTTTGGGTGTAGAGTTCTGTAGATGTCTGTTAGGTGCATCTGTTCTAGTGTGTTGTTCAGTGCCTCTGTGTCTTTACTTATTTTCTGTCTGGTTGATCTGTCCTTTGGAGTGAGTGGTGTGTTGAAGTCTCCTAAAATGCATGCATTACTGTCTGTTTCTTCCTTTAATTCTGTTAGTATTTGTTTCATATATGTAGGCACTTCTGTATGGGTGCATATATATTTATAATGGTTATATGCTCCTGTTGGACTGACCTGTTCACTATTATATAATGTCCTTCTTTATCTCTTGCTACTTTCTTCGTTTTGAAGTCTATTTTGTCTGATACAAGTACTGCAACACTTGCTTTTTTCTCCTTGTTGTTTGCATGAAATATCTTTTTCCATCCCTTCACCTTTAGTCTGTGTATATCTTTGGGTTTGAGGTGAGTCTCTTGTAAACAGCATACAGATGAGTCTTGCTTTTTTATGCATTCTATTACTCTGTGTCTTTTGATTGGTGCATTCAGTCCATTTACATTTAGGGTGATTATCGATAGATATGTACTTATTGGCATTGGTGGCTTTAGATTCGTCGTTACCAAAGGTTCAAGGGTAGCTTCTTTACTATCTAACAGTCTAACTTAAGTTCTTGTTAAGCTATTTTAAACACCGTCTTATGATTCTTTATTTCTCTCTCTTCTCCTTCCTCCTCCATTCTTTATATACGAGGTGTTTTATTCTGTACTCTTTTACATTTCCTTTGACTGTTTTTGTGGATAGTTGATTTTACTTTTTGCCTATTTTAGTTAGTATTTGGATGGTCTGCTTTCTTTGCTATGATTTTATTTTCTCTGGTGACATCTTTTTAGCTTTGGAGTGCTTCCATCTAGAGCAGTCCCTTTAAGATACCCTGTAGAGGTGGTTTGTGGGAGGCAGATTCCCTTAGCTTTTGCTTGTCTGGGAATTGTTTAATCCCTCAAATTTAAATGATAATCATGCTGGATACAGTATTCTTGGTTCAAACCCCTTCTGTTTCATTATGTTAAGTATATCATTCCATTCTCTTTTGTTTTCTTTGAGAAGTCTGATGATAGTCTGATGTGTTTACCTTTGTAGGTGATCTTTTTTCTCTCTCTAGCTGCCTTCAATACTCTGTCCTTATCTTTGATCTTTGCCATTTTAATTATTATGTGTCTTGGTGTTGTCTTCCTTGGGTCCCTTGTGTTGGGAGGTCTGTGGGCTTCCTTGGACTGAGAAAGTATTTCCTTCCCCAGCTTGGGGAAGTTTTAAGCAATTATTTCCTCAAAGACACTTTCTATCCCTTTTTCTTTCTCTTCTTCTGGTACTCCTATAATGTGAATATTGTTCTGTTTGGATTGTTCACACAGTTCTCTTAATATTCTTTCATTCGTAGAGATCCTTTTTCTCTCTCTGCCTCAGCTGCTCTGTATTCCTGTTCTGTGATTTCTATTCCATTAACTGTCTCTTGCACCTTGTCCATTCAGCTCTTAAGCCTGTCAATCGCATGTGTGATTTCTGCATTGGCTTTCCTCACTTCCTCCCTTAGGTCTTGCATGTTTCTCTGTAGATCCATCAGCATGGTTATGACTTTTACTCTGAATTCTTTTTCAGGAAGATTGTATAAATCTTTACCATGGCCCTCTCTCTGGGGTTGTGTGGGTAGTCTTTGTCTGTACCATATTCCTCTGTCTTTTCATGGTAATCGAAGTGGTCGTTGGTATGTGCCACATGTGTTAGCTGGGAGAACAAAGTCCCTTACTGCTTGGTGTTCTCCTTGTCCTTCTCCGGGGTCTGAACTGGTTTCTTGCACACCGGGAGGCAGTCTCTCGAGAATCCCCAGAGCTGCCTGTATGAGGGGTCGCCCTCAGCCTAGGCTATAGCACTGCGGGGGTTTGCAGTCTCGCTGGGTGCCTTCTCGTCCCCTTGGTGCTTTCCATCCCTTGTTGTGGGTTCTGGGTTCCTTCCTGCTTAGCTGCGCGCCAGCCGGGAGTAGATTCTGTAAGGTTGCTGTGGGCGGGGTCGCTCCTCCGCTGTTCTGCAGCAGTGGCGGATCCCGCACCCTTTGCGGCACTGGCCAAGGTAGTGGTGGGGGGAACGAATGGGAGGCTGCTGATCTCTGTGGGAAGCCTCAGCATGGCTGCTTTGCCTGACCACTGTCCAGGGTTCCGAAATTCCCCATGATTCCTAGCCTGCTGGGCTGAGTGCGCTGGGATGATTTTGTTCTGCTGTTGGGCCCTTGTCTCTTTAAGAGTTAAAAAAAAAAAGCGTGTGCTTTTCTTTTGTCCTGGGGAGCCGGCTGAGGGGACCCGCTTGCAGTCTCTGTCTAGGATCATGCCCTTTGTTTCTCTAATCTCCGATACACCAGGCGATATGTGTCAGCGCTCCCGGTGCAGATCACCAGGGCTTGTTATTTGTTGGGCTTGTGCTTCCACTCCCTCCACACTCTTATTCTTTTCCTCCCACCAGGGTGCTGGGGGAGTGCTCGGTTCCCACCAGGTCGCGGCTTTGTATCTTACCCAGTTCGTGAGGCACTGATGTCTCACACCGCCATCTTCCCAGAAGTCTCATAGTCATACTTTTTGCTTAAGCCTTGAAGCATTGTTTGGGAGTTAAAAGCCTGAAAATTTGCTTGGGCACAGAGAAACAAGCAAAGTTTTTGAATTTGCTCAGGGAAGCTTCAAAATTAGAGACTTGAGTGGACTTAAAAACCATAACCAATTTATCTATTCAATTCTGAACCTGATAATTGGACGCTAAGCTGGACGCCTTTGCAAGTTGAATAGAAATCTTCAGTTTTGAGGTACTTAGGAGAGAGAGACCTATTCTGGGGAGTGGGGATATGGGTAAAGGTGGAGTGGGCTCAAGAACATCAGTGATGAGAGCTGAAAGCTCTGAAATGAGTGGTGAATTGACAATGATCTGCAGCTGCTTTTTCCTTGGGGCCATCTGCCAATTAAGCCTCAGCTAGAAGCCAGTAATCCAGGTGTGTAGAACTCACACTTCCTGGGGCTGTAAGGACAGAATTGGAAACTTAAGGGGTCTTAAACACACAGTTGACTTGCCTCTCCAGATATTTGCCAAATTCCAAAGCTGTGTATGGTGGGAACTAAGCAGAAAATACCTGAAAAGCTGAGCCATTGGTTGAGGTTGAAGTGATAAAAACCATTCATACTCTGAATTAAAAGCTGTGGAATCTGGCTTTAGGATTGGATGCAAATCAGAAGTAGATCAAACCTTCCCAAATCCACAACACAGCCTCTACCCATCCCATATCAGATCCTTAGTGGATTAATGCAATTTACCTTCTGCTCTGTCTGCCCAGCAGAACAGGGAGTCAGTTCTCCAATCATCTGGAACCTCTGAATCCGTATTAAAAAAAAAGATTAAGTATATGAAGAGGTAGGACCATTTGCTCAAAAACCAAGAGAAAATACAAACACTGGCAGAAACACAGGTGATCCAGATATTGGAGTTAGCAGACAAAGACTTTGTGATTATTATGTTTAGGAACTGTCTTGCCAATGGGTTTCAGCCCCAGGCAAGTTCATTGTGGATTCAGTGTGATCAAAGAAATTGACAGCAAAATGTTCTTTGGGGTGAAAGGGTTTATTACCCAGCTTGTTCTCCCGGTGGTAGGTCGAGCACTAGTGTCTCTGCCTCCACCCGGAGCACTGGGCCGAGCTCTTTGTATAGCACAATAATAGCTTATTGTCTAAAGGTGTGGAAGCGGTAGCCTAGCAACAGGCCAGTTACATCATCCGGTGGTTTAAGTTCAGTGAGGATCCTGGCCATAGGAACCCCAACTTCCCTGCAGGAACATAGAGGAAAGGTAGCAAAAGAGGTAAGAAAATGGAGAATTATCCTAGAGAATGTGTGTATATGTGTTTCAGATATTGTAGAAGCCAAAACAGTTTGACAGTGAGAAGTCAGTGGATGTATTTATACACATATTGGGTTTAGTAGATGATAGTACTAGATGAAGTACAGGCAAGTTAATAGAAAATGTCCACACTGAAGCAAACTGAAAAAAATAAGACTAAAACAGAAAAGACCATAAAGCACATTTGAATCTGATTGGAAGATCTCTCCCACATACAGTTTGAATTCCAGAAGGAGAAGAAATAATGAATTGGTCAGAAACAGTATCTAAAATATTTCTCGTGAAACTTTCAGAACATCAACATACTCAAGATACCTGTAAGAAGGATATATTGAAAGAAGACCATATCCATTAGCACAGTGGAGTGACATCTTAAATTGCTGAAAATGTCAAGCTAGAGTTCTATACCCAGTGAAAAGATAATTTTAAAGTTAAGGTGAAATAAAAAGTTAAGGCAAATAGAAATTGAGAGAATTGATCACCAGCACATTTTCACTAAAAGAAACACTTATAGAGGAGTTACTTAAAGGAAAAAATGATCCTAGAAGAAAGTCAGGATGAGCTTATATGGGCTTAATTTTCTCTTCTAATATTAAGTGTAAAATTTTTATTAGATTATAATAAGTCAAGGATGCATGTTGTAACCTGTAGAGTTAGCAACTGAAGTAGTGAAAGTAAATCTAGAAATTTAAAAAGGGAATTGTAGATTAATACAAATAATTGGTTAAACTAAAAGAAAGGAAAATATGTACAAAAACAGGTGTCAATAGGAAGCAGTAAGATGACAGATACCCAGGTATATATGTAATTAAATTAAATGCAAATGGGTTAAATGATCCTAGTAAAATACTCAGATTGTCAGATTTCATTAAAAAGCACCACCAACAACATGCAACTTAAAAGACACATATTTTAAATATAAGGACACAGAAAAGTTGAAAGGGACAGAAAAAACTTATGTAGTTGTACTAACTTCAAATAAAGCTTTTAAGCAAGAACCACAACTAGAAATAAAGAGGAACATTTCATAATGCTAATGGAATTAGTCCACTGTGAAGATGTCAATCTTAAATCTTCCATCCTAAATAGCATAGCATGGCTTCAAAATATATAAAACAAATAAAACATGAAACTACAAGGCAATATAGACATATCCACAATCATAGTGGGAGACTTTGACACCCCTCTTAAAAATTGATCAAAGAGATAATATTGGTAAATATATAGAAGATCTGAGCACACAGTTAATAAATCTGTCCTCATTGTGTACCCAGATGTGCAAGAAATCATCTTTTTTTATTGAAGAATAATTGACCTACAATACTTTATTAGTGTCAACTGCATAGCATAGTGATTTGATATTTATATACATCATGAAATGGTTACCAAAGAAGTCTGGCTCAATTGAATATGGAACATTTGTCAAAATTGACCAGGTGCTCGGACATAAACATAACCCTAAAAAATTTCAAAAGTTTGAAGTCATTTAGTGTATGTTCTGAAAATACTGGAATCCTGTTAGAAAAAGATAACTTGAAAAGTCCCAGCTTCCTACAAATTAAATAATTTACATTTGCTCATGGGTTGTTAAGAAAAACAGGAATTAGTACTTCTACTGAACTGAATGGTTATGAAGATACATATCACAATTTTCAGGATTCAGCTAAAGTCATGCTAGAGGGAACTTTAAAAAAACTGGTAATGTTTGTAAAACATCAAAAAGTCATATTAAGGGAGAAATTGAGTAATGCATGTATGAGAGCTTTATGTATAAAATCATAACATTATTCAGACAATTAATAAGGAAGATCCAAACAAACTGAAGTACATCTCATGTTAATTGATTATAGGGTTAAGAATAGGCAAGGCAGTCTTGAAGAGAGCTGAAGGACTTGTATAAAGGTAGACAAATGGACCAGTGGAATAGAATAAAGAGTCCCAAAACAGAGTTGTTCATCTGATTCAGGACAAAGGTGACAGTGCAATTCAGAGAGGAAAAGGTGATGCTGAATAAATGATGCTGGTTTATTGGGCACCGTGGAAACCAATTATGTTAATCCTTAACCACTCAAACATGAATTCCAAGTGGACTGCAGATCTAATTATGAATTATAAAGGTCTTGGGAGGATCACTGAATATTGTTATGATTTTGGGTAGGCAAAGATTTGTTGAACAAAACAAAAAAACAAACACATTTTAAAAAGGATAAAAAAACTGGACATTAATATTAAAATATTTATTCCTCAAAAGGCCCCAATGAGAGAGTAAATAGATTTGGAGAAACTGATGGAAATTTATACCCTGAAATATGAAGAACTGCTATAATCAAAAGGAAAAATATCCACATGTATATCCATGTAGGTAGCCATGTATCCCAATAGATACCTGGGCAAAAGGCTTGAAAAGGCTTTTCACAAAGGAAGACATCCAGATGACCAATAAATACATGAAAAATTGCTCAATTTTAATCATTAGGATATGGAAATTAAAGCTATAATGCAGGAGGCAGCAAAAAGATGGTGAAGTAGGATAGCAGTTGAACACTTCCTCCCACATACACTCTTAGGGAGTAACTGCAGCAAATACACCTCACCCTGAAAATGACCTGAAGGCTGCAGAACAGACCACCTACCCTTGGGGAAGGAGAGAGACCCACACAGAGAAGAGTAAAAGGGGAGATAGATCTGGACCCAAGCCCTATTCCATCCCAGCCCATAAGCAGGAGGGAAAGGAGTGGAGTAGAAGGGGATAAATACTCAGGAATATGGCACACTTGGCCCTGGAGATCTGCTCTGGGAGAGTCCACATTGCAGTGGGTTTTGGTGTTTAATGGGGCTGGACACCTGAGAGTTGGAGCAGTGTGGGGGCTGCGATTCCTTTCCCTTGAGGAGGACCTGAATGTTCTGTCTGTCTCACTGAGACCCAACACAGAGGCAGCAGTTTAAAAGATTTACCAGCAGCGGAAAGTGTTCCAGAGGGGTGGGAGTTGGAGGGACCTCTCTCCAGAGGAGAGAGGGCAAAGAAATGATGCTTTTGCAGCCCTTACTCAGCCCAAATGTTGGATGCCCTCGGGAGCCAGCTCCAAAAAGCTCTGTCTTCCTTACTAGTTGCTCAACCCCATGGAGGTGCTCCTGTGGGCACTTGCACACCCTCCCACTCTGCCCAGCAGTGGTCTGACTTTACCAGCTGACAAACGGGGAGGGGATGACACTTTCCCATTTCTCCTTGTCTGCCATCAGTTCTCTTGGTCAGTGCTTGGGGGAGCCAGCTCTAAACTCCCCACCTCCCTTGCAGGCAGCCCAGCCCCACAGCCGTGCTCCACTGTGTACCTGCTCTGCCCAGCCCACTTGGCCCAGCAGCAGTCTGATTGTGCTGACAGGTAGAGGGCAGACACTTTCTCAGCTCTCCACTTTCCTGACTCTCTGGCTCTCCTGGCCCTCCAGGTCCTCCCTCAGCTCACCTGTCCAGGTGTTGTGGGAGCCGGCTCTAAACTGTAGTTAAACTCTAAACCCAGTGTCTCATGGTGTACCTGCCCCAGCCAGCACACTTGTGGAGTAGAGGAAAAGAATAAAAAGGAAGTGATTTTTAAATTGTGTTTGAAATAGAATGACCATAGTTGTAATATAGACTGTTATATAGTTAGAAAGCTATCTATAAATCTTAGAGTAACTACAAACCTAAAGCCTATAAATAGATACACAACAAATTAAAAAAAGAAATCCATTTACAAGAATAAAGAAAACTATCACATAACAAGAGAAGAATATAAGAAAGGAAGAAAGGATCAGAGAATAATTACTAAAACAACCAGAAAACAATTAATAAAATAACAATAAGTACATACCTATCAATAACTACCTTAAATATAGGTGAACTGAATACACCAAGCAAAAGACACAGGGGCAGAATGGATAAGAAATGAGACCCATCTATATGCTGCCTACAAGAGACTCATTTCAGACCTGAAGACATACATAGACTGAAAGTGAAGGGATGAAAAAAGATATTTTATGCAAATAAAGGGAGAGAAAAGCAGAAGTAACAGTACTTACATCAGACAAAATAGACTTCAAAACAAAGAAAGTAATGAGAGACAAAGAAGGATATTCCATAATGACAAAAGGGTCAGTTCAACAAGAGGATATAACAATTGTAAATACCTATACACCAAACATAGGAGCACTTAAATATATAAAACAAATACTAACAGACCTAAAGGGAGAAATAGTCATATTAGGATATTTTAATACCCCACTTATATCAATGGATAGATCATCCAGACAGAAAATTAAGGAAACAGATGTTGAATGGCACATTAGACCAGATGGGCTTAATAGATATATACAGAACATTCCATCCAAAAGCAGCAGGATACACACTTTTCTCAAGTGCACATGGAATCGTCTCCAGATAGATCACATATTAGGACACAAAAAGAGCCTCAATAAATTAAAAAAAGATTAAAATTGTATCAGATATATTTTCAGATCACAGCAGTATGAAACTAGAAGTAAATAATGTGAACAAAAAAGCCTGCAAACACATGGAAGCTAAACAACAGGTTCTGTATAATCAATGGATCCATGAACAAATCAAAACAGAATTCAGGCAATACATGGAGCCAAATGAAAACAAAAGTACAATGGTTCAAAATAAGTGAGATAAGCAAAAGTGGTTCTAAGAAAGAAGTACATAGCCTACCTCAAGAAACAAGAGCAATCCCAAATAAACAGTCTAAACTACAACTAAAGAAACTAGAAAAAGAAAAATGAAACCCTAAGTTAGAAGGAGGGGCATTATGCTGATGGACAGTGACTGTAATGGGGTTGGTGGGGGGGACCTAATGAAGGGGGTAGTTTAATAACCATAATATTGCACATGTAACTGTAGATTAATGATACCAAAATAAATTATAAAAAAAGGAGAGGCATTAGTAAAGGTCAGAGCAGAAGTAAATAAAATAGAGAAGAATACAACAATAGAAAAAAATCAATGAAACCAAGGGTTGTTTCTTTGAGAAAATAAACAAAATAGACAAACCCCTACTCAGACTTATCAAGGAAAAAAGAGAGGACACAAAGTCAGAGCCAAAAAATGAAAAGTCACCACAGAAATATAAAGAATTATTAGAAAATTATTAGAAAATCTATGAAAAGCTATATGTCAATAAACTGGACAGCTTAGAAGACATGGACAAATTCCTAGAAATGTGCCATCTTCCATGAGTGACCCAAGAGGAAACAGAATTTAAACAGACCAATTGCCAAAAATGAAATTGAACGATTAATCAAAAAACTCCAAACAATCAAAAGGCCAGGATAGGACAGCTTCACAGCTGAATTCTACCAAACATTTAAAGAAGAGCAATACCCACCATTCTTAAAATGTTACAAAAAACAGAAGAGGAGGGAATACTTCCAAATGCATTCTATAAGGCCAACATCATTCTAATGCCCAAACCAGACAAAGACACTGCAAAAAAAGAAAATTATAGACCAATATCCCTGATGAACATAGATGCAAAAATCCTCAACAAAATATTAGAAGATGAATTAAAAAATAACATCAAAAGGAACATCCATCATGACCAGGTGGAATTTATTCCAGGGATGCAAGGATGGTACAACATTCAGAAATCAATCAATATCCACATTAACAAAAGGAAGGGTAAAAACTGTATGATCGTCTCAATAGATGCTGAAAAGCATTTGACAAAATTCAACAACCATTCATGATAAAAGCTCTCAACAAAATGGGTTTAGCAGGATTGTACCTCAGCGTAATAAAGGCCATATACAACAAACCCACAGCTAGCGTCATACTGAATGGCAAAAAGCTGAAACCTCTTTCTTTATAATCAGGAACAAGACAGGATCTCACCACTTTTACTCAACGTAGTACTGGAGGTTCTAGCCACAGCAACCACACAAGATACAGAGATAAAAGGCATCCATATTGGTAAGGAAGAAGTAAAATTGTCACTATTTGCAGAAGACATGATGCTGTATATAGAAAACCTTAAGAACTCCACCAAAAAACTGGTAGAACTAGTAACTGGATTCAGCAAAATTACTGAATACAAAATCGGTATACAGAAATCTGATGTATTCCTATACACTAACAATGAACTAGCAGAATGAGAATTCAGGAAAACAGTTCCATTTACAATTGCATCAAAAGAATAAATACCTAGGAATAAACCTAAGGAGGTGAAAGACCCATACTCTAAAAACTGTAAGATACTGATAAAAGAAATTGAAGAAGACACAAATAGATGGAAATCATTAATATTATCAAAATGGCCATCCTGCCAAAAGCAATTTACAGATTCAATGCAATCCCTATCAAAATACCAACAGCATTTTTCAATGAGCATACACAGCAAATAATTCTAAATTTCAGATGGAACCACAAAACACCCCATCAGCCAAACAACCTTTTTTTAAAAGTATATATATTTATTTATTTATTTCAGACAATAGTTTTTCTTCAGTTCTTTAGGACTTAGCTCTTTGCATAGGCTTTGGTGCAGGTCATGGAGCAGCACCCACAGGTCTAAATCAGGGTGCGGTGTTTGGTCCTTCTGTGCCTCACAGGAATGATTCCTGACTACCTTGTTGTGAATTGCACAGTAATGTAGCTTAACATACAGCTTAGGAAGCACATAAGTGTTGAATACACTTGCTTCAGAAATACCCCTGATAGCAGTGACCTCTACTATATTTTGAATGACAGACTTCTTAATGGCCTTGTCCTTGGGCAAACATTGTGTGCAGTTAGAGCAGTGGATAGGATGCGCATGGCTGCAGCCCTTTTTGGCATGTGTATTGGTCCTTTTTCTCTTGGTCATGTTCTCAGAGAGGCCTGAGAGAGCCCAAAGCGATCTTGAGAAAGAAGACCAAATCTGGGGGTATTATGCTCCCTGACTTCAAGCTCTACTGCAAAGCTACAGTAATCAAAACAGTATGGTACTGGCACAAGAACAGACCCATAGATCAATGGAACAGAATAGAGAACCCAGATATAAACCCATGCATATATGGTGAATTAATGTATTATAAAGGAGCCATAAATGTACAATGGGGAATAGACAGTCTGTTCAATAAATGGTGTTGGGAAAGCCAGACAGGTACTTGCAAGAGAATTGAACTGCATTACTCCCTAACCCCAAAACAAAAATAAACTTGAAGTGGATTAAAAACCTAAATATAAGACATGAAAACATAAAACTCTTAGAGAAAAACAGGCAAAAATCTCTTGAACGTAAGTATGAGCAAATTTTCTGGGCTTGTTTCCCTGGGCAAGGGAATCCAAAGCAAAAATGAACACGTGGGACTACATCAAACTAAAAAGATTCTATACAGCAAAGGACACAATTAACACAACAAAAAGGCTATCTAGGGTATGGGAGAAGATGTTTGTAAATAGGATATCTGATAAGGGGCTAACATCCAAAATACATAAAGAATTCATACAACTCACCACCAAAAAAACAAAACCCAATTAAAAACTGGGTGGAAGACCTGAACTGACATTTCTTCAAAGAAAAAATACAGATGGCCAACAAGCACATGAAAAGGTGCTCCACATCGCTAATCATCAGGGAAATGCAAACCAAAAATACAATGAAATATCGTCTCACACCAGTTAGAAAGGCCACTATCCAAAAGACAAGAAATAACGTGTTGTCAAGGTTGTGGAGAATGGGAATCCTCTTACACTGTTGGTGGGAATGTAAATTGCTGGAGCCACTATGGGAAGCAGTATGGAGATGTCTCAAAAAACTAAAACTAGAAATACCATATGATCTAGTAATTTCACTTCTAGAAATTTACCCAAGGGAAAAATCTCTTTCCAAAGGATACATGCACACCTGTGTTTATTCCTGCATTATTTACAATAGCCAAGATAATGGAAGTAATCAAAGTATCCATGAATATATGAATAAAGAGGCTGTACGTATATACAATGGAATATTACTTGGCCATAAAAAAGAAAGAAATCCTGCCTTTTGTGACAACATGGGTGGACTTAGAGGGTATTAATGCTAAGTTAAATAAGCCAGGCAGAGGAAAACAAATACCATATGATTTCACTTATCTGTGGAATTTAAAAACAAAATAAAACAGAACGAACAAAACAGTAGTAGACTCAGATACTGAAAAGTGACTGGCAGTTACTGTGGGGAGGGGTTGGGTTGGGGTGGGTGGATGAAATAGATGGTGATAAAGATGCATAAAATCCCAGTCATAATGTAAATTAGTCAACAGTGATGAAAATACAGCATAGAGAATATAGCCAGTGGTTCTGTAACATCCTTCTGTATTGATAGTACCTGCTGTAGTTGTGATGAGGATTTAATAGCATATATAAATGTTGAATCACTATGTTGTATACTTGAAACTAATGTAATATTGGATATCACCTCCAAGATACATAACAAAAAATATGTAATAACAAGAGAAGCCAATTTGATAAGGCCACATCCTGTGTGGTTGCAGGCTTATGACATTCTGGAAAAGGCAGAACTGTACTGATGGTCAGTAGATTAATGGTAAACTAGGTGCTCCCGTTTGAATGAATAATGAAATAAAGCAACAGCAAGAAGAAAGAAACTGTGATGTGGGGCCACTGAGGAGACCATTCTGGTAAAGTGAAGAATACTCCTGGCTCCTGGTGTCAACAGGTTGTGGAGCAGCCCATACCTAATGTACTCCTGTTGGGAATATAAACTGCTACAACCATTAGAAAAATGAAATTGCTTGGCATTTTCTGCCTGAATCCTATGACCCAGCAATTCCACTCCTGTGTATATACCCCACAGAAAAGTACAAAATGTAAGTTCAAGAATATTCGTGGGTGCACCATTTCTAGTAGCCTCACACTGAAACTACATAAATGCACATCAACTAGAGGATGGAAAAATAATAAAGTAGAATATTGTTTTGCAATGAGAAAAAGTGAACTAAAACTTTAATGTAACAGTGTGTTTCATCACACAAAGTCAATTTGAGTTAAAGAAAAAGTCATATACAAATAGGTATATACTATAGGGTTCTATTTATATAAAGTTCACAAATGACAAAACTGTGTGGTGTTGTAGGTCAGGTATGTGATTGTCTAGTGGTTCATGATTGGAAGAGGGTATGAGGGCTACAAGTTGCTGGTAACAGTTCCTTGTTCTCAGTATGGTTCTATTTTTTTTTAAATATGTTTTCAGTTTTATGTAGGTTCTGTTTTTTGAAATTGAGCATAACACTTCGTGCACTTTTTTTGCGTATATGTTATCTTTCAACAGAAAGTTAAAACAAAGAAAAGGAAGAATAAAAGCCCTGTTGCTCCCACTGACTAGTTTCCTTGAATTTGTACTGCAGTGGGTCCTTTTTATAGACTTAGGGAGAGCCATGTTGTACTTTGTCCCGGAGGAGTTTCTTTTGTCATTCAACTCTATCCATACCCTTTGTTCGACTTCTCCTCATAACCAAGCTCAGTTGTCACAGTGATGTAAAACAGGAGCTTCTAAGCAGAACTGCTTTTCCTGAGACTTTCCAGGAGTAAGAACAGTAATTAAACGTTGTGGACTTGAATGGATTTTGCTGCTCAGATACAGACCACATTCAAATGAGTTGGAAAGTGATCTCCAAGTTAACAAGCAGTGTCCTGCACAGAGTTAGTCAGACTTTGAGGTGCTGTCCGGCTTGAAAAGAAGTTTTTTTTTTTTTTTTTTTTTTTTTTTTAAATGGATAGAAGTTCAGAGAAGCTGCTTAGGAAAAATAAGAACTTAATGTTGTCAGGAAAATGACGGGCTTTGAAAGAAACTCAGGATTTCAAGAATAGTATTGTCACTCAATTTAGAATTTAACTACACACAACTCTGCAAAAAAGAAAATGACAATTTACAAGGTGTAGTTGATTTCCACATTCTTATAGAGAAGAGAGAATTGACACAATTTTGACATGCTCATACTCCAATTGAAGATTAAATTATGCTAATGAAATAAATAATAAATATACCTTGGAGTCTTTTTAAATTTCTTTTTCATGCTCTGCCTTGCCACATCAATTCCAAAGCAGATTCTGCTGGGTTTGCCTCCATAGTTTGTCCAAAATCTGACTGCTGGCCCTACTGATGTTACCCTGATCATAGTCCAAACTACTAACATTTCTCACCTGGGCTTAGACTATAGCTTCCAAACTACTGCCTCAGCTTCTGCCCTTTTCTTGCCATAGGCAGAGTTGATCCTTTCAAACAGTAGTCACATCATATCCCTTCTAGTCTCAAAAGGTCTCAATCGTTTCTCATTAAACATTAAACTCCGTGCAAAAAAATTCCTTACCAACTGCTGCAGGGATTGACCTGATCCCACCACTCTTCACCTCACACTGCCTGTCCATTCTTCAGGAGATGCTCCTGGTTGACTTTCAGCCAAGTTACTCATTAGGTCACCTGTCAGACGTTATTTTCTCATTAAGGCTTTCTCTGACCATTTTAGTTAATATTGGATTCCATCCCTCCTATCAGGACCCCTTTCCCATCTTTGTCTCTAGAGGTATTAAAACAATCTAACATAGTATGTGATTTTTATTATTTTTCTGTGGATCTTTCTTACCCCCACTAGACAGTAGGTTCTGTGAGGGTGGGTATTTTTGTCTGTTGGCTCACTGCTGAATTCTCAGTACCTGAAACTGCCTAGCATAGGCTTGGTGTGTTTAGTAAATACTTGCTAACAAATTATGAATGTCAGCAATAGAAAATTTGGTAATATACTATGAAAACTATTAAAGTATAGAACCATCTTGAATTTGGTACTTGTTGCTTATATGAAAGAGTAAAAACTCTGTAATATTGCTTTATGAATAAAAATTGCTTTATAAATAAATTTAAGTTAAAGCGGTTATTTAAAAGTTTAAAGTTTTAGTGTGACTTTGTTTTATTTTTAACAGTTGTCCTTTTTTCCCAATGACATGCAGAAGTTATTCATTTGAATTCTCATTAGAATATTACCAATTTATTCAAAAAGGCAAAGTGAAATTGGCTACAGTAAACTGCAGCTATCTATAATTTCTGAGAAATGAGTTCTCATAATTTTCTGCATAGATGAGAGTTACTGTTCTGTATAGCAGCTTTTAAAATTTCTTAACCTTTTGGATGTCAATATTTCTAAAACCTTTTCACTTACATTTTCTCAAAGAAAACATAATGTATATAATTTCATCTTTTAAAATTAATTTAGTCCAAATGAGCATAGATTATACTGACTGTATTGACATTTATATTTATTGAGGTTATATGGGTGTTTACTTCATTGATACATTTCTGTGCTTAATTTTCATGATTTTAAGCCTTTTTAAATGTGAATTTTATTTTTTGGCTTCCTCATTATTGCCAGCTGTGTATGGGATCCAGCTGACCAGACTTTATAACTGAGACATGTACATTGGCCAGGGAAGGTCTGTAATGTATTTTCATTAATAAGGAACATACACTTTACTCTTCAAACCGTATGATATCCACTTGAGCTTTTCAGTACCATTCTCTTCTCGTTCCCTCATCTGTATTGCAGGTGGGTCACTGTCACGGCGTTAGTGCTGGAAGAGGCCAGCCTGGGCCTTCTCCCTTTGGTGTGCCTGCTGGTCCTAGGAATGACCTGTGACTTTTATATCCATCATGACTGTTAAGCGCTGCTTCTGATTAGGTTTTTTCTCTGTACAAACATTATGTGCCACAAGAGACATTCCCCCCCCAACCCCCCAAGTAATTTACTTTCTTTTGAGGTACTTGGGGTTTTTCAAAAAAAAACTTTTAAGAAAGGAAATAATATAGGAAGGATTTTCTGGTCTATCCCCTCTATGCCTCTCTCTACCTCTAGCTTTCTCTTTTAAACCTGAATTATGTAGCAGAAAATGATGTTGTGCCAGTAGATGCAAATGGTTGTTCTTTGGCTGCATTTTGAGGCCTCTGTAGGCTCAGAGTATTTTGGGGGTAGATCTGTCATTGGAGCAGGGCAGGGCCTCAGCAATACTACGTAGTGGGGCAGAAGCTGGAAGTCACTGCGCTGTGGCATGGAGTGACCATGGGAGGTGGGGCTTCAGTGTCCCTAGATTTAACATCCTTTCCTTCTACCCTTTCACCTTTTTCCATTCTTGCTTCGAAAGACTACGTTGGCACCCTGGATAAAGAGTTAAGTTGGGTTCTAAGGCTGGCAGAATGGGGTGGGTGTGGGGAGATTCTGGGAGCAGAGAGTCCTGCAATAAAAAAAGAAAGGGCTGCATAAGAGTGGGACTGGCGAGGGAGTTGTGCCTAGGTCATCAGGATGGGGTGATCATTTAAATGTAAAGAACCAAGTTTGCTTAGTCTTGCATGTGGTGTTAATAAGTGTATTTGTGAATACTGCAAAACATGCTTAGAAGGCCTATAGTGCCCTTGAAAGTAAACACAAAAACATATGGATTATGTTTTATTACTTTAATTCTAATTTTGTAGCTTTTAAGTTTGTTTTCATTTTCATAGGGTTGATTTAGACTGCCATAGATACCATTTTCATTAAGATGGCGAGCTAACACTAGCAAGATAGTATTTAGGGTCTGTACTTTGTCCTGAATGTCTCTAAATTGTTTTAATGGGGAAGTTGGAGAATTTGTCTTTAGAGAACCCATAATGGTTTGGTGCTACTAGTTGTACAGACATATATTCTTAGTTGATTTCTTGGACCTAATTGAATAACTCAGTAATTGAATACTAGTTCTTTTCTTTGAGGCTTTTAATTTGTGAGGGGGACAGGAAAGACTATATGAATGAATGAGAACAAAATCATAGCCACAGGGTGGGCATTGGGCTTGGGAAGGGAGTTAGCTGGTGATTACCCACCTATACCCACCAGAGGCCTCTCATAAGCCAACTTAATGGTTAAGGGCACCCGTTTCCTTTGTGGGGCCTGGTTCTGTCATTGCAAACTAGGCGGATTTTATGTTAGAGCTCTGAGTAACTAGTATGATAGTGATGCTGGGGTTCTTGTTCACGAAGCCGAAGAATGAGCTTCATAAACACGCAAGGTAGGAGAGCAAGGTACAGGCTTTTATGTAGAAATAAAGTGAAAGGACAGAGCTCCCGGCTCATGCAAGGAGGGGACAAGAGAGAGTCTGGTGTGCTGCGTTGTCTAGGGGGTTTTATAGGCAGATGAGGATTTTTTGAGAACATGAAAAAAAGTTTAAGGGTGAAGACCTGCTAAGTGGTGTCTGAACACCCAGAATTAACTTAACACAAGGAATTTCTCGCCCCATCTCTCTCTCTGGGATACTGGTGTCTTGGTCTAGGAGCATATCAAAAGGTGGCCTGCCCAGCCCCGAAGGTGGGCTGAGGTATTGTCTGTTTGCTAAAGAGTAAGTTAAGAATCCTGCTTCCCAAACTTCCTGAGTGTTAAAATGCAATCTTATCTTTAAGGTGGAATTTTTGCTGCCTTTTACTACGTTGTTTACAGCTGGGTCTGCATGCTAAATTAGTTGCCCAGTTTGTAAAATCACTTCATCATATTTGAAAGAGGAAGGACAGCACATAGGCCTGGGCCTTTTAGCATGCTAAAGTGAATCTTACAAATGATTAGCATAATAAAAACATGTGCTACTCTTCTTTGTCTGGGGAACATTAACTGATCTTACTGAAGAATGACCCTAGAGCTTAATGTTTAACACAGAGTTTTGGTAGGGGGTTTCCTTGCTTGTAGTTACATTGCTCTGACTGCAAATATTCTGCCTTGCTTTTTCCAGAGGCTCTCCCCCCACTCTGACTACACCCACAGTCCCTGTCTCAATAGTACTTATTTTCTAAAATGTATGTTATAATATAACCCAAAAGTTTTCTTTAATGTGTGTATCAGAACAACTGATGATCTGTTAGACTGAAAACAAATTAGGAGTTTCTCTGCTCTTTTCTTTTACTCTCTAAGTAAGTTTTAGTAAAAACATGTAATCAAAGAATATGCCCAGATGAGAATTAAATCTCTTTAACAGTGCAAAGGTATTTGGGTCTAAAATTATTACTAATTTAAAATGTATTTAATTGTTGAGAGTATTTATATTTTTCTGGTGGTAGACTATAAAGTTATTTTAAGTTTTATGTTAAAAACTTCATGTATTTTTCTTTCATGATTTAATAAGCTTCTAATACCAAAGACCTAGTTAAGAAATGATTTAAAAATCTTCTTAATATTATCTGGGGTAAAATGAAATACTTTCCTTGAGTTAAAATGAAAATAAGTATCATTTTAGTTTGGAATTTTTCTGGTTGTAGGTTGACCTTGCCAAGAAAGCAGGTAGGTGGGGTGAGTCATCCCTGTGATAAGAACAGTTTCTCTTTCCAGAATGAAAAGGCTGACACCTGGGTACTTGATTCCATCTTTTCCAAATCATTGTTCCTGTGGGATTTTCTGTGTCATGGCCACACCTAGTTAGTTAGAGCAATTGGAACAAGTCCTAGGTTCTTAGATGTTATATTTGGGATGTGACTTCTACATTTATTGCCCTGTGTGGTGGCCCTCTGCCAATTTATCTGAGTTCCGTGGAGGCAGGGAGTTTTGTATATTTTGTTTATTACTGTATCTATAAGAGTCTTGAAGGGTGTCTAGTATAGAAGATACTCAGTGTTTGCTGAATGATCTCAATTGAATTTCAAAAATAACATGAACTCTATGTAGTAATTGGTTTTTCAGTGAAAGAAATTAAGGGAGAAATTGATAATTCCTTTAGGAAAAAATATACTGAGAGTATCACTCCTGCTGAGACAGGGACCGTGGGTGTAGTCAGAGTAGGGTGAGGGCCTCCGGAAAAAGCAAGGCAGAATATTTGCAGTCAGAGCAATGTAACTACATGCAAGGAAACCCCCTACCAAAACTCTGTGTTAAACATTAAGCTCTAGGGTCATTCTTCAGTGAGATCAGTTAATGTTCCCCAGATAAAGAAGAGTAGCACATGTTTTTATTATGCTAATCATTTGTAATCATGTGTAAGATTGACTTTAGCATACTAAAAGGCCCAGGCCTATGTGCTGTCTTTCCTCTTTCAGATCTAATGAGGTGATTTTGCAAACTAGGCAAACTAAATTAGTGTGCAAACCCAGCCATAACACAGTAAAAGGCAAGAAGGATTCCACCTTAAAGGTAAGGCTGCACTTAATTTACTCTTCAGCAAACAATGCCTCAGCCCACCTTGAGGTCAGGCTGAGCAGGTGGTCTTGTTTCATATGCCCCCAGACCAAGATGCTGGTATCTCCGGGAGAAATCAACAGAGCAGGAGGTTACTTGTATCAAGTTACTTGTAAACATCCTAGGACGGCTTAATAAGTCCACACCCCTAAGCTTTCCTGTTCTCGAAAAATCCTCATCTGCCTATAAAACCCCTAGACAGCACACTACACCGGACTCTCTTGTTCCCTCCTGGCGTGAGGTGGGAGCTCTGTCCTTTCACTTTATTTCTAAATAAAAGCCTGTACCTTGCTCTCCTACCTTGCGTGTTTATGAAGCTCATTCTTCGGCTTCGTGAACAAGAACCCCGGCATCACTGCTACCTCATCTATTTTTTTGGTATGACTTATTTGAGGTATGTTTTGGAGAAAATTAAAATAATAACTGGGGTCTGATCTAACTTGGTGTACAATGTATTTTACATAACAAGGCTTAACATAGTGCCTGATGAAAGGTAAGTAAAAAAATTTAAACAACATGTTTTACACATATCCTTAAGTATTCATGACAGTTCGGATTAGACAAACATTTCATTATTTTATGGGTGAGAAAACAGGTTTAGAGAAGGTGACTTGCTCCAGGCCACAAAGCTGATGAAGGGTGGAGCTAGTTGGACTCAGAGCTGTTGCTTTTTTATTAGCAGCATGCAGCTTTGCAAGCAAAGTTTGAGTGGTATTTGTAAATACTTTTCAGATTGAGGAAATAACTGATTCGTGATGTAATTTGAATGTAACTTGAAAGTATAAAAGATTTGGCAATAGATGTATGTATGGGGAGAGGTAGTACTTTTTAGTTTGCATGGGCTGTCAGAACTGTCAATGTTCTGATTTAATCCTTTCTATTCTATCAACTAAGAATTTTTACTCCTATTTTAGAGATGGGGAATTGTCTCAGGTTAGAAGCTACCCTAAATCACTCAGTTTTTGAACGCTGATATTGTCATAGAATGACAGGGTCTCATGTTAGGATAGTTGTACAATTAACTTCATGCTTTAAAAACTACTTGAGGGTTGCTGATTAAATGCTTCTAAATTTGAGCTCTCAATGTATTTTATAACATTTCAGAGATTTTTTATGGCATTTGCTTACCTGTATAACACTTTTTAAAAAAAACAGTCCTAAATACTGTATACACCTTGTAAAGTACACTACCATATTTCATTTGATTTGGCATTATTTTTTTCCCCTTATACATGCTACTGGAAAATTCAAGATTAAAGTACATAATTTTTCTATTTCAAACCCTGTTTGATTTGTCCTCTTAACCATATTATCTGAGGTTCACTGAAGATTTTCATTTATTTAAGCTATTTGCTTTAGCTGTTGGGAACAGCAGCAAAAAGAAAGAAACCCATTATTTCATTTCATAATATAAAAAGGTCAGAGGTACTTTGTGTTCTTAGTGTAACATTTTAGGTGTAGTGTAAGAAGTCTTCATTTGTTGAATTCTTTGATGGCCATTTAACTTTCCCATTAACCTGGTACTTAGAAATTATAGTACTTATACTATAATCAGTAAGATTTTCTTGCCTTTTGCATTGTAACACCATGGTTCTGCAGTCTCTAGCTGTTATAATTTAACTTAAAAATGTATTGAAATTGGTATACAAAGGTTTTAAAAAAATTAGGAAGTAGGCCATTTACCTCATTGACTTGTCTGCTACAAAATTGAGGCTGTCCTCATCAGTCATGGACAGCCAACCCTTCTAAGTACCTTTGCTCCCTTTCACACACTGCTTTACCTTTTCTTCTTAGAACTTGGTCTTCATTCTACGTGTTTATATTTTCTTTAAGTTATATAGTTCTTCACATAGCTGTTCTTAAGTCTGTTTTTCAGTGTTTTATGTGTTTTTGTTGATATTGTGATTATATCTTTGTTACAGTTTTTCCTTTTCCCCTAGTGTGCCAGTGGAAGATTCAACAAATACATTATTAACCGTCCACAACTCACAGAGCAGAGTTTATAATGCAAAGCAACATTTTCCTTCCCTGTCCCGAGGCCCACTTCTTAAACATTGTCACCGAACTATTTGTTATTTTGCTCTTCTGATGGCTACTTCCATCTCTAAGTATACATTTTACAGGTATTTTGGCTATAATGCAATTTATTCATTTCTGCAGAATCTTGAACTCTACACAAATACTCACTAAAAATAATAAGGTTTATGGAAAAAAAAGGTTGGCAATGTGGGTAAAATTGTAACATTTCCAGAATATCTCGCCTGGCTTTAGTACATCTGCATATCAATAGGTGTTCAGAGGTGGAGAGAGAGAGGTATGGCTCTAGTGTATTTACATCATTCCTCAGGTGGAGAGAAGTTCAAATCCATATCAATGGGTAATTACCTGGGCAACTGAGGGCTTATCTGTACCTGAGAGGTGAAGGGGAGGGCAGACAGACAGGCCGGACTGTAGTTTCTCGTAAGCAGTAAACGGGTTTTAAACATTGTTTCTCCCTTTGACTAATTTTGGTTTTTAGAGGTATTTTGCCCCGGGATTTCCTCTCCCTGGACTTACAGGCAGGCCACTTAAAACCTGTACAACTTTGACACTAGAGCAAAGAAGGGTTTGTAATGAGTCTGGAAGGATTGAACCTGCTGAGTTATGGAGTTAAGGGCAAAGTGCATAAACGTTGGGGAGAACCATGTTAAGAAACACTCCACAACAGAGCAGATGGGCCAGCCTGAATCAGGAGGCATGGTGTTTGGAACTGTGTTTCTCTGAGGCGCTCAGCTCCGTGGTTATGCTTTGCCTTGTACTGTTTCTTCGTGGCATAAAACATCCAAGTGCTGGAGTGTAAGCCCAGGGAGAGGAAATCCCGGGGCAAAATACCTCTAAAAACTGAAATCAGTCAAAGGGAGAAATAAAGTTTAAAATCCATTTATTGCTTACAAACTGCAGTCTGGGGCCCTCTCTTTCCTGCTCAGGCAGAAGCCAAAAACCAGCCCTCCCCTCTCACCTCTCTGATACAGAGAAGCCCTCTTTGCCCAGGTAATTATCCATTGATATGGAGATGAACTTCTCTTCAACCTTTTGAGCGCCTGTTGATATGCAGATGTTAAGCCAGGCCAGATATTCTGGAAATATTACAATTTTACCCACATGGAGCAAACTGCATATACATCAGCATAACTATGTCAGTTCGGCCTCTGACCTTAAACGTGTTTCACACCTTGTGCCAGAAAAATGAGCTCCCCTTGCCAGTGCATTCCCTCATGTGGCTCAATGATGAATTAGGTAGTTTGTTTCTTTTGTGATATATACATTTTTTTCTTCATGCTGATTTTTCTGGAGAGCTGATTGGCTCAGTTTTCCTATAGGTCTCTGTCTTCAGTAGATGTCTCTGTGGGAAAAGTTGAGTGTGACTTTGCTTTAGGGTGAATGAATGAGAAGTCTGTCCTTCCCCAGGAGGTGGGGCGTGCCTATAGATGTGCAAATGAGCTAGGCTTGTCTTTGGGACATCAACCCTCACAGTATAGGCCTATCTCTGCAGGCAATTTGAAAGGTTTAACAGAGACTAGCTTCTCTGCCTGGATTGTCTCTGGGGTCAGAGCTGGAAAATATGTTTTATTTGTGGGGAAGTGGGGCAATTGGTACAGCTGCTTTATTTAATTCCCCAGTTTTCCTTCCCAGTTCTTACATCCATTTTCCACACCTGCTCGTGAGCCCATCTGGGGTCTCTGGGGACATAGTCTCCTCTCCCCTGTACACCCTTCCTTCCCTCCCCCATGTGCTTGAGCTTTAGCTTCCTCTGCCCTTGGTCTACATTTTCATCACATATCCACAAGAGACTTGTTTTAGTCTGTTTGTCTAATAATCACTACCACTTCCCAATTTTGTTGTTTCTGTCTTTTATAGATTTTTCTCCCTTTCATATTCATTTCCTGTCTTAGGAGAGAAGGGAGACAAAAGCATATATTCAGCCCATCATTTTGAGTTGGAAAGCTTCTTTATTTTTTTTTCATTTTTTTTAACAGAAGCATGATGATTTGTGCATTTCTGTATATGTGTCACCATTTCCCCCAAATCTTATAATTTCAAGTTTCTTAGTTGATTTTCTAGGTTGGTAATTTTATTCTGCAAGTAAGACCAATTTTGTCTCTTCTTTCTATGTATTTATTTTCTCAATTGGCCAGAACTACTCAACAGTGTTGAATGACAGTGAAGATAGCAGATATTGAATGTGATATTTCTAAAGCCTAATCTTGAACTAATTGAAGTGTTAAGTAGAAAATAGACAATATCAACTTTATTATACATTTCTGATTTATCAAGAAAGGTATCTGAAATTTCCTGCACAGTGTTTTTGATTAAAAAAAAATTATTATATTAGTTTCGTTTGTACCACATAGTGATTTGAGAGTTATAAACATTGTGGGTAAAATTGTAGTATTTCCACAATATCTCCTCTGGCTTTAGTACATCTGCCTATCTGGTAGGCATTCCGAGGTGGAGGGAAGTATGGCTTTAGTGCATTTGCATCATTCCTCAGGGGTGGAGAGAAGTTCATCTCCACATCAATGGGTAATTACCTGGGGAAGGAGGGCAGTGCAGGTTTTGCTTCTGCTGGAGCAGGAAAGACAGACGCGGGGGGACTGCAGCTTGTGCGCAGTAAACGAATTTTAAACTTTATTTCTCCCTTTGACTGATTTTGATTTTTATGGGTATTTTGCCCTAGGATTTCCTCTTCCCAGACATACAACATTATGAAATGCTTACCACGATAAGTATAGTTACTGTCACCATACAGAAATATTACAATATTATTGACTATATTTCCTATGCTATACTTTTCATCCCCGTGACTTATTTTACAATTGGAAGTTTGTTCCTTTTTATTCTCCTTCACTCATTTCACCTATCACCCCAATCCATTTCCTCTATGGAAATCACCAATTTGTTCTCTGTATTTGGGTCTACTTTTTTTTTTTAGAGTTCACAGATAAGTGAAATCATGATATTTGTCTTTCTCTACTTAGCTGATTTCACTGAGCATAATACCTTCTAGGTCCATCCATGTTATCACAAATGTCAGGATTTTTTTCTTTTTTATGGCTGAATAATTTCCATTGTCTATGTGTACATACCTTCTTTGTCCATTCATCTGTTAATGGGCATTTAGGTTGCTTCCATATGTTGGCTATTGTAAATATGCTGCAGTAAACATTTATCTTTAACAGGTAATTTTTTGAGTGAATGGATTTGGCTCTTAAAGAGCTTGAGTGTCTCTTAGACTTCTTTTACCAATAATCACAGTTTAGAATTGGGGATGAGGAAGAAGGGCAAGTTAGCTTTTTAAAATGGAGTCACTAAATTTTAAATCACAAGAGTGGTAAATCATTGCTGAGCAGCAAAGTTAGTATTATTTCTTGCCATTAAATCAAGAAATGTAACTCACTTAACTGGCAGTCTAAAGCCAGTGATGACTCAGTGAAACAACCATAACTAAAGAGATTACCTGCATGTGATAAATGTGGTCTACCTGACTGACAGCAAAGTGACAAGTTGTTGCAAGGGCAAAAAGCTCTGGTTATTATCATATAGAAGAAATTAAAAGCTTCATTTATTTTTATTTTTTAAAGATGCTTTAAGAATTTTCTTCTAGATAGTAAAACAGATTCATGATGTGAAACTCCAGCATACAGTGTTTGGTAATGCTTGGTGGAAGTTGCAGGAAAGTGATTTTATGTCAAAGTAAAAAGACTATATATCAGTTTTCTCTACAAAGCCACTTTAAATTATTTGGAACTGTCAAAATTAAATGAGTTGCCTCTTGTTGTCTTGAGACCCTCGTTAGAGAGGCGTGATGGTCTTCTGGCAGAGATGTTTAGGGAAGGATGGGAAAATGGCCTGAACAGTCTCTTCTAAATCTCTAAATCTACATTAGAAGATTTTGTGAAATAAAGGAAAACTATCCTTTACCATTTTTGTATGTAAAATGGTAGCTTTTTAACATAGCTTTTACTAGCTTTATTCTTTTTAACATAATCAAATGGTATATAATTTTAGTTTTGTCAGTACAACAGAAATCCACTTTCCAAGTTCTATAGTGACTTTTTTTTAATGACATGTCCTGCATTTGCCTTTTTAACTTTCTGCTTCTGCTGCTGTACTGTCTTTCCCCTTCCGACCTTCCCCCCGTCCTCCATCCCAGATCAAAACTACTTTGACCTAGACTGGACCACCTTCAGGCCCCTTGAGTCATTGTTCATTTCCATTCCCACTGCCTCATTCAAGCCACTGTGACTTCCCTCTAGGACATAGTGTCCTCTTGCTCCTTGAAGCCCTTCCTTCTTGCCAGAGTAATTTCTGAACTGAAGAACTGCTTGCATGACGACCCCTGTAGTGCAGCTCTGTCTATGGTTTCAGGTTGCCTTCAGGACGGAATGTAAGATCTTACAACATAACTGTTCCTCCATTTTCTGACCCCAGTGTGCCCTCTCTATCGTTTTCTGCCATTTTCTCCACACATGTGATAGTCTTGCTATACTAAATTGTTTGTGGTTCCCTGGAAGTATCCCATATCCCATTCTTTGTCATTTCAGTTCTCTGGCACAATGCTGTTTCCTCTGCCCCTTCATCCCTGGATGGCTCTGAGATCTGATTAGTCTTTCAACACTCAGTTTACAAGTTTTCTCCTCCAGGAAGCTTTTCTTGACCTGCTTTCCCACTGTCTTTGAAGTTTGTATTGAAGTCGTCTTCTCAGTGTTCGCACGTACTTTACATCCAGCTCTCACAGAAGGTTTTCCTTTGTGTTGTAGTTTTTCATCGTCTCATCTAGTTTCTCCTAACTCTGCCTTTTATCTCTGTATTTTCGCAACTGCTAGTATGTGTAGCAGCGTAGAGTAGGTGTGAAATAAAAGTTCATTTCTTGTCCCATAATATGTGAACTTTCCGCTTATCCAGAGATTAAGTTTCTTAAAATTTCAGTTTTCTAGGGTGTGATTAAGAATCTTGAGCTAAGTAGGAAAAGACGTCTAAGAAGCTTGAGGTGGTCGCCATAAAACCCACACATACAAGCACACACACACTGATTCTGTAGGAGAGGCTATGGGTCCTTAGTCCTGACCCTTCAGCTGTTACTTGACATAGATTCTAACAAACTGTTTACTTAGTGTTAAAGTTAATAATAACTTAGAAGTAACACGTTAGAATATGAGGGAAAGTTATGTTGATAAAGGTAAAGATATTGGGAAGGCTAAAGTTGATATATTGATACCTGAGAACATGGTACCCTGGGAAAAGATTAAAAAGTACATAGAATATTTTTAAAAATCACAGCAGTGTGTAGTCATTTAATATAGAAACAAGGTAGACATTTACCTTGATCACTTGGTACTATAATTGATGTTCCAAATTCAGTCAGTGATCATGAAGAGATTAATTTCTGTTCTGTATCCTATTTGAAATACAATATTATTGCTTAAAGGTAGGAGTGGGTGAACTCTCAAATATGTTGAATAACTAAGTCCCCTACAGTGCTAAATAAATGAGTTCTTGCAGAGTTTCTGAAAGCTGCAGGGTACTGGTGCTTTACATCTATCATTAATTTCCCTTTGGTTTGTGTTCACATTATGAATAATGCTGTGTAGTGATCTTCTGTTAGGGCATTTTTCTGTTAATTTATGATTTCTCATGTCACATTTGGAAACTAATAAAATGGCCTCTTTCTCTCTGCTCTAATTGTTCTTCAGTTTTTTAAATTATGGGATTGCTGATAAATTTTTGATGGTGGAGATCTCAGTTTTTCATTAATTCTGATACTATCTTGTATTAACACCATCCTGCACTTTGCAAACTTTAACTGGATTGGTGGGGAGGAAGAAAGGGGTTTGTTAATCCTCCATTTTTGTGGCTTGAGATACTGAGGTATGACGGATCCCGTGGTAGTAATAGTACCACAAATCCATGTGCTGGGGTTTGGGACTGCTGATCATGGTGTGATTCACTTGAGACAAGTTTCTTACATTTCTCAGTGTGGTTAAACTCCTCCAGGGGAGGTTGGGCTGATGGTGCCAAAGGGTGGAGGGCATGTTGACCACTCTGTTAAGTAGCCTTTTATCTGAGAGTCTAGTTTTTCATTAATATTTCTGACCAAAAGTGTAGATGGTTGGAAATACGGATTTTTGTTTTTAGTTAGTCTCTCTAGGGATGAGAGGTTTATTTTTGAAGTATGGAATTTTAAGGAAGCCTGACAGCCTCAGTTTCTGTGTGACTAAAAAATTTTGGCAACTGAGAAAGCTTTCACAACTAGGAGTTAAAGCTGGCTTTTCCAGTGGCTAACCTGTTCTTTGGGAGTTAGACTCAAGGGTAACCTGTAACAATTCACAGGTCACAGCAGTTCCCTCTAGGGTGCTGCTCATGGGACTTTAATACTCTTTCCCCTCTAATGGTTCCAAAGGCTCTCACAGGGTTTATCCTTCCATTGTGTGCATTTTAAGGATCTTTACTAGTGCATCCCATATTTATGCATTTTAATTAGATTAGTTGATATCTACCACCGCTATAGGGCTGTGTAAGGCTTCATTATCTCTACAAGAAAGATATTTTCCTTCTTTCTTGTACCACCATACAATTATAATGCTATTTTGTTATCACAGTTTTAAACTTGAGAGGCAGGGATGTTGGTTGTTTTGCCCAAGATCCAGTAGGAAAATAGAGAAGTAGCCAAAAGTGAACAGATGTTGGAAACGACCTACTTCAGCTTCCTGTGCACTGCATTTCAGCACCTGGCAGACAGTCATCAAGCTCCTATGAGATTATTCCTGTAAAGTGAGGCAACCGGTTCTCTTGTGCAGTTCTTGTTGTTAGAAAGTTTTCAGCTAAAATTTGCGATTCTTTTACCTCCACTTATTGGTTATTATTCTTCTGTTTTAGTAAGACTACATTTGTACCTACTTCTACTAGACTTGTCTTCATACCCTTGGACTGCTTCCAAGCCTCCTCATCTCTAAATATTCTGTTCATCCCTTTCAGCTGTTAAGTCTTCTGGTAACCAGGTTCCTCACTGTACTGATGCTATTCCCTGAACATAATTTCAATGTCCAGTGACTGTTCTAACTTCATATGACTTATAAATTATACTTGAGATATTGTCTGAAATAGTTGAATGCCTAGTAGGACTTGTATTACCCTAAGGCCTGACCTCCATCATGACCTAGGAGGAGATAGATGCTTATGTTTCTTTTTTGGAATACCTGAAAAGGTAGTGACTATTTAAAGAAACAATTCCCTTATGAAATACCAACTATAAAATAATAGGAAATATTACAGTGCAAAATATTGGAAATAATACTTGAGTGAGTATTCTTCTCTTAGAAGGGCACTTAGATCCTTTCATTCTTGGAACAGTTAAAAGTTTTTGACAAAAGATGGAGTCTTTCACAGATGCAAAATATCCTTACAGTGTTTATTCAGTGATCCGTCAGAGTGCCCTGCCAAGAGAAGACCACTTACTCATGTCAGTAGATAGCGTTTTAGTCTTCTCCACATTTACTCACATTGTTTACTGTCTCTTCATAGAGCATTTGAGGAAATACAGCTAGGTTGTTCGACAAATTAAAAAAAAATCTTTAATCAGTGTTATTGTTTTGTCCATTACCAACTACTCACTCATTTCCTTTGCTAGAATGGTGTTCACTGTGCTTTGTTAGATGATCTCAGCCATTTATCAATGACATTTTTTAAAATGGAATGTTGTTTATTTTTAATTCTAAAATTTCTGAAATATATATTTATCTTACTATAAATTCGGGCTGTGTGGCTGATAGACCTTGCCAAATTATGGCAATGAGAGCTTTGTGCTGTCCATTTTAGAACAAGTAATTCTTTAGTGACTATGTTAACAACATTCTACTGTATAGTGTTTTATTCTTTTTTTCTTCTCCATGAGGTAATTTTTTAAACATGTGGCTGTTGTGAGATACTTAGTCCAATAATACATTGCATATAAGGACATTGTGGGTAAAATTGCAATATTCCCAGAATCTCTTGCCTGGCCTTCGTGCATCTCCATATCAATAGGTGTTTCCAAGGGGTAGAGAGAAGTAGTCTATCTCTGTATCAGTAGGTAATTACAAGGGGGAGGGAGGGCATATCTGGACTGGAGAAGGGTGGGTGGGGTTCCTTTATTGCAGCTGGGTTTCGAGATCGGTGACTGCTTGTAATCAATAAATGGGTTTCTCCCAGTTTATTTCTCCCTCTGACTGATTTTGATTTCAAAGGTATTTTGCCCCAGAATTTTCCCCCCCAGTTACAGACATTGAATGAGAGGGTTCTTGTGTTACAAGGAAAGGATATTAAAAACCAAAATCTCTCAAGTAAATTGTGGTTTGTAGCAGTTCCACCCTCAGGGAAGGGAGACTTGTTGAAACTTCCGTGGCTGTTAACCTTGAGAAAGATCACATGTGGTCTTGTTGGACTGAATCCTTTAGCCATCTTATCAAGCTGACTACAGAAGGATGGGTTTCCATTCCTTTTCAGCCCAATAACTACAGTGGGAGGAGTCCATGGAATGGTATGTTTGGCCCTCTGACAAGTAAGTATAGGCTATGAGTCATGAATATTTCCCATTACTTGATTTTACCCCTTGTCTCCCCAAAGTCACTCACCAGAAATATGTAATAAGAAGTTGAATTTGCTTGGCTCACTTAGCTTGTTTGGGAGAATGGGTGAGAAAGATGCTAGTTGGAACTCTAAGTGTTTTTCTGCAGCAGGCGCCTGCTGTTAGCCTTCAGTGAGGATGACCTGATACACGCTTTCCTTCCTTTGCTGCCATGAAGCCTGCTGTCCTGGCTTTTGGAGGCCTCCAGTCTGTAACACCAACTGCGTGTCTCTGCTGGTACACAGAACTCTGGGACGTGAAGAGGGATGTCGGATCCTGGTTTTCTGCTGGTTGCTGGATGACTGGTGGCTAGTCAAACTCTATTTTCTCCCTTACTTTATAAAATTGAGAGTTTCTTATTCTCTTTATTCCTAAAGAAAGTTTGCAACAATTAAAGAAAAGGTAAATAAGAGTTTCTTGAGGTAGTTAACACCTATCTGAATACTTCAGTTAGTGTGCATAGGGTGACTTAAGATCTCTAGAATAAATTAAACAAAGTGCCCCACATGGGTTCAATATGTATTCCAGATCATTTTTGTTAAATAAAAGATGTAAGTCTGGTCTAAGTTGTGTAGATCATTTTATCCTCTTGAGGAAAAGCAATGAAGTTATTTATGTTGTCCATATAAATTGGATGATAGCATTAAAGAACTTCAGGAGACACTGAAGATATGCTTTGTCTCTTAAACCCTTGAAGTCCCTTCAGGGAGTCCAGTTGACTCATTTGGACCCTCCAAAATCATCTAGTTAACCAAATTTTTAAATTGTATCAGGATTATTTGATCTTTAAGGCTTTCACTTTTTAATTTAATTTTGCTCTTTTTTTTTAAAGAGATGAATTATGCTTAACTTGGAAAAGTATTTGGGCTCCATAAATTCAGTTCCAGTTTTTGTATCCCAAAGTCTTTTAGACCTTTAAAATCCCATTAGTTCATTAGCATTCCACTTCTCATATTTGGGTGCCCTATAAGCTTGTAGACTTCAGCCACTTGAATGGCAATCTGAAATTAGTAATGCAATCTGTAGTTAATAATGCAATCTTCTCTTAGGTGTATGACCCTAAAACTCCTTAAAGGGAATCTTCTTTGTGCTTGAGGTGGTCATGATGCTGAAGTCTGATGTGAGGTTTTGAAAAGTATAATGCACTTGACTAACGGTAGAACTTTTAGGGGGGGTGTTGTGTACTTTCCACGGTTCTTGCCCCTCTGCAACAAAGAATTGAAGGGAAGAGACACAGTAGTGAAGCAGAGTAAAAGTTTTTTTAAAGGTACTTAAACAGAGAAAAAGTACAGGCGATCTCAGGGAGGAGAGGCGCCTGAAAGGTTGGAGAGAGAAAGTTTAAGGCTGCACACTTAGAAAGTGCAGGTGACCTGAGAGAGAGGTGGGCCCTGAAAGGTTTAGGGTCTGGGGTTTTATAGGCAGTTGAGGATTTTCAGGAATGTGACAAAGGGCTAGGGGTGTAGCCTTGTTAAATGGTCCTAGAATGTCCATCCTTGATGAGACATTAAGTCTCTTACCAGTCTTCCAGGTAGTTCTGCTTAAGTAGCATAAGAAATTTACTGCTCTGATTCCCTCCCAGGATAGTTGCTTCCTGGTCTGTGAGCATATCAATCAAGACTGCCTGCCCTGCCTCCAAGGTGGGCTGAGTTATTGTCTGTGTGCTAAAGAGTAAGTAAAGAATCTTCTTAATTTCCTGGATTTTAAAATGCAATCTTATCTTTAAGATGGAATCCTTCCTGCCTTTTACGATGTTGTTTATGACTGGGTCTGCTTGCTAAATTAGTTGCCCAGGTTGCAAGTTACTTGATTAAGGCTGAAGGAGGAAAAACAGCATATAGGTAAAGTTAAAAAATAAGCTGGGCCTGCATGATTAACACAATAAAGACATGGGCTATGCTGAGATTCCCTCCTTTATCTGGGGAATATTCTAACATTTCCAGGCCAAGTTGCTCCTGGTCTTTTGAGCTTTAACTTTTATTAACTCTGTGAGTGTTTTCTGTCTCTCTAGTTTTAACTGGTTAACTCTTTGACTTCCTTGTAGTGGGCTTTACTGGCCTTAATTCTCTCTTCATCCCACTCATATCTATTTTCCTGCCTAACAGAACTGTTAATCTGGTAAGAGTGAGTCTGTGACTCATTGCAGTTCCCTTGCTTTTTCTTCCCATGAGCCGTAGAGGGAACCCACTGTAGGGGTTGGAAATATTCTTATGACTGTGGAATGACAGAGTGGTTGCTTTTTCCAACCACCACATGTGGTGATTAGACTGTTCAGAATGATACTGTGGTGCGCTCTGAACAAATAGCAGCAGCCTTCCAAACAACCTATAATAAATCAAGTATGTCAGACATTTTCCCCAGCCCAAGGTAATGTTCACTAGTAGAGGGATAAATTTAAAGTGACTCTTATAGGAAAATTTTGGATGCCTAGATAGACAAAGGAAGCAGTCATGCTGTTAGAAATAAACTCCTTTCTGATTTTCAGGTGGGATACATGATGGTTTATTTAAATTTCATTTTCATGATTTCTTAGAAAATAGATGGATAAAACCTAAAAATTTTAGTGAACTAATAGTCTATTTGAGCTGTAGCAGAGTCTTTGTTTCCTATATTCAAAAACAGTTAAGATGTGGTTCATTTTCCTGAATGCTTAATAACTGATCTAGTTTTGTAAATTATATGTATTTTATATGTAATAGTGTGAAATCTAATTCCTGGGGGAATTCTGGAAAGGTAGCATTGAAACCAGTGCCTCTGAGTTCCCTCTCAACCACCTGAGGCGGCAGCTTCAGAATTTCTAGAAGGAAGTTGGGTGTTTAAGTGGGGGATATCTTGAGGACTTGCCTTGAAACACTGTTTTCTTTGCATACAGTGTGTTAACTCAGGTTTTGTGTGTATGTGGTTGGGGTTGGGGTGGAGGGTTTCTGTGTCACAGCCCCTAGGGATTCCTCTGCTCCTTGTGTCAGATCGAAGGTGCAACAGACACCTGCAGACATTTGAAGTGTTCTCCTGACTGAATTTTTGACTAGCTTGGGCCCTTGGAAGGCTATAGAACTTTGTTCTTCTCTCTGCAGAATGGGAGGGAAAGAACTAGCAGTGGAGAGACCTTATGTGAGGATCTAGACTTCCTGGCTGCCTGGGAGCGTGAGAGCTCCTAAGTGAAGCCTGGCACTTTCCCAGCACTCCTGTGGCACAGACTCTTCACTAAAACACCATTGAAGACATCCTGCCAAACTAGGAGATGCTAAAGGCATTCTCATTAAAATTATGTATTCATTCAGTTTATTCCTTGGGCACCTTCTAGCACTTTTTAGGTGTTCTAGAAATGGAGGGAATAGCTGCAGACAAAAGAGATAGTTGTGTCCTCTTGGAGCTTAGATTCTGAGTCTGAGACAATCAGTAAACAGGGTGTGTGTGTGTGTGTGTGTGTGTTATGTGTATATATAAATTATATATATATATATATACATAATATGTATATATATATTTAAGTTGGGTCATGGTTAGTTTTATGAGGAATGATACAGTTTGAAGAGTGAGGTGAAAGGAGGTACTATGTTATGCAATTGGTCAGGGATGTCTGCTCTGGGAGGGGAGCACTTTTGAGCAGATACTTAAGAAGGAAGCTACGTAAATATCTGGGGAGGAAGAGAAGGCAACATTATAGCTATGCAAAGGGCTTAAGGCAGGAATGTGCTTGGCCTGTGTGTTTGTAAAAGATGAGGTGGTAGAAATAAACAGCAGGCAGATTAGGAATGCCTACTTTCACCATTATTAATTAACACTATTCTGGATGATCTAAATGTTACAAAGAGTAGAAAGTTTAAAAATTACTATAGATGTAGAAAAAATAAAACTATTTTACAGGACATATTTGTATACTTGTGAAACTCAGGAGACTTTAAACAATTGAGAATTAAAAAATCTGAGAAAGGCAGCTTGATATACAATGAATATTAAAAAACCAGGTTTTCCCCTGTACTAGTGAAAAACAGCCAGAAATGAAAAAATGACCCAAAGATTCTATTCTTAATAAAAACAAATGATAAAATAAGAATATATTCCACAGGAAAGATAGTCGATGTATGCAGAAAATAATAAAATCTTATGGACAGTCTTAAAACAAGACTCATACATAGTCTATTCCTGATGGCAAGGCAGTATCACAAAACACCATTTAATACAACCCCAATTTTTTCAATCCTAATGGAGTTTTTTAGTTTTAACTGCTTGAAAATAGTTGAAACTTTATATAGAAATATGAATACTCAAATATAGCCAAGAAAAAATGAAAGGGATTTTCTGTTAGCTGAAATTAACATGTATTATAAAGCCATGTTTACAATCTATGGTAACAATTAATGAACAGGTCAGGGTTAGCAGACTTTCTGTAAAGTGCCAGATAGTAAATGTTTTTAACTTTGTGGGCTGCATTGTCTCTGTCGTGACTACTCATCTTTGCCTTTGTAGCATGAAAACATTCTTGTGGATGTGACTGGATTTGTTTTTCGAGCTGTGGTTTACAATTCATGATACAGGTCTTAGAACAAAATACTGTCCAGAAACAGACAATCTGATATGCAAAAAAGGCAATATTTTAAGTCATTTGGAAAAGACAGTTTATTTAATGAATGGTGCTGACAGAGTTTACTGATCTGAAAAAATAACATTAAGGTATCATTTGTATGAAGGTTTCACATGAGCAACACTGTGGTCACTACATTCACTCATATTATTAAGTCCCCCCACACCTCACCACAGTCACTGTCCATCAGTGTAACAAGATGCCACAGAGTCACTACTTGTCTTTGTGCTACACTGTCTTCCCCATGATCCCCTACACACCATGTTTGCAAATCATAATGCCCCTCAATACCCATTGCCTGTCCTCCCTCCCCCTCCCCTTTGGTAACCTCTAGTCCCTTCTTGGAGTCTGTGAGTCTACTGCTGTGTTATTCTTTCAGTTTTGCTTCACTGTTATACTCCCCAAATGAATGAAATCATTTGGTACTTGTCTTTCTCCACAGGCTTATTTCACTGAGCATAATACCCTCTAGTTACATCCATGTTGTTGCAAATGGTAGTATTTGTTTCCTTCTTATGGCTGAATAATATTCGATTGTGTAAATGTCCACATTTTCTTTATCCATTCATCTATTGATGGACACTTAGGTTGCTACCATTTCTTGGCTATTGTAAATACTGCTGTGATAAACGGGTGCATATGTCTTTTTGAATCTGGGGTCTTGTTTTCTTTGGGAAAATTTGTAGGAGTGGAATTCCTTGGTCAAATGATATTTCTATTTTTAGTTTTTTGAGGAATGTTCCTATTGTTTTCCACAATGGTTGAACTAATTTACATTCCCACCAGCAGTGTAGGAGGGTTCCCTTTTCTCCACATCCTTGCCAGCATTTGTTGTTCCTAGTCTTTTCTATTTTATATATATATATATATATATATATATATTTGTATTAAGGTATCATTGATATACATGCTTATTGACCCATATTATCAAGTGCCCACCCACACCCCAATGCAGGCACTGTCCGTCAGTGTAGTAAGATGCCACAGATTCAATGTTTGCCTTTTCTGTGCTACACTGTTTACCCCATGATCCCCCACACCATGTGTACTAAACATAATACCCCAGAATCCCCTTCTCCCACCCTCCCCACCTGCCCTCCCACACCCCTCCCCTTTGGTAACCACTAGTCCCTTCTTGGAGTCTCTGAGTCTGCTACTATTTTGTTCCTTCAGTTTTGCTTCGTTGTTATACTCCACAAATGAGGGAAATCATTTGGCATTTGTCTTTCTCTGCCTGGCTTATTTCACTGAGCATAATATCTTCCATCTCCATCCATTTTGTTGCAAATGGCAGGATTTGTTTCCTTCTTATGGCTGATTAGTATTCCATGGTGTATATGTACCACATCTTCTTTATCCATTCATCTACTGATGGACACTTAGGTTGCTTCCATATCTTGGCTATTGTAAATAGTGCTGCAGTAAACATAGGAGTGCATATGTCTTTTTGAATCTGAGAAGTTGTATTTTTTAGGTAGATTTCAAGGAGTGGGATTCCCAGGTCATATGGTATTTCTATTTTTAGTTTTTTGAGGAACCTCTGTATTGCTTTCCACAATGGTTGAACTAGCTTACATTCCCACCAGCAGTGTAGGAGGGTTCCCCTTTCTCCACATCCTCACCAGCATTTGTTGTTCTTAGTCTTTTAGATGGTGGCCATCCTACTGGTGTGAGGTGATATCTCACTGTGGTTTTAATTTGCATTTCCCTGATGATTAGTGATGTGGAGCATCTTTTCATGTGTCTATTGGCCATCTGAATTTCTTCTTTGGAGAGCTGTCTCTTCATATCCTCTGCCCATTTTTTAATTGGGTTATTTGCTTTTTAGGTGTTGAGTCATGTATGTTCTTTATACATATTGGATGTTAACCCCCTGTTGGATATGTCATTTACAAATATATTCTCCCATACTGTAGAATGCCTTTTTGTTCTGTTGATGGTGTCCTTTGCTGTACAGAAACTTTTTAGTTTGATGTAGTCCCATGAGTTCATTTTTGCTTTTGTTTCCCTTGCTTGAGGAGATGCATTCAAGAAGAAGTCGCTCATGCTTATATTCAGGAGATTTTTGCCTATGTTGTCTTCTAAGAGTTTTATGGTTTCGTGACTTACATTCAGGTCCTTGATCCATTTTGAGTTTACTTTTGTCTATGGGATTCAACAATAATCCAGTTTCATTCTCTTGCATGTAACTGTCCAGTATTGCCAACACCAGCTGTTGAGGAGGCTGTCATTTCCCCACTGTATATCCATGGCTCCTTTATCATACATTAATTTCCCATATATTGTTGGGTTTATATCAGGGCTCTGTAGTCTGTTCCATTGGTTTATGGGTGTGTTCTTGGGCCAGTACCAAATTGTTTTGAGTACTGTGGCTTTGTAGTAAAGCTTGAAGTTGGGGAGCATAACCGCCCCAGCTTTATTCTTCCTTCTCAGGATTGCTTTGGCTATTCGGGGTGTTTTGTTATTCCATATGAATTTTAGAATGATTTTCTCTAGTTTGTTGAAGAATGCTGTTGGTATTTTGATAGGAATTGCATTGAATCTGTATATTGTTTTAGGCAGGATGGCCATTTTGACAATATTAATTCTTCCTATCCATGAGCACGGGATGTGTTTCCATTTATTGGTATCTTCTTTAGTTTCTCTCATGAGTGTCTTGTTGTTTTCAGAGTATAGGTCTTTCACTTCCGTGGTTAGGTTTATTCCTAGGTATTTTATTCTTTTTGATGCAACTGTGAATGGAATTGTTTTCCTGATTTCTCTCTCTGCTAGGTCATTGTTAGTGTACAGGAATGCCACAGTTTTCTGCTTACTAACTTTGTATCCCTTAACTTTGCTGAATTCAGATATTAGTTCTAGTAGTTTTGGGGTGTATTCTTTAGGGTTTTTATGTTCAGTATCATGTCATCTGCAAACAGTGACAAGTTAACTTCTTCCTTACCAATCTGTATGCCTTTTATTTCTTTGTGTGGTCTCATTGCCATGGCTGGTACCTCCAGAACTATGTTGAATAAAAGTTGGGAGAGTTGGCATCCTTGTCTTGTTCTCGATCTTAAAGGAAAAGCTTTTAGCTTTTTGCTGTTAAGTATGAGGTTCACTGTAAATTTGTCATATATGGCCTTTTTAATGTTGAGGTACTTGCCCTCTATACCCATTTTGTTGAGAGTTTTTATCATGAATGGATGTTGAATTTTGCCTAATGCTTTTTCTGCATCTGTGGAGATGATCATGTGGTTTTTGTCCTTCTTTTTGTTGATGTGCTGGATGATGTTGGTGGTTTTTCTAATATTGTACCATCCTTGCATCCCTGGATTAAATCCTACTTGATCATGATGGATGATCTTTTTGATGTATTTTTGAATTCAGTTTGGTAATATTTTGTTGAGGATTTTTCATGTTGATCCATGTTCATCATGGATATTGGTTTGCAATTTTCTTTTTTGTGATGTCTTTGACTGTTTTTGGTATTAGAGTGGTGCCTGCCTCACAGAATGACTTTGGGTGTATTTCCTCCTCTTCTGTGGTTTGGAAAACTTTAAGGAGGATGGGTATTAGGTGTTTGACAAAATTTAATAGTGAAGCCATTTGGTTCAGGGCTTTTGTTCTTAGGTAGTTTTTGATTACCTATTCAATTTTATTGCTGGTGCTTGGTCTGTTCAGATTTTCTGTTTCTTCCTGGGTTACTTTGATGTTTTTATGTGATGATGAGACATTAAATTTCTACTTTTAAAAAACACTATTTGATGCATATCATTCCCAAAACAGCCTAGAGTTCACTGCCTTCTCCAGTGTACCTTTCTGTATTTAATCTCTTGTTCCCTTTTTTTAATCTAAGGTTCAATGCTGCATAAATTTTTGTTCTACTGTAAAATATCAGAGTTGTTAGAGAAATAAAGCATAGAGGTTTTTTCTATTGACTCCCTTTCTTTTGGGATATTCTCCCCCCCCCTTTTTTTTTTAGAGCTGTTAATAGGTTTACATAAATTGAGCAGAAGATACAAAGTTTCCCATACACTGCCTACCATCACACATGCATACCATCCCCCATTAGCAACTTTATTCCTCAGAATCGTTACTTTTCTTTTTGGATCAGGGATGGACCTATACATCACAGTCATCCAAATGTCATAGATTACCTTCGGGTTGACTCTTGGTATTGTATATTCTATGGGTTTGGACAAGTGTATAATGACATATACTCCTGATTATAGTATGTTGCGTGTTCTTACTGCCCCTCACATTCTCTGTGCTTGGCTTACTCATCCCTCCTCCCTACCTCCACAGCCACTGGCGACCACTCATCTTTTTATTGTCTTCATAGATTTGCCTTTCCCAGAATGTCATATAGTTGAAATCACACAGTCTGTAGCCTGTCTGAGATTGGTTTCTTTTGCTTAATTATATACATCTAAGGTTCTTCCATGTCTCCTCATAGTTTGATCATCTTTTTTTAGAGTTAGATGCTCCATTGACTGGATATACCACAGTTCACTTATCTGTTGACCTACTATAGGACGTCTAGGGTGCCTCCAAGTTCTGGCAATTACAATGAAAGCTTCTATAAACATCTGTATGCAGGTTATTTTTATGGACACAAATTTTCAGCTCCTTTGGGTAAATTCCAAAGATCATGAATGGTACATTGTATGTAAAAAAGCCCATGTTTAGCTTTTTAGTAAGAAACTGACAAACTGTCAAACTGTCTTTCAAAGTGGCTGTACCATCTTTCATTACTACCAACAATGAATTAGAGCTCCTTTTGCCCTCTGTCCTCAGCAGCATTTGGTTCTGTCATTGTGGATATTGGCTATTCAATAGGTATGTTGTGGTATCTCTGTTTTAATTTGCATTTCCCTGATGACATAAGATGTGGAGTATTTTTTCATATGCTTATTTGACATTTGTATATCTTCTTTGGTGAGGTGTCTGTTAAGATCTTTGATCTATTTTTTAATTGAATTGTTTGTTTTCTTATTGTTTTAAGAGTTATTTGTATATTTTGATTAACAGTCCTTTATCAGATTGAAAATATTTTCTTCTGTGGCTTGTCTTCTCATTCTCTTGATATACTATATTTTGCAGACCAGAAGTTTTTAATTTTAGTGAAGCCCATAATATCAGTTATTCTTCACGGATAGTGTCTTTGGTGTTACATCTAAAATGCCACCGGTGCTCTTGCTTTCCTGCCCCACCAAGGCACTTACCAGTCAGTTTGGAACTGATGCAAGGGAGTCTGACAGCTTAGTTAAAATAAAGCATCCCTAATGTCTGCGGTTAACATGATGATTTTTGCCCAGTGCTCTGAATGGCAAAGTGCAGAAATTCAATGAAGTGTGAGTAAAGTGCTTTCTCTACTAGTATTTCTTCTTCTTCTTCACCCTTTCCCTTTTCTCCTCTTCCTCCTCTCTGCCTTCCCCCTCTCCCTACTCCTCCTGCCTCTTCCTTTCCTCCTCATGTTCCTCCTTTCTTCATCCTTCTTTGCTGTCAGGCTGTCACCTGTCTCTCAAGCCTGTCATACCGTTACCTCTTCTTCCCTCTTTTTATTTCTGCTTCTAATTGGGAAAGAGAGAGCTGGAGTTGGTATGTGCACAAATTGAGATCCGGTAGGCATAGAACACTTCTGTAAGAATGATGTAAGTGAGCTTTATAAAATGGACATTTCAGTATCTTTTGGCTAGAAAATAAGCATTTTTTCTTTCTAAAATTAGTTGTGTTCTGTATAACAGAATTCCAGGGAAGTAGGAGATAATACAGTGTGTGAACATTACTTGCTCTTTACTAACTTTACAATCTTCTAAGCTATTACAGTTTGAATACAATATGAATCACTCATTTGTTTACTCAACAGATTTCTATTGTGGCCTTCCTATGTTCTAGCTGCCTGGCCATTGGAGATAATGGTAAACCAAATAAGCATGGTTCCTGTCTTCACACAGATTTTGACTAGTGGGAGAGAGAGTTATTAGTCAAAATCAGAGAAACAAAATATCATAGAAAAGTAAATTTATAATGGGGACAAAACTCTAGAGCTATTTTCAAGGTTACTTAAGGAATCATAAAACCTTCAGAGTAGTACAAAGTAAACATTAATTTAGTTCAACTGAAATTTTGATTTAATTGCAAATCAGTGGCACTCTGGAATCCATGCTTCAGGAAAAAAACACAACAGTATTTTTCTGGTATAATAGTGCATCTCCATAATATGCACCCACATATTGGGACACTTAACTAGAAATAAATAAATACTACTAGAATCATAATTGTTAATGCATTTCAAAAGCTCATTTTCCATGATAATTACCACACTGTTAACACTGGTAATACATGAAGGGGATTTATATGCTTGCATCAACCACAGAAATTTCATATCCTAAAGGTGACTAATAGTTCTACTGAACTGTCAACAGAGAGGGGAAAGTAGGCATTCCTTATAATTGATAAACTAATGGTGATTCTGCAATAGGTGTGCTTTTTAGATCTAGATATTTGCTTGTCAGGATTTTCCCAAAGGTCTGTTCTCTCATCAAAGAATTTACTGTGGGCCTCCTATAAACAGTGGAATCCCTTTTTTCTATGATACATACACATGATATATTCCCTGTAACATACATATTCTTGTATGTGTGTGTATTTATACTATATATAAACATGGTCTCCTCTCTCTAACTTACGTCAAACACATTATAAAATAACAGAAAGCCAAGATAAAAATAGTCCAGAAGTCCATCCCTTAAATAATTATCATCATTTGCTTATATTACTCTATGAATGTATCATTTGCAGAGCAATATATAGTATCAAAGTTAGAATTTAATATTTTATACCTGTTTTTAATGCTTTGCAACTCTTTTATTTTTAAAATTCTTTATTTCCCTCTCATCACCAGTGCCCCAAATATATTCAATGGTAGTAGCTTAATGTGTATGTTTTTATGATTTTAGTTATCAAGCACTTTTTTGGACTTCATTATTGTTTCCGTTTTGGCGTATTCTTGCTCTTATTGGCATAGGAAACATAAAATGTCCAAATTTCAAAAACAAATCAAAATTTGATTTTATCTTCAAAAGTTCAGATTTTCCCTTTAATCCATTTCTTGAGATGGCTTATACTGTTTATTAACCTAGTTGTAACAGGGCAATAGACTTTCTCAAATCATTTTAGTATGACTTTTACAAAATAGAATTCTTTATTTTTTACAATGAAATTTACTTGGTGTCATTCCCAACAGGGAATAAAAATGAGTGACCTTTGTCTAATAAACATTTACATTCTTTTATATCTTGGAGGAGGCTACTATTTTCTATTTGACAGGATTATTTCTCTCTGGATTGGTAGTTTCCGACTATTTTCAGAATGAGCCCTTTTTATCTTAATTAGGCTTCCTTAGCTCAGAGGGATTATTTAAAATTTCTTTAGTTCCCAATCTCTTCATTTTATCTACTTTGCTTGTCAAATGTCTAGTGAATGGAGTACTACTGTCCGGTCTCAATTTGTCAGACCTACTCTTTCATGATATTCTAAATGTATATCCGTTTCTACTCAGAAGCCTTCGAAATGAGTTATAACTTGTTTTCTGACATTCTAAACTCCAGTAAGTCAAACAGAACATAAATATCAGTTGTACAGAGGACACAGTGTCAGTCATCACAACCTCATGTCTTTTTACTACTCCATGAAGAAAACAAGAAAATAGATTTAAAAGAACACTGTGGCGCTTCAGTTGGATTTTGGTAGCTGGGGCTTGCCCTTTTGTCGGCTGCGATCAGATGCAGGCCTGCTGCTCTTCATCTGGAGAGGTGGGAGTTTATTACTGTAGGTGAACTCAGAGCTGGGTTGAAAGTTTTGAGGAGGTTAGCAATTTGATGGTAAATAACATCTTAAATTTATAGGCCTTAATTTTCAGAGTAGATTATGGCAGCGGGTAACAATAGCTGATACTTCTAGTGTCAGACACTGGCCAAGCACATTACACTTGCTCCTTCTTTAACCTTTACATCTTTCAGAGATAGTGCTGTTACCATTTCCATTTTACTTTTGACGAAATACATGGTTGGACATCTTGAGAAATTAACCTGTGACTAATTGTTGAAAGTGTGAAAGCCAGTTCCTAGCATGTTTCTTCTGCAAAGTATAAGAGATTATTTTTGAATTAGTGTCTGAACTGGGATTTGAATGTAAGATAATCTGATACCAGAGCCTATGTTCTTGATATTTAAGACATATTTATTTTCATTTAATTGCCACATTAATATTGTCCAAAGGCCAATGGCAGTTAGTATTCTTTATGGAAATAATTATGTGAAATAAAATTGGGTCCTGTCAATTCTCCTTGCAGTTGCTTGCAGAGTAGATAGGATAGTTACAGCCATATCCTGCTTCTTGAACAACCTGTGTCATCTCTGAGCTTCATACAGCATTAGATGGCAACATAGCAACAGTCTGATTTCCTCTATGAATCAGTCAAACTGTATTGGGGATTGATGCTTTTGTGAGCATTGGCATTGGAACCACTAGTCAGGCATGCCATGTAGATGGGAATGGCTTTGTTTAAATTCCAATAAAATGGAATCCAATTTTGATTTGTCTCTGCTTTTAGGACATTTTAGGCTTGCTATGCCAGTGAAATAAGAGCGGTTGGAGTAGACTGCTGTAAAAAAAGAAAAAGAGGTTAAATTGCATGGGTATCAGTGGCCTGTTGCCAGTAAGATACGGCTATGCTTGTCAGCCAGGCAATTAATCTGCATTCCATGTGGAAGGGCTGGTTTTCCATTCCTCCAAGTTCAGATAAGAAATGTACAACTTATTTATTAACACTAGTTTATTCAAAATATATTCAAAACAATTGTTCTTCCCCAGCCATTTAGGTGTTCTATTGTTTTTAAATAAAATATATGCTATGAATTACCTCCTGGTATCTTTAATGCTATGTTGCCTTTTTCCCAAAGCACATTATTCATACAAATGCTGCATTATCTGTATCATGCTAATTTGTTTAAATGCATATTCCCATCTTAGCCAAGGACTGTTTGAATGAATAATACAATTTTGTGCTCTAACAAGTGACAGATCTTTAGGTGATCTGTTAGTGATGACCTGATTTGAATTGTAAAAGTTCAGTGTTTTGTCTCTGTTGTTTGGAATGTACATATGCATTCACTTAAATTTTAACTCAAACTATAGGCCCCAGTTTAGCTGTAAAACTGAGAATTTCGTCTATGAGTATAAGTGTAATTTTAGGTGTCCTGGCCTGTATTATTTAGTTCCATTATAGCCCAAGGTTTTTATTATTTATATGGGAAAAAAGCTAATCACCTCCCTATATAGCATTTTCAAAGATAAACATTAACTCATTTATTCCTTATCGTGTTAGCATGAGGTAGGTACAGTGAAAACACTCACGTATAGAAAGGTTAAATAACCGGCTGCAAGTCAGAAACAAACAAGAATTGAGCCCGGATTTGAAACCAGGCTGTTCAGCTCCAGCGTCTGTGCTCTTAGCCAATACTCTGTGCTGCCTCATTTATCTGTATATAGTACATGCATGTATGTGATCTATATCCAGAAAAAGAAAGAGGTTGAAAGAGATGTTCTTTGTCTGATGTTTTGTAATGTACATCATTATCACTTCTTGGAAAACATATAATATTTTGCAGAAAAGTCTATGTTTGTCTAATGTTAACTTTTAATATGAAGTAAAATAACTTTTTTATAAGTAGATTTATTTTAAGAGGAATTTAGATGAATTGGTATGAGATTGGAAGAGAACCGTCAGAGTAGGGAAATTTAACTCATGTTATTGTAGAAAACGATTTCATTTTGAGAACGTTTTATAAAGAAATTGAAAGTGTTTTTCAAATATTTGAAGGTAAAAATTGGTGAAGAGTAAAGCTTTGTTTCTTATAGTTTGGGCAGGTAAATTGAGGGTCACTTGATCGATGCTTTAGAGCAACAGGTTTTTGCTCTGCGTAAAGAGGCGATTTATGCATGAAATGGGTGCCATAGAAAGTAAGAGCTTTTTCTTACTGAATGCTCAAAAAGTGGCTGGAAACAAGGACACCAGTGCAGATAATCAAATATTTGGGTGCTTGAATAATTGAAGTAGGTGACCAGATAGAAAGTTCATTCTAAAACTGCAATTTAATGATTCTAACAAGTCTTTGGAACAGAAGAGATTCTGCTTCATTACTTTACTCTTATTATACACCTTACCAGCTAGAAACATTTATGTAACTGACATCTAGAGAAACTTAAGCTCATTAATCCCAGTAATTGTGGAAAATAACATCACAGAGTTACTAATAATATCAAGCTCATGGAAAAAAGATCATTAATCAAACTTGATGGTAATTGTTGCTTACATTTCCTTAGTGTGTGTTTTGTGTCAGACATTTTGTTAAGCATCTGATATTTATTACTTTCTGTACAGTAACCTTCTAGAGTAAGTACTTTAGTTTGACCCATAAACAGGTTGAGAGGTCAGGTAACCTGCCTGTGTTCACCTTGGCCAGCAGTTGACGTGGCTGGGACCTAAGCTCATGCACTCCACTGCACAGCCTCTCAACTTCCTAGCCCCGGTCAGAATTTGAAAATCATGACAATTATTAAGCCATGGCATTCATAATAGGTTGCCTTTTGTTGTTTTTCATCAGGAGAATAGGTTCGGATCTCCTGCATTAGTTGGAGGAGACTGCTCTCAGGAAAGGGAAGGGTGACATGGAAGGAGAATGGGGGAAGGAAAAGTTGCAAGGTAATTGTTGTGTACAAACCATTTCATATCTAGTTTGAATATAATGTGTCCAAACCAATCCATATCAAATACATATCTAAAACTTGAATTTGTTTTTTAAGGCTCTATTTTGGTTGGCATGATGTTATAAAACCAAACTCTTTTCGTCCTCTTTCCCTCATTCCTTTCTTTCTCTTTGCTTTTCTCCCCCTCCCTTCCTCCTCCCCTCTCTCTCCCACTCCTCTTCCTCTTTCCCTTTCTTTCTTTCTAATGGTTGTCCAGGAAATTACATTTAAATTATTCCATAAACAGCTAGTTATTGACCATGTTTCAGACGGAAAATTTGTTGGTCTGTGATGAATATACACTTCTGGATGTTGATGACAGTATGCACAGGCAGTGTGCATCTCCAAGTCCCACTCTGTAGAAACTTCGTGATTGAAAAAGCCATTGTCTGTTGTTTTAGGTGATGAAGAGGCCAGACCAGTGCTGTTCAGTAGGACCTCCTGCAATGGTGGGCAAGCGCTATATGCGCACTGTTCAGTACTGGCGTCACTAGCCACATGTGACTGCCAAGCACTTGAAATGTGACTAGTGTGACTGAAGAACTGAATTTTAATTTTAATTTACTTAAATCTAAAATAGTTACATGTGCTAGTGGCATTATTGGACAGTGTGAGCCTGGACATTTAGGTGGCTGGAGTGACTGAATGCTTTACAATGGGAAAGTTATATTCTCAAATCAATTATTTTTCCTTTAGCATTTTTCTCTTTCCTGAATTTTTTTTCTCTTTTATCCCTTCTTTCTCTCCTCAAACCTTTTCTCAGTTTTGATATATAATTGACACTAGAAACATTGAGTTAATTTAAGGTGTGCATGATAATTTAGTACATGCATATATGGTGAAATGATCACCACATAAGGTCAAGACATCCATCACCTCATGTAATTAACTTTCTGTTTGTGTCTGGGGTGAGATCACTTTAGATCTACTCTCTTAGCAACTTTGAAGTACTTAGTACAGTATTGCTAACTATAGTACTATGCCATACAATATATCCCAGAATTAATTCATCTTGTAACTGGAAGTTTGTACCCTTTGACCAACAGCTCCATATTTCCCGTGTCTCCTAGGCCCTGGCAGCCAGCACTCTACTGTCTGTGTCTATGAGTTCAACTTCTTTAGATTCCACAAGTAAGTGAGATCATGTAGAATTTATTTTTCACTGTCTGACTTATTTCACTTAACATAATGCTCTCAAGGCCCACCTATGGTGCTGCAAATGGCAGAATTCTCTTCTTTATCATGGCTGAATAATGTTCCACTCTGTGTATATACACCACGTCACCCTTATCCACTCATCCATCGAAAGGTGCTCAGGCTGTTTCCATGTCTTGTCTGTTGTTCTGTAAATAATTTGGCAATGAACTTGGTAGTGCAGAAATCTCTTCCAGAGAGTGATTTCACTTCTTTGGATATACTAGTTTGTAGGATTTTCTCTGCGTAAGATCAGATCATCTGCAAACAGAGACACTTTTACTTCTTCCTTCTGATTTTGATCCCTTTTATTGCTTGTCTAATTGTTCTGGTTCACATTTCTAGTACTTTGTTGAATAATAGGCTGACACTGGGCACCTTTGTCCTGTTCTGCCTGATCTTAGAGGAAAAGATTTCCACTTTTCACCTTGGAGTGTGATGTTAGCTTGTCATAAATAGCCTTTATTATGTTAAGGTACATTCCTTCTAGAACCAATTTGTTGAATTTTTATCATGAGTGGATGTTGTATTTTTGTCAAGTGCTTTTCTGCATCTGTTGAGATGATCACATGATTTTTATCCTTCATGTTTTTATAGTTTAACTGCATACATATATGCATGGCATTGCTTTGCATATTTTACATTTAAAAAATATGGCTTCTAACTGTACATGCTTTTCTGCATTTTTTTGATCTCTATTTTTTAGAGTCATTCATTCAACAAAAATTAATGGAGCATCTGCTTTGTGCTAGACATTGTTATTGGTGTGTAAGATACATCAAGTGAGCTAAAGAAAAGCCCCTTCTTTCTAGGCATTAATATTCTAGCTAGAAGACACAGACAATATATAATAGACTTTTAAAAGGTCTGTTATATAGTGTGTTAGAGGGAGACACTATAGGGAAAAAGAAAGTTGATTAGGGTAAGGCAGTTAGAAATTAGAGGGGTAGGAGGTAGCGGGCTGCAATTTAATATAAGTGTATAAAGGCAGGCCTCATTGAGAAGGCAGTAGAGCAGATTTTGAAGGAGGTAAGGGTATAAGCCATACAATTTTCTGGAGGGAAAAATAAATGCAAGGGCCATACAGCAGAAACGTGCCTTGCATGCTGAGGAAACACCAAGGACGTTCATGTGGCTGTAGTATTAATGGTAACAGCAAGTGTAGCCAGAGGTGAGGTTGGAGAGTAGAGTGTTAGTACTTTGGCATCTGCTTTGAGTGAAATTTATGCTATTTATTGTTGAATGAAATGATGTAAAATATTGTAAAAGGCTTGATCAGGTTGCTGTGTTGGAATACACTGAGTATATAGGGTCAGAGAGACCAATTAGGAGATTATTATAGAAATTTAGAAGAGAAATGATGGTGACTTGGACCAAAGTGAGTAACAGTAGAGGTGGTGAGAGAAGTGGTCAGTTTTTTTAAAGACAGATACAATGGGACTTCCTGACAGATTGGGTGTAAGGAGTGGGAAAGGGCAAAGCATGACGCGAGTGTTTTGACTAGAGCTACTGGAAGGGTAGAGTCGCTGCTGACTGAAATGATATGACTGCAAGGATGTGCTCTGTGGAGGGAAGAGAAGGAATTGAGTTTTGACTGTTGTGTTTTATATGAGTCAAGTTTGGGAAAAAGTTCTGAGCTGGGAATATACATTTGAGAGTCGTCAGCATATAGATGGTATAATCCAAAAGATTGGATAAGTTCATCAAGAGAATAAGTGTAGATAGATAAGAGATATAGAGAGACAACCTTGGGACACTCCAACCTTTAGAAATCAGGGAGAAGGGAAGGCACTAGCAGAGGAGACTGAGAAAGAGGTTTAGGATATACGAGGCAGTGTGAAATCCAGGAAGCCAAGTGAATAAAGCGTCAAGGAAGAGCGTGTGGTCAGCTGTGCAAAGTGCTGTGATCTGATCTCTCAGATTAGTATTGAGAACTAAGCACTTTGCTTGTGAATGCGGAGGTCACTGGTAAATTTAGTAAGAAAAAATTTAGTGAAGTGTTAGGCAAAAAAATCTGAATGAGGTGTGTTTAAGAAAAAAGAAATTGAAACAGCTAATGTAGAAAATTGTCAAGGAGTTTTTTTGGCAAAGGGGAAGCAAAGGAGATTGGTATAGAATGGTGGAAGTGGGCTCAGGAGACTGTGTTGTTTTTCTCTATTTTAAAGAGGTGGGATAAATAAGAGTATGATGAGAATGGTCCTGTAAGCATGATTTTGAGAAATTTGCTTTTACACACACATATATATGCATCTATCTTTTCTAATTTATTCTAACTGCTAGTGTTCTACTGTATGAACAGCTCAAAGTTGTTTTGTCTCTTCTCTCATTAATGTATATTTGGCATTTCCATTTTTCTCTATTATATACAGTGCTTCAGGGAATATTTTTGTTTATGTTGCCTGTGCATGTATGTACTGTTTTGCACATACCTGACAATGAAATTTCTTGGTCATACTTTACCTGTATTTTCAATAATAGATATTTTCAAATTGTTCTACAGTGTGGTTGGCCATTTTACACTCAAAAGCAGTTATGTGACATGTCTTGCTGTGATGAATTTCATCCCATGAAGTGGTATCCTACTGGGTTCAGGTTTGCATTTCTGCTATTAGTTAGGAGGTTGAACAGTTTTTCATCAGTGTTTCAGCCATTCTGGTTCCTCCCCTATAAATTTTCTCCCATTTTTCTAGTGGGGAAAAATACAAAATTTCTTACTGATTTGTGGAGTTCTTTATATTATTTTCTGGATTAGAAACCTTTATGAGTCAGGAATATTGCAAGTATCCCTTCTCAGTCTGTGACTTGCATTTTCAATTTTTTAATAGTATCTTTTGATGCAGTGAAGTTTAAGATTTTATTATCAGATTTATTCATCTCTTTATTGATAGTTTGTAATTCTTCTATCTTAAATTCCTCCTTTCACAAGATTATAAAGATACTTGTTTATATTTCTTTGAACAGTTGAAGTTTTTACCTTTCAAGCTTAGGTCTTTAATCACCTTTAATCACATCTGATATTTTTAGTGGGGTTTAAGATAGGAACCCTGTTTTATTTTTCAAAAAGTGATCCTGAACCACTTTTTGAATAGTCTCAACTTTTCCATGGACTTGTGTTACATCTTTTTTCAGTATCTTCTTTTCTTGTACACGTGTGTTTGTTTATGTGGCTCTCTGTTGTATTTCTTTGCAGCTCTTTAGAACCGTCCACTGATTTTCACTGCCTTAACAATACAGCTTCCACTCCATTCCCTGTCTTCACAGTAAGGCTTTATAATAAATCTAGGTATATCAACCTGCTCTTCATACTTTTTCATGGCTATTTTTGGTCCTTGTATTTTCTGTAGGAATTTGAAGACTAACCTGTCAAGTTAAACACACGCACAAGCAACCTGTTGGAATATTGATGGTAATTGCATTTTTAATTTATAGATAATTGGGGAATATGACATCTTGACAATTTGATTCTTCGCCTGTATGAGTATGTCATACCTCCATTTATTCAAGCCATCCTGTATTCTTTAATAATCTTTTGTGTTTTTCTCTACAAATTCCTTGCTTATGTTTGGTTAGATTTATTTCCTAGATATCCTAGAGATTTAATTGCTGTGATAAATAGAATCTATTTTTTTCAATTACATTTTCTTTTATTACTGGTCCAGAGGAACATTATTTATCATCGAATACTGAGCTATATGGAGGTTGAGTGGATTAGTAAAAGAAAGGGCAGGTTGGTGGAGGCAGAGGCTCCTAAAGTGGAGAGCCCATACGGAGGGACTGAGTCAAATGACATGAGTGAGAGAAGAGAGCCCCGCATAGCTGTGTGAGGCAGGCCCCAAAACTTCGAGACGGAGGGAAGTGAAGAAATAAAGTACAGTGAAGTGAAGGGAAAGAGATTTGGGAACGTGATAATTATTAAATGATGATCTTGTTGAATGAGATTGGGTGCATAAGTGGGAGAGTCAAAAGTTTAACTGAGGACTGTGTTTAGTCAAGGACCTTTGTAAGAACTAGTATTGGTTCAGTTGCAGTCTTGGTAGCATTGTTTGGACTGAGGGTGATGGGGTGAGACTCCAGCTGCAGGAACCAGCAGTCCAGTCAGGTCTCAGGGCTCTTTTTCAGTTGGGTTTTGATTGTTGCTGACGTTCATTTGATTCTCCATTTACAGTTTCTCGATCATCCTGGCTTCTTCGGCTCTGATCTACTCTTTCAATGGTAGTGCCTGCCACCATCTGGCAATTTTCCTATACATTTTAATTTAGATTCCAAACTGTGATGTGAAGTTGACCCAGTCACCTTTTTAATCAGCCTCATAAGCCACAGGGTGCTGGCCAGCCCTCAGATTGTTTTTTTGTTTGTTTGTTTCATTTGGTTTGTTTTTTGGTTTGCTTCATTGGTTCAGTCCTTTGTAGGATGACTACACATCTTAGTTTGCCCAGCATAATTGTTGGTCCAAAATAATTATTAATAATACCTCTTTTCCTCTCAGGATGGTCTCAGTTTGGATGGTACATTATTTGATCACGTTCCTCATTAGTCACCAGGGGCTACAAAACGTGACTCCTTATTCCAAAAGCAGAGATTGTGAGAGAGGAGTGTGGTGCTGATTGGCAGCTAGGCTAAGGGGCCTGAGTGACATCTCTAATATATCTCGGGCATAGTAACGGCAGGCTTGAAGAATCTGAGAGGTGTCCAGACATAGTCCCCTTGGAATGGGGTCTTATGGTAAAAGGAAGAGAACAGACAAAATATGCCATTTGGGCAGGTGCCCAGAGACCCAAGTCAAGCAGGAGTAAAGGTAGATCTGTAGTCAGTATTCAGATGGGGTCAGAGTAGAGAGCGGTTTAGCAGGTGGTAGAGATTGGCATCTCTTTATTAGGCCAAGGTCTCTGTCTCTTGATGAAGGCTTTAGGGGAAAGGACTCAGGCATGGAACGTCAGAGCTTTAGTGCTGCGTCCCGGTCACAGACTGACTGGCCAGTCATTGTTCTGGAAAACATGGCAATGTTGAGCCACGAAGACGCACAGGACAAGGGAGCCTGACCTGCACTGAGACCCAACCAGATGTGCAGGGACGTCATGAGCATGAACTGAGCAGCTTATTACCAGGCAGAAGCTGTTATGTTTTATTCTGCAGTACCAACATGAAGGGTGGAATGTTAGTAGGTATGATCCCAAAGGTCCAGTCGGGAATGAGTAAGGAGTTGGGATCCTTGTGGTTCTAGACAGTCCTGCTCCTTAATGAGATAAGAGCTGAATTAGAGTAAATCTGATACAGGAAGATTCATGGTGAATAGAAAGAATATTTTAAATTCATGCCTGGATAAAATAGGTTAAATTCAGTACTTTGCGAACAGCAAACAATTAGCAAGAAAAGTCCAGGTATTTATATTTTTAAAAATTTTGCTTTAAATTGATCTTAATGTAACTATAGGGATTTAGAATGATGAAGGATATGTTTATATTTGCCTATTTTAATAAATTTACATAAGGATGAATGAATAATTCACTTCTTTCAATAAACTGTGACAATGAGAAGTCACAAGCTCTAAATATATATAAGCAAATTTTCTATAAAAAAATACCCCATTTCCTACTGACTGGTCTTATAAACCTGAGTCTATAAAGTGACAGAAGCTACTGGGTTTTTTGTTGGGGAAACTGTAATTGTGAAAAACATGTTAAGTACTGATATTTGGGGAAGGCCGAAGGTTTTGACTATAGATGGAAATGAAGGCTGGAGAGGTGTGGAGAGGTAAGGGCAGAGTTTTGAAGTTATTTTGTGTGTGTGTATAGGTATGTGTCTTAAACCATAAGATGCTATAACTGTTAAGTATGTGTTGTAGTAGTAAAAGTAATAGCTAGGCAATAAGCAGTTTCAAAGACATGTTAGAAAATTAAGTTTCCTTTTGAGGAATCTCCCATAGAGATTCTAAAAGGAGTTGCTTGTAAATCAAATCCTGAAGGGCTCCAACATAATTATTTAAAAAAAAGTAGATCTATTAAAATTACCGTTTAGAGAATTAGGCAAAATTCTTTTGTTTTTTTGTTTTTTTCTAAATAGGGAACAGAATTGTCTCTGTCCTGAGGGAAAAATGAGTAATAGGTGTCTTGTTTGTACTTTAAGGGTTTGTGCTTTAGGGGGATAGTTTTCTGGAGTAAAATTTATGTCTGTGTGTCTACTATAATAGTAGCAGATAATGTCTTTTAACAGCTTGTGGAAAGAATTAGTTTCTTCTCTATCAAAAGCTGGTCTTGTGGAAGTTGACAAAATGCATTATATTATGATTTTTGGCTCAAGAAAATAATGGTATCTTGGAAAAAGTGAAGGAGTATGGCAGTGGAAGAAAGACATCTGTAATACAACAGACAAATTATTTAAACAAAAGATACAATGTTTCTTTAATTGGATTCTTATGGACTATTGCTTAAAATGTGCTGACCAAAGGCAGTATCTGGAAGAAAGGAAATTTGGGTTTCTGAATGTGCTTTTTATAGCCTGGATTCAGTTTAATTTAACAAACTTTTATTGAGCATGTACTCGAGAGCCAGAGAGCCCAAGTGTGATTCCTGCCTCTCTGTGCACAATCTGCTCGAGAGCCAGAGAGCCCAAGTGTGATTCTCAGTTCTATCATCCTGCCTCTCTGTGCACAGTCTGCTTCATCATGTCTGAAATGGAGATGACCACACTAGTCCTTATCTTCTGTGGTTCTTTTGGGGATGAACTGAATTTTAATGTACATAAAATACTTAGTACCGTACTTGCCACTTTGATACAGAAAAGTCAGCTGAATTAGAGACTTGGAATTTAAAGATGTTCTCAGTTTTCATGGAAGAGGCAAGTAAGTGACCTAGAAATTTTAGTATTTTGTGAATATGTCAAGACTGTGTGATTATGTTTAACAAATGGTTGCTGTGGGGACACAGGTGGAACTAATAATAATAACAGTCTTAGGGGATAGTTTTCTGGAGTAAAATATAAAAAAGGTATTCTATAGAAAAAATGAAAAAGTTCCTCCAGAAAGTCCAGGAAACCAGAGTAGATGAAGCCAGAGGCTGGGGCACACTGAACTGCAGCCTTTGGGCTTCCTTCCTTGCTGGACTTGCCACTAAATCTGGGCACTGTTAGGCACAGGGTCGAGGCATGATTGCGACCATTCCAGTACTCCTTTCATTTATACTGTCAGTTACAGAATCAGCTGAGTCTGATAGAATTGGAATAATAGGAATAGCAAATGACTATTCCTTAGTGCAGTTCTCTGTGCTACTGTATAAAGTGCTGACTTCTGTTAGAAGAATAATGTGAAGAAAGAGTACCACTTTTATGTCAAGGCCCTTCTCTTCTACCTTGTCAGTTCTAATGAGTTAAGAAGTGGACAGGTGAGTGTCACTTTATTAAAAACAAAAGGGAGACATGTTAAGACCAACGTGTGGGAATCATGCTTGAAGATAATTTGATGTTATACTATCCTGTGATTCTCTAACCTGTGAAAACTTTAAGCCATTAAGCAATACAAAGTTCATACATTTGTGGACATGCAGAGATGTGACTTTATTTCTCTGTAATTGAACTCAGTTTAGCTCTGGAACTTCTGCTGGTAGTGAGAAAACATCTCTTTAACAAGCACTTGGGGGTAAATATTCAGTAAAACATAAGATATAATGCAGTCAGCAAAAGTTATAGTCACTCTTAGGACTGTTGTTCCAATTCTGTGGTTCTTTCTCTACCTCTGCTTCACCCCCACTCCAACATACTCTAGATGGAATCTCAGTGTAAGGGAAGCACTGGGAGAGACAGCCATCTAATGTGCTGTCCCCTAGGCCTCCCTGGCCTGTGTGTCCTGTCCTGCTTGGGCTTTGGCCTTTGTCTTAGTGTTATCCCCCTATTGCTGCATCCAAACCTGGGGCATCTTGTGGTGGATTTTTTAGGTAAGATAAAACCATGCTGACTGCTTGCTGATCCACTAGCTGGCCCCAGAGTTCTTCATGCTCAGTATCCCCACTCTGACACCCATTGGTGGAAGGAAAGCACTGCCTCACCTCCATAGAAGGGGCCATGGGGATGTTTTTGGATTTCTTTGAAATGTCACTGGACTCAGGAAGACAAGGAAGCTTAGAGCCTTTAATCCCCTTCTGCTCTGGCAAACTTTGCCACCATTGCTATTCTGTAGGATATGCTCAACACTGACTTGAAGGACCCATCAGAATAGTTCTCCCACAGGGTTTGAGTAGGAAACTGGACACAAGTCCCTAATGTTTCTGGATTCTCTACTCAGTCCATTTGAATTTTCTTTATTTTATTTTATTTTTTTAATTTTGGTATCATTAATGTACAATTACATGAGCAACATTATGGTTACTAGACACCCCTCATTATCAAGTCCCCACCACATACCCCACTACAGTCACTGTCCATCAACATAGTAAGATGTTATAGAGTCACTACTTGTCTTCTCGGTGTTGTACAGCCTTCCCTGTGCCCACCCCCCTACATTATGTGTGCTAATCGTAATGTCCCTTTTTCCCCCTTATGCCCCTCTTCCCACCCATCCTCCCAAATCCCATTCCCTTTGGTAACTGTTGGTCCATTTTTGGGTTCTGTGAGTCTGCTGCTGTTTTGTTCCTTCAGTTTTTTCTTTGTTCTGATACTCACATATGAGTGAAATCATTTGATACTTGTCTTTCTCCACCTGGCTTATTTCACTGAGCATAATACCCTCTAGCTCGGGGGACTTCCGGGAAGATGGCGGCATGAGCAGGGCAGTGGAAATCTCCTCCCAAAACCATATATATTTGTGAAAATACAACAAATACAACTATTCCTAAAAGAGAGACCAGAAGATACAGAACAACAACCAGGCTACAGCTACATGTGCAAGAACTTAGTGCCTCACGAAGCGGGTAAGAGTCAAAGCCGAGACCCGGCGGGACGCAAGCACTTCCCCACCCCAGTGCACTGGCGGGAGGAGAGGATTGAGAGTCGGGAGGGAGTGGAAGCAGAGGCCCGCTGAATAACCAGGCTGGGTGATCTGCGCTGGGAGCACTGACACACTTTGCGCGGTGTATTGGAGATTGGAGAGGCAGCGGTGCAGATTCCAAGATGGCAGGTCCACACAGCTGGTTGCCTGGGACAAAAGAAAACTGCGTGCTTCTTTAGGGGTCTTAAAGAGACAGGGGCCCAGAGGAGGAGCAGGATTGCCCCAGCGCACTCAGCCAAGCAGGCCGGGAGTCCTGGTAAATTTCGGGCCCCTTGGACTGTGGCTGGAAAAAGCAATCACATGGAGACATCCCACAGAGATCAGCAGCCTCCCATTCGTTCCCTCCCCGGCCAAAGTCACAAACGGCCCAGCAGAGCTGGGTGGCTGTGGAATAGAGGAGCAGCAGCACCACCTACAGGATGGTCACAGAAAGTAAAACCGGCAGGTGTTATTTTTTTCTTTTTTTTCCCTTTCTTCTTTTTTTCTTTTTCTGACTACTTCTATCGCCTGAAAAGACAGAGGAATATGGTACAAACAAAGCTCACCCAGACAACCCAAGAGAGGGAGCCTGATGGGATGGACATGCACAATCTTCCTGAAAAAGAATTCAGAATAAAAGTCATAACCATGCTGATGGATCTACAGAGAAATAAAACACCTAGTATATAAAGAAGGGAGGAGGAAGAATAAGAAGGGAGAGAAATAAAGAATCATCAGACTGTGTTTACAATAACTTAACAAGAAAGTTAAGTTAGACTGTTAGATAGCAGAGAAGCTACCCTTGAACCTTTGGTAACCACGAATGTAAAGCCAGCAATGGCAATAAGTACATATCTGTCGATAAGCACCCTAAATGTACATGGATGGAATGCACCAATCAAAAGACACAGAATTACTGAATGGATAAAAAAGCAAGACCCATCTATGCTGCGTACAAGAGACCCACCTCAAACCCAAAGATATACACAGACTAAAGGTGAACGGATGGAAAAAGATATTTCATGTGAACAACAAGGAGAAAAAAGCAGGTGTTGCAGTACTTGTATCAGACAAAATAGACTTCAAAACGAAGAAAGTAGCAAGAGATAAAGAAGGACATTACACAGTGATAAAGGGGTCAGTCCAACAAGAGGATATAACCATTTAAAATATATATGCCCCCAACACAGGAGCGCCGGCATATGTGAAACAAATATTAACAGAATTAAAGGAGGAAATAGAAAGCAATGCATTTATTTTAGGAGACTTCAACACACCACTGACTCCAAAGGACAGATCAACCAGAAAATAAGTAAAGACACAGAGGCACTGAACAACACACTAGAACAGATGGACCTAACAGACATCTACAGAACTCTACATCCAAAAGCAACAGGATACACATTCTTCTCAAGTGCACATGGAACATTTTCCAGAATAGACCACATACTAGGCCACGAAAAGGACCTCAGTAAATTTAAAAATATTGAAATCGTACCAACCAACTTCTCAGATCACAAAGGTATAAAACTAGAAATAAATTTTAGAAAAAAAACAAAAAGGCTTACAAATACATGAAGACTTAACAACATTCTCCTAATTAATCAATGGGTAAACAACCAAATCAAAACAGAAATCAGAATATATGGGGACTAATGACAACAACAACACAAAGCCACAACTTCTGTGGGACACAGCAAAGGTAGTTCTAAGAGGAAAGTATATTGCAATTCAGGCCTATTCAAAGAAGGAAGAATATTCCCAAATGAATAGTCTAAAGACACAATTACTGAAATTGGGAAAAGAAGAACAAATAAGTCCCAAAGTCACCAGAAGGAGGGACATAATAAAGATCAGAGAAGAAATAAATAAAATTGAGAAGAATAAAACAATACAAAAAATCAATGAAACCAAGATCTGGTTCTTTGAAAAAATAAACAAAATAGATAAACCCCTAGCCAGACTCATTAAGAGAAAAAGAGAATCTACACACATAAACACAATCAGAAATGAGAAAGGAAAAATCACGACGGACCCCACAGAAATACAAAGAATTATAAGAGAATATTATGAGAATCTATATGCTAACAAGCTGGAAAACGTAGAAGAAATGGACAACTTCTTAGAAAAATACAACCTTCCAAGACTGACCAAGCAAGAAACAGAATGTCTAAACAGACCAATCACCAGCAACGAAATTGAATCGGTAATCAAAAAACTACCCATGAACAAAACCCCCAGGCCAGATGGATTCACATCTGAATTCTACCAGACATATAGAGAAGAAATAACACCCATTCTCCTTAAAGTATTCCAAAAAATAGAAGAGGAGGGAATACTTCCAAACTCATTCTATGAAGCCAGCATCACTCTAATACCAAAACCTGGCAAAGAACTCACCAAAAAAGAAAATTACAGACCAAAATCCCTGATGGACGTAGATGCAAAAATACTCAACAAAATATTAGCAAACCGAATTCAAAAATACATCAAGAGGATCATACACCATGATCAAGTGGGATTCATTCCAGGGACGCAAGGATGGTACAACATTTGAAAATCCATCAACATCATCCACCACATCAACAAAAAGAAGAACAAAAACCACATGATCATCTCCATAGATGCTGAAAAAGCATTTGACAAAATTCAGCATCAATTCCTGATTAAAACTCTCAACAAAATGGGTATAGACAGCAAGTACCTCAACATCATAAAGGTTATATATGACAAACCCCCAGCTAACATCATGCTTAACGGCGAGAAGCTGAAAGCTTTTCCTCTAAAATCGGGAACAAGACAGGGATGTCCACTCTCTCCACTGTTATTCAACATAGTACTGTAGGTCCTAGCCACAGAAATCAGACAAAACAAAGACATACAAGGCATCCAGATTGGTAAAGAAGAAGTCAAATTGTCACTATTTGCACATGACATGATATTGTACATAAAAAACCCTAAAGACTCCACTCCAAAACTACTAGAACTAATATCTGAATTCAGCAAAGATGCAGGATACAAAATTAACACACAGAAATCTGTTGCTTTCCTATACACTAATGATGATCTAACAGAAAGAGAAGTCAGAAAAACAATTCCATTCACAATTGCATCAAAAGAATAAAATACCTAGGAATAAACCTAACGAAGGAAGTGAAAGACCTATACCCTGAAAACTACAAGACACTCCTGAAAGAAATTAAGGAGTACACTAACAAATGGAAATTCACCCCATGCTCTTGGCTAGGTAGAATAAATATTGACAAAATGGCTATACTACCTAAAGCAATCTATAGATTCAATGCAATGCCTATCAAAATACCAACAGCTTTCTTCAATGAACTGGAACAAATAATTCTAAAATTCATATGGAACCACAAAAGACCCCGAATAGCCAAAGCAATCCTGAAAAGGATGAAAAAAACAGAGGGAATTATGCTCCCTGACTTCAAGCTCTCGTACAAAGCCACCGTAATCAAGACAATTTGGTACTGGCACAAAAACAGACCCACAGACCAGTGGAACAGAATAGAAAATCCAAACCTTAACTCAAACATATACAGTCTATTAATATATGATAAAGGAACCTCACATATACAATGGGGAAATGACAGCCTCTTCAGCAGCTGGTGTTGGTAAAACTGGACAGCTACATGTAAGAGAATGAAACTGGACTACTGTCTAACCCCATACACAAAAGCAAACTCAAGGTGGATGAAAGACCTGAGTGTAAGTCATTAAACCATAAAGCTCTTAGAAAAAAACACAGGCAAAAATCTCTTGGACATAAACATGAGCGACTTCTTCATGAACATATCTCCGTGGGCAAGGGAAATAAAAGCAAAAATGAATAAGTGGGACTATATGAAGCTGAAAAGCTTCTGTACAGCAAAGGACACCATCAGTAGAACCAAAAGACATCCTACAGTATGGGAGAATATATCCATAAATGACCTATCCGATACGGGGTTGACATCCAAAATATATAAAGAACTCCCGCACCTCAAGAAACAAAAAGCCAATAATCCAATTATGAAATGGGCAGAGGACATGAGTAGACACTTCTCCAAAGAAGAAATTCCGATGGCCAACAGGCACATGAAAAGATGCTCCACATCGCTAATCATCAGAGAAATGCAAATTAAAACCACAATGAGATATCACCTCACACCAGTGAGGATGGCCAATATGCAGAACACAAACAACAACAAATGTTGGCGAGGATATGGAGAAAAGGGAACCCTCCTACACTGCTGATTGGAATGCAAATTATTTCAACCTTTGTGGAAAACAGTACATGGAGGTTCCTCAAAAAACTCAAAATAGAAATACCATTTGACCCAGGAATTCCACTCCTAGAAATTTACCCTAAGAATACAGTAGCTCAGTTACAAAAACACAGATGCACCCCTATGTTTATCGCAGCGCTATTTACAATAGCTAAGAAATGGAAGCAACCTAAGTGTCCATCAGTAGATGAATGGATAAAGAAGATGTGGTACATATACACAATGGAATATTGTTCAGCCATCAGAAGAAAACAAATCCTACCATTTGCAACAACGTGGATGGAGCTAGAGGGTATTATGCTCAGTGAAATAAGCCAAGCAGAAAAAGACAAATATCAAATGATCTCACCTGTATGTGGAGTAGAAGAAGAAAGAAAAAAACTGAAGGAACAAAACAGCAGCAAACTTACAGAACCCAAGAAGGGACTAATAGTTAGTTACCAAAGGGAAAGGAACTGAGGCGTATGGGTGGGAAGGAATGGACAAGGGGGAAAACGGGCCATTACGATTAGGAGACGTAATGTTGGGGGGGCGCGGGGAGGGCTGTACATCTCAGAGAAGACAAGTAGTGTTTCTATAGCATCTCAGTACGCTGATGGACAGTGACTCTAATGGGGTTTGTGGGGGGAACCTCATGAAGGGGGTAGTTTAATAATCATAATATTGCACATGTAATTGTAGATTAATGCTACCAAAATAAATTATAAAGAAAAATAACCTCTAGCTCCATCCATTTCTTGCAAATTGTAGGATTTGTTTTCTTCTTATGGCTGAATAATATTCCATTTTGTGTATGGACCACCTCTTCTTTATCCATTCATCTACTGATGGACACTTAGGTTGCTTCCATTTCTTGGCTATTGTAAATAGTGCTGTAATAAACAAAGGGGTGCATATGTCTTTTTCAAACTGGGCCTCTGTATTCTTAGGGTAAATTCCTAGGATTGGAATTTCTGGGTCAAATGGTATTTCTACCACCAGTGTAGGAGGGTTCCCCTTTCTCCTCATCCTCACCATTTGTTGTTGTTTGTGTTTTGGATGGTGGCCATCCTAACTGGTGTGAGGTGATATCTCATTGTGGTTTTAATTTGCATTTCTCTGATGAATAGCTATGTGGAGTATCTTTTCATGTGCCTGTTGTCCAACTGAATTTCTTCTTTGGAGAAGTGTCTCTTCAGAACCTCTGCCCATTTTTTAATTGCATTATTTGCTTTTTGTTTGTGGAGGTCCATGAGCTCTTTATATATTTTGGATATCAACCCTTTATTGGATATGTCATTTATGAATATATTCTCCCATACTCTAGGATGCGTTGTTGTTCTATTGATGGTGTCATTTACTGTACAGAAGCTTTTCAGCTTGATGTAGTCCCCCTTGTTCATATTTCCTTTTTTTTCCCTTGTCCGGGGAGATATGTTCATGAGGAAGTTGCTCATTTTATGTCCAAGAGATTTTTGCCTATGTATTTTTCTAAGAGTTTTATGGTTTCATGACTCCCATTAAGGTCTTTGATCCATTTCGAGTTTTCTTTTGTGTATGGGGTTAGACAGTGATCCAGTTTCATTCTGTTACATGTAGCTGTCCAGTTGCCAACACTGGCTGTTGAAGAGGCTGTTATTAATGCATGGCTCCTTTATCGTATATTAATTGACCATATATGTTTGTGTTAATATCTGGACTCTCTATTCTGTTCCACTGGTCTGTGGGTCTGTACTTGTGCCAGTACCAAATTGTCTTGATTACTGTGGCTTTGTAGTAGAGCTTGAAATTGGGAAGTGAGGTGTGTCCTGCTTTATTCTTCCATCTCAGGATTGCTTTGGCAATTTGGGGTCTTTTGTGGTTTCATATGAATTTTAGAACTATTTGTTCCAATTCACTGAAGAGTGCTTTCGGTGTTTTGATAGGGATTGCATTGAATGTGTAGATTGCTTTAGGCAGGTTGGCCATTTTGACCATATTAATTTATCCTACCCAAGAGCGTGCGGTGAATTTCCATTTGTTAGTGTCCTCTTTAATTTCTCTTAAGAGTGTCTTGTCGTTTTCAGGGTATATGTCTTTCACTTTCTTGGTTAGGCTTATTTCTAGGTATTTTATTCTTTTTGATGCAATTGTGAAGGCAGTTGTTTTCCTGATTTCTCTTTCTGCTAGTTCATCCTTAGTGTATAGGAAAGCAACAGATTTCTGTCTATTAATTTTGTATCCTGCAGCTTTGCTGAATTCAGATATTAGTTCTAGTAGTTTTGGAGTGGAGTCTTTAGGGTGTTTTATGTACAATATCATGTCATCTGCAAATAGTGACAGTTTGATGACTTCTTTACCAGTCTGCATGCCTTTTCTTTCTTTGTTTTGTCTGAGTGTCATGCCTAGGAACTCCAGTACTATGTTGAATAACAGTGGGGAGAGTGGGCATCCCTGTCTTGTTCCTGATCTTAAGTGAAATGCTTTCAGGTTCTCACTGTCAAGTATAGTGTTGGCTGTGGGTTTGTCATATATGGCCTTTTTTATGTTGAGATACTTGCCCTCTGTGCCCATTTTGTTGAGCGTTTTTATCATGAATGAATGTTGAATTTTGTCAAATGATTTTTCAGCATCTATGGTGTTGATCATGTGGATTTTGACCTTCTTTTTGTTGACGTGGTGGATAACGTTGTTGGATTTTCGAATGTTGTACCATCCTTGCATCCCTGGGATTAATCCCACTCACTTGATCATGATGGATGATCTTTTAGATGTATTTTTGAATTCGGTTTGCTAATATTTTGTTGAGTATTTTTGCGTCTGTGTTCATCAGGAATATTGGTCTGTAATTTTCTTTTTTAGTGGTGTGTTTGCCTCGTTTTGATATTAGAGTGATGTTGGCCTTGTAGAATGAATTTGGAAGTATTCCCTCTTTTTCTTTTTGGAAAATTTTAACGAGGATGGGTATTAGGTCTTCACTAAATGTTTGATAAAATTAAGCAGTGAAACCATCTCTTCCCATAGCTTGGTTCTTAGGTAGTTTTTAGATTACCAATTCAATTTCCTTGCTGGTAATTGGTCTATTCAGATTTTCTGTTTTTCCTTGGTCATCCTTGGAATGTATTTTTCTTGAGTGTTGTCCATTTCTTCTAGGTTATCCAGTTTGTTAGCTTATAATTTTTCATAGTATTCTCTCATAATTCTTTGTATTTCTATCGTGTCATTAGTGATTTTTCTTTCTCATTTCTGATTCTGTTTATGTGTGTAGACTCTTTTTGTTGATAAGTCTGGGTAGGGGTGTACCTATTTTGTTTATTTCCTCAAAGAACGACCTCTTGCTCTCTTTGATTCTTTCTATTGTTTTATTCTTCTTGATTGTATTTATTTCTGCTCTAATCTTTATTATGTCCCTATTTCTACTTACTTTGGGCCTCCTTTTTCTTCCTTTTCTGGTTTCATTAATTGTGAGTTAGACTGTTAATTTGGAATTGTTCTTCTTTCCTGAGGTAGGCCTGTATTGCAATGTACTTCCCTCCTAGCCAGTCCTTGTCTGCCTATCACAGATTTTGCAGTGTTGAATTATTGTTCATTTGTCTCTGTAAATTGCTTGATTTCTGTTTTCAGTTGGTTATTGATCCATTGATTATTAGGAGCATGTCATTAAGCTTCCATGTGTTTGTGGGTTTTTTTGTTTTCTTCGTGTAATTTATTACTAGTTTCATCCCTTTGTGATCTCAGAAGCCCGTTGTTACAATTTCAATCTTTTTGAATTTACTGAGGCTACTTTTGTGCCCTGGTATATGATCTATCCTTGAAAATGTTACATGTGCACTTGAGAAGAACATATATTCATTTGCTTGTGAATGAAGTGGTTGATTATTGGTAGGTATGTACTCATTGCCATAGCTTCTTGGTTATCAAAGGTTCAAGGGTAATTCCCTTACTATCTAACAGTCTAATTTAACTCACTTAATATGCTATTACAAACACAACCTAACAGTTCCTTTTTTTCCCCTCCTTTTTCTCCCTCCTACACTCTTTATATGTTAGGTATCATATTCTGTACTCTTTGTCAATCCCTTGATTGACTTTTGGGGGTAGTTGATTTGATTTTGCATCTTCTTAGTAGTTAATTGTTCTTCTTTGCCGTGGTTGTATTTCCCCTGGTGACATCTATTTAGCCTTAGGAATACTTCCACCTATAGGAGTCCCTCCAAAATGCACTGTAGAGATGGTTTGTGGTAGGTAAATTCTCTCAGCTTTTGCTTATCTGAAAATTCTTTAATCCCTCCTTCAAATTTAAATGATAATTTTGCCGGGTAGAGTACTCTTGGTTCAAGGCCCTTCTGCTTCATTGCATTATATTTATTATTCCAATCCCTTCTGGCCTATAACATTTCTGTTGGGAAATCTGATGATAGCCTGATGGGTTTTCCTTTGTATGTGATCTTTTTCCTCTCTCTAGCTGGTTTTAGAAGTCTTTATCCTTGATCTTTGCCATTTTAGGTATTATATGTCTTGATGTTGTCTTGCTTGGGTCCCTTGTTTTGGGATATCTGTACACCTCATGGCCTGAGAGACTATCTCCTCCCCCAGATTGGGGAAGTTTTCAGCAATTACTTCCTCAATAACACTTTCTATCCGTTTTTCTCTCTCTTCTTCTTCTTGTACCCCTATACTGTGGATATTGTTCCTTTTGGATAGGTCACACAGTTCTTTCGATATTCTTTCATTCTTAGAGATCCTTTTTTCTTTCTGTGCCTCAGCTTCTTTGTATTCCTGCTATTTTCTTTCCCATTTCCGTCTCTCCTACTAAATCTAATCTGCTTTTAAATCCCTCCGTTCTGTTTCATTTCAGATGTGGAATTTCTTAATGATTGAATCTCCATCTTAAATTCGTCCCTGAATTCTAGAATATTTTTCTGTACCTCCATGAGTGTGTTTATGATAATTATTTTAAACTCTCTTTCAGGAAGATTGGTGTGTTTAGTTTCATTTGGCCATTTTTCTGGGGTTTGTGATATTTTAGTCTGAACCAGGTTCCTTTGATGTTTCATAATTCTATGTTGTGCCCTCTAGTGCCCAGAAGCTGTAGTCTCTGGAGCTGCTTAGTCCCTAGAGTGAGGTTGGGGGTTGTAGGGAGTGCCTCTGGTGCCTGGGGGCAGGAAAGAGCTGTTTCCTGATTCCCGGCTGCAGTGCCTGTCTCCAGTATCAGAGCCAGTGGGCTGAGCACACAGGTGTAAGCTCGTGTTTGGCATCTCTTGCTCTTTTAGGCGGGGCCTCCTTCTGGCTGGCCTGACGCCAGCGCTGTGTCTGCTGGTTTGCAAGCCCGTGCCGGCAGGCCAGGAGGAATGTGCAGCAGTCTGCGTATCACAGTGGGGGGCCTCGAAGCTGAGTAGGCAGACAGGGTGATGGGGCTCCTGAAGCTCCTCAAAGTTCCTAACCCGCTGGGCAGAGTGTGTCTAGACAACCTTGTCCTCCTATCCCTTCTCCATGCAAGGTCCATGCAAATCCCTCCCCTTCAGCAGCCCTCTCGTTGCTAGGAAGCCTCTCAGACTGCCTGCCTTTCCTTTGTCCCAGAGCAGCCCGATGTGGATCCCTGTCCTCCACAAACAGCTGGAATCTCAGTCTTTCTAGCACTCCAGCTGTCCCAGCTCCACAACCCCAGTAACCCTCCAGAGCACCACACAGTGTAGGTTTGTGGTCCAAAGTAGTACTCCAGTGTTGTGTGTTCAGCAGTTCTAGGCTTCCACCCCCCACTCCCCTCTCCATTTCTCTTCCTCCTGCCAGTGAGCTGGTGTGGGGAAGGGCTTGGGTCCTGCTGGATCAAGGCTTTCACACGTTACCCTGTTTTGTGCGATCTGCTCTGGTGATGAGGTCTGTATGCAGTCTGGTGCAGCCTTCTTTCCTGTTGCTGTTTTAGGGCTAGTTGTATTAACTATATTTTCACACTATATGTGGTTTTGGAATGAATTCTCTGTCTCACCTCTCATGCCGGTATCTTGAATCTCCTTTAGTCTTTGTTTTTTTCTATATCTGCCTGTTCCCCAAAGCTGGAACTGTCTCATCTTTACTGGGGAGAGCACCAAAATCAGTAAGAATGAAAGAAATCAGATAATATTTCAAAAATACTATCTGGTTAAATCTTACAGACTTGAGCTGAGTTGTTAAGCCACATGAAAGGAGTACTCATTTATTTATAGCCCTAACGTTGTGATACTGAGTCAGGCTTATATCCATGCATATTTATAAACAGAATTGTTATTTTCTTAAAAGTGTGTTACAGGTGAGCTAATGTTTAATGTAGAGAGGAAAACTGTTGGTCAGTTTAAATTCTGACTCTTCTCTGATTCACTTGGATACCTTACAGTTTATTTAAACTTTCCGGAACCTCATCTCTCAGATAGAATGAATCACATATGACAAAGAGTGCATTGTCTATGCTTCTGGAGAGTCTGTGCAAGGGGGTCAGCAGCCAGCAACATTCTGTTATTAGAGACATCAAATGAATGGAAATGGTTCTTGAAGTGATCCTTGTTCAGTTCCTGAAATAGCAGCTCCTGAATAATTAGTGTTAAGAATTGCTGCTGATGGCTGTATTGGTAGAAGTCTGTGGGTGACAAGGACCACTGAAATATTGGCTGTGTCAGGGTGGTTTGGATGCTTTCTGCTACTTAACATGCAGAATGATCCATAGCTCTTTCTAAATTGCTATTGAATCCCTCAGTATCTTAGTGGGAGTTCCAAGTATCATTTGCCTAGTAATTATAAGATATGCTTGCCTAAGAGTTTTTCAAAGAATAAAATGAAGTAATATATGTGAACATTGAAAAATTCAACTTTATGCAAGTATCAGGTTGTTATTAATTTTGACTAACTTGCCTACTATTCTCTTATTTTCCCTTCATGTATTTTTCTTTCTCTAATACTTAGGGATATTCTTGCCTGTAGGGCTTGTTTTTTAACGAGAGTAATCCTTTCGCAGAATCAGTACCCTAGCTGGTCAGTGTCATCTGTCATCTCAGCATCTTTTCCACTGTTTAAGCCAAGTCCTGGGGCTTCTTTGGTTCTTTTTGGGTCAGTGACTGCTTGTTTTTTGAACATGAGATAAGTTTATGAATGTCCTGCTCTTTTATACTGAACTTTTCTCTGCTATATGGTTTTATTTTTTTTCTCTAGTCTTCTTTGGGCTTATCACTTATAAAATGGTTTGGAAAAAGATAAATTTGTATTCAATGTTCGTATCAAGTCCCAATATATATTAAGTGCAAAGTATAGTGATAGTATTGGAAAGAGGTGAGCCCAGGCTGCCGGCTTCTGCCTTGAATTCAAGTCAATGTTTGCGCCATTCACCAAAGCTTGGAATGCAAGAGGTAGAGTGGAGAAGGAGGGATTGGGGCAGAGTTGGGAGAGTGATGAGAGATTTGCAGGCTTTGGATAGGGGGAAAGCTTCAGGAACCCAGGTTGTGATACTGGGAGAGGCTTAGACTCCAAGAGGTAGATCTGGGCGTCCTTAGTATAGACTGTCTAAAGCCAAGGGAGTGAATGAACGGAAATGGAGATGGAGTCCATGCTGAATAACTACCAGACTTGCCACAGTTATTCTGTAAACAGGGGGAGGACCCTTCCAAATAGCTATGATGATGTTAAAGTACTTATGTGCTAAGTGCCCCTGATAGGCTTTATGGAAACTACAGTTTTGAAAGTCAATGACAGCCTTAAGATTCTCAACCTTTGCACTATTTGCATTTGTTCTAGATAATTCTTTGCAGTCAAGAGCTATTTAGCAGCATCCCTGGTCTGTACCCACTAGATGGTGGTAGCATTCCATGCCCCCGCCCCCCACCCCCACCCCACTAGTGTGACAAGTAAAACTGTCTGCAGACCCTGCTAAATGTCCCATGGGCTAGAGAGTGCCACCTGAGCAAGTTCTCTGAGTTTATATAAAGCATTTTGGGAGGAGCTACATTAGCTTTTCTCCAAAACAGCTGAAAAATACATTTGCCTTTGCAATTGTGCTGACCCTGATTTAGGAAACAGCTTTCTCATCCTGGAGACCATAATTCTATAGTTTTTTTTTACATCATCTACTGTACATAAAAGCACAGACAGTGGGTAGTTTCCAATCAAATCTTGTATTTCTCTCTGTGTGTATCGTACATAGGTGAAGGGGGATGCTATAGTCTTAACGTAGTGAAATAGCTTGTGGTTATTACACAACTCAGCTGTTTCACAGGTATTACTGGCAGTTCCTTATGTGTCAAATATTTTAGGACTGCTCATCCAAAGGAGTTACCTGAGAGGATGCTTGTGGACTGAGGTAAGAGGGTAGGGTTCAGGTGAAGTAGACATGAACGTTGTTAAAGTAAAAAAGGGAATATGGGATGAATACAGTTTGGAAACTATGAGTCTCATCCACAAGAGTTTACATGGCCCAGTTGAGAGAGCATGCTTATCCAAGCTTAATTACTGGCTCCCTGTGTGTACTTGGGCAAGTTGCTTAACCTCTCTGCTCCTGACTCTTCATTTGGAAGACCCACATAGGGCTGTGAGGATTTAATGTGATCATTCTGTAAAGTGCTTTGAATTGTAGCAGCAGTTTTTATGGTTTAATGGTGAATGTTTAGACTGTTTGCTTAGGAATTTGGTGGTAAATATTTAAGAATTTGTACTTTGGGTGTTAAAAGAGGTCAGGATTCTTCCCATTTACTAGGTACTATCCTTGCTTAAGTCATTTAACTTTATAGACTCTGGATTCTTTGTAGTCAAATGATCTTTGATTTTCAATGATATTTGATTTTCCAAGCTTTGAAATTCCATTTTATTTTGCTGTTTAGAAATCTAGGTTTCTTTTTGTAAAAAATATTTCTATTAACTAATTTGAGTTCAACTCATCTGCTCATAAGTAGCCATAGCAATTATGAAGTCTTTCACAAATAATCCTATCATTTTTCATGTCAGTATGCAAAAACAGAACGAATTGCTTACTTGATATTTTATAGGTTAATTATGTAGAGTCTTATCCAGGGTTAGAGGATAGTATAAGCTTATTTTAAATGTTCCCAGAACATTGAGCCTGACACAGGGATATGTGACAAAGGCTAAATTTGATTAAGATGATATTTGTAACCAGATCCTCTTAATTGCCAAGCAATCTGTTGCTATAGGAGGGGTGGGTCATGTGTCCTTTCTGTGTTTAGGTTTTTCTCCCTCTTGCCTTTGGTTTATTGTGTAAACCAAGGGAACTATGTATAAGTAAGACACAGCAACTCTCAATTTTCAGCTTTTGCACACTCTCATATTCATTAAAAAAAATTTTTATGACGGTATTATTGATATATACTCTTATGAAGGTTTCACATGATAAAACAATATGGTAATGCCTTTTACCCATATTATCAAGTCCACACCCATACCCCAATGCAGTCACTGTCCATCAGTGTAGTAAGATGTACTTAACATAAGACCCCTCAATCCCCATCTCCCTTCCTCCCAACCCAACACAGCCAACCCTTCCCCTTTGGGAACCACTAGCCCCTTCTTGGAGTCTCTGAGTCTGCTGCTATTTTGTTCCTTCAATTTTGCTGCGTTGTTATACTCCACAAATGAGGGAAATCATTTGGCACTTGTCTTTCTCTGCCTGGCGTATTTCACTGAGCATAATATTCTCCAGCTCCTTCCATGTTGTTGCAAATGGTAGGATTTCTTTCTTATGGCTGAATAGTATTCCATTGTGTATATGTACCACATCTTCTTTATCCATTCATCTACTGATGGACACTTAGGTTGCTTCCATATCTTGGCTATTGTAAATAGTGCTGCAATAAATAAAGGGGTGCATATGTCTTTGAATCTGAGAAGTTGTGTTATTTGGGTAAATTCCAAGGAGTGGGATTCCCAGGTCAAATGGTATTTCTATTTTTAGTTTTATGAAGAACCTCCATATTACTTTCCACAATGGTTGAACTAGCTTACATTCCCACCAGCAGTGTAGGAGGGTTCCCCTTTCTCCGCATCCTCACCAGCATTTGTTGTTCTTAGTCTTTTCGATGCTGTCCATCCTTACTGCTGTGAGGTGATATCTTATTGTGGTTTTAATTTGCATTTCCCTGATGATTAGTGATATGGAGCATCTTTTCATGTGTCGGTTGGCCATCTGAATTTCTTCTTTGGAGAGCTGTCTCTTCATAGCCTCTGCCCATTTTTTAATTGGGTTATTTGCTTTTTGGGTGTTCAGGTGTGTGAGTTCTTTACATATTTTGGATGTTAACCCCTTGTCGGATATGTCATTCCCAAATATATTCTCCCATACTGTAGGATGCCTTTTTGTTCTGTTGATGGTGTCCTTTGCCATACAGAAACTTTTTAGTTTGATGTAGTCCCATGTGTTCATTTTTGCTTTTGTTTCCCTTGCTCGAGGAGATGCGTTCAGAAAGAAGTCACTCATGCTTGTATTCAGGAGATTTTTGTCTATGTTGTCTTCTAAGAGTTATAAGGTTTCATGACTTACATTCAGGTGTTTGATCCATTTTTAGTTTACTTTTGTGTATGGGGTTAAACAATAATCCAGTTTCATTCTCTTGCATGTAGCTGTCCAGTATTGCCAACATCAGCTGTTGAGGAGGCTGTCATTTCCCCATTGTATGTCCATGGCTCCTTTATCATATATTATTTGACCATATATGGTTGAGTTTATATCAGGGCTCTCTAGTCTGTTCCATTGGTCTATAGGTCTGTTCTTGTGCCAGTACCAAATTGTCTAGATTACTGTGGCTTTGTAGTAGAGCTTGAAGTTGGGGAGCGTAATCCCCCCAGCTTTATTCTTCCTTCTCATGATTGCTTTGGTTATTTGGGGTCTTTTGTGGTTCCATATGAAGAATGCTCTTGGTATTTTGATAGGAATTTCATTAAATCTGTAGATTGCTTTAGGCATGATGGCCATTTTGACCATATTAATTCTTCCTATCCATGAGCACGGGATGTGTTTCCATTTATTGGTATCTTCTTTAATTTCTCACGTGAATGTCTTGTAGTTTTCAGAGTATAGGTCTTTCACTCCCTTGGTTAGGTTTATTCCTAGGTATTTTATTCTTTTTGAGGCAATTGTGAATGGAATTGTTTTCCTGATTTCTCTTTCTGCTAGTTCATTGTTAGTACATAGGAATGCCACTGATTTCTGCATATTAATTTTGTATCCTGCAGCTTTGCTGAATTCAGATATTATATCTAGTAGTTTTGGAGAGGATCTTTAGGGTTTTTTATGTACAATATCATGTCATTTACAAACAGGGAGAGTTTAACTTCTTCCTTTCCAATCTGGATGCCTTTTATTTCTTTGGGTTCTCTGATGGCTATGGCTAGTACCTCCAGTACTATGTTGAATAGAAGTGAGGAGATTGGGCATCCTTGTCTTGGTCCCGATCGTAAAGGAAAATCTTTCATCTTCTCACTACTAAGTATAATGATGGCTGTGGGTTTGTCATATGGCCTTTATTATGTTGAGGTACTTGCCCTCTATACCCATTTTGTTGAGAGGTTTTATTATGAATGGGTGTTGAATTTTGTCAAATGCTTTTTCAGCATCTATGGAGATGATCATGTGGTTTTTGTTCTTCTTTTTGTTGATGTGGTGGATGATGTTGATGGATTTTTGAATGTACCATCCTTGCATCCCTGGAATAAATCTACTTGATCATGATGGATGATGTTTTTGATGTGTTTTTGAATTCGGTTTGCTAATATTTTGTTAAGTATTTTTGCATCTATGTTCATCAGGGATATTGGACTGTAATTTTCTTTTTTGGTGGTGTCTTTGCCCAGTTTTGGTATTAGAGTGGTGCTGGCCTCATTGAATGAGTTTGGAAGTATTCCCTCTTCTTCTTCTCTTTGGAAAACTTTTAAGGAGGATGGGTATTAGGTTTCACTAAACGTTTGACTAAATTCAGTGGTAAAGCCATGTGGTCCAAGGGTTTTGTTCTTAGGTTGTTTTTTGATTACCAATTCCATTTCATTGCTGGTAATTGGTCTGTTCCGCTCTTCTGTTTCTTTGTGTGTCAGCCTTGGATGGATGTCTTTTTCTAGAAAGCTGTCCATTTCTTCTAGGTTATCCAGTTTTTTAGCATATAATTTTTCATAGTATTCTCTAATTATTCTTTGTGTTTCTGTGGTGTCCATAGTGATTTTACCTTTCTCATTTCTGTTTCTGTTTATGTGTGTAGACTCTTTTTTTTCTTGATACATCTGGCTCGGGGTTTATCTATTTTGTTTACTTTCTTGAAGAATCAGTTCCTGCTTTCATTGATTTTTTTTCTATTGTTTTATTCTTCTCGATTTTATTTATTTCTGCTCTATTCTTTATTATGTCCCTCCTTCTTCTGACTTTGGGCGTCATTTGTTCTTTTTGTAGTTTTGTAAATTTTGAGTTTAGACTGTTCATATGGGTTGTTCTTCTTTCCTGAGATGGGCCTGTTTTGCAGTATACTTTCCTCTTAGCCCGGCCTTTGCTGCATCCCATAGATTTTGCGGTGTTGAATTATTGTTGTCATTTGTCTCCATATATTGCTTGATCTCTGTTTTTATTTGGTCACTGATCCCTTGGTTATTTAGGAGCATGTTGTGAAGCCTCCATGTGTTTGTGGGAGTTTTCATTTCCTATGCATAATTTATTTTTAGTTTCATACCTTTGTGGTCTGAGATACTGGTTGGTACAATTTCAATCTTTTTGAATTTACCGAGGCTCCTTTTGTGTCCTAGTATATGATCTATTCTTGAAAATTTTCCATGTGCACGTGAGAAGAATGTGTGTTCTGCTGCTTTTGGGTGTAGAATTCTTCAGATATATGTTAGGTCCATCTGTTTTAGTGTGTTGTGTTCAGTGCCTCTGTGTCCTTACTTATTTTCTGTCTAGTTGATCTCTCCTTCGGAGTGAGTGGTGTGTTGAAGTCTCAAAAAATGAATGCATTGCATGCTATTTCGTCCTTTAATTCTGTTAGTATTTATTTCACATATGTTGGTTTTCCTGTGTTGGGAGCATAGATATTTATAATGGTTAAATCCTCTTGTTGGACTGACCCCTTTATCATTATGTAATGTTCTTCTTTATCTCTTGTTACTTTCTTTGTTTTGAATTCTATTTTGTCTGATATAAGTAAGTACTGCAACTCCTGCTTTTTTCTCCCTATTGTTTGCATGAAGTTTGTTTTTTCATCCCTTCACTTTTAGTCTGTGTATGTCTTTGGGTTTAAAGTGAGTCTCTTGTAGACAGCATATACATGGGTCTTGTTTTTTTATCCATTCAGTGACTGTATGTCTTTTGATTAGTGCATTTTGACCATTTACCTTTAGGGTGATTATGGATAGGTATGTACTTATTGCCATTGCAGGCTTTAGATTCATAGTTACGAAAGGTTCAAGGTTAACTTCCTTACTATCTAAGAGTCTAACTTAACTCACTTAATATGCTATTACAAACACAGTCTAAATGTTCTTTTTTTCTCCTCCTTTTTCTTTGTCCTCCATTCTTTATATATTAGGTATCATATTCTGTTCTCTTTGTCTATCCCTTGATTGAATTTGTGGATAGTTGATTTAATTTTGCATTTGCTTAATAGGTGTTCTACTTTTTTTTACTGTATTTTTATTACCTCTGGTTATAGCTACTAAACCTTAGGAACACTGCCATCTATAGCAGTCCCTCCAAAATACACTGTAGAGATGGTTTGTGGGAGGTAAATTGTCTCAGTTTTGCTTATCTGGGAATTGTTTCATCTGTAGTTCAAATTTAAATGATAACCTTGCTGGTTAAAGTAATCTTGGGTCAAGGCCCTTCTGCTTCATTGCATTAAATACATCATGCCACTCCCTTCTGGCCTGTAAGGTTTCTGCTGCTGAGAAGTATGATGGTAGCCTGATGGGCTTTCCTTTGTATGTGGTCTTATTTCTCTCTCTGGCTGCTTTTAATAGTCTGTCCTTATCCTTGATCTTTGCCAATTTAATTATTAACTGTCTTGCTGTTGTCCTGCTTGGGTCCCTTGTGTTGGGAGATCTGTGCATCTCCATCGCCTGAGAGACCATCTTGTCCCCCAGATTGGGGAAATTTTCGGCAATTACCTCCTCACAGACACTTTCTATCCCTTTTTCTCTCTCTTCTTCTTTTGGTTCCCCTATAATGTGAATATTGTTCCGTTTGTATTGGTCACACAGTTGTCTCAATATTCCTTCATTCTTAGAGATCCTTTTTTCTCTCTGTGCCTTAGCTTCTTTGTATTCCTCTTTTCTAATTTCTATTTCATTTTTCGTCTCCTCCACTTCATCTAATCTCCTTTAAAAATTTCCATTGTATGTTTCCTTTCTGATTCCGTGTTCCGTAATGATTGGATCTCCAACTGGAATTCATCCCTGAGTTCTTTAGTATTTTTCTGTACCTCCATGAGCATGTTAATGATTTTTATTTCAAAATCCCTTTCAGGCAGATTCATGAGGTTGATTTCATTTGAATTTTTCTCAGGGATTGTATTCATCATTTTACTTTGTACCAGGTTTCTTTGGATCTCATATTTGTATATGGCGCCCTCTAGTGCCCAGAAGTTCCACTCTCTGGAGCTCCTCAGCTCCTGAAGCAATGTCGGTGGTCGTAGGGGAGTGGTAATTGGTGCCTGGGGGGATGAAAGAGCTGTTTCCTGCTTCCCGCTGCTATGCCTGTCTCCATTGCCAGAACCAGTAGGCCGAACACACAGGTATAAGCCTCTCTGCTTTGCATTTGTTGTTACTGTAGATGGGGCTTCCCTCTGGCTGGCCTAATGCTAGGGTAGGGTTTGCCAGTTTGTGAGCCAGTTTGGGTTGGCCAGGAGAAATGCTCAGTAGGCTACGTATCACAGAGGAGTTCTTTAGGGCTCTGTAGCCAGCCAGTGAGCTGGAGTTCCTGAAGATTATGAAAGTTCCCAACCTGCTGGGCAGAGTGCGCCTGGGCAGTTTTGTCTTCCTGTCCTTTCTCCTGAGCAGTAAGCTCTGTGCAGTCCTTGCCCATTATGAAGCCCTCTTGCTGTTAGGAAGTCTTTTAGACTGCCTGCCTTTCTTTTGTCCCATAGCAGATTGATATGGATCCCTGCTTTGCACAGGTGGCCGGAATTTCAGTCTCTTCAGGTATTCTGCCTGTCTTAGCTTTCTAACCCCCTAATCACAAGAGTACCATGAAAACACCATGAAATGTAGGTTTGTGCTCCCAGATCAGATATCCAGAGTTCGGTATTCAGCAGTCCCACACCTCAACTCCCTCCCGCTCTGTTTCTCTTCCTCCTGCTGGTGAGCTGGGGTGGGGGGAAGGGCTTGGGTCCTACCTGGCCATGGCTTTGGTATGTTACCCTGTTCCGTGGGGTTTATTCTTTTCTCCAGGTGTATGCAGTTTGGTGCAGTCCTCTTTCCTGTTGTTCTTTCTGGATTAGTTGTATTAATTATACTTTCATATTATATGAGGTTTTAGGGGGAAGCCTGTCTCACCTCTAATGCCGCCATGTTTAATCCTCTGGTGATACTCTCATTCTTATGGAGAACTACCTCTTAGTGTCTAAATGACCACATTTTTCTTTTATGCATTGTTTGTTTATGGTATTTGTGGCAGTCAATACCAATAGATATTTTGCTTCCTCATATAGAATTTGTTAAGATGATAGGGAGTTAAGTTATTAAGCCTCAAATATAACCCACAAAAATACTTGGCAGTAAGCTGTGTATAGATTTTTGATTGAGTTATTAACTTATTAGATTCTAGGGCTGCTAAGTAGAAATCAGTGGGGACTTTATCATGTAAATATTAAAACTAGTATTAACGGAGAATATGAATTGATACAGAACATAAACTCAGTTTTGTGTAATATCGATAGTAACATTTTTAATGCTTATGATGGTGCTGGGCATTATGTGAAGAGGTTTATGTGCATTTTTTCATTTAGACATCCCAGTAGTACTCCCCAGTAGGTGTTACTATTCCATTCATTTTATAAATGAAGAAGCTGAGGCTCAGGTTAAGAAGGCTGCCCAGGTTTATAGAGATATCGACCAGCAGAGTGAGGAGTTGCTCCAAGGTGCCCAGGCTCAAAGCCCATGCTGCCATAGCATTTAAAATAAAATTTCCAAAATTTCCTTCATACAACACTGGGACTTATTTTTGTTTATATTAAATGAAGTGGCAAATTGGGTGGTTTCTGTAGAAATTCAAGTTCAAACTATGTTATCACTGAGATCATTCAGATTATTTTTGTCATGGTAAGACTGTGAGTAAGACTTGTGTCACAAGATGAACATGGTTATGGAAGAGTTAGGAAAGTACCTTAATTCTCCACTCACCAGCATATTGGTTGCAAAACCACACTTTGACAAGGTTTTTGGTCATGTTATTTTAGCAGATTTTCTGACTTCGATTTTCTGAGGTTAATAGAAACTGATTTGTTTTTTAAAAGTATCAAATGAATGGAAGCCAAAATAAAGCTGTGTACTTCGCATAAAACTAGGGCAATAAATGGTCACCATCTGAGATACTTATCCATGAAAATAAAAATTTTTAATATTTAAAACAATCTAAATTTAATTTCTTAACACTGAAACTTTTCCAAAGACTAATTATACATAAATTGAACAGATACTTAAAGAGTAACAGATATTAAAAGTATCAGATAACTATGTAGCATTAAGAAAGTGTAATGAGACAGACTTCCAGGAAGATGGGAGTGTGAGCAGGGCGGCAGAAATCTCCTCCCAAAACTATATATATCTATGAAAATACAGCAAATACAACTATTCCTAAAAGAGACCAGAATACACAGGAAAGCGCACAGCGTGCAGCTACACCTGAGAGGACACGGCACCCTGCGAGGCAGAGCTATAAACGCCCTGTGGAGCGGCGCAGCCACGGCTGCGGAATAGTGGAGCAACAGCGCAACCTACAGCATCCCCACAGAATCTACTCCCAGGGGGCGTTGTTTTTTCTTTTTTCTTTTTGTGGTTTTGTTTTGTTTTTTCTTCTCTTTCTTTTTTCTTTTCTTTCTTTCTTTCTTTTCCTTTTTACCTTTCTTTCTTTTTTTTTTCCTTTTTAAAGTCTTAAAGAGCCCAGCTGACATACGTGGCAACTACCAGAGACCACTTCTATAGCCATGAAAAGACAGAGGAATATCGTCCAGACTAAGATCAACCAGACAACCCCAGAGAGGGAGCCTGAAGGGATGAAAATGCACAGTCTTCCTGAAAAAGAATTCAGAATAAAAGTCATAACCATGCTGATGCATCTACAGAGAAATGTGAAAGAGCTGAGGGAGGAAGTGAGGGAAGTGAGGAAAGAAAATGCGGAAATCAGACGAGCGATCGATGGGCTTAATAGCAGACTGGATGAGATGCAAGAGACTGTTAATGGAATAGAAAGCAGGGAGCAGGAATACAGAGAAGCTGAGGCAGAGAGAGATAAAAGGATCTCTAGGAATGAAAGAATATTAAGAGAACTGTGTGACCAATCCAAATGGAACAATATTTGAACTATAGGACTACCAGAGGAAGAAGAGAGAGAAAAAGGGATAGAAAGTGTCTTTGAAGAAATAATTGCTGAAAACATTCCTATGCTGGGGAAGGAAATAGTTTCTCAGTCCACGGAAGCCCACAGATCTCCCAACACAAGGGACCCAAGGAAGACAACATCAAGACACATAATAATTAAGATGGCAAAGATCAAAGATAAAGACAGAGTATTAATGTCAGCTACAGAGAGAGAAAAGATCACCTACAAAGGAAAACGCATCAGACTATCATCAGACTTCTCAACAGAAACCTTACAGGCCAGAAGAGAATGGCATGATATATTTAATGTAATGAAACAGAAGGGCCTCGAACCAAGAATATGGTATCCAGCACGATTATCATTTAAATATGACGGAGGGATTAAACAATTTCCAGAAAACAAAAGTTGAGAGAGTTTGCCTCCCATAAAACACCACTACAGGATATCTTAAAGGGACTGCTCTAGAGGGAAGCACCCCTAAGGCTAAAAAGATGTCACCAGAGAAAATAAAATCATAGCAAAGAAAGCAGACAATCCAAATACTAACTAAAGGCAAAGAATAAAACACTTAGTATATAAAGAATGGAGGAGGAAGAATAAGAAGGGAGAGAAATAAAGAAACATCAGATGGTGTTTACAATAACTTAACAAGAAAGTTAAGTTAGATTGTTAGATAGTAAAGAAGCAACCCTTGAACCTTTGGTAACCACGAATCTAAAGCCAGCAATGGCAATAAGTACATATCTATTGATAATCACCCTAAATGTAAATGGACTGAATGCACCAATCAAAAGACAAAGAGTAACAGAATGGATAAAAAAGCAAGTCCCATCTATATGCTGCTTATAAGAGACTCAACTCAAACCCAAAGATATACACAGATTAAAAGTGAAGGGACAGAAGATATTTCATGCAAACAACAAAGAGAAAAAAGCAGGTGTTGTAGTACTTGTATCAGACAAAATAGACTTCAAAACGAGGAAAGTAACAAGAGATAAAGAAGGACATTACATAATGATAAAGGGATCAGACCAACAAGAAGATATAACCATTATAAATATATATGCACCCAACAGAGGAGTGCCTGCATATGTGAAACAAATACTAACAGAACTAAAGGAGGAAATAGACAGCAATGCATGCATTTTAGGAGACTTCAACACACCACTCACTCCAGAGGACAGATCAACCAGACAGAATAAGTAAAGACACAGAGGCACTGAACAACACACTAGAACAGATGGACCTAACAGACATCTACAGAACTCTGCACCCAAAAGCAGCAGGATACACATTCTTCTCAAGTGCACATGGAACACTTTACAGAATAGACCACATACTAGGCCACAAAAAGAACATCAGTAAATTAAAAAATATTGAAATCGTACCAACCAACTTCTCAGATCACAAAGGTATAAAACTACAAATAAATTTTAGAAAGAAATCAAAAAGGCTCACAAATACATGGAGACTTAACATTCTCCTAATCAATCAATGGGTTAACAACCAAATCAAATCAGAAATCAAAGAATATATGGAGACTAATGAGAACAACAACACAAAGCCCTAACGTGTGTGGGGGACGCAGCAAAGGCAGTTCTAAGAGGAAAGTATATTGCAATCCAGGCCTATCTAAAGAAAGAAGAACATTCCCAAATGAATAGTCTAAAGACACAATCACTGAAATTGGAAAAAGAAGAACAAATGAGGCCCAAAGTCACCAGAAGGAGGGACATAATAAAGATCAGAGAAGAAATAAATAAAATTGAGAAGAATAAAACAATAGAAAAAATCAATGAAACCAAGAGCTGGTTCTTTGAAAAAATAAACAAAATAGATAAACCCTTAGCCAGACTCATTAAGAGAAAAAGAGAATCTACACACATAAACAGAATCAGAAATGAGAAAGGAAAAATAATGACGGACCCCACAGAAACACAAAGAATTATAAGAGAATATTATGAGAATCTATATGATAACAAGCTGGAAAACATTGAAGAAATGGACAACTTCTTAGAAAAATACAACCTTCCAAGACTGACCAAGCAAGAAACAGAATATCTAAACAGACCAATCACCAGCAATGAAATTGAATCGGTAATCAAAAATCTACCCAAGAACAAAACCCTCGGACCAGATGGATTCACCTCTGAATTCTACCAGACATATAGAGAAGAAATAACACCCATTCTCCTTAAAGTTTTCCAAAAAATAGAAGAGGAGGGAATACTTCCAAACTCATTCTATGAAGCCAGCATCACTCTAATACCAAAACCTGGCAAAGACCTCACCAAAAATGAAAATTACAGACCAATATCCCTGATGAACGTAGAAGCAAAAATACTCAACAAAATATTAGCAAACCAAATTCAAAAATACATCAAGAGGATCATACACCATGATCAAGTGGGAATCATCCCAGGGATGCAAAGATGGTGCAGCATTTGAAAATCCATGAACATCATCCACCATATCAACAAAAAGAAGAACAAAAACCACACGATCATCTCCATAGATGCTGAAAAAGCATTTGACAAAATTCAGCATTCATTCCTGATTCAAATTCTCAACAAAATGGGTATAGAGGGCAAGTACCTCAACATCATAAAGGCCATATATGACAAACCCACAGCTAACATCATACTTAATGGCGAGAAGCTGAAAGCTTTTCATCTAAGTTCGGGAACAAGACAGGGATGCCCACTCTCTCCACTGTTATTCAACATAGTACTGGAGGTCCTAGCCATGGCAAGTAGACAAAACAAAGACATAGAAGGCATCCAGATTGGTAAAGAAGTCAAATTGTCACTATTTGCAGATGACATGATACTGTACACAAAAATCCCTAAAGACTCCACTCCAAAACTACTAGAACTAATATCTGAATTCAACAAAGTTGCAGGATACAACATTAACACACAGAAATCTGTTCTTTCCTATACACTAATGATGAACTAACAGAAAGAGAAATGAGAAAAACAATTCCATTCACAACTGCGTCAAAAAGAATAAAATACCTAGGAATCAACCTAATGAAGGAAGTGAAAGACCTATACCCTGAAAACTACAAGACACTCCTAAGAGAAATTAAAGAGGACACTGACAAATGGAAATGCATCCCATGCTCTTGGCTAGGAACAATAAATATTGTCAAAATGGCTCTTCTACCTAAAGCAATCTACAGATTCAACGCAATCCCTATCAAACTACCAACAGCTTTCTTCAATAAACTGCAACAAATAATTCTAAAATTCATATGGAACCACAAAAGACCCCAAATAGCCAAAGCAATCCTGAGGAGGAATAAAACCGGGGGAATTACCCTCCATGACTTCAAGCTCTACTACAACGCCACAGTAATCAAGACAATTTGGTATTGGCACAAAAACAGACCCACAGACCAGTGGAACAGAACAGAAAATCCAAACATTAACCCAAATATATACAGTCAATTAATATTTGATAAAGGAGCCTTGGATATACAATGGGCAGATGACAGCCTCTTCAGCAGTTGGTGTTGAAAAATCTGGACAGCTACATGTAAGAGAATGAAACTGGACTACTGTCTAGCCCCATACACAAAGGTAAACTCAAGATGGATCAAATCCCTGAATGTAACTCATAAAACCATAAAACTGTTAGAAAAAAACATAGGCAAAAATATCTGGGACATAAAAATGAATCACTTCTTCATGAACATATCTCCCCGGGCAAGGGAAACAAAAGCAAAAATGAATAAGTGGGACTATATCAAGCTGAAAAGCTCCTGCACAGCAAAAGACACCATCAGTAGAACAAAAAGACATCCTACAGTATGGGAGAATATATTCATAAGTGACGTATCAAATAAGGGGTTGACATCCAAAATATATAAAGAACTCACGCACCTTAGGAAACAAAAAGCAAATAATCCAGTTAAGATATGGGCAGAGGACATGAATAGACACTTCTCTAAAGAAGAAATTCAGGTGGCCAACAGGCACATGAAAAGATGCTCCACATCGCTAATCATCAGAGAAATGCAAATTAAAACCACAATGAGATATTACCTCACACCAGTGAGGATGGCCAACATCGAAAACACAAACAACAACAACTGTTGGCGAGGATGTGGAGAAAAGGAAACCCTCCTACACTGCTGGTGACAATGCAAATTAGTTCAACCACTGTGGACAGCAGTATGGAGGTTCCTCAGAAAACTCAAAATAGAAATACCATTTGACCCTGGAATTCCACTCCTAGGAATTTACCCTAAGACTGCAGCAGCCCAGTTTGAAAATGACATATGTACCTCCATGTTTATTGCAGCACTATTTACAATAGCCAAGAAATGGAAGCAACGTAAGTGTCCATCAGTAGATGAATGGATAAAGAAGAGGTTGTACATATACACAATGGAATATTATTCAGCCATAAGAAGAAAATAAATCCTACCATTTGTAACAACATGGATGGAGCTAGAGGGTATTATGCTCAGTGAAATAAGCCAAGCCGAAAAAGACAAGTATCAAATGATTTCACTCATGTGGAGTATAAGAACCAAGAAAAAAACTGAAGGAACAAAACAGCAGCAGACTCAGAGAACCCAAGAATGGACTAATAGTTACCAAAGGGAGATTGACTGTGGAAGATGGGTGGGAAGGGAGGGATAAGGGGGAAAAGGGGGCATTACGATTAGCAGACGTCATGTTGAGGGAGCATGGGGAGGGCTGTACAACTCAGAGAAATATGTAATGATTCTATAGCATCTCACTACGGTGATGGACAGTGACTGTAATGGGGTTGGTGGGGGGGGGGACCTAAATAAGGGGGTAGTTAATATCCATAATTTTGCACATGTAATTGTAGATTAATGATACCAAAATAAATTATAGAAAAAAAATCACAAAAAAATAAAGAAAGAGAGAATCTGTAATCACACAGTTTAAATTGTAGCCATCTAGTTGTAAAGCCTGTTTGTAAAGCCCCTTGTGGTGTAGATATTACTCCTCCTCTTTCCTCACCCCTTCCTCCTCTCAGCATCATGAACATGTCATCCCCATCCCCATCCACTCCATCAGTTTCTTCCTGAAATGTACATCATACAGATTTATCATCTGACATTTTCCTCAGTTACAAGCAACACATAGTTACTCAATGTTTGTTAAGCAAAAGAGTGATCTCTTTGGAAGGATATCTTGTCATTTGTCATTTGAGTATAACGTGAAGACGCAAGCCTTTGGAGCTATGCCAAGGTACCCAGACGTGCCGGCAGTGGGTCAGGGTTGGGAGCAGGTGCTGATCCCTCAGAGGCTGGCTGGGTGGGTCCTGGGGCCCTGGTTCCCCAGCCTTTGAACAGGCTGGCCCGCTAACCCAGTGTGCCATGCATATGTAGATTTTCATCTGTGCTAAGACCTAAAAAGAGCTGGGAAGCACCCTAGAAGAATCGGAGATGGCAAATCCATGAGAGATGAAGGCAGTTGTAGGAAGTAGTGGGTGTTCTTTTCAGGTGTCACCTGTGTGGTGAAATGAGATGTTGATCCTTGTGCAATCATACTGTTCACTCATATGTCAGCTTTCAGGAGAGAGTTTTATTAATCTTACTTTTGGACTATATGTCTGTTCCTAGGTCAAGATACTGAAGGGCGCTTTGCTCGATAGCATGCCCAGCATGCCATCTATGGAAAGAGGATAAACTTCCAAAGGAAAATTCACCTGTAGGAGAGAAGGATGAATGATAGACAGGGAAAACAGTAATGTGTCATGTCATGCCATGTCATTTTATCATGCATGAAAATACTTTTTTTGATATGTTAATCACAGGTGATTTTTGGTCCAAAAATCATGGCTAGGGTGTGTAATGTTTTTCAGAATATTGTGTGGTTTTCATAATTAACCTTGGTTTTTCAACAATAACTTGTTTTTAACCCTAAAGAAGATAGAAAGTTTCAGCTTTTGTAGACCACTAATTCCTGTCAAGGTTTCTGAAATATAAATATTGTTATTATTAAGATTTAAGTATATTCAAAAAAAAATCTTCAGAACTTCAATTAAGTTAAATTGTCTTAAGGCAATATTTCATAAGTAATTATTTCTCTGCTGAGATAATCATGGTAACTTACTACAAAATAACTGTCTAAGATTTTGTATCAATGTTAATTTTACATTTTATTCAGACACGTGCAATATATCTATATGATCCTCAAGGATGGGCCATAGATCCACCTTATCCCTTTTTTATGATAAAATCTAAGGTAAAAATTTCTTAGTATATCCTATGTATTAGTACTATTATTAGTACTTCATATCTGTTACTATTTAATCCTAATCCCATCCCCATATCTTCCTTTGTTGCATCTATTGTTTTTTTTTTCACAGCATGATTTTTTAATCAGATTTGTTTCGAGAATTTGTTTTTGTTGCCAAATTCTGAATTGTGAAGTATGACTGTAATGTGAGTGATCTTTTTAATTGTTCATAAACACATTTTAAAGATAATTCCAAAAGTTCTAAAAATGTGTTAAGCAAAAGCTTTATGGTTTGAATAATAATATCCTCAGACAAGTATTTTGAAAAGCAATGTTCATTGTTTGTTTAACAATGAGCCTGATATTATTACTACAGGTTCTAATTTTTTGCTGTTGTTTTCTTGTCAACTCCTTGAAGGCAGTGCTCACATGTTATTTATGTTGATTTTGTACCCTACTGATTTTTGCTGACTATACATTGCATCTCCATAAACTGCAGTATGGAAAAGAGATAAGTAAACCTTTTATATAAACCTCTGTGAGAATTATAAAATAGTAATTGTTACTGTTTTTCTCAAGATCTATTAAAAATAATCATCCTTCTGCAGTTTTCCAAAAAAAGTATATCTTCTGTGAAATGGTTTTCATATTTCACTCCTTTCTCTCCGTTAATACTGGCCTGTATTTTTCTTCATTTAAAAACTGTTCTGTTATTAATTTTTCAGATCCTTTGCTTTATAAAAAATAAAGGGACAGAAATTCAGATCACCACAGTTCATTACTAAGGAACCTAACATCACTCTACAGCATGCAGTGGGAAGAAACTAAACATGGAGAAAACAGTTTTCCATATTACAGGGTCATAAAACTAGTAGGATTTTACCACTGTCTTACAACATATAGGGATGCAGGTCATGAATTTGGATCCATGTGATAAGAGAACAACAGAAATTAAGTTTTCAAATTGGAACTGTGTTGTATAATTTCCTATGGAATATGTATGTCTTAGCCTCCTGTGCATAAAGAATATGCCTTCTATATTTATAATGTTTCTTATTCTTATTAGAGAAAATGTAAAGGATAGAAAAATCTTTAATATGTTATCTTAATCATTAAAATTATTTATGGACAACTAATAAGATACTAAATCAGATGCGGAAATCTGACTATTGAGTTCTGGTAGCGTGACTGCAAAGAGAGACGTAGTCTGTGCCCTGATGCTATTTGCCTTTGTTTACTGTCTCCTGCTTTGGAAACAATTCAGTCAGTCCCTCTCCTGTGTATCTCCTTTATGGTCACAATATTACCACACGCACAACACTTCAGACACTTTGAGTCACCAAATGCGTGAGGATTCTGCCCTCTCACTCCTGCCTCCTAACCAATTCTCTGACACTTGTCCTACAGTTTAACTCAATTCTGACACTGCCTGGAAATATGTCAGATGCCACAGATTAAAGGCTCAGTTCCACAAGACTGCTTCCACCCTACTTTAGATGCCAGTTGCAGGTAAAAGGTCCCCAGGTTACCCACAACTTCTGTCTGTCCTGGCTAAAAATCAGAAGTTCTGATGACCCCCTTCTCAGGCTCAATTAATTTGCTAGAGCAGCTCACAGAACTCCAGGAAACACTTCTATTTACCAGTCTATTAAAGGATATGCTAAGTGATACAAATGAATAGGCAGATGAAGACATAAATAGGGCAAGATCTGGGAGGTCCCAAGGTTAGAACCTTCAGTGCCCATCACTCTGCTGGTAGGTAGATTTGTTCACCTACCTGGAAGCCCTCCAAACCCTGTAGCAGTGAGGTTTTTATGGAGGTTTCTTCACATAGGTGTGATCAGTTAACTCCATTTCAGTCCTTTCTCAGGAGACTGGGGGTAGGGGCTAAAAATTCCAAGCTTCTAATCATGGCATGGCATTTCAGGTGACCAGCCCCCATCCTGGAGCCCTTGCCTCATTAGAACAAAAGACATTCTTGTCACCCTGGGCACTACAAGGGTTTCGGGAGGCCTGTGCCAGGAACCAGTGGCAGAAACTAAATATTAGGACAAAAGATGCTCTAGTGCTCTTATCACTTAGGAAATAACAAGGGTTTCAGGAGCTCTATGCCAGGAACCAGGGGCCAAGACTAATATGTATTTTCTAATATCTCACATTCCCAAAGGTTGTAAGTTCTATAATCAGCTTGTCTTTGAATTAAGAAACTGTTCATTTCCCTTTGGGTCATTAGATTGGCAGTAAATAAATTTAAGTCAATCAAATAAAAGTTAACAAAAATGACTTGTTATTTAATTTCCTCTTCTTTAATGTCAACTTGTATATATTATGTAATCTATGTGTATGAATGTGTGTATATGTATGTATACATACCTATATATATATGCCTGTGTATATATATATATATGTAAAGATGTCTAAGGAAACTTTGATTGAAATTCACAATATTTCCAATTTTTGTAAAGCTTTTTGTATTTCAGCTTTTTATTTGGAAAGAAAACAGTCTCTTGACAGTTTTTTCATAGGTCTAACTGAATACAGCACTTTTCTCTGTGCTGGTGAAATCAGGGAGTTCCTAAAGGCCTCAGTCATACTTTCTAAACTAAATATACTGTGACTGACATCTTCTCCTGGCTTAGCTTTTCAGGCAAGAGATATAATTTTTAATATTTAGCCATGATAAATGTATTTTTGGACAGCAGTATGGTTTAAAATAGAGACTTTTAATTAGACAATTGTTGGGTAACAGGAGAGGGTGTTTTCAAATTTATAATGGATGGCTTTTCTCTAAAATCTAGTATTTTCCTGATGCAAATTTATAGTTTCTATAGTTGCTTGCAACATATCTATGTTAAGAATAAATCTCGCACAGAGAAAGACAAATACTGTATGATCTCACTTGTACGTAGAATTTAAAAAGACCTGAACTCATGAAAACAGAGAACAGGTTGGTGGTTGCCAGGGGCCGGGGTGGGAGCAGGCGCAGTGGCTGGGGATGGGTGAGGTGGTTAAAGGGCACAGACTTCCAGCGATGATACGAATGTACACATAATTATAGTTAATAATCAGCATACTTACGAGTTGCTGCAGTTCTCACACACACAACTATAGCTGTGAGGTGATGGATGTGCTACTTTACTGTGGTGATCACTTCATAGCACATACCAAATCATTACATTATACACCTTAAGCTTACATAATGTTACATGTCAGTTATATCTCAAAGCTGGGGTGGGGGGGAGAGAATAAATTTGCCCATTTGTGTTACAGTTTCCTTAATGTTCTTAGGAGACTACTTGTAAAAGGGGAGAATTCATGTTTAGCCCTTCATCAAATTAGTTTATTAAGCAGTTACTTATGTGTACTGAGGCACTAAGGCTCGGCAGTCATGGGCTTATATTCTTACTTTGGGCTGATTGACTGCTTTTGGTTTAAAATCCTAGTGTCTCTTGTCTTTAATATCTCTCTCTCTGCCTACACATAGACCACAAACATACCCCCAAGGCATATACATACATATGCACACACATTATAGATATGTTACACATATATGCATATGTTTTATACATATATATACAGTATTTCTTGTGAGTCAACTCATATTTGTTTTTGTGATAGAATGTATAAATCAATGAATTATGTATAACAATAATGCACATGTTAAGAATTTGAATTCTGCCTTTAAATATCCCTTATTATATATACCAGCTTTTCTACTTAATGTTCTGACTCTATGATGTCTTCCACATTAATTCATTCAGACTTTTTCCTTTTTCTCCTCTGATTGAAACAAATGAGTTTGTGACTCATCAAAGTGACTGGTGAGGTACTGTTTCTGCCTAAAAGTCCCGAAGTACTCAAAAATCAGTGATCGGTGGTGTGTTCACCACTCCTGTTCAGCTTTTCATAGTGCAGATGTCTAAGGAGAAAGGCTCACCAAACTGAGGTTAGGATTCATATTTTTGGGGGCTTTTGGAACATGAAGGGACTTTAGCACTTGTTTAATCTCAGAGAAAACCAGCAGTATCTGATTACAAATAGAGGACAGGGCAATGGCTTAAGATACTCATTTCTTTGTTTAGATGGATACCAGAGAAAATATTCAACAAAATTTTCCTTCCTTAAAAATGTCAACCTTGTAATCATTTTTGTATCGCTAGTAGTTCTATGTAATAAAAAGCTCGGAAGCAAGGAACAATGATTGCTGACCCTCCCTTTCCTACCTTTTGTGCATATTTACAACTTGCTCTTCTTTGCTGTTTTGGTGGGGTTGATGCACTGGGGTTAAAGTTAGGGACAGGCTGCTTAGCTGGCTCTGAGCCTCACCCAGGTACCAGGACAGTGAGATCTGCCTTTTCCCCACCCAGGATTCCTGGTTTGGGTGCTATTTCCTAAGCAGTGATCCTGATGAAGGGAACAGACATTGAAGAGTAGTGTGAACATTAATTCCATAATGATGGCAGCAGAAGAAACAATTGTTGAGCAGCACCAGTACATTGTCGCCGGAGGTGAAGTCAGCACTCGAAGACATAAGCCATTCTCTTCGCCTGCATGCTGTAAGCCTTTGGGTTGTAGTTCTCCCCTAAACTCCTCCCCAGAGCTTTCTCCCAAGACTGAGTTAATTAGAGTGGATGTTGTTGTGCCTCTAATTATGGTTTACTTTTTTTGCATGTTTTTTTTTTTCTAACATAGGCCAGGAGATGCTATAAGATGTCCTACGGTGGGACCCTGTGGTCACCAGAAGTGGGAAATGCCTTGTATCACATGGACGAAGGTCTTTGACTTCTGTTTGGTTGGGTCCTGTTCATGTTCTTAGCATCTTTTCTCTCTTGGGCTTTGAGCATAAAGAATATGCTCCACACACGTGTATAATGAGAACAGTAAGTGAAGCAGCCTAGCTACTCCTGGTATGTCGTTTTGACTCTCCCTCAGGGCCTGAGACTCAGGAGGTGGCTTTAGTATTGATACACATTTTATTGCTTTTGATTTTTGTGTGTGTTCTTTGAAAACTCTTTGGTTTATGGTTGTATAAGAGTTACATGCCTTAAAGTTTTCTTTTGTGCACATTTAACTATCATAAGAATAAGTTTATAAATCAGTTTTGAGAATTTTTCTTGTAACAGGGCTTTGTCTGAATGTTGTTCAAGTTGAGAAATGTTGTACGAGGGCCTCTGTGAGTGCAATTTACTAAATCCTGGCTCAGATGATGGGCCCTGGGAAAGCAAACTCCATGCTGATGACTTGCCTCGCAGGCCCCGTCAGACCTGCATCTGTTCGTCATGGCTGACATTGGATGGTGACTTGGGGCCTGTAGTTACATTCTCTGCACTCACTGAGGGCTTGCTATCTATTAGAGCCCAAAGGTTAACCTTAGAAATCACTTAATTCAAATGATGTTCAGATTTGATTAGGAGTAATTTTTGATCCTCAGAGTTTGTATGGCTCACATGTGCGAGGGCCATCCTTCTTTTTAAGACCAGTTTTCTAATGTTTAAGTTTATGATAGGGTAATTTGGTGGTGGTGACGACTATGATAATAATGGCAGCAGCTACACTTAGTGCCTTTTACATGTCAGGCATGTCATGTGTTACTGGTTCTCACAGCAGCCTCGGGGGTAGGCATGTCATCCCCATTTTGAAATGAAAACCTAGGCTTAGAAGTTAATTCACTTACCTTAAACCATATGCAACTGGTAAGTAGAGAAGCTAGATTTCATTTTGAATCTGAGTCTTTTTATATCTCCCCCTGCCCCACCCAGCCAACGTGCATTTCACTCTTTTTATTGTCTCTGTATTAAAACTAAATATATGTTTCTTAAAAGATGGGAATGTATGCCAGGGACCACTATTAAAGAATGGGACTTTTCTTTAGATTTCTTTATATAAAGATGATTATTTCAAAGTAGATGCCAGCTCTTGTTTTCTGGTTAACTTCTTATTTTGTGGTTTTAAGTCATTCCAAAATAGCTCAGTATTAAAGGTAGTGCAGATGTATTTATTAATATTACTGATCTCACCACTTGATTTCATTAAAAAACCTGGCCTTTGACATTTTTCAGATTGGATACCAGCTCTTAATGGCTTCAGCTTATTGAGAATTTGCAGATTTATAACTTAAGTGTCTTTCCCAAGCCATCCTCCCTTCCCCACTGCCTTCCCCAGTGAGCAGAGTAACTCGCTGCTCCAGGCAAGCTACAATATAATGGTTTCAGTGTCAGTCATTCAGAACCAGTCATGTTCCAATGTCAGAACTGTGGTTGGTTGTCAGGGTGTAAAGTGATATGCTCCAGCATCATAAAGCTGTGGGATTGGGGAGCAGTAACGTTGAAGGTTATGTCAATATTCCACCCTCAAGGAGGTCTCCTGGTTTCATTTGAAGATGTGGTTTAAAACACATGAACTTCAAATAGTACAGATAGAAAAGCATAAAAAGGTGTGCATATAAACATAAACAGCAGTATTTTATAGGTCATACTGTTTTTTAAAAAATTTTTATTAAGGTATTATTGATATACAATCTTATTGAGGTTTCACATGAAAAACAATGTGGTTATTACATTTCCCCATATTATCACGCCCCACCCATACCCCAGTGCAGTCACTTTCCTTCAGTGTAGTAAGATGCCACATATTCACTGTTTACCTTCACTGTGCTACACTGTTTTCCCCGTGATCCCCCACACCATGTGCACTAAACATAATACCCGTCAATCGCCTTCACCCTCTGTCCCCACCCACCCTCCCACACCCCTCCCTTTTGGTAACCACTAGTTCTTTCTTGGAGTCTCTGAGTCTGCTGCTATATTGTTCCTTCAGTTTTGCTTCATTGTTATCCACAAAAGAGGGAAATCAATGGCGCTTGTCCTTTTCCACCTGGCTTATTTCACTGAGCATGATATCCTCCATCTCCGTGCATGTTGTTGCAAATGGCAGGATTTGTTTCTTTTTTATGGCCGAATAGTATTCCATTGTGTATATGTACCACATCTTCTTTATCCATTCATCTACTGATGGACACTTAGGTTGCTTCCATTTCTTGGCTATTGTAAAAAGTGCTGCAGTAAACATAGGGGTGCATATGTCTTTATAATCTGAAAAGTTGTATTCTTTGGGTAAATTCCAAGGAGTGGGATTCCCGGGTCAAATGGTATTTGTATTTTTAGTTTCTTGAGGAACCTCCATATTGCTTTCCACAATGGTTGAACTAGCTTACATTCCCACCAGCAGTGTAGGAGGGTTCCCCTTTCTCTACCTCCTCACCAGCATTTGTTGTTCTTAGTCTTTTCAATGCTGGTCATCCTAATTGGTGTGAGGTGATATTTTATGGTGGTTTTAATTTGCATTTCCCCGAAATTAGTGATGTGGAGCATCTTTTCATGTGTCTGTTGGCCATCTGAATTACTTCTTGCAGAACTGTCTCTTCATATCCTCTTTTTTTTTATTAAGGTGTTATTGATATATACTCTTATGAAGGTTTCACATGAAGAAACAATGTGGTCACTACATTTGCCCATATTATCAAGCCCCACCCATACCCCAATGCAGTCACTGTCCATCAGTGTAGTAAGATGACACAGATTCACTGTTTGCCTTCTCTGTGCTACACTATTTCCCCCATCATCCCCCACACCATGTGTACTAAACATAATACCCATCAATCCCCTTCTCCCACCCTCCCCACCCGCCCTCCCACACCCCACCCTATCCCCCACACCATGTGTACTAAACATAATACCCGTCAATCCCCTTCTCCCACCCTCCCCACCCACCCTCCCACACCCCACCCCTTTGGTAACCACTAGTTCCTTCTTGGGGTCTCTGAGTCTGCTGCTATTTTGTTCCTTCAGTTTTGCTTCGTTGTTATATTCCACAAATGAGGGAAATCATTTGGCATTTGTCTTTCTCTGCCTGGCTTATTTCACTGAGCATTAATCCTCCAGCTCCATCCATGTTGTTGCAAATGGCAGGATTTGTTTCCTTCTTATGGCTGAATAGTATTCCATTGTGTATATGTACCACTTCTTCTTTATCCATTCATCTACTGATGGACACTTAGGTTGCTTCCATATCTTGGCTATTGTAAAAAAGTGCTGCAATAAACATAGGGGTGCATATGTCTTTTTGAATCTGAGAAGTTGTATTCCCGCGTCAAATGGTATTTGTATTTTTAGTTTCTTGAGGAACCTCCATATTGCTTTCCACAATGGTTGAACTAGGTTACATTCCCACCAGCAGTGTAGGAGGGTTCCCCTTCCTCTGCATCCTCACCAGCATTTGTTGTTCTTAGTGTTTTGGATGGTGGCCATCCTTACTGGTGTGAGGTGATATCTCATTGTGGTTTTAATTTGTATTTCTCTGATGATTAGTGATGTGGAGCATCTTTTCATGTATCTGTTGGCCATCTGAATTTCTTCTTTGGAGAACTGTCTCTTCATATCCTCTGCCCATTTTTTAATTGGGTTATTTGCTTTTTGGGTGTTGAGGCATGTAAGTTCTTTATATATTTTGGATGTTAACCCCCTGTCGGATATGTCATTTACAAATATATTTTCCCATACTGTAGGATACCTTTTTGTTCTGTTGATGGTGTCCTTTGCCATACAGAAACTTTTTAGTTTGATGTAGTCCCATGAGTTCATTTTTGCTTTTGTTTCCCTTGGCCAAGGAGATGCGTTCAGGAAGAAGTTGCTCATGTTTATATTCAGGAGATTTTTGCCTATGTTGTCTTCTAAGAGTTTTATGGTTTCATGACTTACATTCAGGTCCTTGATCCATTTCAAGTTTACTTTTGTGTGTGGGGTTAAACAATAATCCAGTTTCATTCTCTTGCGTGTATCTGTCCAGTATTGCCCACACCAGCTGTTGAAGAGGCTGTCATTTCCCCATTGTATGTCCATGGCTCCTTTATCATATATTAACTGACCATATATGGTTGGGTTTATATCAGGGCTCTCTAGTCTGTTCCATTGGTCTATGGGTCTCCTCTTGTGCCGGTACCAAATTGTCTTTAATACTGTGGCTTTGTAGTAAAGCTTGAAGTTGGAGAGCATAATCCCCCCAGCTTTATTCTTCCTTCTCAGGATTGCTTTGGCTATTCAGGGTCTTTTGTGATTCCATATGAATTTTAGAATGATTTCCTCTTAATTCGTTGAAGAATGCTGTTGGTATTTTGATAGAAATTGCATTGAATCTGTAGATTGCTTTAGGCAGGATGGCCATTTTGACAATATTAATTCTGCCTATCCATGAACACAGGATATGTTTCCATTTATTGGTATCTTCTTTAATTTCTGTCATGCGTGTTTTGTAGTTTTCAGAGTATAGGTCTTTCACTTCCTTGGTTAGGTTTATTCCTAGGTATTTATTCTTTTATATGTAACTGTAAATGGAATTGTTTTCTTGATTTCTCTCTCTGCTAGTTCATTGTTATTGTATAGGAATGCCACAGATTTCTGCGTATTAATTTTGTATCCCACACTTTGCTGAATTCAGATATTAGATCTAGTAGTTTTGGAGTGTATTCTTTAGGGTTTTTTATGTACAATATCATGTTATCTGCGAACAGGGACAGTTTAACGTCTTCCTTTCCAATCTGGATGCCTTTAATTTCTTTGTGTTGTCTGACTCCCATGGCTAGGACCTCCAGTACTCTGTTGAATAGGAGTGGGGAGAGTGGGAATCCTTGTCTTGTTCCCGATCGTAAAGGAAAAGCTTTCAGCTTCTCGCTGTTAAGTATAATGTTGGCTGTGGGTTTGTCATATATGGTCTTTATTATGTTGAGTTACTTGCCCTCTATACCCATTTTCTTGAGAGTTTTTATCATGAATGGGTGTTGAATTTTGTTAAATGCTTTTTCAGCATCTATGGAGATGATCATGTGGTTTTTGTCCTTTTTGTTGATGTGGTGGATGATGTTGATGGGTTTTCGAATGTTGTACCATCCTTGCGTCCCTGGAATAAATCCTCCTTGATCATGGTGTATGATCCTTTTGATGTATTTTTGATTTCGGTTTGCTAATATTTTGTTGAGAATTTTTGCATCTATGTTCATCAGGGATATTCGTCTGTAATTTTCTTTTTTTGTGGTGTCTTTGCCCGGTTTTCTTATTAGAGTGATACTGGCCTCATTGAATGAGTTTGGAAGTATTCCCTCTTCTTCTACTCCTTGGAAAACTTTAAGGAGGATGGGTATTAGGTCTTCACTAAATGTTTGATAAAATTCAGCATTGAAGCCATCTGGTCCAGGAGTTATGTTCTTAAGTAGGCTTTTGATTAACAGTTTAATTTCGTTGCTGGTATTGGTCTATTCAGATTTTCTGTTTCTTTCTGGGTCAGCCTTGGAAGGTTTTATTTTTCTAGAAAGTTGTCCATTTCTTCTAGGTTATCCAGTTTGTTAGCATATAATTTTTCATAGTATTTTCTAATATTTCTTTGTATTTCTGTGATGTCCGTAGTGATTTTTCCTTTCTCATTTCTGATTCTGTTTATGTGAGCAGACTCTCTTTTTTTCTTGATAAGTCTGGCTAGGGGTTTATCTATCTTGTTTATTTTCTCAAAGAACCAGCTCTTGCTTTCATTGATCCTTTCTATCATTTTATTCTTCTCGATTTTATTTATTTCTGCTCTGATCTTTATTATGTCCCTCCTTCTACTGACTTTGGGTCTCAGTTGTTCTTCTTTTTCTAGTTTCATTAATTGTGAGTTTAGACTGCTCACATGGGATTGCTCTTCTTTCCTGAGGTAGGCCTGTATTACAATATACTTTCCTCTTAGCATGGCCTTCGCTGCGTCCCACAGATTTTGGGGTGTTAAATTATTGTTGTCATTTGTCTCCATATATTGCTTGATCTGTTTTTTTATTTTATTTTAATATATTTAAATTTGTTTCCCACATTTGGGGAAATCACAGAGGTCAGCATATCCGGAGTGCAATGGATAAGCCTCGCCCTGGGAAAACCACCTTCATGATCATGGTATGTCCCCTGCCAGTTAAGTATTTGTCTCTGTTTTTATTTGGCCATTGATTATTTAGGAGCATGTTGTTGTGAAGCCTCCACGGGTTTGTGGGATTTTTCATTTTCTTTGTATAATTCATTTCTAGTTTCATACCTTTGTGGTCTGAGATACTGGTTGGTACATTTTCAATCTTTTTGAATTTACCGAGGCTCTTTTTGAGGCCTAGTATATGATGTATTCTTGAAAATGTTCCGTATGCACTTGAAAAGAATGTGTATTCTACTGCTTTTGGGTGTAGAGTTCTGTAGATGTCTGTTAGGTCCATCTGTTCTAACATGTTGTTGAGTGCCTTTGTCTCCTTACTATATTCTGTCTGGTTGATATGTCCTGCAGAGTGAGTGGAGTGTTGAAGTCTCCTACAATGAATGCATTACATTCTATTTCCCCTTTTAATCCTGTTAGTATTTGTTTCACATATGTAGGTGCTCATGTGTTGGGCGCATAGATATTTGTAATGGTTGTATCTTCTTGTTGGATTGACCCTTTTATCATTATGTAATGTTCTTCTTTGTCTCTTGTGACTTTCTTTGTTCTGAAGTCTGTTTTGTGTGATACAAGTAATGCAACTTCTGCTCTTTACTCACTATTAGTTGCATGAAATGTCTTTTTCCATCCCTTCACTTTTAGTCTGTGTATGTCTTTGGGTTTAAAGTGAGTCTCTTGAAGGCAGCATATGGATGGGTCTTGTTTTTTTATCCATTCAGTGACTGTATGTCTTTTGATTGGTGCATTCACTCTATTTACATTTAGGGTGATTATGGGTAGGTATGTACTTACTGGCATTGCAGGCTTCAGGTTCGTGGTTACTAAAGGTTCAAGGTTAACTTCCTTACTATCTAAGAGTCTAACTTAACTCACTTAATATGCTATTACAAACACAATCTAAAGGTTCCTTTTTTTTGTCCTCCTTTTTCTTCCTCCTCCATTCTTTATATATTAGATATCATATTCTGTACTATTTGTCTATCCCTTAATGACTTTGGTGATAGTTAATTTAATTTTACGTTTGCTTAGTAATTAGCTGTTGTACTTTCTTTACTGTGGTTTTATTACCTCTGGTGACAGCTATTAACCCGTAGGAACACTTCCATCTATAGCAGTTCCTCCAAAATAAAAGCCTTAGTTACCCTGTTCTGTGAGGTCTGCTCTTGTCTCCAGTTTTATGCAGTTTCGTGCAGTCCTCTTTCCTGTTGCTCTTTGAAGAGTAGTTTTATTAGTTATATTTTTGTATTATATGCAGTTTTAGGTGGAAACCTCTGTCTCTCCTCCCACGCCGCCATCTTTAATCTCTTCATCGGTTTCATCGGTCATGCTGTTTTTTCATAGTAGATGTGAGGAACGGTTATCTTTTTTTAGGACAGATTTATGAGTGATTTCGTATGAGTTCTTTTGACTGGATAATCAGATGAGTGTAAAACCCTAGTGTGTTTCCCTTAATTTACTGGAAATAATTATACCATTAATCACCATCAGAATTAAAGGTGTAGTGTTTAATAGATTCAAAACATCGATTTAAGGGGAATGAATTTGTGATTGGCAAAGGCCAAAACCCAATCTGAGCATTATTTTTGCATCTAGGTAAGATGTGCCAAGTGGGGGGTTGGTGACCTCTGCGAGGATGGTAGTGGTGATGGACAAGTGGCAGCTTCCCATGCTGAGCCCACATCATGACTCCAGCACTCTTTTCTAGTGTGTAAACACATTGGAGGTCTCCCAGCAGGGACTTGAGGGCCACTTCAGGAGTTCAGTATTACCAAGTGCATTATGGGGAAGAGTTTCAGAGCTATGTGCTACTTTTTGTCCTGTTTATGTAAAATTTCAAAAGCTGTACGTGTCCGGTTATGATCTCATTTTGGAACCTACAGAGGAACTACTGAAAACTTTAAAGTTACACATTATCTTGGATAGGTTATTGTTTTTCTGGGTTTTAGAAACGTGGTGAAGAAATGGCTCATATGTCTTTCCTTGGAAACTCTAGGTCTGTTCTGCTAAATGTAACATTCAAGAAAATGGATGTTTATACTGGTAAATATCCGCAAGAGTGTTGGGAAGACCAGAATGGAAGGCTGCCTAATTCAGTGTATAATTTTGTGCATAAAGATAAAATGGCTGAAAGTGCCTCTTGACAGTTGAAAAAAAGTGTCATTTTGCCAGAAGGATGTTTTCTTTAAGTATAGGTTGCAGAATCTTGGGCAGAATCTGGCTTGAAGACATATTTTGCTTTTCTTTCACAGTGTTTTTGTTTTTTAAAAAGGCATTTGACCACCTAAGTCAGAGAATGTGTTCTCCACATGTCCACACTACCCACCACTTCTTACTGCCTCGGCTTTTCAAACATTCCTTCCCCAGAGCCCAAGACATTAGTTTTGAGTCCTTGCTAAAGGAAAACTTGTTGCAGGCTCTCTTAGATCTCTGTGCCCTATCCTGAAGTCTGCTGTCAGACTAGGAAGAGGAGCCTCAGTTTCTTCTTCGCTCCCTGCTGCTCTTGGGCCCACCCCAGCTTGGGCTACAACAGGTAGACTTCAGAAAGGGAAAATGGTAGGAGGGGCAGGGTAGGCTGTTTCTGCATGTCCAACACTGGTCCTCCAGTGTCCAGGGGTTGGAGGCAGAGACTCCTCCCTGCTGGACTGTGGCTGGAGGTGGAGGAGAAAAGATACCTCTTGTTACTCACCTGTCTTTCTCTCTGCTTGCTTCATCCCCTCTGTTTTTCTGGCACTTCCACTGGAGGCCGATTTATTCATTCCCATCATTCAGCATGTAGTTCTGAAATCTGCCGAATGGGGAGCACTGTCCCAGGCTAGCAGAGGGCAGTAGGAGAAATAAAGAAGATGCCTGGATGGTTACAACTGTGGATCTTAGTTTTACTAGTGTGGTTTTAGTTCCCATGTGAGACTTTCTGGTCTTGTTTGTATCCTTTTACACCCAGCTGTACAGTCTCTTTAGAATTTTTTTGGAGACTAGATGTTGTGTCTGCTCTTCAAGAATGCGCAATTACTTGTCACTTTCTTCAGGATCTTGAGTAGATCATTTTCAGAGGCATGCTTTTCCTCTGAGTGATCAGAATCATTTTCAGCGTCTTTTACGATAAGCTGTGTGGTTTATTGTATGTTTTGCATCCTTTATTCGTCTTTGAAAAGGGTGATATGATTTGTCAATAACCAGAGTGTGTCAGTAATCATTTGTCAAAGGTGAAAAATCAGTTTCACTTTGATTCTCTTCTCTGTTAGCTGGGAGAATTCCTTTCTCAAATTTTCCAAACTGAAGGGTAGGCCATGTAGCTCCCAGCCTGATCATGCATGTAAGAGCTTCTCCTACGCTGCCAGCCCACTACCAGCTTGCTTCTCTGCCAGTAAACCGGGGCTCACATTCAGGGGTCTGAGAAAGTTAGTCAGGATAAACAAAACTATTGATGCCCTTGGTTTTAGGTACATGCAATTTACAGAAGCTGTGGAAAGCATTTAGATGCAATATTCCTAAAGTGCTTTGCCCTTTTAAGTAGAATTTATCCATGAAAACCAAATATGGTATTTCAATTTTTAATGTGAGGCTCTGTTTCTAAAACAGTGTTTCTTAGAATTTGTTGAACTCTTTTGACCCAGTACACACAGATGATTATTTTAAACCAGAAGTTCACTATTTTAAATCTTTTGGATTCTTTTCTGAGAATAAATCTTAGAGCTGAGATTGCTTTTTTCTAGGAATCTAAACATTTCGAAGCTTGTGGTAAATATATTCCCCAAATACTTTTCAAGAGATTTGTGCCAGTTTATATTGCATAGACAGCATAAAGATTTTACTGTACCTTTGTCAGAATTTTAAACTATTTTGTGACTTTTAACAGATGAGGTGCCATTTCATTCTTACTTTTTTTTATACTTTATTTTGGTATCATTAATCTAAAATTACATGTGCAATATTATGGTTATTAAACTACCCCTTCATCAGGTCCCCCCCACCAACCCCATTACAGTCACTGTCCATCAGCGTAGTGAGATGCTATAGAATCACTACTTGTCTTCTCTGAGTTGTACTGCCCTCCCCGTGCCCCCCCAACATTACATCTGCTAATCGTAATGCCCCCTTTTTCCCTCTTATCCCTCCCTTCCCGCCCATTTTCCCCAGTCCCTTTCCCTTTGGTAACTATTAGTCCGTTCTTGGGTTCTGTGAGTCTGCTGCTGTTTTGTTCCTTCAGTTTTCTTTGTTCTTATACTCCACATATGAGTGAAATCATTTGATACTTGTCTTTTTCGGCTTGGCTTATTTCACTGAGCATAATACCCTCTAGCTCCATCCATGTTGTTGCAAATGGTAGGATTTGTTTTCTTCTTATGGCTGAATAATATTCCTTTGTGTATATGTACCACATCTTCTTTATCCATTCATCTACTGATGGACACTTAGGTTGCTTCCATTTCTTGGCTATTGTAAATAGTGCTGTGATAAACATAGGGATGCATCTGTCTTTTTCAAACTGGGCTGCTGCATTCTTAGGGTAAATTCCTAGGAGTGGAATTCCTGGGTCAAATGGTATTTCTATTTTGACTTTTTTGAGGAACCTCCATACTGCTTTCCACAATGGTTGAACTAATTTGCATTCCCACCAGCAGTGTAGGAGGGTTCCCTTTTCTCCACATCCTCGCCAACATTTGTTGTTGTTTGTGTTTTGAATGTTGGCCATCCTCACTGGTGTGAGGTAATATCTCATTGTGGTTTTAATTTGCGTTTCTCTGCAATGTGGAGCATCTTTTCATGTCCCTGTTGGCCATCGGAATTTCTTCTTTGGAGAAGTGTCTATTCATGACCTCTGCCCATTTCTTAATTGGATTATTTGCTTTTTGTTTGTTGAAGTGCGTGAGTTCTTTATATATTTTGGATGTCAACCCCTTATCCGATGCGTCATTTATGAATATATTCTCACATACTGTAGGATGTCTTTTTTGTTCTACTGATGGTGTCCTTTGCTGTACAGAAGCTTTTCAGCTTCATATAGTCCCACTTTTTCATTTTTGCTTTGTTTCCGTTGCCCAGGGAGATATGTTCATGAAGAAGTGATTCATTTTTATGTCGAAGAGATTTTTGCCTATGTTTTTTTCTAAGAGTTTTATGGTTTCATGACTTACATTCAGGTCTTTGATCCACCTTGAGTTTACCTTTGTGTATGGAGTTAGACAGTAGTCCAGTTTCATTCTCTTACATGAAGCTGCCCAGTTTTTCCAACACCAGCTGCTGAAGAGACTGTCATCTCCCCATTGTATATCCAAGGCTCCTTTAGCAAATATTAATTGACTGTATATGTTTGGGTTAATGTTTGGATTTTCTATTCTGTTCCCCTGGTCTGTGGGTCTGTTTTTGTGCCAATACCAAATTGTCTTGGTTACTGTGGCTTTGTAGTAGAGCTTGAAGTCAGGGAGCGTAATTCCCCCCGTTTTATTCCTCCTTCATAGGATTGCTTTGGTGATTCGGGGCTTTTTGTGGTTCCATATGAATTTTAGAATTATTTGTTCCAGTTCATTGAGGAAAGCTGTTGGTAGTCTGATAGGGATTGCATTGAATCTGTAGATTGTTCTAGGTAGTATAGCCATTTTGACAATATTATTCTTCCTAGCCAAGAGCATGGGATGCATTTCCATTTATGAGTGTCCTCTTTAATTTCTCTTAGGAGTGTATTGTAGTTTTCAGGGCATAGGTCTTTCACTTCCTTCATTAGATTTATTCCTAGGTATTTTATTCTTTTTGATGCAATTGTGAATGGAATTGTTTTTCTGATTTCTCTGTCTGTTAGTTCATCATTAGTGTATAGGAAAGCAACAGATTTCTGTGTGTTAATTTTGTATCCTGCAACTTTGCTGAATTCCAACAATAGTTCTGGTAGTTTTGGAGTGGAGTCTTTAGGGATTTTTATGTACAATATCATGTTATCTGCAAATAGTGACAATTTGACTTCTTTACCCATCTGGTATGCCTTGTATTTCTTTGTTTTGTCTGATTGCCATGGCTAGGACCTCCAGTACTATGTTGAATAACAGTGGAGAGAGTGGGCATCTCTGTCTTGTTCCCGATCTTAGATGAAAAGCTTTCAGCTTCTCGTTGTTAAGTATGATGTTGGCTGTGGGTTTGTCATATATGGCCTTTATGATGTTGAGGTACTTGCCCTCTATGCCCATTTTGTTGAGCGTTTTTATCATGAATGAATGTTGAATTTTGTCAAATGATTTTTCAGCATCTATGGAGTTGATCATGTGGTTTTTGTTTTTCTTTTTGATGATGTGGTGGATGATGTTGATGGATTTTCGAATGTTGTACCGTCCTTGCGTCCTTGGGATGAATCCCACTTGATCATGGTGTATGATCCTCTTGATGTATTTTTGAATTCGGTTTCCTAATATTTTGTTGAGTATTTTAGCATCTACGTTCATCAGGGATAGAGGTCTGTAATTTTCTTTTTTGGTGAAGTTTTTGCCAGGTTTTGGTATTAGAGTGATGCTGGCCTTATAGAATGAGTTTGGAAGTATTCCCTCCTCTTCTATTTTTTGGAAAACTTTAAGAAGAATGGGTGTTATTCTCTATATGTCTGGTAGAATTCAGAGGTGAATCCATCTGGCCCGGGGGTTTTGTTCTTGGGTAGTTTTTTGATTACTGATTCAATTTTGTTGCTGGTGATTGGTCTGTTTAGATAATTCTGTTTCTTGCTTGGTCAGTCTTGGAAGGTTGTATTTTTCTAAGAAGTTGTCCATTTCTTCTACGTTTTCCAGCTTGTTAGCATATAGATTCTCATAATATTCTCTTATAATTCTTTGTATTTCTGTGGGGTCCGTCGTGATTTTTCCTTTTTCATTTCTGATTCTGTTTATGAGTGTAGATTCTCTTTTTCTCTTAATGAGTCTGGCTACGGGTTTATCTATTTTGTTTATTTTTTCAAAGAACCAGCTCTTGGTTTCATTGATTCTTTTCTATTGTTTTATTTTTCTCAATTTTATTTATTTCTTCTCTGATCTTTTTTATGTCCCTCCTTCTGGTGACTTTGGGCCTCATTTGTTCTTCTTTTTCCCATATCAGTAATTGTGTCTTTAGACTATTCATTTGGGATTGTTCTTCCTTCTTTAAATAGGCCTGGATTGCTATATACTCTCCTCTTAGAACTGCCTTTGCTGCCTCCCACAGAAGTTGTGGCTTTGTGATGTTGTTGTTATTAGTCCCCATATATTCTTTGATTTCTGTTTTGATTTCGTCGTTGACCCATTGATTATCCAGGAGAATGTTGTTAAGTCTCCATGTGTTTGTGAGCCTTTTTGTTTTCTTTCTACAATTTATTTCTCGTTTTATTCCTTTGTGTCCGGAGAAGTTTGTTGGTACAATTTCAGTATTTTTGAATTTCCTCTCGTTCTCTTTGTGGCCCTGTATGTGGTCTATTCTGGAAAATGTTCCATGTGCACTTGAGAAGAATATGTACCCTGTTGCTTTTGGGTGTAGAGTTCTGTAGATGTCTCTTAGGTCCATCTGTTCTAGTGTGTTGTTCAGTGCCTCTGTCTCTTTACTTATTTTCTGTCTCGTTGATCTGTCCTTTGGAGTGATTGATGTGTTGATGTCTCCTACAATGAATGCATTGCCTTCTATTTCCTCTTTTAATTCTGTTAGTATTTTTTCACATATGGCAGTGCTCCTGTGTTGGGTGAATACATATTTGAAATGGTTATATCCTCTTGTTGATCTGACCCCTTTATCATTATGTAATGTCCTTCCTTATCTCTTGCTACTTTCTTCGTTTTGAAGTCTATTTTGTCTGATACCAGTACTGCAACACCTGCTTTTTTCTCCTTGTTGTTTGCATGAAATATCTTTTCCATCCCTTCACCTTTAGTCTGTGTATATCTTTGAATTTGAGGTTAGTCTCTTGTAAGCAGCATATAGGTGCGTCTTGCTTTTTTATCCATTCAGTAACTCTGTGTCTTTTGATTGGTGCATTCAGTCCATGTACATTTAGGGTGATTATCGATAGATGTGTACTTTTTGGTATTGCTGGCTTCAGATTCGTGGTTACCAAAGGTTCAAGGGTAGCCTCCCTACTATCTAATAGTCTATCTTAATTTTCTTGTTAAGTTATTGTGAACACAGTCTGATTATTCTTTATTTCTCTCACTTCTTATTCTTCCTCCTCCATTCTTTTTATACTAGGTGTTTTATTTTTTGCCTTTATTTAGTATTTGCATGGTCTGCTTTCTTTGCTATTCATTTTCTCTGGTGACCTCTTTTTATCCTTAGGAGTATTTCCCTCTAGAGCAGTCCCTTTAAGATATCCTGAAGAGTGGTTTATGGGAAGGAAATTCCCTCAGCTTTCGCTTGTCTGGAAATTGTTTAATCCCTCCCTCAAATTTAAATGATAATTGTGCTGGGTACAGTATTCTTGGTTCAAGGCCGTTCTGTTTCATTATGTTAAATATTGTGCCATTCTCTTCTGGCCTGTAAGGTTTCTGTTGAGAAGTCTGATGATAGCCTGGTGGGTTTTCCTTTGTAGGTGATATTTTTTCTCTCTCTAGCTGCCTTTAATACTCTGTCCTTATCTTTGATCTTTGCCATTTTAATTACTATGTGTGTTGGTGTTGTCTTCCTTGGGTCCCTTGTGTTGCGAGATTTGTAGGCTTCTATGGTGTGAGAGCCTATTTCCTTCCCCAGCTTGGGGAAGTTTTCAGCAGTTATTTCTTTAAAGACACTTTCTATCCCTTTTTCTCTCTCTTCTTCCTCTGGTACTCCTACAATGCGAATATTGTTCCGTTTGGATTGGTCACACAGTTCTCTTAAAATTCTTTCATTCCTAGATATCATTTTATCTCTCTCTGCCTCAGCTTCTGTATATTCCTGTTCTCTGATTTCTATTCCATTAACAGGCCCTTGCATCTCGTCCAGTCTGCTGCTAAGCCCGTCGATCGCTTGTCTCATCTCTGCATTGTCGTTTCTCACCTTCCTCACTTCCTCCCTCAGCTCTTGCGTATTTCTCTGTAGATCCATCAGTGTTGTTATGACTTTTATTCTGAATTATTTTTCAGGGAGATTGTGCGTCCTTTCAGGATCCCTCTCTGGGATTGTCTGGGCAAGCTTTGTTTGTACCCTATTCCTTTGTCTTTTCATGGCCGTGGAAGTGATCAGAAAAAGAAAAAAAGGAAAAAAGAAAAAAGGGAAAAAGGAGAAAAAAAAGAAAAATGCCTGTTGGGTATAGTTTCTGTGAGGATGCTGTAGGTGGTGCTGCCGCTCCACTATTCTGTAGGCACGCCACTCCGCAAGGCCGTTTTTGACTCTCGCCTCGGAGGGAACGAATGGGAGGCTGCTGATCTCTTTGGGAAGTCTCCGTGTGACTGCTTTTCCCAGCCGCTGTCCAAGGGGACAAAAATTCCCCAGGGCTCCCAGCCTGCTTGTCTGAGTGCGCTGTGATGATCCTGCCCCTCCGTTGGTCCCCTGTCTCTTTATGACCCCTAAAAAAGCATGCGCTTTTCTTTTGTCCCGGAGAGCTGGCTTAGGGGACCTGCCGTTTCAGAGCCTGCACTTCTTTTTCTCCAATCTCTGCTACACCGCGCCATGTGTGTCAGTGCTCCTGGTGCAGATCACCAGGTCTGGTTATTTCGTGGGCCTGTGCTTTTTCTCCCTCCCCGCTCTGAATCCTGTCCTTCTGCTGGTGCCCTGGGGTGGGGGAGTGCTCGGGTCCCGCCGGGTCGCCACTCCATATCTTACCCGCTTTGCGAGGTGCCAAGTCCTCTTAGGTGTAGCTGCAGGCTTGGTGTCATCCTGTACATTCTGGTCTCTCTTTTAGGAATAATTGTTTTTGTTGTATTTTAATGAATATATATGGTTTTGGGAGGAGATTTCCACCACCCTGCTCATGCTGCCATCTTCCTGGAACTTCATTCTTACTTTTTAACTTATTTTTAATAATTTAGAGAAATTGGACATTTTCACTGGTTAGTAATGGTATTTCGTTTTATAATAACCATTTTATTCATAAAGGACACAGCAAAATGACCCGGTTACTCATAGAGCACATCACCAAAGACAAATAATCTGGAGTCACTCCTCAAAATGTGTCTTTCTCATTACAAGCTGAGTCTTTACAGGTATGTCTCCCTTATTGTGGTATACTAGCCACAATGATCTTACTCCATTTTGTTAGTCCTTGTGAATAAAAAAGTTGCAGAATAGAGTATTGTAAATCAAATAGTACTGGATTGTTGTTTTTGTGGCTCATAAGGAAAGAAAGTTTCAGATTGTTTTTTCTGGAAAAAATAAGGCTTAAATCTAGGTATAAATTGATTTTTGTGTATTGAATTATATTTCTGGACAACTGTGATTATTGCATATTAACTTCTCATTTATATTTCATTAGAACTCAACTCTGATGCTATAATTCTTGATCTGGAGATATCTGTGCCTCTGCTCCTCTCACTTTGTCTGTCAAACAATAATGTTCTGTAGACAGTTATCACTATTTCTGCTAATGGGTTTTCCTGAATCTACCTGTCATAGAAATAATTTCTCCCATCATCTTGGTGTTAATGAAAGTGTGAAATTTATATACTTTCTCTCTGCACCATCTTATTTATATATGCTCAAAAATATATGTGTAGCTTTGGCTGAAACATCCTTTGAGTTTTACTATGTCACTTTTTTGAGTTGTAAAAAAAGTCCCAAAAGATTTTAAGCCTTCCCATGTATTATGAACTACATGTGATTTTTGCTTTATAATGGACTAAAAACCCATTTACTTCAACAGAATTGGACCAGGTTTTAGAAAATAAAAGCATTTATCCATGGTGATGCAGAAATGTGGCACGGGTTATACCTTTGATCATTCCTTAGAGAAGTGTTACCTTGGTAGACAGCCAGTTGGCTTCAGGGAAAATTGTACCCTTGATACATGCTTAAAACAGTGGTGTAAAATGTGCCTGGCTGACAGTGTTGGTTTTGGTTAGGGTTACTTGCTTGTTATTCACGTTGTGCTGGGAGCACAAGGAATGATATCAGTTTCTACTCTTCAGAACCTGTACGATGGCCAGACGTAGTATTTCCCTCTGTTGTCAACACTTGAGAAAAATTTGCTAAATGGAGACTTATGAATAGGAACGGGAAGAATATTAGTATTGTTTGTTTTAGGTAGAGAAAAATTCACTTTTTCAAATGTTATTTAAGAAAAGACCTTAGGAATTGAAACTTACAATAAAAAAATGTGCTTTTTAACTAATATAATGTGATTTTTAATTCCAGTATTCTGCCTTAACAATCTTGATATTAATTTCTTTCTTTTCCTCATATGCTTTGCCCTAGGACATTGTGGCAACCCATATTACAATCCTTTAGGGCCTAGGACATTGTGGCAACCCATATTACAATCCTTTAGGGCCCTGGATTAACTCATTGGCTTATGTGAGTGGCTCTAGAAATTGTTTTTGACATGAACCAATGACTTTTGGAATTTACACAGCATTAAAAGTTAACTGGGAAATTGCATATAATATTCAAATAAGTTGATGATGATTTTCAAGTTTATACCAATGTCCCAAACTTTCTTAGTTGACATTATTCTATCTCCTAATTACTGGCAGAGAATGGAGCAAAGACATGAAGTTCAATGGTTGTATATTATGTAACCAGACTCTATTGTTTCCTTGGGCAGTGGATTAGAGGTGCTGTTAACTGTTCATAGTTATCTTTGTGATTCTGATTAGCTGTTTTACTACTGAAGATATTTCAGGAGAGGAGTGCTGTCTTAGATAATCAATCTGGCAAGGATCTAGGTGACATTAATGATACTAGGAAATAATGTCCTAGTTTTGGTTTCAGAATAGAGACTAGTGAGGAAACAAGATGTGATACTTCTTCAGGAAAAAGGCCCTGGTGAACAATTGACTTTGATTCTGTACTTTTCCATTTGGAATATTGTATTCTGAAAAGGTTTTATTTGCAGTGCCAAAAGAGAACAACTTAAGAAATCTGATGCACTAAACATTTTTAAAACACTATCTGTATCTACAACAAAAATCGAAAAAGTCTGATTAAGAAATTAAAAAGAAAAAGATTAAAAGTAATTACTGGTTAAACATCAATAATCATTATGGAAATGCAAATCAAAAAGCACAATGAGAAACTACCTCATACCCATTAGGATGGCTACCATAAAAAAAAAAACAAGGTTGGTGAGGATGTAGAGAAATTGGCACCCCTGTGCATCGGTGGTGGGAATGTAAAACGGTGCAACTGCTTTGGAAACCAGTATGGCTATTCCTCAAAAAATTAAACATAACGTTATTGCATTCAGTTCCCCTTCTGCGTATATTCTTAAAAGGAGTGAAAACAGAGACTTGAGCAGGTATTTGTACACCCATATTCATAGCAGCATTATTCACAATAGCCAAAAGGTGGAAGTAATTCAAGTGCCTAGAGGTAAATGATGAATGAAATACGGTATATGCATCCAGTGGAAGAATGTTAGTCACCCTTCAGGAGGGGAATTTTGACACACTCCACAGCATAGATGACCCTTGAAGACATTATGCTGAGTGAAATAAGCGAGTCAGAAAATGACGCATACTGTATGATTCCACTTATATGAGGCTCTTAGAGTCACCATATTTGTAGAAACAGAAAGTAGAGTGAAGGTTGCTAGGGGCTGAGGGAGGGGAGGGATGGGGAGTTAGTGTTTAATGGGCACAGAGTTTCAGTTGGGAAAATGAAAAAGTCTTGGAGATGTACAGTAGTGTTGATTTTACAACAGTGTGAATGTGCTAAATGCCACAGAACTGTACAGTTAAAAATGTTTAAAATGGTAACGCAAACACCATCTATATGGAACTCTGATCAGCCCATAATCATAATCTAGATGCTAAACTAAATATATGAATTGTCTGTAAATTATCAGTGCCTTCCCCCAACAGGAAATATGTATATAATGCCATGGTAACAGAATAGTTTTACTTGAATGAAGGTAAAGTGCCTGAATTGGTGAATAATCCTGAGTGGAATGCTACAGCCAGTGATCTTGACTGTTGGGTCAGGTTCTGGGTTTGCCAAGGAGTGTTCAGTAGTGTTGTGCCCCCACTTTCTCATTTATTACAAGAATATAAGCATACTTATGTGCTTCTGAAAGTTCTTGCCTTTGCACACAGCAAAGCAACAGGGTGGAAGAGCCACAGATGGCTCAGAGATGGGAGGGTGGGGTATAGAGCACCCTGATGGTGTTCCAGACGCACAGCTTGGTTTGTAATAGTCCTTATTGACAGTTCTCCAAAATTCTACGACATGGAAGTCAGTGATATTAATATCCAAGTGACATGTTCTAATGTCATAAGAAATGGATAAGAGTTAAAGGAATGGATAAAGAAGATGTTGTACATATACACAATGGAATATTATTCAGCCATCAGAAGAAAACAAATCCTACCATTTGCAACAACATGGATGGAGCTAGAGGGTATTATGCTCAGTGAAATAAGTCAAGCCGAAAAAGACAAGTATCAAATGATTTCACTCATATGTGGAGTATAAGAACAAAGAAAAAAATTGAAGGAACAAAACAGCAGCAGACTCACAGAACCCAAGAACGGACTAATAGTTACCAAATGGGAAAGGAACTGAGGAGAATGGGTGGGAAGGGAGGGACAAGGGGGAAAAAGGGGCATTACGATTAGCAGACATAATGTTGGGGGGGTGTGGGGAGGGCTGTACAACTCAGAGAAGACAAGTAGTGATTCTATAGCATCTCACTACACTGATGGACAGTGACTGTAATGGGTGGGGGGGACCTGATGCAGGGTGTAGTTTAATAACCATAATATTGTACATGTAATTGTAGATTAATGATACCAAAATAAATTATTAAAAAAAAGAGTTAAAGGAATGGTTAGGTATGGGCTTAAGGAAAAATTTTATATGCTGCTGAAAAATGATAGGGCAGTGATGAGAATGGAGTTAGGAAAACATCTTGAAATAGCTACTTCAGTCTTTGAAAAATTGCTTTTTTTTGCACACAAAAAAATTATGTTGATACCTGTGGGTGGGTATGCTTTGCGTGACGTTTAAGCTAATGATGAAAGAAAGAAAAAAACCTTTAAAACACATTTATTTACATATTTACCTATGTTTAACTACATATCTAATAATTGTCCACCTGGCCAGTACATCACCATCATGGTGATGTGCCCTTTTGTCAGTAGGGAAGGAAAATTCATGTTCAGTAGAAACAAGAATTAGTGTTCTGTGTGGTGGTGTTATTTGTTACAGTCATGCATTTAAAAAAGATATTGCATAGAAACAGAAACTTGTTTTGTACTACTAATTTCTTATTCTAAAACTGATCTGGAATAGGAAAAATAGATGGAAAAGTTGGCCCAGGATAGTCCTCTGTTAGAATTAGAACAGTGATTAGAGTTAATTTGTAGGACTTCCCTTCACTGTTTGTCTCAGCACTCTTAGTCCCTCCTAAGAACTAAAAGTCATGAGAAAGTAGAGGCTTGTTAGTGATTAATTTAAATCACCATGTCTATATGCTTTGAAAAAATAAGCCTTAACATTTATTAAGCATGTACATTCACACCATGTATTAGGTATTGTGGCGAGGTACGGAATACTTGATACCTTCTGAACTGTTTAGAGTCTGCTGGAGGAGTTAGTATAGACTTACACCCCTTCCCCATGAAAAATAATACTCCCCCAAACAAAAACGCTAGCTACTTTTTAAGAACTGTTTTAATAATATATGGACTTTTCCCAAATAGTGTATGTAGTTTTGCTCAATTTAATGTATATTTGTCATATGCTTTGTTTGTGGTAGACATAAATATAAGTAACAGAGTCCCCATCTTCAAATTTGTGATTTTGGGTGTCGTTTAAAAGGTTAATAAGGTAAATGTACACAGAGTATCCTGTGAGGTAAATTGCTAGTGTTCTTGAGAGAGCACGGCCATGAATGCTGCCAAGACCCTGCCCTTCGCTCCTGCCCTGTACCTGGCCTTCACGTGTTACAGAATATCTTTGTGTTGTTGGCTACCTCAGATTCTATTAGGAAATGGTTGCTAGAATGTATTTAAGCAAATTAGGAATAAGGTGTCAGGGGGTCAAAATAAGGTAAAGCCTAGCTAACTGGGGGGATCAGGGAGAGGCAGCAGTATGAGTTGTGTCTTGAGGGGAGGATAGAATGCTTGCCAATTTGGGGAAGGAAGTCAGAGGTGAGAGAGCAGGGGTCACCTTCACAGAGTGTTGAGTGGCCTGGCATGACGGGCCTCAAGAGGCCATGAGGAAGTAAGATTGATGGACAGAAATATGTTTACCTGACATGTTTGTAAACAGCTTTCAGAAAACTCTCCACTTCTAATTTTTACAAAAGTGGTTTTTCCTAGGTTCTTCAGTGTTTCAGCTCTGATTATACACATAATCCAGGCAAGAATGAACTGGTGAGGATGTCTGAAATTTTCACAAACGTTTCATGCTTTTGTTAGTAGTTATTTGCTTATTCTTCTGTTGATTTTATTTGGTTCTCTTTATGCTCTGCTTGCTCCCTTACCTACTTTTTCCACATGGGTGGTGAAGCTCAGGACTTTTCACACCACTTTCTTACAATGCCAAAGTATTTGTAAACCCCATCACTAATACCTTTGTCAAAGGGACTTCAGCAAACTTTCTCTTGAGTCCATGACTATTTTCTCTCTTTCAGTGCTGGCATTTCGCCAGTGGAATATCAGTCTGTGGTCTGATTGTGTGTGAAGATCATTGTGCGTGATTAATAATAGTTACTAGGCATCTGCTAATACATTTGTTAGCAGTGATTAATTGGGAGGTTTCTCCAGCTAACTTTTCAAATGCATTTGTCCTAAACAAGAAAACGTATCCAAAATTTAATTCATTTGCAGTGATATTTGTAGCTAATTAAAATCATGTCCTTAATGATTCTAGATTGACTAATATGTTCTTGATTAATGAAACACAGGTGTATGATTTTACAATACTTATTATATGTATTTATAAGCATTTGATTTTAAAAAGAAATGGTAAAAGCCAGCTTTGATGTTTCATTTGCTTTTCATTAGCTTTATATTCAGACAGAAAATGGTAAAATGTCTATAAATTGCCTTGCAAAGTTGCTTCCCTATTTGATCTTCTTAGCAGTCAGAGTAGGCTGCTGAACTTGCTGTTCCTCAGGTTGAATTGCTCTGTAGGAGAAAATCTTGTTACAGATTTTGAGTAAGAAGTAAAATATATGTATTTTTTGCTTTTTTGAATGTCAGTTTTGCACTTTCAGGAATATGCAAGCTTAACGGTCTGCCTGTCTGCATCGTTGTCTCCTGGAATGACAACTTGTTTTCCTGATTGGGTTGTGTTAAAATCTTTAAAGGCTACATTCACTAACCATATGTCCAATGTTTGGCCAGCCAACAGCTGTGCAGTCATTTTAACAGACTGTAAGTTAGCAATTCTGCTATTACCACAGATACCTTACTGTTAAGGCTACATTAAGATATCCTCAGTTTGGAGTCTATTTCATTTCTTAATTGTCCTGGGGTGTGCCAAGGTATACTTCGCACTATGTTTTAAAATGGATTTTGCTCAGAAAGCAATAGCTTCAATAAATTAAATGACAACGTGCTTAATATAGTTAAATTATTTAAATAGACTTTATCTAAACTTTTCTTGAGTGTCTACCTTATTCTCAGCTTTGTGCTAAGTATCCTGCATAGATAACTTGAAGTTATGACTACTACTAATGACATCTGGGTAGGAGATGTAAGGTGGCGAAGCAGGAACACGTGACTGCAGGGTCTCATTAGGACAGTGGTGTCACTATCTCTCTGTTGTTGGTAGTGTTGTCACGTGTTCAGCGTTGAGATTTTGAAGACTTCTCTTGATGCTGCTGATTCTCTGGGAGAGGGGATGACTACCTGAAATAATGAGAAAATTGAGAATCCAGGGGAGAAATCCAGGGCAGACCAATGCTAACTAACTAAGCAGCCACAGGCTGCTTCACTTTTAGCTTTGCAGAATTGTGTTTTGAGTTTTCTTGACAAATCTCCAGCTGTTGTAGGGAACAAAGCCCTTTTGTTCTGCAGTACAGGACGCCCAGAGCATTCACTCCCGCTCCTCGTCTTCCCTTGGCCTGGCTTTCTCGGGGCCGTTTGCTGCCTCTAATGTACTGGTGCTGCGTCTGCCTACAGCCAGGATCCCAGATCAGGTCTTAGTGGCAAGAAGTTGAAGAAGCAGATCTGGAAAATGCAGCCTTACGTGATCTTTCCTGGCTCTGATAGATTAACCTTTCATACTGAAAAGTTGTTAAAACCCTTTTAAATTTTTTCAAGTGGCAGAATACACTTTTCTTTGAAGAAAACTTGAAACTGTAAAAATAATATTCTTCTAAAAAATGAATTCTAAAGTATTATTAGTATTCATATATATATATATGTAGTTACTTATTTTAAAAAAGTTATTGGCTATCTCCACTGAAAGGCACCATATTAGTTTTTACTTAAGTAAGTCAAAGTACTAAATTTGGCTAGAAACACTTCCCGGCAGTTTTATATTTTGTGCCTAAATGAATGAAAATAAAATGCCTGTTAAAATTGACAAAAATTAGTATTTAATCAGAATATCTAATTGAATCACAAAGAATAGGAAGAGTGACACTCTTCAATTTTGTAGATTTGCTAATGACATCATTATAATGTTAACAAAATGTTAACTTCCAAAATAGGAAACAAGCCATCTTCAGAAATTTGTAAAATGGTGAATGATAAAAAAAAGCACATACCAAGTTGAATTTATATTATACCTTACCAAACCATTGATCTGTATTTGTAGACTCAATCTGTAATGATATATACCAATTCTTTGAGTCCGTGGCCTTGAAAATATCCTTATTCTAAATTTGGGCATTTTTCAGAATTTTGATGTAATTTGATTTTATGTATTTTAATACTTCTCAGATAATTTGAGTTGATTTTAAGAAACAAAAATGAAACTTAGGTGCTTTCAAATACAATGATGTGATCAATATAAAATGCTTAGTTCAAAGCCTAGCACACAGCAGCTCATGTGACAATCAGTTAGTTGTTCATGATTATGGTCATTATTTCTGACTCCTCTCTTCTTGCCACACTCTCGCTCACTCGTTTATGTATGGTGAAAATTTCCATAAACTCAGTGTTATTACTTTTCATTACCCTCTAGCTCTTCTAGTTTTAGAAATTTCTGAAATTTTTTTTCTATGACTGTCAGCATAAACTCCAGATCCAAGAACATACATTTACATAACAGACACACAGAGGTGTTGAAGAATGTCACCTTTCCGCACACTAATAGGTTATTTCCCATTTTGTCTAGGATCCGACAGTTTAGGAGTCAAGATATGGACTGGATGTGACCCTGACATGCAGCAGATCATACAGAGGCGGGAACTGGAAAGCTGACTCCCTGTGTTCCCAGTGCACTTATTTGCTGCTGGAATTTGGGGCCTCAGATTTCCTTTGTATCTTAAATTAGCCCTAAGATATCAATAAAAACATTGTTATATTTTTTAAAGGAGATTGTGATGGCAACATATTTTTTTGTTACTTTCAGCATTATCTCAAGGGCTTTCTCTTTATTTTATTTATTTTAGACGTAATTGAGAATGTTTTCAGTAATAAAAGAATACATTTTACATCAAGTAAAAAACAGAAGTCCTTTCCCCACAATTCTTTCACTGTCACTGCTTAGGAGAAACATGTTTTGGTGGTTTGAATCCATTTATCTATCTGCACATACTGGCTCAGTGTATGTAGCTTAGCCATGCTGATTGGTATCCCCTCTGATGTGGCTGAGGTTTCTCATAAAAATGAGGTTGTATTGTTCTGCAATTTGCTTATTTTACCAGTTAACTTATCACAACATCATTCATGTCCCATGTCTTTTTCATGGCTGCATAATACGTGACTGTATTGATTCTTGGTTTATTTAGTGATTCTCTTGCTGAAGGTACTCAAGTCTCTATATTTCATCTGCTTACATATGTTGCATTAACTCCAGGGGCTGCAAGCTTTTGTTCTGGCTACACCTGTGCTTAGTTTTGCCACAATATTCTGTAGGCTTAGGAAGACAAGGCCATCTGCCCTGGCTGCTTATTCATCTTCAGGGATAATTCTAAAGGTTGTCATTTGAACATAGATAAGCCTGAGCCCAGATAAGGAAAAAATACCAATTCTGTTCTGTGGGGTTTTAAGGTAATATCAGCATTTTTTAAATTTTTGTTTTGGTATTGTTAATGTACAATTACATGACCAACATTATGATTACTAGACTCCCCCTATTATCAAGTCCCCACCACATACCCCATTATAGTCACTGTCCATCACCATAGTAAGATGCTATAGAATCACTACTTGTATTCTCTGTCTTATACTGCCTTCCCCGTGTTCCCCCACCCTGCTACATTGTGTGTGCTAATGGTAATACACCTTTTTCCCCCTTATCCCTCCCATCCCACCCATCTTCCCCAGTCCCTTTCCCTTTGGAAACTGTTAGTCCATTCTTGCGTTCTGAAAGTCTGCTGCTGTTTTGTTCCTTCAGTTTTTTCTTTGTTTTTATACTCCACAGATGAGTGAAATCATTTGATACTTGTCTTTTTCGGCTTGGCTTATTTCACTGAGCATAATACCCTCTAGCTCCATCCCTGTTGTTGCAAATGGTAGGATTTGTTTTCTTCTTATGGCTGAATAATATTCCATTGTGTATATGTACCACATCTTCTTTATCCATTCATCTACTGATGGACACTTAGGTTGCTTTCATTTATTGGCTATTGTAAATAGTGCTGCGATAAACATAGGGGTGCATATGTCTTTTTGAGATAGGAAACTGCATTCTTAGGGTAAATTACTAGGAATTCCTGGGTCAAATAGTATTTCTATTTTGAGTTTTTTGAGGAACCTCCATACTGATTTCCACAATGGTTGAACTAATTTACATTCCCATTAGCAGTGAAGGAGGGTTCCCCTTTCTCCACATCCTCACCAACATTTGTTTTTGTTTGTCTTTTGGATGGTGGCCATCCTAACTGGTGTGAGGCAATATCTGATTCTGGTTTTAATTTGCATTTCTCTGATGACTAGTGATGTGGAGCATCTTTTCATGTGCCTGTTGGCCATCTGAATTTCTTCTTCGGAGAAGTGACTGTTCAGCTGCTCTGCCCATTTTTTAATTGGCTTATTTGCTTTTTGTTTGTTGGGGTGCATGAGCTCTTTATATAATTCGGATATCAGTCCCTTATCGGATATGTCATTTATGAATATATTCCCCCATACTGTAGGATGTCTTTTTGTTCTACTGATGGTATCCTGTGCTGTACAGAAGCTTTTTAGTTTGATATAGTCCCACTTGTTCATTTTTACTTTTTTTTCCCTAGCCTGGGGACATATGTTCATGAAGAAGTTGCTCATGTTTATGTCCAAGAGATTTTTGCCTATGTTATTTTCTAAAGGTTTTATGGTTTCATGATTTACATTTAGGCCTTTGATCCATTTTGAGTTTACTTTTTGTGTATGGGGTTAGACAATAATCCAGTTTCATTCTCTTACATGTAGCTCTCCAGTTTTGCAAACACCAGCTGTTGAAGAGGAGGTAATTTCTCCATTGTATATCCATGGCTGCTTTATCGTATATTAATTGACCATATATGCCTGGGTTTATATCTGGTTTCTCTAGTTTCTTCCATTGGTCTCTGGGACTGTTCTTGTGCCAGTACCAATTGTCCTGAATACTGTGGCTTTGTAGTAGAGCTTGAAGTCAGGGAGTGTAATTCCCCCTGCTTTATTCTTCCTTCTCAGGATTGCTTTGGCTATTCAGGGTCTTTTGTGGTTCCATATGAATTTTAGAACTATTTGCTCTAGTTCATTGAACAATGCTATTGGTATTTTGATAGGGATTGCATTGAATCTGTAAACTCCTTTAGGCAGGATGGCCATTTTGACAATATTAATTCTTCCTATCCATGAGCATGGGATGTGTTTCTGTTTATTGGTTTCTCTTTAATTTGTCTCATGAGTGTCTTGTAGTTTTCAGAGTATAAGTCTTTCACTTGCTTGGTTAGGTTTGTTCCTAGGTATTTTATTCTTTTGGATGCAACTGGGAATGGAATTGTTTTCCTGATTTCTCTTTCTGCTAGTTCATTGTTAGTAGATAGGAATGCAACAGATTTCTGTACTAATTTTCTATCCCACAACTTTACTGAATTCAGATATTAGATCTAGTAGTTTTGGAGTGGATTAGGGATTTTTATGTACAATATAATGTCATCTGCAAACAGGGAGTGTTTGACTTCCTTCCTTGCCAATCTGGATGCCTTTTATTTCTTTGTGTTGTCTGATTGCCATAACTGGGACCTCTACAACTATGTTGAATAACAGTGGAGAGAGTGGGCTTCCTTGTCTTGTTCCTGATCTTAAAGGAAAAGTTTTCAGCTTCTCGCTTATTAAGTATAATGTTCGCCATGTGTTTGTCATATATGGCCTTTACTATGTTGAGGTACTTGCCCTCCTACCCTTTTTGTTGAGCGTTTTTATCATGAAATAATGTTGAATTTTGTTGAATGCTTTTTCAGCATCTGTGGAGATGATCATGTGGTATTTGTCCTTCTTTTTGTTGAAGTAGTGGATGATGTTGATGGATTTTTTAATGTTGTACCATCCTTGCATCCCTGGGATGAATCCCACTTGATCGTGATGGATGGACTTTTTGATGTATTTTTGAATTCGGTTTGCTAATATTTTGTTGAGTATTTTTGCATCTATGTTCATCAAGGATATTGGTCTGTAGTTTTCTTTTTTTGTGGTGTCTTTGCCTGGTTTTGGTATTAGAGTGATGCAGGCCTCATAGAATGAGTTTGGAAGTATTCCCTCTTCTTCTACTCCTTGGAAAACTTTAAGGAGGATGGGTATTAGGTCTTCACTAAATGTTTGATAAAATTCAGCAGTGAAAGAATCTGGTTCATTAATTTTATTCTTAGGTAGTTCTTTTTTTCCCCCACACCATGTGTACTAAGCATAATACCCCACAATCCCCTCCTCCCACCCTCCCACACCCCTCCCCATTGGTAACCATTAGTTCCTTCTTGGAGTCTGTGAGTCTGCTACTATTTTGTTCTTTCAGTTTTGCTTCATTGTTATACTCCACAAATGAGGGAAATCATTTGGCACCTGTCTTTCTCCGCCTGGCTTATTTCACTGAGCATAATACCCTCTAGCTCCATCATGTTGTTGCAAATGGCAGGATTTGTTTCCTTGTTATGGCTGAATAGTATTCCATTGTGTATATGTACCACATCTTCTTTATCCATTCATCTACTGATGGACACTTAAGTTGCTTCCATATCTTGGCTATTGTAAAAAGTGCTGCAATAAACATAGGGGTGCATATGTCTTTTTGAAACTGAGAAGTTGTATTCTTTGGGTAAATTCCAAGGAGTGGGATTCCCAGGTCAGATGGTATTTGTATTTTTAGTTATTTGAGGAACCTCCGTATTGCTTTTCACAATGGTTGAACTAGCTTACATTCCCACCAGCAGTGTAGGAGGGTTCCCCTTTCTCCGCATCCTCACCAGCATTTGTTGTTCTTAGTCTTTTGGATGGTGGCCATCCTTACTGGTGGGAGGTGATATCTCATTGTGGTTTTAATTTGCATTTCCCTGATGATTAGTGATGTGGAGTATTTTTTCATGTGTCTGTTGGCCATCTGAATTTCTTCGTTGGAGAACTCTCTCTTCATATCCTCTGCCCATTTTTTATTCGGGTTATTTCCTTTTGGGTGTAGAGGCGTGTAAGTTCTTTATATATTTTGGATGTTAATCCCTTGTCGGAAATGTCATTTACAAATATATTCTCCTATACTGTAGGATGCTTTTTGTTCTGTTGATGGTGCCCTTTGCTGTGCAGAAACTTTTTAGTTTGATGTAGTCCCATGAGTTCATTTTTGCTTTTGTTTTCCTTGCTCAAGGAGATGCGTTCAGGAAGAAGTTGCTTATGCTTATATTCAGGAGATTTTTGTCTATGTTGTCTTCTAAGAGTTTTATGGTTTTATGACTTACATTCAGGTCCTTGATCCATTTTGAGTTTACTTTTTTGTATGGGGTTAAACAATAATCCAGTTTCATTCTCTTACATGTAGCTGTCCAGTTTTGCCAACACCAGCTGTTGAAGAGGCTGTCACTTCCCCATTGTATGTCCATGGCTCCTTTATCATATATTATTTGACCACATATAGTTGGGTTATATCAGGGCTCTCTATAGTCAGTTTCATTTGTCTGTGCGCCTATTCTTGTGCCATTACCAAATTTTCTTGAGTACTGTGACTTTGTAGTAGAGTTTGTAGTTGGGGAGCATAATCCCCCCAGCTGCATTCTTCCTTCTGAGGATTGTTTTGGCTATTCGGAGTCTTATTTGCTTCCATATGAATTTTAGAACGATTTTCTCTAGATCGTTGAAGAATGCTATTGGTATTTTGATAGGAATTGCATTGAATCTGTAGATTGTTTTAGGCAGGATGGCCATTTTGACAATATTAATTCTTCCTATCCATGAGCATGGGATGTGGATATATATGGCCTTTATTATGTTGAGGTACTTGCCGTCTGTTACCATTTTGTTGAGAGTTTTTATCGTGAGTGGGTGTTGAATTTTGTCGAATGCTTTTTCAGCATCTATGAAGATGATCATGTGGTTTTTGTCCTTCTTTTTGTTGATGTGGTGGATGATGTTGATGGATATTTGAATGTTGTACCATCCTTGCATCCCTGGAATAAATCCTATTTGATAATGATGGATAATCTTTTTGATGTATTTTTAAATTCGGTTTGCTAATATTTTGTTGAGTATTTTTGCATCTATGTTCATCAGGGATATTGGTCTGTAATTTTCTTTTTTTGTGGTTTCTTTGCCTGATTTTGGTATTAGAGTGATGCTGGCCTCATAGAATGAGTTTGGAAATATTTCCTCTTCTACTCTTTGGAAAACTTTCAGGAGGATGGTATTAGGTCTTCACTAAATGTTTGATATAATTCAGCAGGGAAGCCATCTGGTACAGGCTCTTTGTTCTTAGGTAGGTTTTTGATTACCAGTTTAATTTCGTTGCTGTTAATTAGTCTGTTCAGATTTTCTCTTTCTTCCTGGGTCTGCCTTGGAAGGTTGTATTTTTCTAAAAAACTGTCCATTTCTTCTAGGTTATCCAGTTTGTTAGCATATAATTTTTCATAGTAACCTCTCACAATTCTTTGTATTTCTGTGGTGTCTGTAGTAATTTTTCCTTTCTCATTTATGATTCTGTGTATGTGAGTAGACTCCTTTTTGTTCTTGATAAGTCTGGCTTGAGGTTTATCTATTTTGTTTCTGAAAGAACCAGCTCCTGCTTTCACTGATTCTTTCTGTTGTTTTATTCTTCTCGATTTTATTTATTTCTGCTCTAATCTTTATTATGTCCCTCCTTCTACTGACTTTGTGCCTCATTTGTTCTTCTTTTTCTAGTATTGTTAATTGTGAATTTAGACTGCTCATATAGGATTGTTCTTCTTTCCTGAGTTAGGCCTGTTTTGCAATATACTTTCTTCTTAACGGGGCCTTTGCTGTGTCACAAGATTTTGCGGTGTTGAGTTATTGTTGCCATTTGTCTCCATATATTGCTTGATCTCTGTTTTTATTTGGTCATTAATCCACTGGTTATTTAGGAGCATGTTGTGAATCCTCCATGTGTTTGTGGGATTTTTCATTTTCTTTGCTTAATTTATTTCTAGTTTCATACCTTTGTAGTCTGAGATACTGGTTGGTACAATTTCAATCTTTTTGAATTTCCTGAGGCCCATTTTGTGGCCTAGCATATGATCTATTCTTGAAAATGTCCCATGTGTACTTGAGAAGGATGTGTATTCTGATGTTTTTGGGTGTAGAGTTCTGTAGATGTCTGTTAGGTCCATCTTTTCTATAGTGTTCTTCAGTGCCTTACTTATTTTCTGTCTGGTAGATCTGTCCTTCAGAGTGAGTGGAGTGTTGAAGTCTCCTAGAATGAATGCATTGCATTCTATTTCCCCTTTTAATTCTGTTAGTATTTGTTTCACATATGTAGGTGCTCCTGTGTTGGGCGCATAGGTATTTATAATGGTTGTATCTTCTTGTTGGATTGACCCTTTTATCATTTGTAATGTCCTTCTTTGCCTCTTGTGACTTTCTTTGTTTTGAAGTCTGTTTTGTGTGATACAAGTGCTGCAACTCCTGCTTTTTCTCCCTATTAGTTGTATGGAATGGCTTTTTCCATCCCTTCACTTTTAGTCTGTGTATGTCTTTGGGTTTAAAGTGAGTCTCTTGTAGGTGGCATACACATGGGTCTTGTTTTTTTATCCATTCAGTGACTCTGTGTCTTTTGATTGGTGCACTCCGTCTATTTATTTTTAGGGTGATTATGGATAGGTATGTACCTATTGCTATTGCAGGCTTTAGATTCGTTGTCACCAAAGGTTCAAGGTTACTACCATACTATCTAAGAGTCTAACGTAACTCACTTAATATGCTATTTACAAGCAGAAACTAAGGATTTTTTTTTCCTCCTTTTTCTTCCTCCTCCGTTCTTTATATATTGGGTATCATATTCTGTACTCTTTGTGTATCCCTTGATTGACTTTGGGGATAGTTAATTTAATTTTGCATTTGTTTAGTAATTAGCTGTTCTACTTTCTTTACTGTGGTTTTATTACCTGTGGTGACAGCTATTAACCCATGGGAACACTTCCATCTATAGCAGTCCCTCCAAAATACTCATAGAGATGGGTTGTGGGAGGTAAATTCTCTCAGCTTTTGCATATCTGGGAATTGTTTAATCCCTCCTTCAAATTTAAATGATAATCTTGTGGGATAAAGTAATCTTGGTTCAAGGCCCTTCTGCCTCATTGCATTAAGTACATCATGCCACTCCCTTCTGTGTGTAAGGTTTCTGTTGAGAAGTCTGATGATAGCCTGATTTCCTTTGTATGTGATCTTATTTCTCTCTCTGGCAGCATTTAATAGTCTGTCCTTATCCTTGATCTTTGTCATTTTAATTACTGTATGTCTTGATGTTGTCTTCCTTGGGTCCCTTGTGTTAGGAGATGTGTGCACCTCCATGGCCTGAGAGACTATCCCCTTCCCCAGATTGGGGAAGTTTCCAGCAGTTACCTCCTCAAAGATACTTTCTATCCCTTTTTCTCTCTCTTCTTCTTCTGGTACCCCTATAGTGTGAATATTGTTCCGTTTGGATTTTTCACACAGTTCTCTCAATATTCTTTCATTCTTAGAGATTCTTTTTTCTCTCTGTGCCTCAGTTTCTTTGTATTCCTCTTCTCTAGTTTCTGTTTCATTTATCATCTCCTCCACTGTATCCAATCTGCTTTTAATACCCTCCATTGTGCTCCTCAACGATTGGATGTCCAACCAGAATTTACTCCTGAGTTCTTGAATGTCTTTCCGTACTTCCATGATCATGTTAATGATTTTTATTTTGAACTCCCTTTCTTGGAGAGTCATGAGTTTGATATCATTTAAATCTTTGTCAGGAGTTGTATTCATAATTTTACTCTGGACCAGGTTCCTTTGTTGTTTCGTATTTGCATATGGCGCTCTCTAGTGCCCAGAACCTCTACTCTCTGGAGCTGCTCAGCCCCTGAAGAAATGTCAAGGGTTGCAGGTGAGTGGTATTGGTGCCTGGGGGGAGGAAAGAGCTGTTTCCTGCTTCCCGGCTGCTATTTCTGTCTCCACTGTCTGAACCAGTGGGCCGAGCACACAGGTATAAGCCTCTGTGCTTTGCATTTGTAGTTGCTGTAGACAGATCTTCCCTCTGGCTTGGCTAACGCCAGGGTAGTTTTTGCCATTTTGTGATCCTGGTGGGGCTGGCCAGTAGAAAGGTGCAGTAGGCTGCCTATCACGGAGGGGGTTCTTGGAGCTGTGTAGGCAGCCAGGGAGCTGGAGCACCTGAAGATTGTGAAAGCTCCCAACCTGCTGGGTAGAGTGCACCGGGACAATTTTGTCTACCTGTCCTTTCTCCTGAGCAGTAAGCTCTGTGTAATCCTTGCCCCTTAGCACCCCTCTTGCTAAGGGTTTCCTTGTTAGGATGTCTCTCAGACTGCCCACCTTTCTTTTGTCCTAGAGCAGCCAGATATGGATCCCTGCTTTCCACAAGCAGCTGGAATCTCAGTCTCTCCAGGAATTCTGCCTGTCTTAGCTTTCCAACCCCCTAATTACGAGAATATCATGCAAGCAGCATGAAATGTAGGTTTGTGCTCACAGAGCAGATCTCTGGAGTTAGGTATTCAGCAGTCCCAGCTGTCCACTCCCTCCCTACTCCGTTTTTCTTCCTCCCACCCGTGATCTGTGGTAGAGGAAGGGTTTGGCTCCTGCCAGGCCACAGCTTTAGTAAGTTACCCTGTTCTGTGAGGTCTGCTCTTGTCTCCAGGTGTATCCAGTATGGCACAGTCCTCTTTCCTGTTGCTCTTTCTGGAGTAGTATCACTTATATTTTCGTATTATAGGCAGTTTTAGGAGGAAGCCTCTGTCTCTCCCCTCACGCTGCCATCTTTAATCCTCTTGGTCAACAATTTTATATTCTTAAGTCACTGTTTACTCTGGAGATACAGTAACTTATTTTTGTCATGGCTACTGGCCATATCTTGGAGATTAACATCTGCTGGCTGAAACTGCTTCATACTTTTAAAATTCTAAAGTCTAATTTTCTAGAATCAAGGAAATCTTTTATATGCATATTTCTGCTTGGAAGATATTATTTCATATTCACGAAATCATAATGTAGAATTTAAGGATGATGATATCAAATTATTAGAGTGTAGAAGAGAAATTATACTTCTCTTTGGTAATATGGTAATTATTTAACATGGTTTAAGCAATAACAACTTGCTGTTGATTTTAATACTTTTTACCTTCCAGTGCAGCTGGAATCCTGTTATGATATCATACCTGTACTTTTTGATTTATTGTTGTATAGAGTATGTCATGCACAGTGTGAACACCCGCAGCCACCCTTTATAGGGAATACATCTTTATTGTTCATGACATATTCTACATTAATATGGAGTTGAGGTCACTGACCAGGTTTTAATGAAATGAATGAAGAAAGTTGTCACCCTTTTACTTTTGCAATGATTTCAATGATTTCTTCCTGCTGGGTTTCTTTAAATATCTCGTATCTTTAGCTTCTCTGCTACAGTTTTTACATGTTATTTTTTTATTTTCTTTCTCCATCAAACAATATTTTCTAAGACTATTTATATGTAAATATACCCCAAATGAACAAAAAGCACTTTCATTCTTAAAGTAATATGCAGAAAAAAAGATACTACGATATGAAAATGTGAAATATAGTAATTCAGTTTTAATGGAAGGCATTTTTAATGGCATACATAGAATTAGGAATCTAATTTTCCTTTTGTTTTAGGATTATAAACTATATTGAAAAATTTAACAGTACCAAAGTCAAATTACTATCCAGTTGAAAGGGAGTTTTAAACTCGGCATAAACTTGTATTGGATTTAAATAATCTATTTTTATTACTTCATCAAAACTACCACAATATATTTGAAAATATGTATTCTCTTCAACATCAGGTTTTCCTTTTTTTTTCAGTCTGTGATCAAAACAGGACGACTGCTCATCAGTCACGAGGCTCCCTTGACTGGTGGATTTGCTTCGGAGATCAGCTCAACAGTTCTGGTAGAGTAACTTTCTGAAACTAATTTTAACATTTGTGCAATTGCGTGTGTCTATTCAAAGTAGAAAAATTACTTATCACAATATATAAAAGTATTCACTTTTAGGAAATGTACGTTTTCCATTTGATTCCACATCATTGTCCTTTAGTTAATTGTCTCATTAAATCTAGCAAAGAGATCTTGAATAATGAAAGCAGGAAATTCCTTTATAGGAAGAAGAAAGTTTGAAAATGAGTTTAACAAATTAATGTTAGTTTTATTGGCAAGAATAACAGAAAATGAGAACTCTTTTAAATTTGAATGTGATGTTTCTCTTGATAAAATTATGAAATGTGTTGTTTAAAGAATTGATTTTAGATTTTAGAAGCCTTTCACTTGGAAAAAAATGAATCTGTCAAAAAGTCAGTAATTTAAATTCAATAATTTCAAAATCAATAATTCATTACTTTAATAATCAAATTATGTTATCCTATTGGCAACACTTTAGAAATGGTTTAGAAACTTATTTCTTTTTAAAAAGTGGTCTATTAGGATGTTGCATATCAGGAAAAAAAATCCTATATACTTCTTTTGGAGGATTTTTACTTAAAACTTTTATTCATATTTGTACCACAGATATGAATAAGATGATTTAAATGATTATCACTTTTCCTAATTTTTTAAATAAAAAATTAACTGTTTTAAATGTATATGCATTTTAAATTCGTAATATCTTTGCAGTTTGCAAACATTTTACTTTATTTTCCTGGTATCAAGATTATCCTATTGTTAAGATACATATAAGTTGAGAATGCCTTTAAGAGAGTATGTGGTTTAGAAACTTGATATAAAATTGTGATATATGAGTAATGGTAGATTTTTATTTTTAATCTTTTAAACAGTAAATCATGATTTCTACCTGTAAAATACCTTAAATGCCAATTAACAACATTCTAAGCATATTAAAATTAGATGAAGCAAATTTAAGCATAATTGTTTTTAAAGCTAGATCAAATAACCATATATGGTAAAAAACAAAATTATACTGTTGTTTTTACATATATGCATATTGTCACTAACAAAGGAAAAGCAAATAGTTGAGATTTGTAGATTTGTTTTCTTATTTATTATAAAAATTAAAATTTGAAATATACTTCTTATGAGTACCTGGTATTTATTGTGCACTTTATTCATGAGTAGCATAATCTAATAACTTTGTAATGGAGAAAAATGGGGGTTTCAAAAATGAATCACTCTAATACCATGGTGCTATTTTAAGTCAGAGCAAAACTGGGATTTTCTGATTCTTATTAATATACAGTTCCGTAAACCATCTGAAATGACAGTGACTGTCTCCATTGGAACCTTTATCTGACAGCCTTGTTTCATTTTGCCTACTGAATGCCATCCTGTTGTTATTTCAGAAATTTCATTTGCATTTAAAACAAGTAGAACATAGAATCAGAAATTATAACTCCTCTTCTGAATCCACTTTCTCTAAGTGTGCTTTTTAAATCTGGTATCCATAAGTTACTAGTAAACTGCAGTAGAATGTAATACATTTTTCAGACTGGTAAATAATTAGGTTATCTAATCTGGCATCCATTGATCTTGAATAATATGTGGATTTGTTTCAACAGGAAAGTGTCTCTGAGTTACACTTGTGAATTCCAGTTTGAGGAACATGGTATATTACAAGTTACACACCATCACCATAAAAAGCTAACACCAACATGATCATAAACACTGTATCAAAATCAGATCCTAAAATTATGTGGTAATAAGTAGAGGTAAAAGTTGTTAATGAGATTATACAGAATATAATTATATTTATGTTCTAAATGAAGACACCAAAATAAGACACCAGACACCTTATAACTCTCACAAGATTCCCAAGAATATGCCTGTAGATGCTCAGGTGTCTGCAGCCTATAATCTGAGAAACCCTGACCTAAACCAACTGTATTCCTTTTACAGATGAGTATGTGTGTCATCCAGAGTCTTGTGACTAACCTGGTTTGCAAAGACAGTGGACAGTCTGGGACTAGGACAGGAGTCTTGAATAAATGTGTGTGTGCATATGCATTCAGAGTTGTCCCTACCCCCAAAAGGAGGATAGACATTTTGGATTCATTATAAAATGTTCACTGTTTTCCATGTTAAAATCATTTGACCAGCTAACCACAAAATGAATTTAGATAATAATGTAAAGTGTGTATAGTGATCTGCACTTGATATTTTGGAGAATTATTGGGTTCATTCATATGAGGGTGAACTTGAAAATGTTTACAATTTTTGCTTAATTCGAATTTCATTTGCACAGATGGAAAGTGTGGAAAATGAATTTTAATGAAATATAATTGACACTGATCCCCAAATGTTTGCCTGCTGTGACTTTTATGTGTTGATAAGGAAGGGGGGAAGAAAAGGCTAGAAGCCTTGAAATATTGTTTTTCTTTTTGGTAATAGTGTTTGCATGTAATTTAGAGTAACCTGAATAATAAAATCTACTTTTCAGTAATTGCTTTATGTATTTATACAACTAAATGCAATATACTCTTGTGGAGCATCTTTATGGAAGGCCTCATTCCTTATTACAAATGAAACCTGCATCATATTAACATTGCCTCTTGGATTGTTTAAACTGAAATCACTGTAAGTATGAAGTGCAGTTGCTTTCACCATTTGGAGTGATTCATATTTCTGTATTTCTTTTTGTTGTGTGTACTTTATAAGGCTAAAAAAGATAAAACAGGGTTAAGATATTGAAAGTCAATTTTCTGTAACGGCAGGAAAAAGGTATACAGCTTTTATTGTTACCTTGGAAAAGAAATTTGAAATGATGGATGAGAATGATCTACAATTTTGAGCACTACTGATTAAAATACTGAGTCATTCTTATTGTATCACAAATGTAATTGTCTGTGAAAGTGAGCGCACACACAGATCTGCCCCACGAGCAGTGTTCTGTGGGACACGTCTGATTGTTCTTTAAACGCTCACGGTTTGATCTTACCAAATTGTTCTTAATGTTATAATATTTTAAGAGCATGATTATTAACAATAAAACTGTTTTTGAATACTTTCAAATCTGAGAGCACCATTTTCTGTTTTCCTTGTAATAATTTTAAATCAGTACCCATATTAAATATAAAAAAATATTGAAGAGAATACAGCACTATAAAGAGTATTCTTTGTTATAGTTGATATTTTTATACAGAAAAATTATATCATTCTGTATAAAACTGAGTATCAAATAGGAACATTTTTTTTGCTAGATATAAAAGTATTGCTGGCATTACTATTAAGATTATTTTTAGTTATGCAGATAAAATATGAAAGGAATGAATATAAAATGTATTCCTATTTTATTTATGTAACTTTAATTTATGGCACATAACTCTTCCATCATACAAGTATTTCAGTGTTGACATCTTGTTCTGCCTGTTGCCTCTTTTTCATAAATTTATTATTTAAGAAATTTAATTTATTATTTAAGAAATTCATTGTTAAGTGTTTGATATATATTCAGCTCATAGAAGTGATTAGGAGACTATCTTATATTGTAAACATAACATTTTTAAACATATAGTTATCAGTAGTTTCCTGATAAAACTTATATAAATGCTTACAAAAATTAAAATCAATGCATTGAATCTAAGTACTGCTTTGCATTCCTCTGGGGTTGATTTGGAAGTTCGCTGGGAGGCAGGGCGAGCTGGGGTCTGGTGTATTTGGCTCCTCTGCAGAGGATTCCTTGGTCGGTCAGCAAAGCCTCACCGTCTCTTCCCATCTGTTCTCACTTTGGGGTGAGGGAACTTTTTCCTTCTCCCATTTGACACATAGTGAAACTTGGAGATGTCTGATCTTAGGGAGTTAGCATTCCTTTGTGCACCCTGATTTGTGGAAGAGTGCAGAGACAGCAAGGCTTTAGGTAATTCATTTTGTAGTTTGAGCAAAGATTTTGTTATTTCAGGAAATTATGTGAATTAATTTTATATGACATTTGTATTCCTCAGCTTTTTGTAACCACCACTTAAAAAAATTTACTGTGAAAAAAAAGTGTTAACTTCATTCATTTTCATATTCCCCCAAATTAATTTATGTTATATGCTCTACAATGCAATATTCAAAATAGCCATTATTTAAATATTAAGACCAGATAATTTATGGTGTTTTAGCAACTTTAAATAGTGTAATCTCTTTGAGCTTTGTAGAAGCCAAACTTTATTATTAATTTCTAACATATTTCCATAATGATAAAATTAATTTTGACTCTGATAGGCTTGTGATTTAAAAAAAAAAGGTTTATTTTTTTTCTGGATTCAGTGATTAATAAGAGTGCCAAAAATTTTAGGGGCTTGGGGTTGGCTTAAAGATTTGAATTTTTTTTTTTAACACATGGAAGCAATAAGTCTGCAATTAAGTGTCCAATTGGAGAGGATGGTAAGTTTCCATACCATTGTTCATCCTTTCTGTGCGGTCTCTTTTCCTAGAATAAGAACTCAGCATACTGGCATATATTTGTTAAGGTAATCATTTTCTAATAGTTTGAGAGGATTTTTATAGGGTTTACATGAATCATTAGGTGCAAGGAAACCTTCATAATTTCAAGTAAAGGAATTTTGCTTCTCTCAGTGTCTCATATTAGGATTATACAGAAGGACTTTTTTTCTTACATTCTTATCACTACCAAATTTATAAACACTCTGTTTAAAATCTGAAGAGAGAAAAAGGTCCTAAATGGTTTTCAGTTTTACACATCATGAAAAATATGTTTAATTACAATTACCATGTTGATAAATAAGAGTCACCAGAGAACACAGGAGTAATAGGACAAATAGTTTACTGCATTTTGCAGTCTTAATTTTTTTTTGTACCAGTGATGCAAAATATTTGCTAACAACAGATATAACAATGAGGAAAAGTGAACTTGTATACTAAAATCTATTTAAATGAGGCAGAGCATCAGAAAGCCAGTTTAATACAGAGTGTTCAGATATAGGATACCATTATTTAAATAAAATTTTGCCCTGCAGCCTGCTGAGTGTTCAGTAAACAGTAAAACATAGATACGAACCAAAGACTAAATCTTTCCAAGGATGCACTATGGATGGGGCTGCAGCATCACTGTTTGTAGTAAATCTGTGTTACATCCTCCGCCTTGGCCTGACCATACTTCGTCTCCTTCCATGTCTTTTTCCTTTGCTCTTTAGTGTAAATGTGGCCAAACTTCTACCATCAGCCCTCTTCTAATCCTCATTCTTTCTTGGGCAGTCTCAACCATTTGCATAGTTGTCCGTCAACCTTTCAAATTTGAAATCAAGATTTGCTCTGTCTGCTCAGCATTAGACTCACAATTCCAGCTTCATGCTGTCTTTGGCAGTGATAAGAAATTTGTACGATAAAATGGTTCTTGTGGAAGGATCTTAACATAAAACAGAAAAGGTGGACATCAGGACATAGATGTCTGCCAGTTCCTGGTAATCAGCTTATCTCAGAATGAACTCTATTTTAACTTGACTCTTTCTGGGCTTTTAAAATTGTCTTCTTACCTATCTCTGCCCCCTCAGCCTGTCACATCTTATCACATTACTATCCACTATTTTCTTAAAACATGCATCAGATTTCTTCCATCCTCTGTTTGAAAACTTCCAATAGATCTTCTTTGGCTATAGAAATATCTAGGTCTTTATAGCATTCAAGATCACGCCCCAACCAATGTTTCCCGTGTCATTTCTCGCATTCTTTCATCATTCCAGTATGTTGACCACACTAGCCTCCTGGCCATTTTCTGTATGATTCTTGCAGCCACCCTTTGAGTACTCTGGGCCCAGCCTTAGTTTGGGCATTTCATTTAAGAAAAGGAATCGTTGTTTTAGACACTTAAGAGTTCAGTAGAAGGAATTAAGCTAAACAGATCATTATACTGTGGTGTACTAAAATTTACTATACTAAGATAGGGAAAATTCAGAGGACTATGGGATTATAAACTTCTCCATCACCTACCGCACATGTAAGCTGAGTTAACTCTTGGAGGATGAGTAAGACCCTAAGAGTGAAGGTGGGTGGGGATTGCAGGCAGAAGGAATGATATGAATGAGGAGGAAGGAAAATATTTGTTATTCTAAGGATTAAATTGGTTTTAGTATGGTTGAAGAGGAGCCAGTGAGGCTGTAGCACTAAGTAAGGACCAATACGTAAGCAAGAATGAGACCTTAAAGAATCCTACATGTAATATCAAGGGATCTTAGTGGGGAAGACATGGATATGACAGCGTGCAGCCGGCTCACGTAGATACAAATTCCAGTTCTCCCATAATGTATTTAAAATGAACCTTATAGAGTTCCTGGCAAATAAGTATAGATCATCCTCAATTTATGATGGACTTATGTTCTGATAAACCCATCATAATTTGAAAATATTGTAAATCAAAAATGTATTTAATACACACCTAACCTGTTGAACACAGCTTAGCCTAGCCTACCTTAAATGTGCTCAGAACACTTAGATCAGCCTACAGTTGGGAAAAATAAGAAAAAAACAAAACATGAAGCTTATTTTGTAATACAGTGTTGAATATCTCATGTAATTCATTGACTACTATACTGAAAGTGAAAAATGGAATGGTTGTATGGCTACAGAGTGGTTGTATCAGTTGTTTACCCTTGTGATGGCATTGCTGACAAGGAGCTGCGGCTTGCCGCCCTGCCTGGCATCCTGAGCAAGTGTCTTACCACCTATCAAGAGGGCGAGGTGCTGCATAGGGCTAGTATGGGAAAAGATCTGAATTTGAAGTACAGTTTCTACTGAATGCTTTCACACCATCATAAAGTTGAAAAATTTTAAGTCAAACTATCTTAAGTCAGAAACTGTAGTAGGAAAACAATAGTCACAATTATTATTATTTAAGGTAAGAAGGTATAATTAAAAGGATTTTAAGCAGGAGGACACAGAAAGATTTACAATTTAGAAAAAAACTCTTTGGCACTTATGTTGAAGATGCATTGGAAGGGGTGAAGCAGGATGTCACAAAGATTAATGAAGAAACCATTTCCATAACTTAGGTTAGAGATTTGAGGGTCTTCTAAACCAAGGAGATGGGAATGGGGCTGGAGAGAAAGGTGAGTTTTTGAGAGACTGTAAGAGGGAGGATCTGAAAGAAAAGTTGCTGGCTAATTGGATAGGAGTTGGGTAGGGACTAAAGTGGATGACAGAGAGACATTAGGAATCAGGAGTAAGGCTTAGCTTAGTTTCTAAATTGGGTGATTTTGTAAAGGCAGTGCAGATGCACTGGAAAACAGGTTTAAGCACACCTTTTGTAAGATGAATTCATTTTGGACTTGTAGTATTTAAGATGGGTATGAAAATGTGTGTCTGCAGCTCAGGAGAGGATCTAAGGGGTAGGAAAAGATTAAAGATTCATCATTTCATAGTGATGGCTGAGATCATGGGTGTGAGTGTGATCACCCAGGAAAGGACTCTTAAGAAGGGCATGTTCTAAAGAAGAAGCACTCAGATAAACCATCATTTAAAAGAAAGAGAGGAAGAACAGCTGTAAAGGAGGGTGAGATGAAGTGGCCAGAGAGAAAGAAGCAAGTAGGAGAAAGCTGTTGTAGAAGACAAGAAGGGAGATCCTCACCATAGACTATAGCGTTAACATTATTAAATGCTTCCAGAGTTTGTCAGCGGTGGTGGTACCTTGAATGTAGCAATTGGAAGACATAGGCGACTCTGATGAAAGCATAGTTGTGGCCAGGATAAGAACCATATTACATCAGGGCTGGTGAGTGAATGAGATGGGAAGACCTGAAACAAGGAAACATGATTTCAAGAAATATGACTTCGAAGGAAAGAAGAAGAGTAAAGTAGTTAGAACTGGGCCATCTCTTATGCTATTCACTCAGCATGCAATGCCATTTTCTCAGTTTGAATTCCTCCCTGGCAGCCTCCTTGACTTCCTCTCCTTCACCCCCTCTTCCACATCCCAGTCCTCTTCCTTCCTGCTCTCGCCTGTCTAGCAGTTGAGTTTTAAATCTCTCTCAAATCTGCTCTTTGCTTTCCATTTCCCTCATAAACTTTAAGTGAACTTAAAAAGAAAGAAAAGGAAACTACAAAATGTTTTTAAAAATAGAGAAAAACTGATATTGAGATGAGTAAGACATTTTGAGCAAAATTTAAAAAGCAACAGGATCATATTGTCACAGATAATAAATTTAAAATGAAAATGAAAAATATTTGTGTAACAAAAACGAGTAAGCGTTGAAACACATCACAAAAGATTAGTATGTATACTATATTAAACATTACTATCATAAGGAAATTAATAGTACCTTTTTTTTAAAGTCAGAGACATTATTTTTAGAACTATTAATGGGCAATAAATGTGAAAATATTTAGCCACTTATTATGGCTGAAAAAGCAAATTTCAAAAATGAGATAACTGTCATTTGTTATCCATAACAGTGGCACTGCTTTAAAATTAATTAGGTTTAGTGTTGAGATAGTACAGGGTGAATGTACAAATTGATTCATCTTTCAAAGAAGTCACTTTGCAAATACGTGTCAAGACCCTTCAAAGTGTGTATATATCCTCTGACTCAGGAATTCTAGGAATCCTGAATGGAGTTCCATACAGAAATATATAAGGCATTTTTCTCAGTGCCATTCATTTGACAGGAAAATATTGGAAACAATGACAACAGTAATATAGTTAAATAAGTTATGATATATCCATATTATGAATAATATAAATTAATTAAAATCATTAAAAGAATAGTTGACATTGTAACAGTTGTATAGATATTTAATATTATTAAATGAAAAGCTCACTTTTGTAAGCTACAGATGTTTTAGTTGCCTGATATTGTGAAAAGAAAACCACATACATATATCTAGGTATAAGAGAAAAACCCTGCAAAATCAGACTCACTGATTTATACTTCTTCCTAATAATTTCTTAATTTTCTCCATACAGATATCTTTTACAATAATTAAAAGCTTTGTTAAAGTTAGTTATCTCTCCCATATGGCATGGTAAGCCTTCCAGTTCTTCCCAAGTTGTTTTAAGTAAGAATACCCATTTTACTCATAAAGTTGATTTTAAAAATTTCATATTACTTGACTTTGACATGGTTCCTTAAACATGTACATTTGAGTTATGGGAAGTGCTGTGGTAATGGTTACTTAGATTTGCGATATGGAATAGTTTTAATACCATATGAAATCCTTCTGCATAGATTCAGTTATTCTGCAGGTTAGTTCTGTTCCTCACATGCATGATACATTCCATTGCTCTCATGAAAGTGAAAGCAGCATTATTTGGGATTTTCAGATTATTTAGTTCTCCTGTATTAGTGGTACTGAGACTAGCGTGTAATGACGCTAACACTGGAGTCCCTGTTTATTTTCCTTCCTTACTCTTGGTAATAGCTTTATGATGAACTGCCATCATTCTTTTTGAAGTCTTTTGGGATGTAAGCCAGTCACAAAAAATGTCATATCACCTCTCTGGGTAATAAGAAAGTGCCCCACTTTCTCTTGAATTCAAAGGCGCATTCATACCAAACCTCCCTCTTTTTCCTCCTCCTTGGAACCTCTGGATGGCATTTTGTTGTGTCTTTTTGGTGATGTCCCAAGACCACTCCTGCCCATCCTACTTAAGCCTGACTGACCTGCCTGTTGGATGGGAAAAATTAACTGCTGGAATGTTTGAAAAGAAATGTACTCAACTGAATAACTGTGTTATAAAAATGTAGTTCTTAATTGCAAGGTAGAAATCATTTAAGGGAGTATGTAGATTCTCCAATACCCTGTTTTGAAATAGCGCCACCCAGAAAGTCTGTCTCCGACGCCCGTCTCTGGTAGCTCCTCTGTCCCAGAATGTCTCCCCATCAGATGACTGTCTCTCTGTCCTCGTTTCCCTTGAAATGTCTGCAGGCGTCTTATGTACTTGTTTAGTGACCTTCTTCCACTATTAGAAGGCAAGGTTCATGAACTTCTGAGGGCTGTGGGTCTGAGTTTGTTCGCTCTGCAAATCTGGTACCTAGAACCATGCCTGGCACTAAGCAGGGACTTAATAAATAATTTAAATGAATTGTTTGCCTCCAGTTATTGCTATTGTTAGCAATTTTTTGAAGGAAAATTATATTCTTGTTGGTTTATGTTACATATAGAAATTTCCTAGCCATGGAAACTGCTAGACTGAACTGTTGCCCTTTATATACTACAACTCCAATTTGTTGATCTTCACCCCCACAAAAAAAATTTTTGTGTGTCGTGTTCAGTTAATTTCCAAAATGAACACTGATATTATGTGCTGTTGTCCTTCACATTTCTACTCTGTCCTTTCAATAAAGTGTTACTCTGTTGAACTATCTGGTGATGTTTTCTTCCTACTCATAATTCTCTTGTGGAGCTAAAGAAGACATCTACATTAATATAGTTACTAATGAAGCGTTCATAGAATGAACAGACTATTTAATGAGAATAGATTCTCTGAAGGAAAGCAGACTTCCATTTAAAAATGAGTGATTTCTATGATTTGGTACCTTAAAATTATATTTTAGCACCTAAAGCATTGTAGTTTCCTTTCAGAGCAATTCTGGAGTGTCTGGTTGTATCCTCAAGGATAATAATAATTGATTTTAAATACTTTCATTTCCTTATTTGGAGTGAAATAGTTTCTCATATTTTAAAGTATTTTTTTTAATGTACAACCTTGTCTTAAAGGTTTTCAAACTACAAGAAAAGGTTATTTAAAATTGTGTAAATGAGGGGCAACAGAGCATGTACCCATCAACTGGCCAGTCCCCTTGGCCACGTTGTGCAACATCTGAGGCAAATTTGGAGAAGTCTGTTAAATTTGTCAAGAAATTTTAGACATGTTTTGTCAGTGTTGTATTCACAAGCAGTAAGGGATTGGGCTGTCATCCCGGAACCAGAACTAAATTTCTCAGCTAGTTTTTCATGCATCTTGGTGGGCAGTTAAGTTGCTGCTGTTGAAAGCTCATTTTATTTTGGTAATTTACTGTAATTAAATTCACAATTCACAGTAGTTTATGTTTTGTTACAAGGGCCATCTCTTTTCATGAATGAGTTCACAGCTCACAAGACATGGTTGAGTTTAAAATAGACATTGAAATACAGATTAACTGCTGCTAATGAATTTTCTGCTCAGTTTGAATCTAAACATTTGTGAAAATTGAGACAAGTTATAATTAGCACTTACCGCAAAAACAAGCAGTTGGAAGTGAAAGCTATAAGCAGAAATCATCTTAGAATTGCTTTGATTTTTCCAGTCTATCAATATTAATGAAAGTGTTAGAGATGTTTTAATTTGCAAAATTCTGAAAATTTGCATTTGATTAGGGAAGTATTGAATGTTTGATTATTTTCTTCCAAGTTATGTTAAAGAAGGAACTTTATTTTTAATTTCTTTATCCATTTGAGGAGACATACTTTACTGTTTTAATCCTTCAGAGGATCATGTAATGATATAGACTATTTAAGATAGTTTTATATTGCAGATAGCACCAAAAATCTATTTGCCTTTATCAGAAGTATTAGGTAAAAGGTATAATTCATGGCTATTCTCTTAAGAGGGTCTAAGTATATGTTTTAAGAAGTGCCTTGAGATGACTAAAATTTCAAAACTCACATTTATATCATCCACAATTATAGTTGTGCCATTATTAAAACAAGTTATGCTTATTTCCTGTCTTTTGATAGGATTAGTTTACCCTATTAATAACTACATTTCTGAATTTCTTTCTTGGACTGATTTTAAATTCCCAGCTTAGAATACACATAGTATAATATACTTGCCACACCTGTGTTGTTGTTGAGTGCTTTCTGGATAGTCAGACTGGATCTTTTCTCTGAGATGGTTTATATTTTTAAATGTCCTAGCACCATTTTTCTCCTCTATTTCACTGTTCTTTTAAAAATATCAGTGGTTAGCTCCATATTAGCAGTTAAAGAAATCGAAACTTTGTCTTACATGTATAGCTCATTACTGAAGAACCTCCTGCCTCTGTACTCTGACAATAAATTTATGCTTTATTTTTCAACCATGAGCTTTTCTGGGCATAGCTTTCTACTTAAATGTGCATAGCAGACCAAATTCAATGTATTTTGTGAATAATATTCCAACATAATACAATCCTATATTTTATTAAAACCACCTTTCATGCAGCAGTTCCAAAAACATAGTTCAGGTACATTAAAATAATGAAGTATTATAGAAATATTGATAGAATAATTATTTAATATGATGGAAAGTTTTATTATGTATGCAGCTATCAACTTACCTAATAAGTTAAACACAGCATCCATTTTAATAAGATGCATGTACTTTTCAAAAGGAGGGCATTGACTAACCTGTGTTTACACTGGGCCATGGGAGCCACAGTAGCCTAGATGAAGCTAAATCCTCCAATCAGTGAGCATGCCGCTTGGATTCCTTTTTAGCCCTTCAGAGAACTGACTCTTTTTCTTTCTTTCTTGCCGCCCTGCCTCCTCTTTCTCCCTTCCCTTTTCCTTTCCTGACAGTTTTCTCCATGCTAGCCTATGCAGACTTGCAGATCACTGCAGCAAACTATGATTCTGCTCTCACTGTGGACAGATTAAGCATAATTCTAGGTTGTCTATACTTAATGAAAGCCTTCTCCATCCTAGTAGACAAGAATTAAAAGTGTCCTTTAATACTGGATGAAGATAAAGGAGTCAGGTTGGATGTATGGCAATATTTTCTTTTTCACATGATTGATCAAAGCTGATATTTAAAAAAATTGTGAATTTACTTAATACCACTTATAAAGCATTTTTAACATGAATCCTCTATCAGGATAAAGTGTGTGTGTGTATGTGTGTGTATAAAATAAGGGAGGTTGATTCTCCATACATTGCCTTTTCCCTCAAAAGGACATATGAATTAACTTTTTTACTGATGAATTTTTTAAATGGTGTAATAGAATGGGATGTTACGTTTAACACTTCTGCCTAGGATGTTAATTTCCTCCAAGGATGCATGGCTACCGGTAGTTTTAATGATTCTGTTAGAGAATAATTTGCTCAAGTTGAAACAAGGGGGATCATTGTGATACATAATTAAGAAAGACATTCTTTTCCAAATCTGAAATTTAAAAAAAAATGGGGGTCCATAAAACATATTTTAATTATTTCCCCTAACTGTAAGCCCAATTTTTACTTTTTCCTTCAGTGCAAATGTCCTCAAAAATTTTTTCTTTTGAAATGGTGGTGAAGAAACTTTCTAAGTACTTGGAAAGCTCATTTTGTGTGACTTTTCTTATTGCTTTCCTTGTTACTATATATTGGAACAAAGTATTTGTTCATCGGTAAAGAAGCATTTAGGTAATAATCTAAAGTTAGAGTGGTCTCTAACAGCATTGTGTTGCAGTTTTTTTAGAACCAAGGCTTGGCTCACTTGTAACCAGCTAATGGATTTGTTTTTCCCAGGAAAAACAGCATTAAAACGTTTTCTGAGAGGATAGAATTCCATGTTCTACAGATAGAAATGTTTCCCTTGAGTTATTGGGAAGAATAGGTGGGCTTATCAGGTAAATACTAGTTTGTGTGTTGAAAGTCTTTACCTTACAGCTGTGAAGCCAACAGTCCCTCTTACTGTCCATAACATTTTTAAATGGATAACTATTTTAGAAGTAAAATCTAAAGTCCTTTGTTTTTATTGAAGGTTTTTATAAGTGAAGTTAATTTTGTTTTTTAGTGTCATAAAGGTGGAATATGATCACCTGTAATAATTATTTTTTCATGCTATGTGCAAGCTGAGCATTTTTTAAGTGTGATTTCAGATTTGCATTGGTTTTTGTGAAGCCTTTGGTCATCTATATGTCATAAAGAGCTGACATCTATGTTAGGGTGCATTTATCTAAAGAAGAAATGTTCATAAATTTATAGTAAGTGGTCATAGAGTTTCAGCTTCCATGTCAGGCTAAGGAGAGGTAAACTGTTAGGAAGTAGGGAAATTAGACCCATTTCTGTTAGTCCCACCATTAAAACTATTGTTCTCATTCCTACCAATTCCCATTTCCTATAGGAAGCTTGTCTTAGAGACAGAGGAGACTTGAGCTGGCAGTGGAGTAAGGGTGGCCATATAATGTATCTTCCACATTTGGACAGCAGGCAAGGGGTCATTCCACGTAAACCAGGATATATAATCACCTACTCATGCTACTTTATGGGATAGTACTCATATCATATGTCAACTACAGCGTCATGCAATTAAATCATAAGTAAAGGATTAGTGACAGTGGAATTAGAACTATAGGAAGGATTCTTAGTAAGTTGAAATAAGATCTCTTAAATGTCCAAGAGCTAAAAAAAAGGGGAAAAAAACTCAAGAACATACTGCCATTTCTTTGTTCAGTGATTATTTCTTTTAAATAGAATGTGAAAGAAGAATTTAAGGTGGATAATCTTTGCCAGTGGCTACTTCTGCTTGTTCTCATGTGTAATTTATTTTTTAGTTACTGGCAAACCAACAGCTCATCAGTGAATGATTTGCTAATTGTGTTAGAAATCAATCCAACTTGCTTGAAAATGGCAAAATGTCTGAAATATTTTTAAAATAATTTTTTAAATGTTCCCCCAAGTTTGGTGTTTGGTTGGTTGTATTATGTACAAAATGAAGGTGAAATGTAGTTATATAACTTAATATACCTTCTACTGTTTAGCTGCCCGACCAATTGTGAATGATAAAAATGACTTTCTATTAATAATAACTTTTAACTTTTACAAGTTTGGGTCTTTTGAAATAATTTCTAAAGGGGAAAATTACGTTGTTCCCTATGGTAAATTAAAGAGCTTGGGGAGATTCAGTAACCATTTCACTGTGTTTAGTCTTTCAGTAAACTTTCTTTTCATTACATTGAATCGAATTATTAAAGGCCTGAAATGATTTATAGGAAGGATTCTTAAAATTTATTTAGTGGTATACTAACTTTGCGGTATATGTTCCTGAAAAATGCCTTGACGAGAAAGACCTAGTTGGTAAGATCAAGAGCTCATAGGCAGTGGAGATTGAGGAGCGAATAAACATGACATTAAAAATAAACATGTATTTAAAATAGAGTAAATAAGGACCCTACTTTCAAAAGAAACTGGAATATTGGGTGTTCGCCTACTGCGTAGGTACCCCTTCCCCGGAGTGATCTTCGTTCATAAAACGGTGCTGAACAGCATGTACCATCAAGTATATTCTCCCATAAGTTTTGTGTTCTACAGACTGTACTTCATCTTTTTAAAAGGTTTTTAAACATTTTTGGCATTACAGGGGTTTTTGTTTTGTTTGTACAGTTGGCCCTTGAACAACATGGGTTTGACATATTGTCATTTAGACACAGGTTCTTTTCAATAAATGTACTGGAAAATTTGGGGGAGATTTGTGACGATTTCATAAAACATTTTCTTTTACTTAATGTAATAATACAATATATAAAGCATATACAGAATATGTGTTAATTGATTTTATGTTATCATAAGGCCTCTGGTCAACAGGAGGTGGTTGGGACTTAAGTTTTTGGGGAGCTAAAAGTTACATGTGGATTTTCCAACTGAGCAGGGCTTGGCTTCCCTAACCACTGCATTGTTCAGGGGTCAACTGTACATCTATATCTTGTTTTCCTTACATCTGAGCATTTCTTACATTTCTTACATAAATATTGCAGAATATTTATGAAACTTCCCAGCCTTTCACCACGTCCTGGGGCTTGTGGCCTGGGCTCTGTTCATGTGTGGAGTGGCTGAAGTGACGTGTGGTGTTGGGGAGCCTCGGGGCAGGAATAGAGGTTTCAGGAGCACAGGTGGTTAAGTGTCCTTTTGCTTTAAGGGCCAGCGTAACTGTGCATACATAAATACATCTCACATTTTAAAGTGGATATTTTGAAATGAAAAGCTCTTTCTCAAAACAAAGGTACAGAAAACCCTCATTGCTAAGGCATTATTGAATGGCCGATGTGTGTATTTCTAGAACTTTTGAATCTCTCTTTTATTTTGCATGGGGGGCAGGTTTAGTTATTTTTATGATTTTAATGAAGCATTTTGATAATATGGTTGCATTTAAAATCTCACTGCACAGTCTAAATTTAATCTAAAATTAGCCGCTTTTCATTGATTCCATGAGAACTTTAAGGGTTATAAACAATACAATATTGAATTTTCAAGGGGGAGGATTGGAAATCTAAAGACACAGAATCTATAGACAAAGACAGTAGCCAGAGAAAAACACAAAACATTACATACAGGGAACAATGCTGCAAAATTATGGTCACTTCTCATGAGAAACAATGAAAGACAGAAGACAATGGAATGACATCTTTCAAGGACTGAAAAGAAGAAAACTAACAACCCAAAAATCTATATTCACTCAAAATATCCTTCAGAAATGGAGGAAAAATAGGAATTTTCAGATAAATAAAAAGTGAGAGAATTCACTGCCATTAGACCTGCACTGCAAGAAATACTAACAGAAATTCTTCATGCTGAAAGGAAACAACCCTAGATGGTAACCCAGATTTATAACTGAATCTGTAGAAAACATATTCTTTTCAAATGCACACAGAATGTTTGCCAAAATAGGCTTTGTGTTATGCCATAAACAAGTTTTAATAAGATTTAGATGTTTGAAGTCTTACACAGTATATTATCTGACCACAATGGAATTAAAATAGAAATATTTTATATCAAATATAAAAGAAAATATTAAAAAATTAAAATATTTGGAAATTAAAATACAATTCTAAATGATAGGCCAAATAATAACAAGGAAAATTATAAAATCTTATGAATAGAATAATAATGACTGTATAAAATAAAATTTGTGCAGAGAACTAATGCAATATAAAGAGGAATATGTGTAACCATAAAAGCTCAGAATGAAGAATAAAACAATGTTTAAAGTTTATCTTAAGGTAGGGAAAGGAAAGCAAAATATACCAATAGTAAGTAGAAGGAAGGAAATAATAACAGTGAGAACCTAAATCAGTAAAATAGAGAACAGAGAAATTAAAAAAAAATGGTTCTTAGGAAAGATTAATAAAATGAATAATCTTCTAGCAATACCGATCAACAAAAACAGAGAGAGAACATAAATCACCAATACCAGGAATGAAAGTGGGAATGTCATTGCAGATCCAAAAAACATGAAAATGATGTAAGGGAATGCTAAGAGTGACTTTACGTACTCCTCGTTTGTTGGCCCAGGTGCTCTAACAAGGCGGGAGCGCCGGGAGCAGGGCCTGGGTGGGCTGGCAAAGCACGCACACTCTCAGGCACCTGCTATGTGCTTCTCACTCTATTGAGAATTTTATGCACCATCTATTTAATTTCTCACAATTTAATTATGTGTCTGTTAATGCTCAGTTTCACAGATTAGGAAATTGAGGCTCAGGGAGGGTTATTATGTATCCGCAGCTAGATAGCAGGCAAGCAAAGGGACTAGAAATTGCACCACATCTGTCTCCAGGGCACGTATGCTCCTTGACTCTTTTTATGTGTTGTGAACATACCAATAATTAATCCCAGCAAATGAAGCAGAAAACTAACAGAACATGTGAAACTGGATCTCCTCTGTGGGGTGTTAAGAGATTTTTGATGACCATGTTGTTTCCTCTTATTTATTTAATCCAAAATGTTTCTTTTTTCATGTGTAATATTCTCAAAACTCATTTTCTCTATTTGTTCCACAAAACCAGAAAGTCATTACAAAATAAGTTGAATATTGAGGAAACTTCTACTTTGTTACAAAAATGGAAGTGCCGTGCCTGCCCCCCACCTACATGAACATGGACAGCATTTCAGTGATTAAATGTTCATTCTTATAAAGGAAGAATAATAACACTCTGAAAAGAAAATATGTTCTTTTCCAGGAGCTGTCACAAAAAAATGACAGTTAAGCTTTTTGCAACTCTTTTCTGATGTGCTGTGAAAAGGAGGCTTGTTAAAAATGGCTAAAGCCCCATTGTCTGTCAAGTAGAGTATATCAAGAAAAAGATTGTTTCTGCTTGTAGAATGCAAAATATTTTAGGCACACTTAAAAGTAATGAAAGGTTAATACATTTTTGTAGGTATTCTTTTACAGTCTAATCAAGCTTATTATACTTAAATGTTTATATTAGATGAATTAATAATGATTCAGTAATTCAGCTCAGAAATATGTATATGAAGCTTATGTTGAAAACTCTAATAAAAATATCTTTGCATGTACTGAAAAATATTTCATGATTGTTATATAATTAAAACTATTTTGCTAAATTATCTTTGATAACAAATCAGCATTTTTCATATGAGTTTTATAAGTGATCCTATGTGAATGCCAAAAGCTTATTACACACATTTTTATTTTGCAAACTGTTCAATTCTGTAGTCATGATATAATGAGCATGAAACATGTTGGAGTACTGGATGTTTGAAATGCTGACTTTTCTGGCAAAGTTGTATGTTGTCAAGAAGGTGATAGGAGCATTTTCTAATACAACTAGCACAATCTATGTTACATGCCAGTGTAAACCAAAGGAACTTGAATTTTCTAGTCAATCAGACCTTGAAAACAACAACCAGTTCTATCATTAACTGTACTTTTATTTTTGTTTAGCTTTAAAAATGTATTTTGGATTTGTTTTCTTCAGTTACATTGTAAAGGGAACGGAGGAAATATTACATGAAATTGTGTTGAAACAAAATTCTGGAATAAAATGAAACATGAGCTTGCTGTGAAATAAGCATTGCTCTGTCAACATACGGAACAAAGCAGCATTTATTGGAAAACTCAGATCCGGCGGGTGGTGGTGGCACTACTTATGTTTGAGATTCACAAATATCAGTGTTAGCTTAAAAAGGATAGTAATGCTGTTTAAAGAAAAGGGCAGAATTTCCAGTGTGTACAGCAAGAAATGCAGATTTTAAAAACTTTATGAAAATTAGGAAGTAAAATCATACAGGGAAAATTCTTCACATATTACCTGAACTCAAAGGATAATCCTGTTGTATCTTATGGCTTCAGTTAATGGGATTTATATAATCCTATGTCAAGATCCTGTAGTAATAAACAAGCAGACTAGATAAAAGAAAGTATTTTCAAAACTACCTAAGGCCACTTTAGAGGCTGTAGCTATGTCTGCCAAAAATAGACAAAAGAAACTAAAAATTAGGGGAGAACATACGAAGTTGAATTTAAAAGTCTTAGAGATTGTCAACCCAATTTCCTACTTCCTCTGGTCTCTCTTGATCCTCTTTTAACTTCGCACACCCATGAGTGTGCCCCACAAATTTGCATGTGGGACAGATTCCAGCATCTGTGTAAGAATAAGCAGGTCTCTTCAGGCCTAGAGCAAATTAACCAAAGACTAGAGTCAACTCTGCCTGCACCAAGATCTCTTTTTCAGAAAACTCGTCCACAATGAAATGAGAACAATAAGAATCCCCCATTTCCCCGCTCCCTGTCTGCCTTCTCTCCCTCCCCTCTCTTATTTAATGGAAATAGAAACTCTTCAGATATCCACACACTTCCTTAGTAAGGCCCGTCCTTTTCTCTGTGGCTCTGTTCATCTCGTTTTATTGGTGCCGCATACACTTTCCCTTATCATATGATGATGGTAACTGGCTTTTGTTTGAATATCTTCATCAACAATTCAACCTGATGTCCATCAGCCATTTCTTTTCTATGTTTTTGTTTAGGAAATTGTACCAATTCATAAGATGGTGCTATAGACCAATCTTTTCATTATCACATAGACATTTTACCTACTGAAATCTGTCTCTATTTTGTTTTTGCTTTTTATTGCACAACAAATAGATCCATTTAGGTAGGTGTCCAAGAAAATATTAATAAGAACAGCCTGTCCTTAAGGAGTATTCCAAGAATGTTCAAGTTTCTCAGTAATTAAAAAAAAAAATCTTACACATTTCAAGGTTTTTTAAAGTGTTGGAGCTTAAGTGATCAAGAAATTCAGTTATAGGTATTATTGGACCTTTGAAGCCCAAACTATGTAATTCATTTGAAAGATTTTATTTTTAAGGTTTTTTTCTCTGTAGTTCATTTTTTAACCATTTGCTGATTTGCTGGTGTTTTGTTTAAGGAAAATTGGGAGCATGAAAAGTTAAAATATAGTAAAGGCTTTGTAGCCATCATTTATAATGCCAGACACCATTCTAAGCATTTTACCTGGATTATTTAATTTAAAATACTATTAAAACAAAACTCTAACAAAAATGATACTGTAAAATAGGAACCACTCTTGTCTCCATTTTAAGATCAGGGAACTGAGATAATAGGAGTGCAGCAACTCGATCAAGATCAGACAGCTGGTAGGCAGCACATCTGAGCCTTGTCATCTGATTCCAGATCGTTCAATTTCCCTAAAATCTGTCTCTGACAGGAAAACACTGTATCTCTAGGAAAAGTTGAGAAATACTTACATTAAATATTTTTGAGTATGCTTATGAAAAACTTGAACTACTGGAATTGGTTTTACAATAGCTTTTCAGTCTTTTAATATGTGCCTAATATAAATTTTATTGGTAAACAAATGCTATAAATAATCCATAGTTGAATAATCCTTTTCTTGTTTGTTTTTTTAAATAGCAAGATAATTTTGTAAGCATTGTAAGGTTATCAAATTGTGCAACATCATAAATATTGCCATATATTTTGGACAGTTTTTTTTACACAAATTGACATTATTTATAACATCAGGTTTGTGATATGGGAGTTTTTTCTCGAAGAACTAGATTTCATTCGGGATAATTTTAAAAGTTACAGATAATATAAATTTTCAAATACCAATAAACTTCCATGTTACCAATAAGAGAAATTCAGCAAGCAAACTTTCTGCTGTACTTTACTGCTCTTCAAAGATAATATAGATAATTAGCTGTTAGGTGGTATGTCTGTATGCTGTGAATTCTAAGTGTTAAGTATTTGATCTTTAATTTGATGTTTTCAACTTGTTATTTCCCAGCTTTGGCTAAGAACTCTGTTTTGTAAGATGATCAGATCCTTGTCTAAAAAATAGAAATGTAATTCAAGGAATCGTTTCTATATTTTAATATCTTTTAAAACTACTATTTCACGATACTCTAGAGGAATGGAAAAACAATAACTTAAAAATCAACATTAAATAGAAGTGAAATATAGTAAGTTAAGTGTATACAACTTACTTAAAAAATTTTTTTACATCAACAAACAAAAAGCTACTGGACAGATAAGACTTATTGTGGTGATATAGATTCTTTGGAAAAGACTGTAGGTTATTTATTTTTATTGTGTAGCCGAGTACTCAGCTAAAAATAATAGCATCCAGAAAGCACAACTGACGATTCTGTGCCCAGTTGTTCCTAGTTGCTAGCTGGTTTCTGTGGGCTCATTATGTGCCTGGTTTTCACTTTTACTAGTTATTATTTTATTTGAATTAATTGTGACTAGATTTGAAGTATTTATAAAACCTTTAGGGAAGTTGTATCTCATTTTATTTGGGGCAGTGCAGTGTGTCTGGGTTGGTAATGTGCAGGCTTAGAAGCTGGGTATTGTTTGCTGGTGAGGCAGAATTTACAACTTGAATCCTCAGGAGGGGATGCTGTTACATCCTTAAACTGTAAGTTTCCTTTTAGAAGGGGGTAGTATACTCCTTACTCAGTCAGGTCTGTTTTACTGTCAGTTTTATTTTTAACTTTCTATTGCCCTAACCTTCTTGTTATTGTACCATCTTTTTATTTTCTTATTAGTTGTGCTTAATTTCAGTGGGAAGAAGAAAGTGTAGAAATAGTGGTTCTTAGTTTAGGTTATTTGCCTAGGCTATACTGTAGGAAGTTGGCTAACCATTTTTTCAACCTAAACTATGAGGATGGAGGTTGCAGGAGCCTCTAAAATGTCAGAGTAGGAAAATTGGACATGACCTCTTAATAGCTCAAGAAAAATTGGATGCAGTTTAGCACCATCTGTGAATGCTTTTGTGACTCTCACATATGCTTTCTTTACTGTTCTTCCTTATTCCTCCCAATTAAAGATCTTTCCCCCTCCCCCCTTTCTGAAACAATGCTTTCCTCACTGCCTTCTAGACATTTACTGTTCCTCCTATATGTCTTTAAAACGAATTCTTTTATAAGCCTTCTGAGTATCATTCTGGGGGCTTCTTAACTGACTTTGAAATTCCCTGCAGCTGTGCAGTTGATTGTTGAGCTGTTTGGTAGAAGTTTGGGAGCACAGTGTGACTGCTGATCCAAGTTACCATGGTTTTAAAAATGAACAGATGTCACATCTTATAAAGACAGCTATTGTCTGAAAATATTAACTTGAGTAATTTTAAAGAAAGCATTTAGAAAATAGAAGTTTTATATTCAAACCTCTTAATGTATTTTAGAAAACATAGCTAGCAGTAATTTTTTCTTCCAAGATTTCAAGAAGATTTTTAAGGTAACAGACCAGTTCTCTAGTGTGAAGCTTTGAATGGGGAGGGAGTTTAAATAGAGGTTTCAAGAAGCCATGCTGTGGAAATTTTTAACTCATAAATTCCTTAGGCGTGTTCGCGCTATCCCACCTTTCTCTGCAGAAATTGAAAGGAAGAAATATGGTGCCGAAGCAGATCAGATACACACGTGTAGGGATTTATGGTCTCATTTCTGATTGACATGTATGAAAACTTAATGCTCTATTTCAGTTAAGAGTGAGGTGTAGGACTTGACTTTGCATCATAGTTTTAAGCAATTTGATCAACATCTTCTTTAGGTTGAGATACTAATTTAAAGGGAAAAAATAAAAAATTGAGCCAAATTAGAGATTGTTTCATATGAACACAAAGGAATGCTGGAAAGAAAGTTTAGAAAATTGTCTATAATTTGCTGAAGACAGGAAGGCTATGGCAATAATAAGTAATTAATTCAAAAGTAGTTACCATCCTGATATGATCAAATACTCTTAATTACATTTGTGAAAATACCAAGAGTGTGAGAAAGTAGATGCATTCGCGATGCTTTGGTATTTTTCATCGTTTTTTTTTTTTTTTTTTTACTTATTAGAGGCTTGTGACAGATCAGGATGCCATCGTTATCTTTGGTCAGGTAGAAATCAGTTGGTATCTTTTACCACTGCTTTATTTCCGGTTTTGGATTTCTGGACCTAATTTAGTGGATTTGCTATAAATATTTATTTGTTCTCTAATGACACACAAACTTCTTAACCTTGTAAATATCAATTGTGTAGTTCTGATTTTCCTAGGAAAATTAAAATTACCAAAATTGATCTCAGATGAAAAAACAAAGCTCGTATCTTCCTGTATGAAAGAAATTGAGCCAGTAGCTTATCTTTCTTTAAAGATGGCATCGGGCCCAGCTGACTGATACATAAATTCTGTTGGAGCTCAGTGTTGCATATACAAACCCCTTTAGAAAATAAAAAACCTGGTGCATCTCCTTTGATGAAGTTAGTATAACTTCAAAACCAAACAAGGGCAATACAAGAAAACTGTACACCAATCTCCCTCATAAAATTAGGTGGAAAGTACTTACAGCAAACTTAATCCAGAAATATTCAAGACTAAATTGAATTTATTCCAGAAGTGGCAGATTGGTTTAACATTAGTCTATTAATATGTTTCACTACATTAGTTCACTAAAAGAAGAAAAGCCATATAATCATCTCAGTGAATACAGAAAGAACAGACAATAATTTTCAGCACTGGCTTATAGTTAAAAAAGGAAAAACATTCTTAACAAATTAGTAACTTCCTTTAAGTTGATAAAGGTTATCTGCCAAAAACTCACAGCAAACATTATATTTAATGGTTAATGGTTGGAAGCATTACTTTTAAAATGAGAAACCAGGAAACCCACTATAACTAAACTAATTATATTCACTGTAGTACTAGATGTTGTAACCGGCACGATAAGGCAAGAATAAGAATAAAAAATGTTAAGAACTGGGGAAAAGAGAAAGAAAAATGTCATTTACTGATACAGAGTTTTAATCCATATAGTGCTTTTTGGAATTAACTGGAGAGTTTAACAATGGTTGCTATAGATAAACATCAAATACAAACTGAAAATACAAAATTTTAAAAACATCAGTTTCTATAGTAGCAGTTATAGATATGTGACAGAGGTTAATCTGGTCCCATGGATCTTTTTTTGTTTGTTTGTTTTGTTACAAAGGCGTTTAGTTTATTCTCCTCATCAGTATCACTGATGTTCTCATGGTTCACATTTCCCAGTGTGGTCCCATGGATCTTTAAAAAATCATTTGAAACTTTTATGGAAAAATTATAAAACTTAAAAGCCATTAAAAAACAATTTTTAAATGACCCTTTGGTAAAAGACTATGTTTATAGATCAGGAGATTCATTATAATAGTAAGTTGTCTAATTGGCCTGTAGATTCAGTCCGACTTCAGACAAAATCCAAGAATGTTTTTTTCTTGAAACTTGGTAAGTTGATTCTAAAATGTTACAGAAGAGTAAGAGCCCCAAACACTCCAACGAGGAAGCATTAGGCAAGGGATAATTTCTGCTGCGTGTTGACCCGGATGGAGCAGCCCGTGCACGCATAATGTGGCCTCACTTGTCTCTGTGTTCCTCACAAGGCGTGCAGACACGCAGCACAGGATGGCACCTGGGTGCTACACACCTGCGGAGTCCCGGGGCCAGATCAAGTCGGTTCACCTGGATCCTCCTCCGATATTCCTCTTGTCTTACGGAACTGCTTTCAGGGATATGAAAAGGAGTATATGTAAATCACAAACACTGGGGCTTTGACGGATACTGGTTCAGAGCAGTCTAGTCCTTGAATCCAGACTGGCTGGCTTAAAATCTCAGCTCCACCCCTTATTTGCTGTATGATCCGATGGTTATTCAATCATCCTCTGCTTCAGCTTCCTCCTCTGGAAAAATGGGAAAAATAACAGTCCTTTTTGCATAATGTTATTGTGAAGATTAAGTGAATTAATACATGTAGAACTAGTGGAGCGTTACCTGGCACACAGTACTCAGGAAGCATTAGCTGTTAATATTTTATTTCTTTATACTGTTATTCTCAAAATGCTTTCATCAGTCTGTCGTCTTTCAACATTACTTTACGTTAGTGTCAACAGGATGTGTGATGGAAAGACACCATCAGAAACAGATAATGCACCTTGTTTCGTTAATGGAAAATGACACAGAAACTTACAGAAACAAATCAGGCGCTGGCACAGCCCGCTGTCACACAGCGGCCCCGCCTCGCGTCTTCACCCGGAGTGTGAGAAAGTAGATGCCTTAGCGATTACGGGCGTGGCGCTCCTGCCTTGGTCTCGATCCCAGTGCTTCCTGGGCCCGTGCCTACTGGAGATTCTCCTTCTGGAAACTGGCTCCAAGCCAACCTGCTGATAAGAATGAGTGGCTGGTACAAGTGAACCACAGCACATTCTGAATGGCGTTCACTCTGAGACTGAGTGAGGTGAAGGTCGTTTTAGAGACCCATTCCTCTTCGGGCCAAGCTCCGCCTGAGATCTGTCCACGAGCCGGCTCTGCTCTTGAAGTGGAACCCTGGTCCTCAGGCCTCCGTTCACCGAAGTCACGTGACTAGGGGCTTATTCTGAGACTTGCTCACCAGGCCTTCAGTGGCTCTTGACTGTGACTTTTCTTTCCCAAGAGGCATAACGACATTGGAGAGAAAGACTTTACTTAATTAAATGAACCAGAGTTAGAATCTGTTATGCAATAGCCGTGTTTTCTTGGGAAAATTGTTTTCCTTTATAAAGCTCAATTTCCTTATCTGAAAAATGGGGATGATTGGTCTAACATGTAGGGATTATATGAGATAATGTATGCAAAGTGTCTAGTACATTTCCAAATACATAATAGGAATGCAGTAAGTTGTTTGTATTTCTCTTTTTTACATATTCTAAAACTGGACTGTAACTAATATTAAATAAATGTCTCTGTCCCCTCTGTCAGTGGCTTGCTGACAATAGCCTTAACATTTCTTCCTCACACATCCCCCATGAAAGAGCATGCCTCTCTTTTACAATTACACTAGAATAAATTGAAACCCAAAAGTCCCCAGATGTGTCCATTAGTGACTACAAAAATACGTTCTAGTGAAAAGTATCAGTATACTGAAAGGGCAACAAAATTACAAAATAATATAGACATTTTAGTAAATTTATAAATTGTGTTTGGTATATTTATTTTAATATCAAACATCTAAAGGTATGAACTGACATTTTTGGTTCTTATCTCATTCTTTTTAGCAGAAAATGAAGTACATACTTCACAATGGAGTGAAATCTTTAAAAATTAGGCTATAAACCCACTTAAAGAGAAAAAAACTTACTGAAATTGTAAATCCATTGAGGAATTGTGCCCAGATGTGTTTTAGACTACACTGTGTGTCTTCAAATACAACCAACTTAAAAAGATACAGAAACTATTTTAAAAGTAAAATCACAAACTGCCTAATACTTTATTCAGTTTAACCCAGCAAAAGATTTTGAATGCCAAATACTACATAGGTCTCTGTAATTGCAGCTAAGGGATTGTCCCTGGCCCTGAAAATGCTTCAGTCTAACAGTTTAATTATAATATAAAATAGAATAAGTTGAGCAAAATTGGGGAAAAAAGAAAAGCTATAAGATCCATGAAGCCATGGCTATTTTTAACATATGTGTCCCTTTGTACCTAATATGTTATTTTATTTTTACACTTTTGTGATTGTGCTTTGTGTATATTGTGTGTATCCTGCTTTTTTTCATTTGGCGCTATAGCATGAACGTTGTCCCATATCCTTAATTGCATTAAAATGTTTGACGGCTCTAAAGTATTCCATCATGTGAGAGTAGTTTAAACTTCTGTTGTTGACTGTGTTGTTTGTATAGCTCCCACTTCAAGCCTCAGTGGAAATGAAAGAGCAAAATATCACTAATGTTGATTTTTATCATAAAGTGTACTCAAATATATTTTCTTCATTATACATCAAAAGTAGTGCCAGGTCACTATATTATACCGTTTAGCCTTATACATAAGCTGTGAGACAGTACTATTCAGATTAAATGTATAAAAGGTAGATTTCCCTATTTACTGATTTAGGTGGCCATTCATATGTATATATATGTACACTCATGATTTTCATAATTTACCCAAATTATTTGGTTTATTTTGATATTATCGTTTGTTGAAATATTCCTTTATAATAAACCAGTTGGTTATTTTTTAATCTATTAAAAGTATACATTATTGACAGTAAATTTGAATTTCAAGAATACATTTTGCCCATTATTTTTGTCTACCTTCCTATGGCCTCACCATTCATTTTATTGAAATATTTTTTTGAAATATTTACGTGTATAGTATTGCTTTGTACCTATTTTACATAGAGAGGAAGTCATGGTATCCTGTAATTTAGCCTGTTGTTCATTCTTCCTGTAAAGTGCAGTTAACAGTATTTCAGTGTGGTGTGAAGACTAAATTATTTATTATTTTTTATTTTGGTATCATTAATAAACAATTACATGAGCAACATTATGGTTACTAGACTCCCCCCATTATGAAGTCCCCACAACATACCCCATTACAGTCACTGTCCATCAGCATAGTAAGATGCTATAGAATTACTACTTGTCTTCTCTGTGTTGTACAGCCCTCCCCATACCACCCCCCCACATGATGTATGCTAATTGCAATGTCTCTTTTTCCCCCTTATCCCTCCCTTCCCACCCATCCTACCCAGTCCCTTCCCCTTTGGGAACTGTTAGTCCATTTTTGGATTCTGTGAGTTTGCTCCTATTTTGTTCCTTCAGTTTTCTCTTTGTTCTTATACTCCACAGATGAGTGAAATCATTTGATACTTCTCTTTCTCCAATTGGCTTATTTCACTAAGCATAATACCCTCTAGCTCCATCCATGTTGTTGCAAATGGTAGGATTTGTTTTCTTCTTATGGCTGAATAATATTCCATTGTGTATATGTACCACCCCTTCTTTATCTGTTCATCTACTGATGGACACTTAGGTTGCTTCCATTTCTTGGCTATTGTAAATAGTGCTGCGATAAACATAGGGGTGCATCTGTCCTTTTCAAATTGGGCTGCTGCATTCTTAGGGTAAATTCCTAGGAGTGGAATTCCTGGGTCAAATGGTATTTCTATTTTGAGTTTTTGGAGGAACCTCCATACTGCTTTCCACAGTGGTTGAACTAGTTTACATTCCTACCAGCAGTGTAGGAGGGTTCCCTTTTCTCCACAACCTCGCCAACATTTGTTGTTGTTTGTCTTCTGGTAGCCATCCTTACTGGAGTGAGGTGATACCTCATTGTGATTTTAATTTGCATTTCTCTGAAGAGTAGCAATGTAGAGCACTTTTCACGTGCCTGTTGGCCATGAGAATTTCTTCTTTGGAGAAGTGTCTGTTCAGCTCCTCTGCCCATTTTTTAATTGGATTATTTGCATTTTGTTTGTGGAGGTGTGTGAGCTCTTTATATATTTTGGATGTCAACCCTTTATTAGATATGTCATTTATGAATATATTCTCGCATACTGTAGGATGCCGTTTTGTTCTATTGATGATGTCCTTTGCTGTACAGAAGCTTTTCAGTTTGATATAGTCCCACTTGTTCATTTTTGCTTGTGTTTCCCTAGCCCCGGGAGATATATTCATGAAGAAGTTGCTCATATTTATGTCCAAGAGATTTTTGCCTATGTTTTTTTCTAAGAGTTTTATGGTTTCATGACTTACATTCAGGTCTTTGATCCATTTCGAATTTACTTTTGTGTATGGGGTTAGACAATGATCCAGCTTCATTCTCTTACATGTAGCTGTCCAGTTTTGCCAACACCTGCTGTTGAAGAGGCTGTCATTTCTCCATTGTATATCCATGGCTCCTTTATTGTATATTAATTGACCATATATGGTTGGTTTTATATCTGGGCTCTCTAGTCTGTTCCATTGGTTTATGGGCCTGTTCTTGTGCCACTACCAAATTGTCTAGATTACTGTGGCTTTGTAGTAGAGCTTGAAGTTGGGAAGCGAGATACCCCCTGCTTTATTCTTCCTTGTCAGGGTTGCTTTGGCTATTTATGGTCTTTTGTGGTTCCATATGAATTTTAGAACGATTTGTTCCAGTTCACTGAAGAATGCTGTTGGTATTTTGATAGGCATTGCATTGAACCTGTAGATTACTTTAGGCAGGATGACCATTTTGACAATATTAATTCTTCCGACCCAAGAGCATGGAATGAATTTCCATTTGTTAGTGTCCTCTTTAATTTCTCTTAAGAGTGTCTTGTAGTTTTCAGGGTATAGGTCTTTCACTTCCGTCGTTAGGTTTATTCCTGGATATTTTATTCTTTTTGATGTAATTGTGAATGGAATTGTTTTCTTGATTTCTCTTTCTGCTAGTTCATCATCAGTGTATAGGAAAGCAATAGATTTCTGTGTATTAATTTTGTATTCTGCAACTTTGGTGAATTCAGATATTAGTTCTAGTAGTTTTGAGGTGGATTCTTTAGGGTTTTTTATCTACAATATCATGTCATCTGCAAATAGTGACAATTTGACTTCTTTAACAATCTGGATGCCTTGTGTTTCTTTGTTTTGTCCGATTGCCATGGCTAGGACCTCCAGTACTATGTTGAATAAAAGTGGGGAGAGTGGGCATCGCTGTCTTGTTCCTGATCTTAGGTGAAAAGCTTTCAGCTTCTCGCTATTAGGTATAATGTTGGCTGTGGGTTTGTCATATACGGCCTTTATAATGTTGAGGTACTTGCCCTCTATACCCATTTTGTTGAGAGTTTTTATCATGAATGGATGTTGAATTTTGTTGAATTCTTTTTCAGCATCTATGGAGATGATGATGTGGTTTTTGTTCTTCTTTTTGTTGATGTGGTGGATGATGTTGATGGATTTTCGAATGTTGTACTATCCTTGCATCGCTGGGATGAATCCCACTTGATCATGGTGTATGATCCTCTTGATGTATTTTTGAATTTAGTTTGCTAATATTTCGTTGAGTATTTTTACATCTATTTTCATCAGGGATATTGGTCTGTAACTTTCTTTTTTTGTGGTGTCTTTGACTGATTTTGGTATTAAAGTGATGCTGACTTCATAGAATGAGTTTGGAAGTATTCCCTCCTCTTCTATTTTTTGGAAAATTTAAGGAGAATGGGTGTTATTTCTTCTCTATATGTCTGGTGGAATTCAGAGGTGAATCCATCAGGCCCGGGGGTTTTGTTCTTGGGTAGTTTTTTGATAAGTGAATCAATTTCGTTGCTGGTGATTGGTCTGTTTAGTTTTTCTGTTACTTGCTTGGTCAGTCTTGGAAGGTTGTATTTTTCTAAGAAGTTGTCCATTTCTTCTATGTTTTCCAGCTTGTAGAAGCATATAGATTCTCATAATATTCTCTTATCATTCTTTGTATTTCTGTGGTGTCCGTTGTTATAACTTTTCCTTTCTCATTTCTGATTGTCTTTATGTGTGTAGATTCTCTTTTTCTCTTAATAAGTCTGGGTAGGAGTTTATCTATTTTGTTTTATTTTCTAAAAGAACCAGCTCTTGGTTTCATTGATATTTTTGTATTGTTTTATTCTTCTCATTTTTATTTATTTCTTCTCTGATATTTATTATGTCCCTCCTTCTGCTGACTTTGGGCCTCATTTGTTTTCTTTTATCTAATTTTGTTAATTTTAAGCTTGGACTACTCATTTGGGATTGTTCTTGTATCCTGAGGTAGTCCTGTATTGCAATGTACTTTCCTCTTAGCACGGCCTTCGCTACGTCCCACAGATTTTGTGGTGTTGAATTAGTGTTACCATTTGTCTCCATATATTGCTTGATCTCTGCTTTTATTTCGTTATTGATCCATTGATTATTTAGGAGCAGGTTATTAAGCCTCCATGTGGTTGTGGGCTTTCTCATTTTTCTTTGTGTAATTTATTTCTAGTTTCATACCTTTTTGATCTGAGAAGCTGGATGGTACAATTTCAACCTTTTTGAATTTACTGAGGCTCTTTTTGTGGCCTAGTATATGGTCTATTCTTAAAAATGTTCCATGTGCACTTGAGAAGAATGTGTATTCTGCTGCTTTTGGGTGTAGAATTCTGTAGATGTCTGTTAGGTCCATCTCTTCTAGTGTGTTGTTCAGTGCCTCTGTCTCCTTGTTTTCTGCCTGGTTGATCTGTCCTTTGGAGTGAGTGTTGTGTTGAAGTCTCCTAAAATGAATGCCTTGCATTCTTTTTACCCCTTTAATTCTGTTAGTATCCGTCCCACATATTTAGATGCTCCTATGTTGGGTGCATAGCTATTTATAATGCTTATATCCTTCTGTCCACCGCTGTATCATTATGTAATGTATTTCTTTGTCTCTTATTATTACCTTCTTTGGTTTGAAATTATTTTGTCTGATACAAATACTGTTAGTACTGCTTTTTTTCCCCTATTAGTTGCATGAAATATCTTTTTCCATCTCTTCACTTTTAGTCTGTGTATGACTTTGGGTTTGAAATGAGTCTTGTAGACAGCATTTAAATGGGTCTTGTTTTTTAATCCATTCTGCTACATTATGTCTTTTGATTGGTGCATTCTGTCCATTTGTATTTAGGGTGATTACCGGTAGATAATTACTTATTGCCATTGTAGGTTTTAAATTTGTGTTTACCAAATGTTGCAGGATATCTTCCTCACTATCTGACATTCTAACTTAAATCTGTGGTTACTCTATTTCAGACATGATCTACAGGTACTTTTATTTTCCCTCTCCTCCTTCCTCTTCTTCCTCCTCCACACTTTATATATTAGGTGTTATGTTCTGCACTCTTTGTGTATCCTTTGACTAAATTTTTGAGTAGTTGATTTAATTTAGTATTTGCTCAGTAATTAATTGGTCTACTACCTTTTCTGTGGGTTTATTTTCTCTAGTGGCAGGGTTTATTCCATCTAGAGCAGTCCCTGTAAGAGATCTTATAGAAATGGTTTAGCAGCAGTGAATTCCCTCAACTTTTGCTTATCTGTAAATTGTTGTTTAATCCTTACTTCAGATTTAAATGATAATCTTACCAGATTGAGTATTCTTGGTTGGAGGCCCTTCTGTTTCATTGCATTGACTATATCATGCCACTCCCTTCTGGCCTGTAAGGTTTCTGCTGAGAAGTCTGATAATAGCCTGATGGGTTTTCCTTTGTAGGTGATCTTTTTTCTCTCTCTGGCTGCTTTTAATAGTCTGTCCTTGTCCTTGGTCTTTGCCATTTTAATTATTATATTTCTTGGTTTTGTCTTCCTAGAGTCCCTTGTGTTGGGAGATCTGTGCACCTCCACAGCCTGAGAGACTATCTCCTTCTCCAGATAGGGGAAGTTTTCAGCAATTACTTCCTCAGACACTTTCTGTTCCTTTTTCTCTCTTCTTCTTCTGGTACCCCTATTATGTGAATATTATTCCGTTTGGATTGGCCGCACAGGTCTCTGATTCTTCTTTCATTCCTAGAGATCCTTTTTTCTCTCTGTGCCTCAGCTTCTTTGTTTTCCTATTCTCTAATTTCTATTTCATTTACTGTCTGCTCTACTACATCTAATCTGCTTTTAAATGCCTCAGTTTTATTTCAGATACTGTATTCTTTAGCTCTTAGTGTCTTTTTTCAAGATTTCTGTCTGTTTGTTGAAGTTCTCCCTCAGATCTTGAATATTTTTCTGTAAATCTGTTAGTATTTTTATTACTTTTATTTTGAAATCTTTATCAAGAAGATTGGTGATTTCACTTTCACTAAGCACCCTTTCTGGTGTTTTTTTCTTGTATTTTTGTTTGGACCAAATTACTTTATCTCTTCATGTTTTTTTAGCATTTCCTATGTAATAATAGCTTTGTGTAGAAGGTACCCTCTTGTGCCCAGAAGCTCGGTTTCCCGTGCTGCACCCCCAGCTGTTGGTGTGCACTGGCTGTGGCACCTCTCTGCCTTGCTCTTGGTGGTGTGATTTCAAGTGGGCTACATGGGCCGTCAACTGAATGCATGAGCAGGAAGAATGCTCTCTGGAGCTGCTGAGGTTGGAGGTGCCCTCCTTCTGGGTGCTGCAATGGCAGGGCTGCAGGAGAGCGGGTCTGGCACCTGCAGGAAAGAGCTTGGTTGGGAGGCTTTCCTGCTTTCCCAACTATAACACCTGCCTCTACTGTTAGGTCAGGTGGGCCCGGCAGAGAGGGCCTTATTGCTGTGAGCCTGTGGCTGCCATGGGTGGAGCCACCCTCCAGCCATCTTGCCGTGATGGTAGGGGTGGCAGGTGAGCAGGACTGGCACCTGCCTGGAGGAATGAGCAGCAGGCTGTGCGCCACAGGATAGAGCCTCAGGGCTGTGCTGCCAGCCAGGAGGACGGAGCATCAGAAGCTCCTGAGAGTTCCCACCCTGCTGAGCTGAGTGGTCTTGGGAAGCTGTTGTCCACCTGCCCTTTCTCCTGAGCACAGAGCTCTGTGTATTCTTTGCCTTTCTAGTGCCCCTTTCACTGCTGTGAAGTCACTCAAACTGCCAACTTTTCTTTTGTCTCGGGAACTGGTTTTGTGTCCTTGTTCTCCACAAGCAGCTGGAATCACAGCCTCTCCAAGTATTCTGTCCATCTTTGCTTTCCAACCCCATTAATCTCCAAAGCACCATGTAATGTGTGTTTGTGTTTGTAGAGCAGATCTCCAGGGCCAGGTGGCCAGGGGTCCTGGGCTTCTATTCCCTCCCCTCTCTGCTCCTCTTCCTCCCACCTGTTGGTTGGGTTGAGGGCAGACTTGCCACTGGATTGTGGCTTTGCCACTTTACCCTTTTCTGTGAGGTCTTCTCTTCTTCCCAGATGTAGACAGACTCTTCTGCAGTCTTCAGATTGTTTTCTGGATTAATTGCATTTGCTGTATTTTCATGTTCTGTGTGAATTTGGGAGGAGGTTTCTGCCTTTCTTCTTACACTGCCGTCTTTCTCCCAGAATTCCTTTAAAATTACTCTTAAAAATTTGGGAATAAATTTTGCAGAAAAGAAGTTCTACCACAAGGTGACTGCAGCAGAGTCCTGGAACTGCTGCTTGACCACAGCCAGAGTCCCCGCGCTCCTTGGATCCTCTCCATAGTCATCAAGGGTGGAGTGTTCCTCAGGAGGTGTTTAGACCCCTGTTCTAGGTCTGTGACCTCCTGTTTCTCTGCACTGTAATGTAGTATAGGGTAAGAAACAAGGAAACTAATATCCACTGTGTGATAAGCACATAATATATTTCACTAAAATTAACACATCCAGTTTTTTAAATTTATTTTTTATTTTTTTATTAAGGTATTGATATACACTCTTATGAAGGTTTCACATGAAAAAACAATGTGGTTACTACATTTACCCATATTATCAAGTCCCCACTCATACCCCAATGCAGTCACTGTCCATCAGTGTAGTCAGATGCCACAGATTCACTCTGCCTTCTCTGTGCTACAGTGTTTTCCCCGTGATTCCCCACACCATATGTACTAAACATAATACCCCACAATCCCCTTCTTCCACCCTCCCTACCAGCCCTCCCACACCCCTCCTATTTGGTAACCACTAGTTCCTTCTTGGGGTCTCTGAGTCTGCTGCTATTTTGTTCCTTCAGTTTTGCTGTGTTGTTATACTCCATAAATGAGGGAAATCATTTGGCACTTGTCTTTCTCTGCCTGGCTTCTTTCACTGAGCATAATACCCTCTAGCTCCATCCATGTTGTTGCAAATGGCAGGATTTGTTTCCTTCTTATGGCTGAATAGTATTCCATTGTGTATATGTACCACATCTTCTTTATCCATTCATCTACTGATGGACACTTAGGCTGCTTCCATTTCTTGGCTATTGTAAAAAGTGCCGCAGTAAACATAGGGGTGCATATGTCTTTTTGAATCTGAGAAGTTGTATTGTTTGGGTAAATTCCAAGGAGTGGGATTCCCGGGTCAAATGGTATTTGTATTTTTAGTTTTTTGAGGAACCTCCATATTGCTTTCCACAATGGTTGAACTAATTTGCATTGCCACCAGCAGTGTAGGAGGGTTCCCCTTCCTCTGCATCCTCGCCAGCATTTGTTGTTCTTAAGTGTTTTGGATGGTGGCCATCCTTACTGGTGTGAGGTGATATCTCATTGTGGTTTTAATTTGTATTTCTCTGATGATTAGTGATGTGGAGCATCTTTTCATGTATCTTGGCCATCTGAATTTCTTCTTTGGAGAACTGTCTCTTCATATCCTCTGCCCATTTTTTAATTGGGTTATTTGCTTTTTGGGTGTTGAGGCGTGTAAGTTCTTTATATATTTTGGATGTTAACCCCCTGTCGGATATGTCATTTACAAATATATTTTCCCATACTGTAGGATACCTTTTTGTTCTGTTGATGGTGTCCTTTGCCATACAGAAACTTTTTAGTTTGATGTAGTCCCATGAGTTCATTTTTGCTTTTGTTTCCCTTGCTCAAGGAGATGCGTTCAGGAAGAAGTTGCTCATGCTTATATTCAGGAGATTTTTGCCTATGTTGTCTTCTAAGAGTTTTATGGTTTCATGACTTACATTTAGGTCCTTGATCCATTTCGAGTTTACTTTTGTAACACATCCAGTTTTTAGAAGCCTGTGAAATGGGCCTACATTTCCACAAATGAGAAAAACTTAGACTCAGAAAACTTGCCCAGAGTCAGATGTTCATTGACAGAACTGTACACAAGTACCTGGCTATTACATCAATTCTAGACCTTTCTGCCTCCTCCCATCCATACTTCTTTGTTATGGAAAGATGCACATCAGGAAGATATTCTTTACCTATATCTTTTTTAAACTTTTGGAAATTTTGAAATAATTATAAGCACTCAGATGGTACAAAAGTATTACTTACAGTCCTGTGTATCCTTCACCCAGCTTCCCTCCATGGTGACATATAATATAACTCTAGTATACTATCAAAACCAGGAGATTGACATTGGTACAATACTGTTACCTAGACTGCAGAACTTTCACCTTTTATTCAACCTGTATTCGTGTGTGTGTGTTGTATAGTTCTGTGCAGTTTTATCTCATGTATAGACTTGCATAGACACCATCACAATCAAGGCATAGAATTGTTCCATCACTATACTCTTTTATGTTTGCACCCTCCCCACCCCCAGTTCACTGGCAATCACTAATCTTTTCTACATACCTATAGTTTTATCATTTCAAGAATGTTTATATACATGGTATTTTGAGATTTGACAGTTTTAGCTAAGCATGGTGCCCTTGAACTCTACCCAGGCTGTTGTGTATATCAATAGTTTGTTCCTATTTATTACTGATTAGTTTTTCATGGTATGTATGAATACACACAGTTTTTAAAATCATTCTCCCACTAAAGGACATTTGAGTTGTTTTCAGTTTTTGCTATTATGAAAAAGCTGTTGTGAGTATTTGTGTACCTGTTTTGTGTGGATACAAGTTTTCATTTCTGTGGGATAAATTGTTGGGTGACATGGGAAGTGCATGTTCAGATTTGTAAGAAACTAGCAGACTGATTTCCAGAGTGGCTGTGCTATTCTACATTCCCACCACCGATATGTATGAGGTCTTCACATCCTCATCCATGTTTGGTGTTGTCAGTTTATTTATTTATTTTTTTCTAATTTATTTTGGTATCATTAATCTAGAATTACATGTGCAATATTATGGTTATTAAAAGACCCCCTTCATCAGGTCCCCCCCACCAACCCCATTACAGTCACTGTCCATCAGCGTAGTGAGATGCTATAGAATCACTACTTGTCTTCTCTGAGTTGTACTGCCCTCCCCGTGCCCCCCCAACATTACATTTGCTAATCGTAATGCCCCTTTTTCCCTCTTATCCCTCCCTTCCCGCCCATCTTCCCCAGTCCCTTTCCCTTTGGTAACTATTAGTCCATTCTTGGGTTCTGTGAGTCTGCTGCTGTTTTGTTCCTTCAGTTTTTTTCTTTGTTCTTATACTACACACATGAGTGAAATAATTTGATACTTGTCTTTCTCGGCTTGGCTTATTTCACTGAGCATAATACTCTCTAGCTCCATCCATGTTGTTACAAATGGTAGGATTTGTGTTCTTCTTATGGCTAAATAATATTCCACTGTGTATATGAACCACATCTTCTTTATCCATTCATCTACTGATGGACACTTAGGTTGCTTCCATTTCTTGGCTATTGTAATTATTGCTGCGATAAACATAGGGGTACATATGTCTTTTTCAAACTGGGCTTCTGTAGTCTTAGGGTAAATTCCTAGGAATGGAATTCCTGGGTCAAATGGTATTTCTATTTTGAGTTTTTTGAGGAACCTCCCTACTGCTTTCCACAATGGTTGAACTAATTTGCAGTCCCACCAGCAGTGTAGGAGGGTTCCCTTTTCTCCACATCCTCGCCAACATTTGTTGTTGTTTGTGTTTTGGATGTTGGCCATCCTCACTGGTGTGAGGTGATATCTCATTGTGGTTTTAATCTGCATTTCTCTGATGATTAGCGATGTGGAGCATCTTTTCATATGCCTGTTGTCCATCTGAATTTCTTCTTTAGAGAAGTGTCTATTCATGTTCTCTGTCCATTTCTTAACTGGATTATTTGCTTTTTGTTTGTTAAGGTGCGTGAGTTCTTTATATATTTTGGATGTCAACCCCTTATCAGATACGTCATTTAGGAATATATTCTCCCATAATGTAGGATGTCTTTTTGTTATACTGATGGTGTCCTTTGCTGTACAGAAGCTTTTCAGCTTCATATAGTCCCACTTGTTCATTTTTGCTTTTGTTTCCCTTGCCTGGAGAGATATGTTCATGAAGAAGTCACTCATGTTTATGTCTAAGAGATTTTTGCCTATGTTTTTTTCTAAGAGTTTTATGGTTTCATGAACTACATTCAGGTCTTTGATCCACCTTGAGTTTACCTTTGTGTATGGTGTGCTAGACAGTAGTCCAGTTTCATTCTCTTACATGTAGCTATCCAGTTTTGTCAACACCAGCTGCTGAAGAGGCTGTCATCTCCCCATTGTATATCCAAGGCTCCTTTATCAAATATTAATGGACTGTATATGATTGGGTTAATGTTTGGATTTTCTATTCTGTTCCACTGGTCTGTGGGTCTGTTTTTGTGCCAATACCAAATTGTCTTGATTACTGTGGCTTTGTAGTAGAGCTTGAAGTCAGGGAGCATAATTCCCCCTGTTTTATTCTTCCTTCTCACAGTTGCTTTGGCTATTCGGGGTCTTTTGTGGTTACATATGAATTTTAAAATTATTTGTTCCAGTTCATTGAAGATAGCTGTTGGTAGTCTGATAGGGATTGCATTGAATCTGTAGATTGCTTTAGGTAGTATAGCCATTTTGACAATATTATTCTTCCTAGCCAAGAGCATGGATGCATTTCCATTTGTTAGTATCCTCTTTAATTTCTCTTAGGAGTGTCTTGTAGTTTTCAGAGTAAAGATCTTTCACTCCCTTTGTTAGGTTTATTCCTAGGTATTTTATTCTTTTTGATGCAATTGTGAATGGAATTGTTTTTCTGATTTCTCTTTCTGTTAGTTTATCATTAGTGTATAGGAAAGCAACAGATTTCTGTGTGTTAATTTTGTATCCTGCAACTTTGCTGAATTCAGATATTAGTTCTAGTAGTTTTGGAGTGGAATCTTTAGGGTTTTTTATGTACAGTATCATGTCATCTGCAAATAGTGACAATTTGACTTCTTATTTACCAATCCAGATGCCTCGTATGTCTTTGTTTTGTCTGATTGCCGTGGCTAGGACCTCCAGTACTATGTTGAATAACAGTGGAGAGAGTGGGCATCCCTATCTTGTTCCCAATCTTAGATGAAAAGCTTTCAGCTTCTCGCCGTTAAGTATGATGTGAGCTGTGGTTTTGTCATATATGACCTTTATGGTGTCGAGGTACTTGCCCTCCATACCCATTTTGTTGAGAGTTTTAATCATGAATGAATGCTGAATTTTGTCAAATGCTTTTTCAGCATCTATCAAGATGGTCATGTGGTTTTTGTTCTTCTTTTTCTTGATGTGGTGGATGATGTTGATGGATGTTCGAATGTTTTACCATCCTTGCATCCCTGGGATGAATCCCACTTGATCATGGTGTACGATCCTCTTGTTGTATTTTTGAAATTGGTTTGCTAATATTTTTGAGTATTTTTGCACCTACGTATTTCAGGGATACTAGTCTGTAATTTTCTTTTTTGGTGAGGTCTTTGCCCGGTTTTGGTATTAGAGTGATGCTTACTTCATAGAATGAGTTTGGAAGTATTGCCTCCTCTTATTTTTTTTGAAAAACTTTAAGGAGAATGGGTGTGATTTCTTCTCTATATGTCTGGTAGTATTCAGAGGTGAATCCATCTGGCCCAGGGGTTTTGTTCTTGTGTAGTTTTTTGATTACCACTTCAATTTTGTTGCTGGTGATTGGTCTGTTTTTCTGTTTCTTGCTTGGTCAGTCTTGGAAGGTTGTATTTTTCTAAGAAGTTGTCCATTTCTTCTATGTTTTCCAGCTTGTTAGCATATAGATTCTCATAATATTCTCTTATAATTCTTTGTATTTCTGTGGGGTCCGTTGTTATTTTTCTTTCTCATTTCTGATTCTGTTTATGTGTGTAGATTCTCTTTTTGTCTTAATGAGTCTGGCTAGGGGTTTATCTATTTTATTTATTTTCTAAAAGAACGAGCTCTTTGTTTCATTGATATTTTTGTATTGTTTTATTCTTCTCATTTTTATTTATTTCTTTGATATTTATTATGTCCCTCCTTCTGGTGACTTTGGGCCTCATTTGTTCTTTTTCAATTTCAGTAATTGTGTCTTTAGACTATTCATTTGGAAGTGTTCTTCCTTCTTTAAATAGGTCTGGATTGCAATATACTTTCCTCTTAGAACTGCCTTTGCTGCGTCCCACAGAAGTTGTGGCTTTGTGTTCTTGTTGTCATTAGTCTCCATATATTCTATGGATTCTGTTTTGATTTGGTCATTAACCCATTGATTAATAGGAGAATGTTGTTAAGTCTCCCTGTATTTGTGAGCCTTTTTGATTTCTTTCTAAAATTTATTTCTAGTTTTATACCTTTGTGATCTGAGAAGTTGGCTGGTAGGATTTCAATATTTTTGAATTTACTGAGGTTCTTTTTGTGGCCTAGTATGTGGTCTATTCTGGAAAATGTTCCATGTGCACTTGAGAAGAATGTGTACCCTGTTGCTTTTGGGTGTAGAGTTCTGTAGATGTCTGTTAGGTCCATCTGTTCTAGTGTGTTGTTCAGTGCCTCTGTGTCTTTACTTATTCTCTCTCTGGTTGATCTGTCCTTTGGAGTGAGTGATGTGGTGAAGTCTCCTAAAATGCATGCATTGCTGTCTGTTTCCTCTTTTAGTTCTGTTAGTATTTGTTTCACATATGCTGGTGCTCCTGTGTTGGGTGCACATATATTTATAATGGTTATATCTTCTTGTTGGGCTGACCCGTTTATCATTATGTAATGTCCTTCTTAACCTCGTTACTTTCCTCGTTTTCAAGTCTATTTTGTCTGATACAAGTACTGCAACAACTTCTTTTTTCTCTTTGTTGTTTGCATGAAATATCTTTTTCCATCCCTTCACTTTTAGTCTGTGTATATCTTTGGGTTTGAGGTGAGTGTCTTGTAAGCATCATATAGATGGGTCTTGCTTTTTTATCCATTCTGTTACTCTGTGTCTTTTGATTGGTGCATTCAGTCCATTTACATTTAGGGTGATTATCGATAGGTATGTACTTATTGCCATTGCTGGCTTTAGATTCGTGGTTACCAAAGGTTTAAGGGTTGCTTCTTTACTATGTAACAATCTAACTTAACTTTCTTGTTAAGTTATTGTAAACACCGTCTGATGTTTCTTCATTTCTCTCCCTTCTTATTCTTCCTCCTCTATTCTTTATATACTAGCTGTTTTATTCTTTGTCTTTAGTTAGTATTTAGATGGTCTGCTTTCTTTGGTGTGATTTTATTTTCTCTGGTGACATCTTTTTAGCCTTAGGGGGGCTTCCCTCTAGAGCAGTCCATTTAAGATATCCTGTAGTGGTGGTTTATGAGAGGCAAACTCTCTCAACTTTCGTTTGTCTGGAAATTTTTTAATCTCTTCGTCATATTTAAATGATAATCGTGCTGGATACAATATTCTTTGGTTTGCGGCCCTTCTGTTTCATTAAGTTAAATATATCATGCCATTCTCTTCTGGCCTGTAAGGTTTCTGTTGAGAAGTCTGATGATAGTCCGATGGGTTTTCTTTTGCAGGTGATCTTTTTTCTCTCTCTAGTTTCCTTTAATACTCTGTCTTTATCTTTGATCTTTGCCATTTTAATTATTATGTGTCTTGGTGTTGTCTTCCTTGTGTCCCTTGTATTGGGAGATCTGTGGGCTTCCGTGGACTGTGAGACTATTTCCTTCCCCAGCATGGGAATATTTTTCAGCAATTATTTCTTCAAAGACACTTTCTATCCCTTTTTCTCTCTCTTCTTCCTCTGGTACTCCTAGAATGCGAATATTGTTCCGTTTGGATTGGTCACACAGTTCTCTTAATATTCTTTCATTCCTAGAGATTCTTTTATCTCTCTCTGCATCAGCTTCTTTGTATTCCTGTTGTCTGATTTCTATTCCATTAATAGTCTCTTGCATCTCATCCAGTCTGCTGTTAAGCCCGTCAGTTGCTTGTCTGATTTCTGCATTGTCTTTCCTCACTTCCCTCACTTCCTCCCTCAGCTCTTGCACCTTTCTGTGTAGATCCATCAGCATTGTTATGACTTTTATTCTGAATTCTTTTTCACGATGATTGTGCATTTCCATCCCTTCAGGCCCCCTCTCTTTGGTTGTCTGGTTGATCTTAGACTGTACCATATTCCTCTGTCTTTTCATGGCTATAGAAGTGGTCACTGGTAGTTGCCACGTATGTCAGCTGGGCTCATTAAGATTTTAAAAAGAAAAAATAAAAAAGAAAGAAAGAAAAAAAAAGGAAAAAAGAAAGAAAAGAAAAAATAAAGAGAAGAAAAAACAAAATACAGAACAAAACAAAAAGAAAAAACAAAACAACCAAAAAGAAAAAAAAAAGGAGAAAAACGCACACCGTGAGTAGATTCTGTGGGGATGGTGTAGGTGGCGCTGTTGCTCCACTATTCCGCAGTCGCGGCTGCGCCGCTCCGCATGGCCATTTATAGTTCTGGCCGGTGTGGGAACGAATGGGAGGCTGTTGATCTTTGTGGGAAGTCGAAGTGCGGCCACCCTTTCCTAGTTGTCAGCTAAGGGGTTTGAAACTTACTGGGACTCCCAGTCTGCTGGGCTGAGGGTGCCGGTGCAATCTGGCTCCTCCGCTGGGCTCCTGTCTCTTTAAGACCGCTGAAGAAAGCACGCGGTTTTCTTTTCTTTTTTTTCTTTCCCGGGAGCCGGCTGCAAGCACCCGGGTGCGTTCCCTGCTCAGATCCTGCACCCTCTGTCTCTCCAATATCCGCTACACCATGCGAGGTGTGTCTATGCTCCCCACCAGATCACTGGGGCTGGTTATTTCACGGGGTGTACTTCCACTCCCTCCTGTCTCTGAATCCTCTCCTCCTGCCGGTGCGCTGGGGTGGTGGAGTGCTCGGGTCCTGCCTGGTCGCAGCTCCGTATCTTACCCGCCTCGTGGGGTGCCATGTCCTCCCAGGTGTAGCTGCATTCTGTGCACTTTCCTGTGTATTCTCGTCTCTATTTTAGGAATAGCTGTATTTGCTGTATTGTCATAGGTATATATATATAGTTTTGGGCGGATATTTCTGCTGCCGTGCTCACACCGCCATCTTACCGGAAGTCCGAGTCATTGTCAGTTTATTTTTGTCTTTACTTTTCTGTTCCATAGGTGTGGTGATAATTCATTGTGGTTTTAATTTTCATTTCCTTGACAGCTAATGTGTCAAACATCTTTTCATGTACTTATTTGTTGTCTTTCTCCATCTGTTGTTATCTTTTGCCTACTTTCTAATTGGATCATTTCTGTTTTCACTGTTCAGTTTTGAGAGTTGTTTACATATCCTGTGGTATAAGACCTCTGTATGTGGTTTGCAGATACTTGCTTTGTCTACCATGTGCCTCCTCTTATTAAATCTGTAACAGTTTTCCATTTCTTAGGGGTTCTGATCTTCCTTGAGGAGATGGCTCCTATCTTTTAACTCCAGGAAACTACCTTTTGCACTTCACCATCAAAGAAGTTGTTATTAAACTTCCTGGATTTTTATTACAAAAGAAATAGTGTTTTCCTACCCTCTCTGCACTCTACTGTTCAAGAGATTCTGACACTTCTTTGAGGGTATCTTTCTGCAGCCCTTTTGTTTATGTATAAGATTATATCCACTGATATGGCCAGCTCTTGGGAACTTTTGGATCTCCTTTCTATGAAGTCATCCTCTTTCAGTGTTTACTGAGAATAAACATTAAACAAAATCATTTTGTGACTTCTTAACATCATTGTGGTGTCTTTTGTCTCTTTTTTTTGTTTGTTTTGGTTCTGTGGACATCTGTGTTTTCTTTTTTTTTTTTTTGCCATTTGAGTGTTAAAATGGTTCTGATAACCTTCTGAGTTGAAGCTTTGTTAAGAATTCAGGGCTGAAGTTCTTTTTGTTCAAAGTCTGTTGGGCTCTGTTATCATTATTGAAGGGTCAACTGCTCTCAAGCCCTTGCCTCTCTCTCAGCCTGAGAGATGTGAAGATAAATGGAAACTGGAATTTTTCAGGTAAACCTCTACTTTGTGAGGACCTAGGTGTCAGGCTTTTTAGGCAAGGATGACTTCTATCAAAGGGATTCAGGAAAGAGCATTTACTCTTCCAGTGAGTGGCATTTGATTTCCCTTATTATCATGCTCATGAGTGTACGTTGGCATTGTGGATGGTGGAGTAGAAAAGTTAAGCCACATGGTCTTGTCAGTTGACCTAGTTGATTGATAACAGATTCAGGACAAGAACCTGCATGTTCTACTTTTTGGTACAGTATTAGTCTGAAACCCAAAAAGTCAACGTGTTTTGTCATTCTTTACTTTTTCACAAAGAGAGCTTTTTTCCACAACACGAAAAGATAGCTAATTGGAGTTAAACATTCTAAAAGATTCCAAGTAATAATTCCAAATAATAGAATTTTCAAATGATCAGAATTTTTGTAAATCGATTAAAATTAATGCTAAGCAAAACAAACATACCCTCCTGAACATTGTGTAATTGGGTACATGGAAAACTTTCTAATTCTGTTTTGCCTTCGTTTTTAGGTTACCTCACAATCAATGTAAGTTGCTAGGTAGGTATGCTATTATGGGACTGTAGTTTACTATATTGTAATTAACTTTGGTGACTGGAAACCCAAAGGCAGTGTGAATGAGGAGGCTTCTGTGTGCTACCCCTGGGCAGAGCATAGGAAAACCTGGTTCTATCTGCAGTGGATTCCTACTCTTGCCAAAGGAACAATAGACAACATTTATAAAAATAAGGTCTTTGTGCTCATTGGTAGGGTGCTCAGTTTTGTGCCTTTTCCTTTATAATAACCATGAAAAAACACTGAGACCTATGCAGAGATAAGAAATAGGGAAATCACTAGTGTGAGTAGATGGGAAATTATCATCATTAAGACACTGGATATGGTCATAAATATATTGGATTACTAGGAGAGAAAAGATGTTTGAATACTAGCCAAGAAAGGATTACAGTTAGCCACAAACTATAGTAAAGTACTTTCAATTCTGAAATACCCCATTTTTGTATTCCTAGTTTCCTCAGAAGTGGCATTTCAGTATTGATACTTAGAAAGTTTTCTACTGAATGAAATGATCATTTCCCCCAAATTACACATGAAAATTATCTGTTCATATTGTGTATTTTGACTTACTACCCTCATCCCTGAATTGTTTTGTGTCTCACTCAGATTATGGACAACTCGAGTATTCCTCTGTGATGATGTTTCTGATTTCTTATAAATGAGCCCTGAATATACCTAGAGAGCCTTGTAAATCTCCGTAGCTATTCTCCTATGTACACTGTGAAATACAGATATGTAAAATGTCAATGCCATCAGTCTCTGCCTTCCTGCCAGGGGGCATCTGTTGGTCATCGGGCTGGCTTCCTTCCCATTGCTCTGCTGTCCCCTGGCGGTGTGCCCTCTCCCGTTCTCCCAGGCCGCAGCCCCACAGGCTTTCTCTCTGTCTCGGGATCACACCAGGCTCCTTTCTGCCTCTGTGCCTTTGTGCTTATTGTGTGACCTGGCCAGAATGCTCCTCCTGGGTTCCTGCAAACTGGCTCCTCATGGCTTTCACAGGCTACCTTCTCAGAAAAAGCCTTCCCTGAGCACTCTGTCTGCTTAGAGTGCCCTGTGCTATCGCAGGCCTCTCGAGCAATTCCCTCCCAGTGCTCCCTCATAGGTATTCCTGCCGCTAGAACAGACCACTCTGTGAAGGCAGGGACACAGTGAGCTCTGAAATATTTGATTGATGAATGATTGAACAAGTTAATTAAAAAAAAAACCAACACCAAGGTCCTGAAGGCTCCCTGGAATAAGGTATTTGAGCTGAATTTGAGAAGTGCCTGTGCGTAGATGGCAGGGGTTAGAAAAATCAGAGTTTGAGAAGAGAGGTTTGTGTAGGGTGCTGGTGATGAAAAAAGTGATCTGTGGAATGGAGGTCATCTGTGCATGTCTGTGCTGGGCTACGAGGGAAATAGGGCTAAACAGAGATTGAGCTTTGGGGAGCCAGGAAAAACTTTTAACTAGGGGAGGGAGGACATGATCACAATGGCAGCAGTGTGGTGTCTGGTAGATGAGTAAGTGTGTTCAGTAATTGCTAAGGAGTAAGAATCCCCACACCCCGCTTCCTGTCCTTTGATGCTTTGCCTCATCAGTGACTAAACTCATTAATGCACCAGAGTGAAAGAGAATATAAGTAATAACTGGCATTGCTCTAGTTGTCAGCAGGTATTCACTGGCTCCAGCTGTGTGTCAGGCATGCACCTGCTCTGCCACGGGCTGTGGAGACGAGTGTGCAGGACACTCGGCAGTGCTGGTCTTGCACAGCTAAAATGAGACTCCGTTTAAAGATTTAGCTACTGACACTTGAGCCAGTGAAGACAAGTCTGGCAAATACCTTAAATAGGAGGAGATGTAGTTAATAAGTGTAATCAATTGTTTATTACCCTGCAGAGTAATAATTATGTATCTGGAAGCAACCACAAGTAGGAAACGTAACTATTGAAATGTGTGCCTCTTTTAAGAAACTCCGAGAGCTGCATGGAGGCATATGCTGTTTTCTTGTCAGTTTTGCTTCTAATGCATCATTTGCTCTCCAGAGACCCAATTTCCTTCTTCATACATAACATACGCCAGCTGTAACGTCTTTAGATTACTAATATCACAAGTTTTACCTTGTTGTGAAACTGAACTGGAGTACAGTGGCTGACTTCAAAAGTTTTGCATTTATTTACAAAACAATTGTAGTAAATAATTCAGTCAGCAAAGATAGTATTTGTTTTGCTTAAAAAGTGGTATATTTTAGTCTTGAAACTAGTTCATGTTGTTATTGACACAGAAAAGGAAATGATGGAGTTTCTTTTTGTGGGAGGAGGTGGTTTTTCCTTCCTCCCCCAGAATATCAGTGCTCTGCGCTGTTGCTTATTGATAGGGAAAGGTTAGTTGCCATAGCAATCGGCCTCTGGAGGGAATGCGGTCACGGCCTTAAGCATCCGGAAACCCACCCTGTCTGGAGAGCCCCTCTGAAAAAAATTTCCTTCTATGGAAATTATTTGAGTTACTGAAATAAAAATAGTTTAATTTCTATAGGTCATAATTGTTCATAGGTTTGTTTTGCACACTTGCCTATTATAATTAAAAGAACAGCATTTACAATAAACTCAGTATATGTGATTTTCTTTAGGAATGAGGTTAAATATATTGCATGTTAATTGCTCCATAATATTTTCTCAAACACACAAAGCAACCTTTACTCTTTTTCATGTGAGGAATAGAGCTTGAAAATTAATACCACAAAATGCTGACTGAATGTATTTATCAATATTTGGTGTTTTATTTTCAGTGAATGTTCTTAGGAAACTCTTATGGCATACAGAAATCTGCTCAAGCTGTGCTGGGCGAAACAAGTGACTTCATACCCATCTATAATGCTCATATAACAGTAATATAAACCTGCAATCAGTAGTTCTGAATCTACTGTTGTCTGCAGGGCAGATGGATGTGTGAACACTGCACTCACAGGACCAAGACCGCACATTTGCTCTGCAGCTGTGTGTAATGTTATCAGTTTGGCGCACAGCATGATTGTTTTGGAGGCAGAATAGACACTTCAGATTCCATTTGGCAGTTCTGAAGCAACTGAAGTACTTACTGCTGAATTGGATCATACAAACTTAATTAGATTTGCTACATAATTAGCATTTGAGGAAACCTAAAGAAAATCCTGAGGCTTGATGATTTGTTTTATCAAATAGAAGCATGCTCATTTAGGGGACTGAGAATTGATGAAATTTGGATGCATCGTAACCCCAGAATATACATATATAATTTTCTAATCAAGCTTTTAAAAGCAGTACTTTCCCAGGGATGACGGAAATGCTTATCCCAGACAACTGGGACCTATCTTCTTCCTTACACACAGATAGACCTCCCCCCCTGCACACAGACATGTCCACTTGATGGCACTTAGGTGTGTGCAACCAGCTTTCCACGTATAATAAGATCCCACAGCTGTTTGATAGATACCCCGGTGTCAGCTGTGGAGACTGTGCCCATAACCACTAACTGAAGCCGGTACGTACAGTCCGAGTCAGGGAGACCCCTACTGCACTTCAATTTACATTTTAAGATTAATTTAGCTGCAATGTCTTGTCTATTGTTTTAGTTACAAAAAAAATTAATTTTATTCTCAAAAGACATTTCTTTAAATACTGCAGAACATTGTTTCTGTAGTTTTAGAGTTTTATAAAGTGAGTTAACTGTGGAGAATAGCTATAAAATATTTACTGTGAGGAGAGGATTAAATTTCATATTCTAATTTAAGGCTGGGATAAAACTTGTAACCTGTGTTTATTTAAAATATTGTTCTAATCTATCAAAGAGCTGTCGTATTCTTATCAAATTACTTAACTACCTAAGTTTAGATTCTGTCATAGATAAGGAAATGAAAGGAAGCAAGTTTAATTTCCTGATGAAGCACTTAAATGATTTTTTGTTACTCTTACAGTAGAGGAAACTTTAAACTTACAGCCTTCCATAGGTTGAACATCCAGTTTTTTCTGAGAATTCAAAATCAGATTCAGAATTCAAAGTGGCAGCTCATGCTCTGTGCTCAAACTGGTAATTAACTAGAAACAAGTTCCACCAGTTTGCACCCTGCCCCTCACTTACCCATCTTTTCCCTAGCAAGTATCTGAAAGAAAGAAAATATATAAATCCCACCTTAACCTACTATAACTCTAGAGATCCATCTATTTCCCAGTAAACACCCCCACCCTAGACACTAAACTGCTAAGCTTTTCATGAAAGTTAGAAAAAAATCTTGATTGGACTTGATATAAACAAGCAGACCGCTTCTCCAGTTTCCCTTCCACAGGTATAATGATAGTGCTAGAGACAAATTTCACCTTGTTTTCCAGCAAAATTCTTGCCCACTTTTAACTGCAAACTCTTGCAGTGCACCCAGGGTCACCCAGGCAGACTGGTTCAGATCCCGGCAGAGCTGTGTGCACTTGTGTGGCTAGGGCTCCTCCCTGTTGCTACCACGCAGAGTTGAAAGGATTAAATAAGACTGTATAAATAATTATACTTGTTTATTACTAAATGAGGATATGTCTTTGGTTACTATTTAGTTAATGTCTGGCTTTTCTGCTCTCTGTTCACATGGACATATTCCTTTTTCTGAACTAATAGGCATGTGGATTTCTTTTCCATGTTATTTCTCTGGATATTCACCAGAGCGTGTTGATTAAACACAGAATTATTTGTTTGTGATGGTGTGTGCTTATGTATACAACATTATCTGTGTATCTGACAAGTAAGGAAACTGCTATGATCTCTTTTGGGGAATCAGTGCTGTGTCTTAGCCTAATTTCTACTTGAGGGACCTGATTGAATTTATATAGCTTAGCCTCAAGTAAAAAGACCAAAATAGCAAAACTAATAGTAGATAAAAAATAGTAAGTAAATGCTCTGATCCATCTAAATACAATATATGAGCATTGCTCTTTTATAGGAACTATATGAATTTAGTTAATCTATGAATAGTACCTTTGGGTATTACTAATATTATATTTTTGTACTTAACTATACAAGTATCCAGAACTAGGTCACAGTTACTAACTGCCCCTTCACTAGTGTATCTGTGGTTTTATCAGGCTTGTTAAAAATTTGTCCACAGTGAACATGAAATACAGACTTTGTAAGATTTGGGTTATTCTTATCTGCATGCAGTTTATCCAATTATGGGAGTAAAATAGAGGCATGTGTATTTTTCCCCTCTCAATTCTTCAAATTCTAACATAAAAATGTGTGTATGCAAATGCATAGACAATCAGAAAAGCTTCTTTGTAAGAAATATTAACCAACTTGAAAGGTAGAACCATAGATATTGTAAATACACTAAAGAAGAAAATAGATTTTGGCCTCTGCATTTTATTTTAATTGGATACAGAAATAATTATAATTTCCAGATTTGTTTTAGTGAAATGGTTATCTGCATATAAATAATGAGGTACTTAGAAGAATTCCTGCCAGAACTTGCTTACTTTGTTAATTTGTTCAATTATTAAACTTCAGGACGACTACTACTGGCATCCAACTAATAAATTTTTGACCACCTCTCTCTAAAAATTGGTGATAGCTTAGAACAATTATTTATGCTGTGCTTTTCTTAGTAAAATTGCAGTAACCTACTGACCAGAAGTAAATTGCTAAAGAATAACTTGGTTTGATTTATTCATTCAGTAGAACCAGGCTTAAAGGCTGTGTTGCTGTGACATCCAAAGTTAACTTAAAAAAATTGTGTTTAATTTCAGTAAAAACATTGACACTTCCCTTTTGGCATTATGTAGATAAAGTAGATTTTTTCCATTGCTTTTCTAACATTTATGTTTCAGCATTCTTTTAAACATAAACTAAAACATAAAGTTTAACATTTAAAGAGTAGGAAAAAAAACTTTGTATCATAACAAAGGAATACCATTTGTAAAAGAGCAAATATTTTAGTCATCATTTTTTTATCCAGATTCTCAAGCTATAGAAAGATGGTGCCAGATAGGGGAAATCACTCTGTCTAGTAGTTCCGTTTTATAATTAGTCTTGAAACTTTAAAAAAAAGTTGCAAAATTGGAACAGTAACAAATCCTAGTTGAAATTTTCTCAGTGCAGGTTCAGTCCCCCAAATTCTAAAAGAATATATTTTCTATGTCACGAGACAAAGGAATCATCAGATTGCTTTACTCAGGGTTGATTTCTGCCTTTCAAGCACCATTTGGTGGTGTTAGAATGCTGTACAAAGAATGTTGTGGAAAAACAAGCAGAAAAATCGAATGCTTTGTAGGATCAAAAGTCGCTTTATGGGAGTATTTTAAGTTTCTTGGTGCCAAGTAAAGCAAAAATCCTACCTTACAAAAGAACAATTTGTTCATGCGATGACCCAGTGCTGCAACTGGCTTATGTTTATCATTATGCATCCGCATTCTAAGGAAATTCCACTTTCAAACTTTGCTGCCGTTGATGCTTTCTTCTATAGGAAGAATTTTAAACTATAAAATTTGAGAGGGTTTAGCGTCTGTGGAAATTTGAGAGCATGGCCTTTTCCCCCCTCTACTGAATATAAATTGTTTTAACAAAAGCATTGTAGCCACAGTACATTTTAAATGTCAAAAGTTGCACATAGTATTTCTCAAAAGGATTTAAACTCTAGACTTTGAACTTCTAAAACCTCAGAACATTTTTGGAGACTGATCGCAGCAAATAAACAATGTGTCGCAGAAAATTTAGTGAAGAAATGATTTTTTTTTTTAAGCTATTGTTTCTCACAGTGCTGTTCAGGCGAAAATGGCGAGGCAGCCTCGGCTCACAGCGCAGGGCTGTGTCTAGGGGGAAGTTTCAGGCCAGAGCCAGACCTTTAGAGGTTCTACCTGGAAAACCGAAATGCTTTGGGTGGGGTGCTAGCTTTACTTTTGTGAATGCTGGTTAGTTTTTATGGAAATTTAAATGAGTTGATAATAAAGTAGTCAGTGCAGTCCCTGGCCATAATGAACACTGTGTGCTTTTTTAAAAAGTGGTTTTAGACAAGATTATGGATTACAGAAATGAGTTAGCACTTAACTTTCACTTACTTCCGATGATAAAATTAAACTTACAAAACTCATTTAGAGAAAAAAAGCAATCCCTATTATGTAATACATTATTGATTTTAGTGTTAAATTTTGATTTTAAAATTTGTTTTACTTCAGTTTCTACAGTTAACATATTCAGATTCATAGATAATTTTATATTAACATGTTTATATTCTAACAGTAGTATTTGAACCATGACTCATTTCTATGCATATTTTAATATCATTCACCAACTTTGTTTTAGGTAGCTAGACTGTATCCAGAGAAACCTCTTTAGCTCAGAAATTTTATTTGTCTAACTTCAGAATATAAGCTTCCATTTTAAAAATGGAATTTGAATTTAAATAAATCCTAATTTAGAATTCAATTCCATTCTCTAGTTGAAAGAAATCTTAGAAAACAAAAATTGTTCTGAATTGCCAGTAATTTGCATTAAAGAAGAAGAAATGGAAAAATTTTTTTAAGTCAGCAGATATTGAAGACTTTTCAGTGACATTAAGGTACAGAGATCTCATCTTCTAATTTAGTCAAGATTATGATTTTACATGGAAGCTTTGCTGAAATACTTGGGCTTGACTATAATGTTTAGGTGTTATACAAAGCTGGAGAAAATTATATTATTCATGTACTGTTTTACTTAGTTATGTTGGTTCAACTGTGTCTTAAAAGTCACAGACCTCATATCAATAAGTGTTGAATGCATCCCTTATGCATGGTGTTTGAAATATAAAATAAACACAGCTGTAATATTCTAATATTTGAGGGAAGGTTAGGGACTGTTGTCTGAAGAATTAATTTCATAGATCTATACTATATAAAAAATTGCTACAGCTTAATACATATTTTAAGCTCTGTGTTAAAAATGATGCATACTAGTAAAACCATTGGATTAAAAAAAGTTAGTATTTTATTTTACACTAATAAAGTTGTGTTTATTTAATTCAGTAATGAAATTAATTTGGAGTTGCTGGCATAGTGCCTTCACAGGTTTTTATAACTCATTTGCTAAGAAAGTGTGACTCAAGACACCAAAAAATTTTTTCTCATCTGCTAAGACTCATTTTTGGTTATGGGCAATTTTCATGGCAGATTAAAAACAAATTTAAAACAAATATTCTCTGATTATATTTTGGAAGCTGGGTGATGTCTAACATTACATAAGTAACTTCAACAAATCAACTTACAATCAAAATATAAGCCTCTTAGTTCATTGACTTGAAGCTATCAAGTATACATCATTTTGTATATTCAGTTTTGATCATATTTTTAGAGTTTAACTCTTGCACTACTTATTATGACCACTGGATAACTAATTGCATTTAGAAGCAAAATCTCGATTATTTTATTGTTTGTTGAATAATTAACAAGGACTAAATGGTATGAAATTTAGGTTTAAAACCTAAGCCCATTCACAAATTACTTAAAGCTACTTTGTAATGTTTTCTTGTACAGAAGAAATGATAATTCTATGATCTATATGTCTTGTTCAGTGCTTATTACATTCATAGCTTAACTTAGCCTGATCCCCATTCCCCTCTTGGAAACAAAGTGTATTCGCATAGTATAAATGGGTTTTGGTGACATAATCGTGATTATGTAATATATCCTGGACATTTTTGTTTGCAAAATAATTTAAAAATCAATTTTCTGAGTTATTACTTTGAAATTAAGTCATGGGCTTGTGTTTCTTATTGTTCCAAGGTGGAACATAAAATCCTAGTTTATCAGGTAATCCTATAGGTGATGTATGTCTGATTTGATTTTTGATGTGTTTCTCATTAAAAAGTGTCCTGCTTTTCTGACTTTCCATTAAATGTTTGGAAAATCAGTTGAATAGTTTTTCAGAAAAATTAAAGGAATTTCACCAGCCTATATCAGCTATGAGAAAGTAGGAACATATATAAAAGATCTTAAATTTTATTATCTGCTTTTGAACTTTTCTTCACAACTTTCCAACTCAAGATGGTATGTAGTCTTGCACTGTGGGCTGTATCCAATTTTCTGTCATTAGAAAGACTGAATAAAAATTACTCCAAAATTGTTCTTAGAAAGAAATCTGAGCCTAGAGTTACCTTAAATTTAAAAAAAAGATTGATTTAAAAATAAATTGAATGATACTGGATGGTTTTTATTCTTCATTCTATTTTTCAGTGTGTATGCCTTGATTACATTCAGTTATATGTTGGGCTGTTTCACTTGTAACAACCTTCTAGTGATTGACTGTCAGGCCACTTTTCTATAGGAGCACTGCTTGGAAATTATATTCTTTGGGGATACGGGGAAGGGCAGAATTTTTTAACTATTTCCAGAGCTCTTGACTTCCCGGTCTAACCATGCTTAATCTGACATTCCAGCCCCAGTAACTGGCAATTCATGTCCAGACTTCTTGCTGCCCACCAGAGGGCAGTACAAGACTCTGCCTTTCCTTGAGGCCTGAGTACGCCCTGCCTGGCTCCCTCAAGAGGAGGAGTCTCTGTCCTCCTTCCTCATAAAGCACTTAACTTATTTTTTGGTATCTTAGATTGTTTAAGGCTTAGTGAGTATCTCATAAATGGTACTGTTCATGCGCTGTGCAGTAAGGGATATTACTTTTCAGTGTTGACAATTTGTACTAGCATCTTGACTTCAGCGATGATTTGGTCAATCATTTCAAACACCTTATGTTTATTATGACCTGGAAACTCTTAAGAGGAAGACAAAAACCCAGCAATTGTTGAGCACTATGATATGTCAGGCATGAAACCAGGTACTTTTTATATGCTTCTGCACAATCTAGACAGACAAACAGGCAAGGAAACAATAGAATTACAAAACTATAGGATAATACAATAACAGAAGCTTTATTACTTTCCTAATTGCTGTTGAGTAAAGAGAGGCTTGGAGAGGTTAAATCATAGTAGAACAAAGATTCCCTTCAGATAGAATTCCAAATTCCATGCTGTATCAATTATATTATGCAGCCTTGCCATAAAAACAACAGAAAGATTTGTTGAGGGTGACTGAAGCCACAGTGTCGAATGCCTGAGACTGAGTTCAGTGCTGTAACTCTTGTGACGTGACAGGAGAATTTATGGTTGATGCACTTAAAACTTTAATGGGGAGATGGGGTTAAGTGTAAAGAGATCTTGAGTGATCCCATGAAAGCCTTACTATATATGCACCTACATACATATAATATACAATCTATATTACATTCACCAAAACAGGAATAAATTCAGTACACTTTTAAAAACCTATCAATATTTTATTTATCTTAAAACAGTAATTGATCCTATTTTATTAATTTTTACTTACCCTCCCTTAGCTGCTAGAAAATTTACAGGATCTCTGTCCTCCACAATCCCAACAAGATATTTATACATTTGTTTTGTTACAGAAAATAAGCAAATAAAGAATTTATTTTTCCTGTGTCTATTATTTTTAGGATTTGGATTCTTTCACATGTCTGAGTACTTTGCTGGTTATAATATGAGTAGCGATCTGATGACTAATATAGAGACAGTTTGAGTTACGCTTGTTTGAATCATTTGGGATAGCCCAGGAGGCCCCTGCCCCCAGGTGCCCATCGCTCTGTGAGTCGCCTTCACGTTGAAGTGCATGCTCTGGTTTCTTCACGTGTCCTAGACTGGCCCGAAGAGGCTTCTCACACTGAACTTAACCATTATGCCTTTCTAGGCTCTGTTGTAAAGCCTTAATCCCAGCCTGCCTTACATTTTACCATTCCTTATTATTCCTGTTTTTTTTTTTGTTGTTGTCATTGCTCTCCTTAATAGTGGGGCCTCGAAGTTTGCAGAGCAGTGTCTGGCCAGGCAGCCGGGTGTGCCCCCCCCCTCAGCCGCGCGGAGCCAGCTGGCCTTGGGCAGCTCCTCCACCTTGGCTTCCCCGTCTGTGAGGTGGCATATAACACCCACTGCGTATGTTTGTTCAAATGATTAAGTGAGGTAACATACAACTCATTTAGCACCATGCCTGCTACAAAAGTGCTGTTTACTGTTGTTATTAATGTATTTTAGAAAGAAAATTCTCATAATTACAAAAAATCATATTCAGAAGTAAATTTCAGATACTGTGCACTAGAATTTATGCAAGGGTCTTCTGGAAGGGATTTTTTTTTCTTTAAGCACCTGATTATTTATGTAAAAGCACATACCATGATATATATATGTTTTACTACATAATTGGTTTGGGGATCAAAATTTCAGTCCTTTTCACTGGTTCCAGGGGAAACTTTGAACCATGAATAGTTGGAGAATATTTCTCTTAACACCTCTCTGGCTCTCTTCTGCTGCCCTGGTTACATGTCACACTATGATCTACTCGGGAACTTTACTGTCCTATCTGCCATTTTCCATGTGGACTGAGCCAGTCCACATATAAGCTCCCCAGGGAGAGAGACTAGAAATGGACACTTCCCATCTTAGCACTTGAACTGGACACTACCTATAATTCTCACAACAACCCTCAGTTAGGTAATTTTTTCTAATTTTATGAGCATTACTATTTCTGAATCAAAAATCATCAAACACAGTTTTAAAAATACGAGTATACCTATATGGCTAATGGAAGAAAAGAATATAATTAATCTGGACTGTCTTGAAAATTTAGGGTGCATGGTTGCTATAGTTATGGTATTATAATGTGGTATATAAATAACATATTTTGTGAAGGATTGGTATGGTACTTTGACCTACAGATCTGCCAATCAGATTCAGATATTTTTTTATGAGCGTATGTGTGTGTATATATACAGCTTCTGTGTGAGAAAAAAACAAGTTGAACAAGGATGTCCTGTTGTGATGGTTGCCCAAAGGAACATAGAGTCACACATAAATTATTTGTATGTGAACCAGTTCAGTGTGAAATAAATCTGCACATCTGTTTGACCCAAATATCATATTTCCAATTTCTTTAAAAGAGGTTTTAACACAAGTCCACAGAATGAATAAGTTGTCTCTTAAATAATGCTTTAGTTAACAAAGCATTAATATATCAAACTGTTTCAATTGGTCAGTGTATATCCTTGTTTTAGTCATCTGTTATATATCCTTAAGTTATCTTTCATGATGTTTACATTTTATATATTTATATAGTGAAGTTATAATAATTTAATTCCTCATAATGTAATTATTTCCAAATTAAGGAAAGGCAACATATGAAATCACAAACCTATGTAACACAAAATAGAAACTTTTATTCACACAAGAAGGTGATTCTTCACTTTTTTGCTTTATTTCATTGTCATTTAGTTACAGAAGTAACAGAAACCCAGAGGATACCTATACAGTGCCAAGTGGAGTCCTTTCTCGCCCCCTTGTCCCTCCCAGACCTGAAGGGTCACCCTGTTTATAGTTCACGTGGGACCTTGCAGACCTTCATCTGTGCCAGTGCTGACATACAGATGTCTTCCTATAGAGAGGAATTCTCACATTCTTGATGAATTAGGAGTATTGCCATTTGAAAAAAAAATTTAGTTTGATGTTAGTTATGCTAAAAGGAGTGGTTTTCAGGAGCATTGACAGATCATGTTGTTGTAGGCCAGCTTTTCAGCATAGTAGACCAAAAGAAAAATGTTTTACAACAGATATGAAATCCCAGGCATTTAGTGAAATATTTTGCCCTTTATTTTCTCTGTTTTATTGCACCATGGTTAGTTTGTTTATGAAGAGTACAGTATTCAGGAAAGAAGGAAAAACAGCCTTATAAAGTAATAAAACCAAGTTAATCCCAAATTTGACAATTTAAATCCTTTTAAAGGTTTTTGTGGCAATCAAGGAGCAATCTATCATGTCTTTTGAGCTTATTAGTAGTGTTATTTTTTAGGTGTGATTTTTTAAAAAAACTTATGTATGCAAGGTTCTCAGCTTGTTAATGAATATTTCCTGTTTTTCGGAAAAAACACTCACTTGGTTTTTGGTTGTAACTTACATTGATTAACGGGACAGAAGGAGGTCTGCGATTTGCCAGTTGGTTCTCTTTGTAGCTAATTTGTCCTGTTTCCAGACCCTTTCTGTCCCAATATACTCAAAGAAATACGCACAGAGGACAGGGGATGAGCACGAGGCATCAGAATTTCTTCATGTAAAAATGTATGCTCAGGTGGAAGTTTAAAAATACAGTTAGTAAAATATGTAATAAAATGGACCTTCTCAATTCTTTGTGAGGCAAAGCAATAATGAAAGTGGTGTATAAAAAAAACCCCAAGGTTTGGTTTCAGGTAATAGCTGTGAATGGTAAAATTATTTTCCCAGGAATAGCTTAATCACTTATGTCTCTTTTTAGACCTTTTTAGAACTCTAAATTTATTTTCAAATTTAAATTTGTCACCTGAATAAATTATATATACACATACACACATATATACATATATATATATATTTTTTTTTCCTGAAGATAATTCCCTACAGGGCTCCCACAGTTGAGATGGTACTGTAGAATCATATCTCTGGCCTCATGGCGTTCAGAGTCACAGGAGCGATAGATACTGGGCAATTACAGCATGCCATGCTGAACTCAGTGCTGTGAGACCTCAGGGCAGAGTCGCCTCTCTAGTTGGTGCTGCAGGGTTGGAGGTGCAGTCCAGGAAGGCTTCCTGGGGGGGGTGACCCCTAAAGTGGTGCCGGAGAGACGTGTACACGTCAGTCTGTCAAAGAGCACTGGGGGGAGGGCATGGGGGTGAGTGGCCTGGACCCTGACAACATCTATAAAAGTCTTGTCAGGAGAGAGACCAGGACACAGTCAAGTAACTGGTAGAAGTACAGTTTGGCTGTGTAATTACAAACATTTATTATGAAAATAATACATGTTCAGCCTAATAATAAATAAAAATAAGTAATACATTAACTTTACATAAAATTTGAAAAATACAGGAAACAAGAGAAAACACATACTATCACTAATTTCAGGGTGCAGAGTTTACTGTGAACATTTTGCTGTGCTTCTGTCATGCCATACATTTATATTTGTATAACAGCATATGTAATCCCAGTTTGGCTTAAACAATAGAAATGTATGTAGGTATAAAATAAGTATATAGGGAAACATATTTTTAAGTAAAACTGGGATCATGCCAAATATGGTATTTGTACCTGCTTTTTTAAGCTGTTTTTTTCACATTATAATATACTTAATTTTTTATTTACTTAAGGTATCATTGATATACAATCTTATGAAGGTTTCATATGAGCAACAATGGGGTTACTACATTCACCCATATTATCAAGTCCCCTCCCAACACCCTATTGCAGTCAGTGTCCATCAGCGTAGTAAGATGCTATAGAGTCACTATTTGTCTTCTCCGTGCAATACTGTCTTCCCTGTGACCTACCTATATTGTGTGTGCTAATTATATTGCCCCTTAATCCCCTTCTCCCTCCCTTCCCACCCAGCCTCCCAAAACTTCCCCTTTGATGACCACGAGTCCCTTCTTGGAGTCTGTGAGTCTGCTGCTGTTTTATTCTTTCAGCTTTGTTGTTATAATCTACAAATGAGTGAAATCATTTGGTACCTGTCTTTCTCCACCTGGCTTATTTCACTGAGCATAACACCCTCTAGCTCCATCCATGTTGTTGCAAATGGTAGGATTTGTTTTCTTCTTTTGGCTGAGTAATATTCCATTGTGTATATGTACCACCTCTTCTTTATCCATTCATCTACTGTTGGACACTTAGGTTGCTTCCATTTCTTGGCTATTGTAAATAGTGCTGCGATAAACATAGGGGTGCATATGTCTTTTTCAAACTGGGCTGCTGTATTCTTAGGATAAATTCCTAGGAGTTGAATTCCTGGGACAAATGGTATTTCTATTTTTAGTTTTTTGAGGAACCTCCATGTTGCTTCCCACAGTAGTTGAACTAATTTACATTCCCACCAGGAGTGTAGGAGGGTTCCTCTTTCTCTGCATCCTCGCCAACATTTGTTGTTCCTAGTCTTTCCTATGTTGGCCATCCTAACTGGTGTGGGGTGATATCTCTTTATGGTTTTAATTTGCATTTCCGTGATGATTAGCGATGTGGAGCATTTTTTCATGTGCCTGTTGGCCATCAAAATTTCTCCTTTGGAGAAGTGTCTGTCCAGATCCTCCACCGATTTTTTAATCAGGTTATTTGTTTTTTGGGTGTTGAGGTGTGTGAGCTCTTTGTATATTTTGGATGTTAATCCCTTATCAGATAAGTTGTTTATGAATATAGTCTCCCATACTGTAGGATGCCTTTTTGTTCTACTGACGGTGTCTTTGCTGTACAGAGGCTTTTTAGTTTGATGTAGTCCCACTTGTTCATTTTTGCTTTTGTTTCCCTTGCCCTAGGAGATGTGTTCAGGAAAAAGTTGCTCATGTTTATATTCAATAGATTTTTGCCTGTGTTTTCTTACATGAGTTTTATGGTTTCATGACTTACATTCAGGTCTTTGGTCCATTTTGAGTTTACTTTTGTATGTGGGAGTTAGACAGTAATCCAGTTTCATTCTCTTACATGTAGCTGTCCAGTTTTGCCAACACCAGTTGTTGAAGAGGCTGTCATTTCCCCATTGTATATCCATGGCTCCTTTATCATATGTTAATTGGCCATATATGTGTGTGTTTATATCCAGGCTCTCTATTCTGTTGTATTGATCTATGGGTCTGTTCCTGTGACAGTACCAAATTGTTTTGAGTACTGTGGCATCATAGTAGAGCTTGATGTCAGGGAGCATAGTCCCCCCAGCTATGTTCTTCCTTCTCAGGATTACTTTGGCTATTCCGAGTTATACTTAATTATTTTAATGCCCTCTGATACAACTGTATTTTACATAGAAATGTTTCATCTCTGTGAATAAAAAGAAATATTCTTGGAGTTAATCATCTGTTTTCTTCTCTGCAGGAAGAATGTTTCCTGAATCTAGAGGCTCCTATATTGAGAGTATGTGGGTATGACACACCGTTTCCTCACATTTTTGAGCCATTCTACATCCCAGACAAATGGAAATGCTATGATGCCCTTCGAAAAATGATCAACTACTGACCACATAGTAAGTTTGCCTTATATGTTGAAACAACAAGGCTAGTATATGACCCTGATATTAATGTACTGTTAAGCAAGAACAACAGTCATCAGTGTGTTGTATTATGGTAAAAAGCAAATTCTAGAACAAAAATATGCATTTCAGAAAAAAAATTCAAGTGTATAGTAGTATATTTACATTGAAATGGCCCTTCAAACAACATTAATTTGGGCTCCAGTAATTTAAACTAGATGATGATCCATAATATTCTGAAATTTACCTTTATATTATCAAAAAAATAGTTTTGTTGAACAGGAAACATATTGTATATAAGGAAAATTTTTACTTAAAAAAAAACGCAGCAGCACCACCATTTCAGAACCTTTTTGTCAAGTGAATGTTTTAAAATTGTGGATAATAAATTATATTTATTTATTACAATATTCTAAGTCATGCTTTTCTACCCCTTCAGTAGCATTTGTCTAGCAAATACAAATACTGTTAAATACTATTAAGTTAGTTTTCTGAGTGTAATATATAGAAGCTGCCATCACTGACATACACACATATTTTATTTGGCATTTTTGAAATGCATAGATAGGATTAAATTGTTTACATTTTAATATCTAGGTTGTCCCCCCCAAAAATAATAAATGAATAATACATTTTGAAGAATCACAGGCTTTCAAAGGAAAAGGGAGGATAAGCTATGTGTGAAAACACAGCCCATACTTTTTAAAGATAAATATTATAATTCCTGAATTCTGTGTGGGTGGTAAAGCTAACTCAGCTAAAACCAGAAAAATACCTTTTAATTTGTGTACATAGAGAAAATAATGTCCCCCATCTACTACTATAATCCCCACATTTTTTGTAGTTTTATCCTGAGAATATTGTTACAGATATAAGTTAGGGCCATTAGTCCACATGTCCCCAGTATTCTGTCAGACATGCAATGTAGATGCTGCATTTCTGATGTCCTCTTAATGTCAGTGAAAGCAATTGGCTTCCACAGTAAGTCACACACAGACCTGACCAGAGGACATCCTTGCACTTTTTGCCCATTTTGTTCCTTCCATGGACCATCCGTAACAGAGAGTCAAAGAATAACGTGTGGCCATATGTCTTATTGCTATTTTTGAAGTTTTTATTTAGGTGCCAGTTTTAAATTTGGATATGTATTATTTTAACATAAAAAACCGTTTAAACCTATCATGAAAACATGGTAAAGAAGAATAGCATTTCTATGCTTAAAGTTAAACATGGCATTAAAGAAAGTAGTTGTGCAATTGAGAAACCTGTGTGGCCAGAATGTCTATAATTATTACTAATTTCTTTTACAGAAAAATTGGAAGATTTTGACTAGATGAAATATTTTTCTGAATTTTTTGTATTTCCTCAGACTTATTTCTTCTTTAAAATAGCTTTTATGAACTGAACCATCTTGGATATTGGCTGAAAGATTATAAATTGGTTATTGTATTAACACATATAAATTAATGATTTCCATTAAAAGTGTTTCAGATTAACTTTTTAAAATGTTCCACATGGAAGTCTAATAAATTCCATTTAATTGCATCTGTAAATATTGGGTGTGGGACAATAAAGCAAAATCAGATTGTTTCCAGATTGTGTGTTCTTTTTTTCTCATTAGTCAGAAGAATTTTCTCACAGACTAATAGACTGTTAACTTGTTAATTAAATCTGAATAAAAATGAAATGTTTAGGTATGCTGATTTTTCAACCTCATTGTATTTAGTTTAATTCTTTATGGCTAAATGGTTGTATGCTGATGAAACTTCTGGAATATTTTTCCTTATTCTTCCCTCTTGTCTCAACAAGGTGTACCGATGGGCCCTCACTTTTCCTACAGAGCATGGTGGGACCAGATATTCTCTCTTCCTGATGGAGAGCATGAGCCTCTTTTGTTACAAGGTTGCCAAGCTCTTGCTACAGTCGTATTTTTTCTGCCATGATGTTGCAAAGCAAATATTTTTCCATGTTCTTTATATTTTATGGAGATAAAACGGAAAACATTAGCAGCAACAAAAAGCTCTGGCCAGAGGAAGCGTCCTTGTGGGCCTCGCCAGCACCCTTTGTTTCTTACTCTCCTTCTTCTGCCCTTGCCGCACAGCCTTGGGCACCCTTGGCAGAAGCCTGCACCCCGCCCTACCTGCAGTGGTGGTGCCGTCGGGCCTGCCTCCCCGGTTACAGATTCCAGAAGAGTTTCTTCTCACCAGTTCTTTCACGAAGACTCATCCCCCTAAAAAGCAGAGAAACAGGGTCATATAGTGTTTTCCTTTCTCTATCAGCACTAACAAAATAGACATTTTCTAATGATTACAAATGTATATTTTACTTTAAAACTACAGTTTAAAAAGTTTTGTCCTTTTATCAGATATTTGGAGAAGAAAACAGAAAGTAACATTTTTAGTTTGCCAGAAATTTAGAGGTAAAGCTAAGGCACTTTATCACAGACTCTGGATAGCAACAGGCCGAAATAAAGAACCACAGCATTTGTTTGGGTAAAAATAAAGCCATGTCCTTCATCAAAATAGGAACACCTGTATATTACAGGATGGCAAAGGATGCATTTGTCAGCAAAGGTCTGGGGAAGCCTTAGGGCATCCAGCAGGCTTGCGGCCTGGGGCGTTCTGGGCCCAAGACACAGAGCTGAGCGTGGGCCGTGACTTGGGCCTTGCTCTCCATGGATGGCTCCTCGTAGGGGGTCCTGCCACCCCCTGGCGAGCCCGGCAGAAATGCCAGCCATACCTTGGCTTATAGTGGGTTCTATTTGGACAATTTTTGTTAACTGAACTTATTTTTTTAGTTGATGTTATTTTAAGTCACTTAGGTGCTATCGCCATACTTTTTAATACCATTTTTTTTTTCTTTTCATTTGGTATTTGTCTTGCCAATTGGTTTTAGCCTTGGGCAAGTTCGTTATGGATTCAATGTAACCAAAGAAATTGACAGCAGAACATTCTTTGGGGTGAAAGGGTTTATTACCTGCTTGTTCTCCCAGCAGTAGGTTGAGCACCAGCATCTCTGCCTCTGCCCAAAGCACTGGGCCGAGCTCTCTATATAGCACAATAATAGCTTATTGCCTAAAGGTGTGGAAGCGGTAGCCTAGCAACAGGCCAGTTACATCATCAGGTGGTTTAAGTCCAGTGAGGATCCTGGCCATAGGAACCCCAACTTCCCCGCAGTATTATAAGAATTTTCTCTTAGCTATTTTAATTTTTCTTGAACTGTTTTTGAGATAGGGAGCATGAGGGCGACTGCAGGGATAATCTGTGCACCGAGCACCTGCATTTGAGGCATTTCCCTCCAGTCGCCCTACAATCCCCACCTAAATACCCATGTCTTCCAACATGAATGGTTTCCAGTCAATACTAAACTCAGTCTTTGGCATACATTCTACATATGCAGCTAAATGATTGTCTTAAATACATTTTTTACATGAAACAAATATTCCATATTGTGAAAATAAGAAAATTACGATAAGACACTCAGAGATGTTAAATGAATGCCAAGTTGAGAATCCCCCAGTACTCCAGCCCCAGCAGAATAATAAATCTGCTCCCAGTGACAACATGGCTGTAGGCCTGGATATAATCTTCTGTAGTTCATACTACCCAATTCCTTTAGGAAAAAATATAACATCCATGTTCTAAACAACTGACAGGTATTACCCAAGCTAAATAAACAGTCCTGTATACATTAGAAAAAGACATGAGGCATGAGATCAAGAAAGTTGCCTCAGTTCAGTTCCTTAAGTTTAAGTCACACAATCTAGAAACTCTCAGTGAGAATCTTAAGACATCCCTTAGAAGGTCCACGTTTGCTTTAGAGAAACCCCTCTCTCCTCAGCTTGCCTGGGGTAGACTTGTGTGCTTTCTGGCTGCCTGTCTTCACTGCTCCCATGTTCTAGTCACAGCCCTGCCGTTTGGTTAGAGTACTCCTCCCCACTGCTCGGGTCTTCGGAGGGGCTGTCGATCCCAGCCATACAGCATTAGCTACAGAGATGGCCCTGGCCCAGGCTGGGTTGGCTACCTTGGAATAGAAGGTCAGGTTACCCATGCAGAAACAAAACAGTCTCAGCCTGGTCAATGATACTAAATTCCAAAGACTAGTTCTCAGATGTTTACCTGTTCCACGTACGCCTGGGGATGCAAATGAATGGTGTTAACCAGCTTGGCAAACAGCATCATTACCTTTACAGACTGCTTGGCTGAGCGGTGAGGAGCATGACCCCAAAGCTGCCAGGTCAGAATTTCCAGAGAGAGGTGATATTTGGAGACTATGATGTGTTCCCCAGGCCATCTAGTTTGGAAAGAAATAGAAAATATTCATACATGGGCAAAGATTTAGGAAGATGAGAAATAAAATAAGAGCAAGAATGAGGAAATCATAGCTGGAAAGGACTGGAAGTAAGAATGGAAACAAGCTAAATAAAAAGATATACATCTAAATAATTGTCTTAAATATACTCTTTATGTGAAACAAATGTTCCATATTGTAAAAATAAGAAAATGGTGGTGATAAATATGACTTTTAATTGACAGAGTCTGGAGTAGTAGATTCACCAAGAGTTCAGAAGTGCCAAACCCTTCATCTTCAGTAAAGAAGAGTATAGCTTTATTATTCTGCTAATCTTGAAAGTTTAGTATTGGTTTTTAAATCCTTTGAAAATTAAGCTAACCACTAATTAATAGTAGCATATGTGTCTTCCACATCATTGCATAAACCACCTCTGCTATACCTAATCTATTCGTTCCACTTGTGGGACAGGCACTGAGCTAGATCCGTAGGTGCAAAGTTAACTAAGAAACAGCCCATGCAAAGAAAAATGGAAAGAAATTTAAAGAGCAAGGAAAGGAAAATAGGAAAAAGTAAGGACAAACATAATTACGACAATAAATGTAATAGGGTAAATTTCCTAGAAATTGGGCTAAATCTGATTAAAAACTGTTTATGAGGGAAGGACCTTGAAATAAGTTGACCTAGAAAGGTCAAAGTTTTTAAATGAACAAATAAAAGTTAGGAAAAAATAACTATAAAGAAAACAAATACAGCAGAATTCATATCTGACAAAAGACAAGGGAAAAAGGTGTGCAGTCAGTATTAACAAAAATAATGTATCACAGTGAAGATATGACAGTTAAATTCTTTATGTTCTAAGTGAATAGTATTAAAATATAAGCAAAACATAATAATACAGAAGATATGGACAGACTAGTTGTAGAACTCTTTGTCACTCTACTTGCAATTTGGTAGACAAAGTAGGTAATAGGTTTGAGTCAATAGAAATATATTTTAAGCTTTCTCCCAGAGAGTATATTGTCTTTAACAGTATACACAATTTGAAAAATTGATCATATATTAAGGTACAAAGAAAAATACCAGTAAATTTCCCACAGAAAGAGTATTAAAGAGTATTAAATGTTTTCTGATCACATCCCAAATGAATAACAACTATTCCAACTACTTAGAGTAAGGAAGTACCCAGCTGCATAGCTGTGGGGCCAAGAAAGAAAAATGTAAACAATTACAAAATGTTTAAACAGAAGATCGCTGATGTATTTCAGCCAAGATTTTACTCTGAGGTAAGTTTGTAGATTTTAAACCTTTTAAAGAGAGAAACTGAAAACACAGGAGTACAAGGACAAAGGAGGAAGAAGCACAAGAAGAATGGAAAAAAAAGAAATGGTAGGGTGGAAAGTTCCAAATGAGAAAACACTGTAAATCAAAGTTATTTTTTCATAAAAATGAAAGTTTTTCATTCATTTTATAATGTCTGTGTCCTGTAGAGCTATGCTTTTATGTACGGGATCAGCTAATACCATCAAAGTCCTTTGAGAGGAGGAAATGATTTAGCAAAACCTAATTGTTTTTCCATAATATTGATAAGCAAAGGTTTTTGTTATTAGGGTATTTCAGTCCATCATTTTAAGACATTAAGGTCTTTTAAAGCCCATCAATTTCTTGCTTAGGCCTACATGGCTATCATAAATATTTACTATGAATTTTCGCAAGACACAGTGACTATAAAGAATTAGCATAATTATTTTAAAAAAAGTTCTCGTGATATTTGGAGTCTACTACCTATTATCCTGGGATTTTTTTTTCTCCATCTGCAGTGTCTTACTGGTTCCACAAAGGCAGGGGAATTTGATTTGCTTGTTTGCTGCCGGTTCTGCAGAGCCTGGAATAATATCTGGCCTGCTAGGCTCTCATTGTGTTGCTAAACGAACAAATGAAAGGAATGCAGGCCTAGTAGCTGAATCAGACCTTGTACCTGAAGAGTGCTTAGGCAGAGCCCTCTTTGGGCTCTTATAAATAGTGCAGCTATTTAAAGTGATATTTTAATAGCATTTGGTATTTTATGCCACTTGATATTCTATACCACCAGAGGCATGGGGTTGTACTTTATTTCTTAAGGAATTGCAGGAACAGAAACAGTTCTTCATGTAGGGCTAGACCCCAAGAGATGAGCATTACTTCCATATTTTTAGGCCTGTTTCTTCAGATTTCAAAACCATGTATTTTTTAAGTGGCTCCATGACAGTATAGACATTAAAATGTGTATGTAAATGAACAAACCAGAATAGAATGCTCTTTCAAAACTTAATTTGGGAGTGATGAAATGGTCAGTAATTTTTCTTTATTAATCTCTGTTCGTGTAACCACAAATGGAGAGTCAGCATATCTCAAAGTGACCCTCCTGGGGGCCCCATCTGTGCCGTGTCCCCTTCTAGCTGGTAGCGTCTGCAGAACTTGGACGGGGCCAGCAGCAGGGCTCCACTCCTTGGCCACAATCACCGACTGAGGGTGGAAGGTGACCGAAACTGGGTGTATCTTCAGGATTTTTCAAACAAATAGATCTGAAAAGATGTTAATTCTAGAGGCTTGTGGCTAACTTTCCTGGGGTGGAAGGCCATCTTTCTCTGAAAAAACAGCAGAAGCGAGGCGCTGAGGAAAGCTGCAGTGCAGGATGGAGTGTGTCCTGGCCGGGCTCCAGGCTCTGGGGCCAGTCACCCCAGGGTCAGCTCCACTTCTGCCACAAACAGCCTTACCCTTCCATTCTGCCTTCCACTCTGTAAGGAAAAAGCCCAGCATCTTTCCAGTAAGCTACTTTTTTCTTTGTTCTAAGTGGTAGTTCTGTTCCTTGCAACCCAAAGCACCCTATTTCTATCATCCTAAATGCTTTGGAATGTGTTCACTTTGACACAAGAAAGCCCACATGTTTTTAATAAAATAGACTTGGGAAAGACCCTCCCCCTTTGGGACAGTCTATGTATTGTGCTTGATTTTTCCTTGCCTACAACATACCAATTAGCTGCAGATATTGTTGTGTTAATGTCAAGTGTCTTAGCCATAAAATAAATGAATTCAGACTTTTAACCAGAAAGTTAAGTGCCAGCAGCCTTCCCTTAGGCCAGGAAAAATGAGGAGCATCTGTCTTTTAGAAGCCTTACTCTTTGGAAGCTTATTCATGCAAAGTTCTTTACTGCACTCATGAGACTTTAGAATTGTTGTTAAATTCACCCCTATAGCCGAAAAACAGCCCTTGGGAATTTTCCTTTTTCAAAGAAGTTTAATACCTTGTCAGTCTGATAGCAAATTTTTCTTTTAAGAATGCTTTGTGTAAATTTCCCATATTTACCTTTCTTCCATTGAATCATAAGTTTACTTTCAGTTAAAAAAAAATATTTCATTAAGGCATCATTGATATACACTCTTATGAAGGTTTCAAAAGAAAATGTGGTTATTACATTCACCCTTATTATCAAGTCCCTCCCCATAACCCATTGCAGTCACTGCCCATCAGTGTAATAAGGTGTCACACAGTCCCTATTTGTCTTCTCTGAGCTCCACTGTCTTCTCCGTGACCCCACGCACACCATGTGCACCAATCATGATACCCCACAATCCCCTTCTCCCTCCCTCCCCACCCGCCCTCCCACACCCCTCCCCTTTGGTAACCGCTAGTCCCTTCTTGGAGTCTGTGAGTCTGCTGCTATTTTGTTCCTTCAGTTTTGCTTCGTTGTTATACTTTTCTTTATCTGTTCATCTATTGATGGGCACTTAGGTGGCTTCCATATCGTGGTTATTGTAAAGTGCTGCGATAAACATAGAGGTGCATATGTCTTTGAAATCTGAGAAGTTTTCTTTGGGTAAATTTCTAGGAATGGGATTCCTGGGTCAAATGGCATTTTACTTTCACTCTTATTTCATATTTTATGTGAAATATTTCAAAGAGGTTAGAGAACAATGTAGTGAATGCATACCTTCCTACTAACATAAAAATTGAAAATACAACTCATCTTTCTAGGCTATCCTGATGCTGAGGAAAAATTAAAGTCCATTAATAGTAACAAGTAGTGTTTTTTAAAAAAAATTGTTCCAACTGATGGAGTCTCACAAGGGTCTCCTTAATCATTACTGGGAATTATTGAAGGGTTACTATTGATCAGTCATTTGAACAGCATTGTGGAGTCCACGCTTCTCAGGTGGCTTCTGCTCCCTCCAGGAATGTCCGCTTCCAGCAGCTTCGGGGGGCATTGCAGGGCCCATCTGCAGCTGGCACTCTGCCCCTTGAGTCTGTCCTCAGAGCCCCCACCCAAGTTCTAGATGTAGGTGCAGACGTATTGATGCTGTCTTCCTTGGGCCTCTGGAACAGTAATGGTGGTCTGTGTTCTCCCTGGAAGCAGGAAGATCTCTCATCTCCTGTTGAGACACATGGATCCCAAGATAGCGTGGCCGTGTGCCTCAACATTTCATGGCTATTTGGAGAAACAGACCAATTGTGGGACGTAGAGTGTTAGGACCTCTGTCCCCCTCTGGGGCCCAGGCATTGTTACTGGGCTAAGTCTGGGTCCCAGCTCATCTCCGAGAATGGCCTTCTCCACAGGGCTGCCCTGTTTCTCAGTACACATATACCATTGGCCGACCAGCCCATCAGTCTGGCAAGCCAGTCTAGATCCCAGAAGCAGCATACATTAGTTCTAACTTGGCTTACTCTTCTAAGTAAAGACTGTTAGATTTATTCGAATTTCCATATGGGAAAATTGCCCAGGAGAAAATTAAATGACAGTAGTTTGTGATGTATGGTGTATCTGTATGCTTAGAGACAATATAGAATTTGCATATAATGATTATAAAAATTATGTAGCAACTTGGAAATATGCTCATATACTTTTAAGTGGAAAAATCAGGAGGCAGAATTATATGTATAATATAATTACAACTATTATTACTTATTATTTTTCTCACACAGGAGTGGTTATAGACCACATCAGCAGTGTTAGAGTGAGGACAATGAGCTATATCATAATAAAAGAATTTTCTTTTTAGCATGTTTATTATGCAAAGCAATAAAGTACTGAATATGCACTTTACTAAACTGTTGGAAAGTATTACATAACCTTACTGTTCTTTAAAACACAGTCCCTAAGCACAGTACTAAAGAATCTGTTTGTCCTTCTGATTATTGCAAGAATCTGGAATAAATAGAATACATTGTTTTTTTCCTTCTTTGTTCCTCTCAAACTTCATCCCTCCTCCCCTCCCTGCCTCCCTCTCTGTTTCTCTCTTTTTCACATACCACAAATGATTTGTTTGATAAATTCGGAAAGGAAGATTGGAAAAGAAATAATTCACCTTCTACCATACCATACTAATGCCTTTGTAAAGTTTAGACCCTTTCTATTAAGATTTACAAGAGTATATATTAGGGTCCCCAAAGAAGGAAGATGTCACATTCAAAGGTCTTGACTAGAGTCTAATAAAGGGATGATTTACAAAGATATGGGCAGGTGTCTGGAACTGGGGATGAAGGCTGAAGCATCCAGGAACTGACGGCTCTGGGAAGTCGTTGCCACCCCTAAGCTGACATAGCCAAGGGGAAGGAATGGTCCTGGAGCATGGTGAAGGCTACAGCCATGGAGGAAGGATGTGGCCTTAGAGAAACAGAAGAGCTGCTGAAACGGCATGGGAGGAGCAGAGGTACATGTCCTGGTGTCCCCCTGCTCCTATCCCTAATGGCCTGGCACTGTGTCCCATGGGCCAAAGCCAGGTGCAAGCCAAGAGGCCACAGTGGCCTGCTGCTGTCAGTGGGAGTTGGCATCTCTGGGAACAGCAGGGCAGAGCAAGGTGGAGAGTGGACTTAGAGAGGCAGGTGGAGAATGACCCGTACAAGGAGCCCCAAGCAATTCCATGTCTTGGCAGACAGCCACGTAGATACTGTTTCACTACAAGCTTACTGTTTTTGAAGCAGATGAAAAATGTAGGTCCTTTTTAGTCATTCTACCTTCTCCTGGGTGGGCCTGTGCTTTTGATATCTATGTGTTCTTCTGATGGAAATACCTACACCCTGTATGTGCAGTGACACTCGGGAGTCCTTGGTGTTCCTGCAAAAACCTGGACTGGGTGAGCTCTCAGCCCCTGGAATGGCTGCCACACTGGATCTCTTCCACACTCTCTGCCAGACCACATCTGTCTCCTGGTTCCATGCTGCTTTCTTCTTCCACGTTGTTGGAGCACATCGTCCAGCAGATTCCTTAGGAAGTCTTCATGAGAAGCTAAATTCTGAGACCTTTCATGTCAGAAAATGTCTAATCCTTAACAAATAGTTTGGCTAGGTGTAAAATTTTAGGTCAAGAAATATTTTGCCTCAGAACAGTTAAGGCGTTGCATAGTAGACTTCTCACACTTGTCTATTTCTTAAAATGTGTCTCTTTGTCAGGCTTTGGGTATTTCCTTAACCTTATCTTCTAATCTTCTCAATGCTACTTTTATTTTGGCCAACTTTTTTTTAACTTTTGTTCCTTTCTCATAGCATCATCATCTTTTTCTAGGCTGCCATGAATATACATATGTGCATATACAGGTGTATGTGTTTGTTGTTTTACTCTCTTGGGATATATATTAGAGCTGTGGCTTTTTTAGAAGTTTTGTTGTGTTTTCTGAATTATATTAATTCCTCCAGTTTCCATTTTTCTATTTATTTTGGTTTCTCTCTTTTGTCTTTTGTATGGTGATTGCCAGTAGCTTTTATTCAAGACAGAGGCATGAATTGATGATTCAGATTGCCGTGTATACCTACCGCGGACTGTTATCCAACTGTAAACATGAATGAAGTCCTGATTTATGCTGCGATGTGGATGAACCTCCAAAACATGCTAGTGAGAGAAGCCAGACACAAAAGGGCACACATTGTATGATTCCATGTATATGAAACATTCAGAATCAGTAAGTCCCTGGAGACAGAATGCAGACTGGTGGTTGTGAAGGGCTGGGAGAAGGGGAGAAAGGGCAGAAAGTGCCTGATGGATGAAGAGTTTTCCTTTGGAGTGATGGAACAGAGAGAACTAGAGAGAGATGGTGGTTGCACGGCAGATGTAGTAAATGCCTCTGAATCGTTCACTTTAAAATGGTTAATTTTATGTTATGTGACTATTACCTCAACAAATTATTTTTTTTAAGTTGACTGGGAGATCTGTGGATGTGGACGTGTGTGTGTCATGACAAGCAGTGGCCTTCATTTCTGGATGAGGAAGCAGAGAGCCTGCCACTCTGAGAAGGCCGCAACATTGGTGGGAGATGAAAGGATTTCCTCGGGCTTTTTACCCAGGAAACTGTTCTAATCTCCCACGTAAAGGGTGGTAGCCTGGTTCACTAAGTGCTGCTTGTATCTGAAGTCTGCATATAAAATTAAATTCCTTTCCTGCCATGTGCATCATTATATTCCTGCCCTGCATGAGGCTTCCCTGATCCTTAAGGCTTCCTCCTCAGTTTCCCCAGGGGCTAAGCCTTTGGTCTCCACAGGGCAGGCAAACAGTTTGCTTTCCCCCCCGGGGGCGAGGGAAGAGAATCTCCCAGTCTTCTCCCCCTTGCCTCGACTCTGCTGTCTGCCGCGTTGAGCTCCTCCAAGTCACCCCCTCTCCGTGGGTCGGCCCCGGCCCCCACCGTCCCGTGTAAGGGACCGGGGCTCCTTCTGTGGTACAGCTTCTCAGAGTGAGCTTGTGCTCCGTGTCCTGTTTCTTTGTCATTGGGGTTCATATTTTCATAAGTTTTTTCTTTATTATCATGTAATGCCAATGGAGAGGAGAGAAACCTGTCTGTGTTCAATACGCTGGTCTAACTAGAAACCTGTATTTTATTTTTGAAACCTTGTCAGGGGAAATTTAACCACATAATGAAAAGAATGCTGCTTAATTATCAGTTCTGAAGTGAGCTGCCTTCCTCAGCAACCTGATAAATGGCCGGATCCTGTGCCTGGTGTCCGACTGCTGAAATGGTGATGGGGTGCGCTAAGGCATGACACACAGGACATGGGGGGACCCACACTGAAGTGCTGGTTAGGGGCCAAGAGAATGACACTTCACCTCAGACTTCAAGCACAAATCGCCGAAATTAAACTAATATTTACATGTCTTGAGTGATTTTTTTGCAAAGTATCAATTCTCATAACTCTCCTTGAAGTAGGTGAAAATGAAATCAAAGAGTGTCTCCAGAGCCCTAGAACATCATGTGCTTCTATTACAGACTTCTCAGGTGCCACTGTCATCATTTATACCACTGACCACCCACTGCCACCCAATCCGCAGAGGAAGGAGTCCGCCTTATTCATCACAATCCACAAAGTAACTCAATGAATGATTCTACAATATATGGTGCTCCTGGTATAGCAATAATAGTGCAAATGGAATCTGCTGGTACATGTACATTTCATCGCAAGGACCCGAGATTTACTCATACTCTTTTACATAAGGTGGAGTTTGTTCTAGTGAATCTAATTCCAGGAAGAACTCTTTAAGACTCAACAAAAATTAGAAAGTTATCTTATGGTGGCTGTTTTTTTCAATGACCTCCATCTTGTCTCCATTTCTTGTGGGGGCCTCTTCCTACCTCCTCTGCAGGCCAGTTTCATTCTTTTCTTTCTGCTGACCTTGATTTGTTCACACCTCATGCTTGGGTACCTTTAAACAGTGGCCTCTACGGGGACTTCTAGCTTGGCTTCACATAGTTACTGAACTTCCCAGCTGGGGTCAGGCCCTCTCCAGGTCCACTGTGGGGCCGGGTGTGCAGGTGCTCTGCGTGTGGAGGGGGCCTGGTCCACTGTGGGGCCGGGTGTGCAGGTGCTCTGCGTGTGGAGGGGGCCTGGTCCACTGTGGGGCCGGGTCTGCCGGTGCTCTGCATGTGGAGGGGGCCTGGTCCACTGTGGGGCCGGGTCTGCAGGTGCTCTGCACGTGGAGGGGGCAAAGATAGCATTTCTGCTGAAGTGTACTGGACAGGTCCCCTCTCTGAAAGAGTTGATCGCTATTGTCTTTATTACTACTCCATATGTAAACTGCTTCATCCGGAGCTCAGTGGATGAAGTTCAGGGGCCGTGCGGCGCCCTTCAGAAGACTTTGGGAAGCCGAGGAGTGCTGGGCACGTGTCTTTCGGGCCATGCAGTCTGGTGCTGCTCTTACTGTGACCAAATAGAAGCACTCACCCCCATCAGAAATAGTAGTTTTTCTCTGTTTCAGTCACATTTCTTAAGTGGTCATTCAGACACTGGAAGCTTATAAAGAAATCAGCAAATAGAGTTTGGGAACATGGAGACTCTGTTGCCCTAAGGCTGGAGAGCCATGTGTGGAGAGAGGGACTGACAGGCCCCATCTCTGTGGTTCTCTAAGCCTGTCTACGTACAGAGGTGGCACATTGTAAACAGGAACTAGAAGAGAAGGCAGATTCTGAGAGAGTCACAAAACTGGTGTGGCAGAGAGCTGGAGAGCTGCTCAAGGAGTAAAGGTCATGTTTTATACAGAAACAGTGGTCCTGAGAGTTGTGCGATTAAAGTGGTTGTTTATTGTATCATTATTTATACAGGTCATCTGTGTGCTAGGCTGTCTCTGAGAAACGGTGATTCATTGCAAGGACAGGCACGGACTGGAACGAGAAGCCTATCTGGGCTCTGAAGCAGCACTAGGAAATCAACTTCCAATTTCTTCTCTGTGATGGGCAGCCTGATCTGCTTCCGTGCTCTCTGTATTTCCTTGCCTTCAGGCCCCTCTGTCAAGGGGATCCAATTCCCATTCTGACTCAGGGTAGAGCTCTTGAGCTCCCAATTTTGGTGCATTCAATTTCCTATAGCCAGGATGGAACTGGTTTTATAGAAGGTACATCTGTGCTTTCCTCCAGTGCGGGTCACAGAGGTCAGGGCAAGAAACGGGGCTGATGATGCTTAACGAATTCCCGGTGTGATCAGAGGTTGCTATCGTTGATTTCTCAGTCCTCCAGCCAGCGGCAAGCTGCCCAGCGTGCCCCTCTGGGTGCTAGTGAGGTGCTGGGTGGCTCTCATAGCTTTTCTGGGAGACCCAGGGCTGAGGGCAGCCAAGGCTGGTTGGAGGACCTGCCAAGCCTTGCAGAGGGGCTTCCCCTCTCTTGGAATGCTCCCTAGAAGAGAAATTTTTGAGTAGACTCTGAAACCTAAATGGTCATTTATACTGTGGAAGAGAGCAGAGAAGCCTTTACAGGTAGGGGCTTAGGTAAGATCTGACATGAGAAAAGGAGGTCATGGTGACCTCACAGCTTAATGACACTTGTCTCAAAAAAGTGGCCCTAAAACTTTAAAAAACTAGAACCTGCTTGAATTTTATGCTTAATAAATGTTGTTCTGTCAGTTCCTTGACTTTAAAAGAAAGTTGCATTAGCCAGAGATGTGCCTTTAGATATAAGTTTAAATAAAGCACCTCTAAAGACTAAAATTCTATGTAATTTTGCATAAATGTAGCTATTTTGTCATACTACAGTTTTCTGCTTTGCTCCTTATGTCTACAATTTTGCTGTTTGTCATGGATTTGGGTAGTTTATTCCAGTGCAAGCTTAGCCACATTTGTAGGGTGCAGATGGTAATTATTCTCTGCCCAAAACCAGACAAGATGCCCCAAGTACTCGGTTTGATGACCCTAGGAAAATTTTTAGCAAAGAAAATAAGGAATGCTTTTCAAATCTGGGCACAAACACAGAGGCAAAAGTAGTTTCAAAAGGACACTTTTATTTCTGCTTCTGTTCTACGTTTTCTATTTCTCTATCCGGTTTATTGGTGAGAATTTGAGCATGTTGACAGGAGCATTTCTGAGAAGGCTGAGATTACAATAAAGTCTCAGGGGCTAATATGTTTTTTAATATAATTTATTTTATAATCATTAATCTACAATTACATGTGCAATATTATGATTAATAAACTACCCCTTCATCAGATCCCCCCCGACCAACCCCATTACAGTCACTATCCATCAGCATAGTGAGATGCTATAGAATCACTACTTGTCTTCTCTGAGTTGTACAGCTCTCCCCGTGTCCCCCAACATTACATCTGCTAATCGTAATGCCCCTTTTTCCCTCTTATCCCTCCCTGCCCACCCATTTTCTCCAGTCCCTTTCCCTTTGGTAACTATTAGTCCGTTTTGGGTTCTGTGAGTCTGCTGCTGTTTTGTTCCTTCAGTATTTTTTCTTTGTTCTTATACTCCACATATGAGTGAAATCATTTGATATTGTCTTTTTGGGCTTGGCTTATTTCACTGAGCATAATACCCTCTAGCTCCATCCATGTTGTTGCAAATGGTAGGATATGTTTTCTTCTTATGGCTGAATAATATTCCATTGTGTATATGTACCACATCTTTATCCATTCATCTACTGATGGACACTTAGGTTGCTTCCATTTCTTGGCTATTGTAAATAGTGCTGCCATAAACATAGGGGTGCATCTGTCTTTTTCAAATTCGGCTGCTGCATTCTTAGGGTAAATTCCTAGGAGCAGAATTCCTGGGTCAAATGGTATTTCTATTTTGAGTTTTTTGAGGAACCTCCATACTGCTTTCCACAATGGTTGAACTAACTTGCATTCCCACCAGTAGTGTAGAAGGGTTCTCTTTTCTCCACATCCTCGCCAACATTTGTTGTTGTTTGTATTTTGGATGTTGGCCATCCTCACTGGTGTGAGGTGATATCTCATTGTGGTTTTAATCTGCATTTCTCTGATGATTAGCGATGTGGAGCATCTTTTCATGTGCCTGTTGGCCATCTGAATTTCTTCTTTAGAGAAGTGTCTATTCAGGTCTCTGCCCATTTCTTAATTGGATTATTTGCTTTCTGTTTGTTAAGGTGCATGAATTCTTTATATATTTTGGATGTCAACCCTTTATTAGATACGTTTTTTATGAATATATTCTCCCATACTGTAGGATGTCTTTTTGTTCTACTGATGGTGTCCTTTGCTGTACAGAAGCTTTTCAGCTTGATATAGTCCCACTTGTTCATTTTTGCTTTTGTTTCCCTTGCCCGGGGAGATATGTTCATGAAGAAGTTGCTCATGTTTATGTCCAAGAGATTTTTGCCTATGTTTTTTTCTTAGAGTTTTATGGTTTCATGACTTACATTGAGGTCTTTGATCCACCTTGAGTTTACCTTTGTGTATGGGTCTAGACAGTAGTCCAGTTTCATTCTCTTACATGTAGCTGTCCAGTTTTTCCAATACCAAGTGCTGAAGAGGCTGTCATCTCCCCATTGTATATCCAAGGCTCCTTTATCAAATATTAATTGACTGTATATGTTTAGGTTGATGTTTGGATTTTCTATTCTGTTCCACTGGTCTGTGGGTCTGTTTTTGTGCCAATACCAAATTGTCTTGATTACTGTGGCTTTGTAGTAGAGCTTGAAGTCAGGGATCATAATTCCCCCTGTTTTATTCCTCCTTCTCAGGATTGCTTTGGCTATTCGGGTCTTTTGTGGTTCCATATTAATTTTAGAATTATTTGTTCCACTTCATTGAAGAAAGCTGTTGGTAGTTTGATAGGAATTGCATTGAATCTGTAGATTGCTTTAGGTAGTATAGCATTTTGACAATATTTATTCTTCCTAGCCAAGAGCATGGGATGCATTTCCATTTGTTAGTGTCCTCTTTAATTTCTCTTAGGAGTGTCTTGTAGTTTTCAGAGTACAGGTCTTTCACTTCCTTCGTTAGGTTTATTCCCAGGTATTTTATTCTTTTTGATGCAATTGTGAATGGAATTGTCTTTCTGATTTCTCTTTCTGTTAGCTCATCATTAGTGTATAGGAAAGCAACAGATTTCTGTGTGTTAATTTTGTATCCTGCAACTTTGCTGAATTCAGATATTAGTTCTAGTAGTTTTGGAATGGAGTCTTTAGGGTTTTTTATGTACAGTATCATGTCATCTGCAAATACTGACAATTTGACTTCTTCTTTACCAATCTGGATGCCTTGTATGTCTTTGTTTTGTCTGATTGCTGTGGCTAGGACCTCCAGTACTATGTTGAATAACAGTGGAGAGAGTGGGCATCCCTGTCTTGTTCCCGATCTTAGATGAAAAGCTTTCAGCGTCTCACCATTAAGTATGATGTTAGCTGTGGGTTTGTCATATATAGCCTTTATGATGTTGAGGTACTTGCCTTCTATACCCATTTTGTTGAGAGTTTTAATCAGGAATGGATGCTGAATTTTCTCAAATGCTTTTTCAGCATCTATGGAGATGATCATGTGGTTTTTGTTCTTCTTTTTGTTGATGTGGTGGATGATGTTGATGGATTTTCGAATGTTGTACCATCCTTGCATCCCTGGGATGAATCCCACTTGATCATGGTGTATGATCCTCTTGATGTATTTTTGAATTCGGTTTGCTAGTATTTTGTTGAGTATTTTTGCGTCTATGTTCATCAGGGATATTGTTCTGTAATTTTCTTTTTTGGTGAGGTCTTTTCCTGGTTTTGGTATTAGAGTGATGCTGGCTTCATAGAATGAGTTTGGAAGTATTCCCTCCTCTTCTATTTTTTGGAAAACTTTAAGGACAATTGGTGTTATTTCTTCTCTATATGTCTGGTGGAATTCAGAGGTGAATCCGTCAGGCCCGGGGGTTTTGTTCTTGGGTAGTGTTTTGATTACCAGCTCAATTTCGTTGCTGGTGATTGGTCTGTTTAGTTTTTCTGTTTCTTGCTTGGTTAGTCTTGGAAGGTTGTATTTTTCTAAGAAGTTGTCCATTTCTTCTATGTTTTCCAGCTTGTTAGCATATAGATTCTCATAATATTCTCTTATGATTCTTTGTATTTCTGTGGGGTCCGCTGTTATTTTTCCTTTCTCATTTCTCATTGTGTTTATGTGTGTAGATTCTCTTTTCCTCTTAATGAGTCTGGCTAGGGGTTTATCTATTTTGTTTATTTTTCCAAAGAACCAGCTCTTGGTTTCATTGATTTTTCCTATATTTTTATTCTTCTCAATTTTATTTATTTCTTCTCTAATCTTTATTATGTCCCTCCTTCTTGTGACTTTGGGCCTCATTTGTTCTTCTTTTTCCAATTTCAGTAATTGTGTCTTTAGACTATTCATTTGGGAATGTTCTTCCTTCTTTAAATAGGCCTGGATTGCAATATACTTTCCTCTTAGAACTGCCTTTGCTGCGTCCCACAGAAGTTGTGGCTTTGTGTTGTTGTTGTCATTAGTCTCCTTATATTCTTTGATTTCTGTTTTGATTTGGTCGTTAACCCATTGATTAATTAGGAGAGCGTTGTTAAGTCTCCATGTATTTGTGAGCCTTTTTGATTTTTTTCTAAAATTTATTTCTAGTTTTATACCTTGGTGATCTGAGAAGTTGGTTGGTAGGATTTCAACATTTTTGAAATTACTGAGGTTCTTTTTGTGGCCTAGTACGTAGTCTATTCTGGAAAATGTTCCATGTGCACTTGAGAAGAATGTGTATCCTGATGCTTTTGGGTGTAGAGTTCTGTAGATGTCTGTTAGGTCCATCTGTTCTAGTGTGTTGTTCAGTGCCTCTGTGTCTTTACTTATTTTCTGTCTGGTTGATCTGTCCTCTGGAGTGAGTGGTGTGTTGAAGTCTCCTAAAGTGAATGCATTGCTGTCTATTTCCTCCTTTAATTCTGTTAGTATCTGTCTCACATATGCTGGCACTCCTGTGTTGGGTGCATATATATTTATAATGGTTATATCTTCTTGTTGGACTGACCCCTTTATCATTATGTAATGTCCTTCTTTATCTCTTGCTACTTTCTTCGTTTTGAAGTCTATTTTGTCTGGTACAAGTAGTGTAACACCTGCTTTTTTCTCTTTGTTGTTTGCATGAAATATCTTTTTCCATCCCTTCACTTTTAGTCTGTGTATATCTTTGGATTTGAGGTGAGTTTCTTGTAGGCAGCATATAGATGGGTCTTGCTTTTTTATCCATTTTGTTTCTCTGTGTCTTTTGATTGGTGCATTCAGTCCATCTACATTTAGGGTGATTATTGATAGATATGTACTTATTGCCATTGCTGGCTTTAGATTCGTGGTTACCAAGGGTTCAAGGGTTGCTTCTTTACTATCTAACAATCTAACTTAACTTTCTTGTTAAGTTATTGTAAACACAGTCTGATGTTTCTTTCTCTCCCTTCTTATTCCTCCTCCTCCTTTCTTTCTATACTAGGTGTTTTATTCTTTGCCTTTATTAGTATTTGGATGGTCTTCTTTCTTTGCTATGATTTTATTTTCTCTGGTGACATCTTTTTAGCCTTAGGTGTGCTTCCATCTAGAGCAGTCCATTTAAGATATCCTGTAGTGGTGGTTTATGAGAGGCAAACTCTCTCAACTTTCGTTTGCCTGGAAATTGTTTAATCCCTCCATCATATTTAAATGATAATAGTGCTGGATACAATATTCTTGGTTCGAGGCCCTTATGTTTCATAATGTTAAATATATCATGCCGTTGTCTTCTGGCCTCTAAGGTTTCTGTTGAGAAGTCTGATGATAGTCTGATGGGTTTTCCTTTGTAGGTGATCTTTTTTCTCTCTCTAGCTGCCTTTAATACCCTGTCTTTATCCTTTATCTTTAGCATCTTAATTATTATGTGTCTTGGTGTTGTCTTCCTTGGGTCCCTTGTGTTGGGAGATCTGTGGGCTTCGGTGGACTGCGACACTATTTCTTTCCCCAGTGAGGGAAAGTTTTCAGCAATTATTTCTTCAAAGACACTTTCTATCCCTTTTTCTCTCTCTTCTTCCTTTGGTACTCCTATAATGCGAATATTGTTCTGTTTGGATTGGTCACACAGTTCTCTTAATATTCTTTCATTCCTAGAAATCCTTTTATCTCTTTCTGCCTCAGCTGCTCTTTATTTCTGTTCTCTGATTTCTATTCCATTAACAGTCTCTTGCATCTCATACAGTCTGCTGTTAAGCCCGTCGATCGCTATTCTGATTTCTGCGTTGTCTTTCCTCACTTCCCTCACTTCCTCCCTCAGCTTTTGCAAATTTCTCTGTAGGTCCATCAGCATGGTTATGACTTTTATTCTGAATTATTTTTCAGGAAGACTGTGCATTTCCATCCCTTCAGGCTCCCTCTCTGGTGTCGTCTGGTTGATTTTGGTCTGAACAATATTCCTCTGTCTTTTCATGGCTATAGAATTGGTCACCGGTAGTTGCCACGTATGTCAGCTGGGCTGTTTAAGACTTTAAAAAGAGAAAAAAAAAAGAGAAAAAAAAATAAAAAAGAAGAACAAACAAAGAAAGAAAAAATAGAAAAAAGAAAGAAAAGAAAAAAAGAAAAAAACAAAAAAAACGCCCACTGGACGTAGATTCTGTGGGAATGCTGTAGGTGGCGCTATTGCCCCACTATTCCACAGCTGTGGCTGCGCCGCTCCGCAGGGCCCTTTATCGCTCTGGCAGGGGTGGGATCAAATAGGAGGCTGTTGATCTCAGTGAGAAGTGTAAGTATGGCTACGCTTCCTCAGTCGCCAGCTAAGGCGTCTGAAATTCCCCAGGACTCCCAGCCTGCTGGGCTGAGTGTGCTGGGGTGATCCGGCTCCTCCCCTGGGCTCCTGTCTCTTTAAGACCGCGGAAGAAAGCACGCGCTTTTTTTTTTCCTTCCCGGGAGCCAGCTGCAAGCACCCTGGCACGTTCCCCACTCAGATCCTGCCCCTCTGTCTCTCCAATCTCCGCTGCACTGCGCAATGTGGGTCAGCGCTCCCCGCGCAGATCACCGGGGCTGGCTACTTCGCGGGGTGTGCTTCCACTCCCTCCCGGCTCTGAATCCTCTCCTCCCGCCGGTGCGCTGGGGTGGGGGAGGGCTCGGGTCCCGCCGGGTCGCGGCTCCGTATCTTACCCGCCTCTTGGGGTGCCGAGTCCTCTCGGGTGTAGCTGCACGCTGTGCGCTTTCCTGTGTATTCTCGTCTCTCTTTTAGGAATAGATGTATTTGCTGTGTTTTTGTAGATAAATATAGTGTTGGGAGGAGATTTCTGCCGCCCTGGTCACGCCGCCATCTTCCTCCGGCTCGCTAATATGTTTTTGATTACAACTCTTTGAAGAGCCTATCTTTAGGAAACACTTCTTCTCTTGTCTCTTCAAATAAAAGATCATGCAGAATGTCACTCTGAAGTCCTAATGGTCTTGTTGCATTTTTTCTTATTTCCTTCCCATCACACATGAAAATTTATATTTTGAACTTTCTACACTTTTTGTGTAAAATATTATTCATGCACTAAGCTCCTCGGAGTCAGAAAAGCTGACCTTATTCTATGAACATTGTTGTACGAACTGTGTTATAAGTGTAGCACTGGGCTGTGGACCAGGGAGATCATAAACGAAATGTGGGATCAAGTCCATGCTTCCCATGACATACACTGCAGTTAAGCAGAAGGAGTGCAGCAGTATTTTGACATTTTCTTTTAAAATAGATAAACTTAACTCTCTAGAAGTCAGAGGCCTACATAAAAATATTAAGAGATTAAAAGCACAAACAATATATAAATGTGGAAAATGTTGTGTAGGTGGCTTGTAGGAAACATTTAGGCAAACCCATGCTTACCTAGAGCCTTAGAGCTTCACAGTGAGCACCGTGCTATCCCTGAGAACACAGGATCACCATTATTTATGCCATGGACACACAGACATTTGAGGCATTGGGGTAAAAGTTACAGACAATTCCCAAATACTCCTAACTAGCACATGACACTCTTTCTTCCTTATAAAGTGTGGAATGACTAACACTAGCCCTGCAGTGATGCTCTGCAACTTCTTTATTTTTAAATTCATGTGTGTGTATGAGTCACATGCACTAGGATTTAGAGAATGTTTATCACTTACAAAGTTGTATTTCTGCTTCAACTCAAACATGCAATTACCCCAAACCTGAAATGAATAGGACCAACGGAAGGGAGAAAGAACATCCAGCTTGCCTCCTCAGCCCACACCACAAATGACCAGCTCTTTGAAATGGGCTACTGACAGCTTCGAGACCTGCAGGGAAGCCCAGATATCTGAATAGCATTGCTGTTGGGCATGAAGAGGGTTTCTTGGTGGATAAGAGGAGGGAGGCGATCTCAGTCTGTTTCCGTCTTGATGTGAGGAGGGGAGGGCCCGAGCCATGAAATGTGGGTGAGAAGATTGCCTGCCATGCTCTCTGAGTTTTCAAAGTAAATCTACATGTAAAACATATTTTTAGACTCTTTCAGAGGTAAGTAGAGCCTCACATTTTTTTTTTCTTCAAGCCTCTGTTATGGCCACTTATTCCAAAGTGAGGGAACCCAGTCAGGAGCCTCAAACTCTGTGGCTCTCTGCTGAGATTAAAAACCAAACTTGTTCACACTGTGAGAAACAGATCTGTGGTAACAGAAATGAGTGTTGGCGATTCATAGGAAGATAGACTTGCTCCTGCCTTGGCTTTCCCTACACAAGTAGTGAACCTGCTGAAAGCACAGCTGGAGACAAGACTCCACTCTGAGCAGGAGGCTCTAACATGACACCCTTGGAAATATTTGAAAAGCAAATGATCTCACTACAGTTGGTATTAGTCTTTCAGGTATAATCACTGAAAAATGCCTCATGGTATGACTTATGCAGTTTGTGTTTTTATTACTATGGGGTGTGTTTCAATTTTCTGCAAGCCAATTTCAGCCTCTAGACCAATGCCATAACCTCAAACCTGGAATAATCAAAGTGGGAATTTCCCTGTTGCTTGGCACTGAGCTCTACTCATTAGCTGTTGATGAGGCAGAAGTTGTAGAGCCAAGTCCCACGTGGACCAGTTGGCTTTTAAAGACACAGAGTGAATTCCCATCTCTAGGCAGCATTAGGCAGAGGTCTATCATCGGACACAATCTGATCTTGAGGAAAGAGTGTGGGTATTAAGTGTTCTGTACTATAGGTAGTCCACACCTATAAATAGAAAAAAAAAACACCAAATATGGCCTACTCTCTAGAGTATCCCTAGCATCCTGTTCATAGACTTAACAACATTTCCCTTTTTTGTGGAGAAGAAAATCTCCCATTTTCCCATTTCATAATACAGTGCCTAAACAATAAAGAGTTCTATGGAAAGCAAGATACATAAATTAGTTTATCCAGTCATCTACCCAACATCCATCCATCCATCCATCCATCCATCCATCCATCCATCCATCCATCCATCCATCCATCTATCCAGGCTTCTAATATACTTTCTGAGGGTATAGTTAACCCTTGCTGCATTAATGTTGTCTTTGCTGACTCTAAAATCCTTTCAGATCTGGCTTCCCATCCACCTACTGTCCCCATATTGCTCTCTCAAAGGTTACCTCCATTTCAACGTCTGTTCTCAATCCCCACCTCTGGGACAGAAAGCTCCAGAAGTGAGCCATCTGCCTATAGCCCTGGCTCTATGCCAGCCAGGAGAGAAGGCGTGAAAACTCTTGTCCTTTCCCCATTCCCAGGAGGTGAGCTGTTCCAGGGCGGTACTTGAGCAAATAACCACAAGCACTCTCCCCCAAACACTTCTTGACTTCCATGACTCTGACCACCGTGGTTCCCCTTCAGCCTGATGATCCTTTCAAAGACTAGGCTCCATAATTTGTGGGGCACAGTGCAAAATAAAAATATAGCTCCCTTGTTCAAAAAGTAGGAAAAAGCGCCATGAGAGACACTCGAATATAAAATCTTTGCCCTTCCCCTGCAGTTTCTCTCTTCACTGTTATGGTGTATTTTTATTTGCTATTTAATGTCATTCTAAGTAAAGAAAAAGTAAATTTTAAGTTACTAGCATAAATTTTTAGCATTTATTTTTGTACCATCCACCAATTTTTAATGCAAATTTAAGAGCATTTAGCTTTTATGTAGAATTTTAATGCAGAAAAAGGATAAAAAAAGACCATTCATGTTTCTTAGAATGCCATCGATATCTTTAAAACCAGCAAATTCTGGTTTGAGCGGAAATCATGGCCCTTGGTGCTTTACGCCTTCCTCCTGGGCTCCTGACTCAGTCGAAGATTATGTCATATTCACCGTGGGCCTTGCTGAACCCCCATGTCCTGGGCGCCGGAACCCCGTGCTCAGGAGCCGGAGAATGTGGCAGGTGAGTGGGAAGGGCGGTGGCGGGCGCATGGCGGATGCTTCCTCTCCTTACTCTCACATTCCATTGCCCCATCCAAAACTTCAGTTACAAAACGAAAGTTCAGGGATCAAATTATTAAGAATCTCAAGACTGTAGTAATAGAGCGTCTCACCAGGCTTGGAGCCGTCCTGAGCTTAGGGTCTTGTGAGGCGGTCCTGCTTGCACACCTATGAGGCTCTTCCAGGCCTCTGTCCGGGTTCTCCGTTTCATCCTAACAAGTGTCATGTGTAATTTTGCCATCCTCTGTTTTTAGATTTTATTCACCCTTATAATTCAATTTACACCTCGCTGTCTCTAGCTCTCAGCTTTTCCTCAGGCTGTGAATATCCAAAGTGCTTGCCAAACACATCCCAGCACACAACACATCTAAAATAAAATCCATTATTTCCCACCCAAGCTCTTCCTCCCTAGTTCAATTACTGAAATAAAAATTCAGTAACGCAGTCCACAGTCTGCACAAAGCTGATAACGTGGTAGTCGCTCAATACACTGCTGGTTTGTTGCTCATATTAAGTATCTGCTTCCAGGTGTGAATTTGCAGGATTCAGTCTCACTCATTCAGAATTGTGCTGCCTGTAGATGACGCACATCTTTATTTCTTTTCTCTTCTACTTTTAAAATTATTCTCATAATAGGTCTTCAAGGCACTGTACAGAAGCAAGGAATTAATATAAAGCTTAACCATCCATTTCTATTTAACGCTAACCAAAACCTTTTAACAAGACGGATGTTGATGTTAATAGTTAAAATGGATACTGGATGTTGGAGTAGTCTGCGCTTACACATGCTCATGACTTTGCCAGCCAGTCATTCCCAAATTAGCTGCTTCATGTCATCTCTTCCTTTTCCCGATTTTTATGTATACGTAGTTTTAAAAAAGTCTTCCAGTGGGCCTCCAACTTAGTCCCCTTAAAAGCCACATTGGCTACTGTCCTGTTATTTGTATTCTTCTTTGTTGCATGAATTGTAATTGGATGGACTTTAATTATGGTGTCTTGATATTTCCAGTGCCTCCCACTACTGGTTAGGACATAAGTACAATGGCAGTATTTTGTGTTGTTTTTCTGGCACTTTCAGTTCAGACTAGAACCCAGGAAACATTCAAGTGTGTTTAAAACGACACCACCAAGCAAAAAAAAAAAAAAAAGATAAACAGAACTAATCAAGGAAGGTGGGAGTTTGGATTATTGCAAACCTCATTATGGTATTTGGTTTATGTTTGAGGTTCAAATCAGTTCTTGTTTTTTTGGGACCCCTAAGCCAGTTCCTAAAGCCATCTCTGCTTAGGTTTGGCATGTGGAAAGGCTAACTGCCTTCTTGTCTGACTGGGGCTCATTTAGTTGTTAACTGCCTGCATCACCGAGGTACAATTTTTACTTATTTCACATGACCAAGGCACTGGAAATAATGTGCTACTTGTATAATAAATCCAAAGAAAGGCTAAAATAACATGTGGCTTCCAAACGTGGCCCACAGAGCTGTTAGGCACAAGAAATAGGAAGCCAGCTGAGAATTTAGTATCAACCTCGCCATCCAAATCTACATTCTGGAAGAATTTAAAGTGCCAGTTTCTTGTGAAATTTGAAAGTAAAATTTTAAGTAAGCCTTACTTCTAGGTTGTTTTAATATGTATTTCATTTATGGTACATTCTAGTAATCCTCTAATTTGGAGTTACCCCAAACTATTTCTTTAAAGAGCCTTAACAGTTCTGTGACTTTTTTTTTTAAATTTTTATTAAGGTATTATTGATATACACTCTTCTGAAGGATTCACATGAAAAAACAATGTGGTTACTATATTTACCCATATTATTAAGTCCCCCCCATAACCCAATGCAGTCACTGTCCATCAGTGTAGGAAGATGCCACAGATTCACTATTTGCCTTCTCTGTGCTACACTGTTTTCCTGGTGACCCCCCACACCATGTGTACTAAACATAATACCCCTCAATCCCCTTCTCCCTCCTTCCACACCCACCCTCCCACACCCCTCCCATTTGGTAACCAGTGTCTTTGGAGTCACCAAGTCTGCCGCTACTCTGTTCCTTCAGTTTTTTTTTAAGATTTGCTATTTTTTATTAGTTGGTATATTAAATATTTAGTGCATTATCATTTTACATTAATATTTAACAAAGGCCCACTAATTGAAAGGGTTTTATTTTATTTTATTTTTTTAAGTTTATTTTGATATCATTAATCTACAATTAAATGAGCAATATTATGATGATTACACTACCCCCTTCATCAGGTCCCCCCCATCAACCCCATTACAGTCACTGTCCATCAGTGTAGTGAGATGCTATAGAGTCACTACTTGTCTTCTCTGCATTGTACAGCCCTCCCCGTGCCCCCCTAACATTACATTTGCTAATCGTAATGCCCCCTTTTCCCCCTTGTCCCTCCCTTCCCACCCAACCTCCCCAGTCCCTTTCCCTTTGGTAACTATTAGTCCGTTCTTGGGTTCTGTGAGTCTGCTGCTGTTTTGTTCCTTCAGGTTTTTTTTCTTAGTTCTTATACTCCACATATGAGTGAAATCATTTGGTACTTGTCTTTTTGGGCTTGGCTTATTTCACTGAGCATAATACCCTCTAGCTCCATCCATGTTGTTGCAAATGGTAGGACTTGTTTTCTTCTTATGGCTGAATAATATTCCATTGTGTATATGTACCATATCTACTTTATCCATTCATCTACTGATGGACACTTAGGTTGCTTCCATGTCTTGGCTATTGTAAATAGTGCTGAGATAAACATAGGGGTGCATATGTCTTTTTGAAACTGGGCTGCTGCTTTCTTAGGGTAAATTCCAAGGAGTGGGATTCCTGGGTCAAATGGTATTTCTATTTTGAGTCTTTTGAGGAACCTCCATACTGCTTTCCACAATGGTTGAACTAACTTGCATTCCCACCAGTAGTGTAGAAGGGTTCTCTTTTCTCCACATCCTCGCCAACATTTGTTGTTGTTTGTGTTTTGGATGCTGGCCATCCTCACTGGTGTGAGGTGATATCTCATTGTGGTTTTAATCTGCATTTCTCTGATGATTAGTGATGTGGAACATCTTTTCATGTGCCTGTTGGCCATCTGAGTTTCTTCTTTGGAGATATGTCTATTCATGTCTCTGCCCATTTCTTAATTGGATTATTTACTTTATGTTTGCTGAGGTGCATGAGCTCTTTACATATTTTGGATGTCAACCCCTTATTGGATATGTCATTTATGAATATATTCTCCCATACTGTAGGATGTCTTTTTGTTCTACCGATGGTGTCCGTTGCTGTACAGAAGCTTTTCAGCTTGATATAGTCCCACTTGTTTATTTTTGCTTTTGTTTCTTTGCCCAGTGACATATGTTCATAAAGAAGTCGCTCATGTTAATGTCCAAGAAATTTTTCCTATGTTTGTTTCTAAGAGTTTTATGGTTTCATGACTTACATTTAGGTCTTTGATCCACCTTGAGTTTACCTTTGTGTATGGGGTTAGACAGTAGTCCAGTTTCATTCTCCTACATGTAGCTGTCCAGTTTTTCCAACACCAGCTGCTGAAGAGGCTGTCATCTCCCCATTGTATATCCAAGGCTCCTTTATCAAATATTAATTGATTGTATATGTTTGGGTTAATGTTTGGATTTTCTATTCTGTTCCACTGGTCTTTGGGTCTGTTTTTGTGCGAATACCAAATTGTCTTGATTACTGTGGTTTTGTTGTAGAGCTTGAAGTCAGGGAGCGTAATTCCCACTGTTTTATTCCTCTTTCTCTGGCTATTCATGGTCTTTTGTGGTTCCATATGAATTTTAGAATTATTTGTTCCAGTTCATTGAAGAAAGCTGTTGGTATTTTGATAGGGATTGCGTTGAATCTATAGATTGCTTTAGGTAGTATATCCATTTTGAGAATATTTATTCTATCTAGCCACGAGCATAGGCTGAATTTCCATTTGTTAGTATCCTGTTTAATTTCTCTTAGGAGTGTCTTGTAGTTTTCAGAGTACAGGTGTTCCACATCCTTCGTTAGGTTTTTTCCTAGGTATTTTATTCTTTTGGATGCAATTGTGAATGGAATTGTTTGCCTGATTTCTCTTTCTGTTAGCTCATCTTTAGTGTGTAGCAATGCAACAGATTTCTGCATGTTAATTTTGTATCCTGCAACTTTGCTGAATTCAGATATTCGTTCTAGTAGTTTTGGAGTGGAGTTTTTTGGGTTTTTTATGTTCAATATCGTGTCATCTGCAAATAGTGACAATATGACTTTTTCTTTACCTATCCGGATGCCTTGTATTTCTTTGTGTTGTCTGATTGCTGTGGCTAGCACCTTCAGTACTATGTTGAGTAACAGGAGAGAGTGGGCATCCCTGTCTTGTTCCCGATCTTAGATGAAAAGCTTTTAGCTTCTCGCCGTTAAGTATGATGTTAGCTGTGGATTTGTCATATATGGCCTTTATGATGTTGAGGTACTTGCCGTCTATACCCATTATGTTGAGAGTTTTAATCATGAATGGATGCTGAATTTTGTCAAATGCTTTTTCAGCATCTATGGAGATGATCATGTGGTTTTTGTTCTTCTTTTTGTTGATGTGGTGGATGATGTTGATGGATTTTCAAATGTTGTACCATCCTTGCATCCCTGAGATGAATCCCACTTGATTATGGTTTATGATCCTCTTGATGTATTTTTGAATTTAGTTTGATAATATTTTGTTGAGTATTTTCACATCTACGTTCATCAGGGATATTGGTCTGTAATTTTCTTTTTTGGTGAGGTCTTTGCCCGGTTTTGGTATTAGAGTGATGCTGGCTTCATAGAATGAGTTTGGAAGTATTCCCTTCTCTTCTATATTTTTGAAAACTTTAAGGAGAATGGGTATTATTTCTTCTCTTTATGTCTGGTAAAATTCAGAGGTGAATCCATCTGGCCTGGGGATTTTGTTCTTGGGTAGTGTTTTGATTACTGCTTCAATTTCGTTGCTGGTCTCTGGTCTGTTTAGTTTTTCTGTTTCTTCCTTGGTCTGTCTTGGAAGGTTGTATTTTTCTAAGAAGTTGTCCATTTCTTCTATGTTTTCCAGCTTCTTAGCATACAGATTCTCATACTAATCTCTTATAATTCTTTGTGTTACTGTGGCATCCATAGTGATTTTTCCTTTCTCATTTCTGATACTGTTTATGAGTGTAGATTCTCTTTTTCTCTTAATGAGTCTGGCTAGGGGTTCATCTATTTTGTTTATTTTTTCAAAGAACCAGTTCTTGGTTTCATTGATTTTTTTCTATTGTTTTATTCTTCTCAATTTTGTTTATTTCTTCTCTGATCTTTATTATTTCCCTCCTTCTTGTGACTTTGGGCCTCATTTGTTATTCTTTTCCAATTTCAATAATTGTGTCTTTAGACTGTTCATTTGGGATTGTTCTTCCTTCTTTCAATAGGCCTGGATGGCAATATACTTTCCTCTTAGAACTGCCTTTGCTGCATCCCACAGAATTTGTGGTTTTGTGTTATTGTTGTTATTAGTCTCTATATATTGTTAGATCTCTGTTTTAATTTGGTCATTTATCCTTTGATTATTTAGGAGCATGTTGTTAAGTCTCCATGTATTTGTGAGCCTTTTTGTTTTCTTTCTAAAATTTATTTCTAGTTTTATACCTTTGTGATCTGAGGAGTTGGTTGGTAGAATTTCAATATTTTTGAATTTACTGAGGTTCTTTTTGTGGCCTAGTATGTGATCTATTCTGGAAAATGTTCCATGTGCACTTGAGGAGAATGTGTATCCTGCTGCTTTTGGGTGTAGAGTTCTGTAGATATCTGTTAGGTCCATCTGTTCTAGTGTGTTGTTCAGTGCCTCTGTGTCTTTACTTATTTTCTGTCTTGTTGATCTGTCCTTTGCAGTGAGTGGTGTGTTGAAGTCTCCTAAAATGCATGCATTGCTGTCTATTTCCTCCTTTAATTCTGTTAGTATTTGTTTCACATATGCTGGCGCCCTTGTGTTGGGTGCATATGTATTTATAATGGTTATATCTTCTTGTTGGATTGACCCTTTTATCATTATGTAATTTCCTTTTTTATCTCTTGCTACTTTCTTCGTTTTGAAGTCTATTTTGTCTGATACAAGTACTGCTACACCTGCTTTTTTCTCCTTGTTTGCATGAAACATCTTTTTCCATCCCTTCACTTTTAATCTGGGGATATCTTTGCGTTTGAGTTGAGTTTCTTCTAGGCAGCATATAGATGGGTCTTGCTTTTTTATCCATTCTGTTACTCTGTGTCTTTTGATTGGTGCATTCAGTCCATTTACGTTTAGGGTGATTATCAATAGATATGTACTTATTGCCATTGCTAGCTTTAGATTCGTGGTTACCAAAGGTTCAAGGGTTGCTTCTTTACTATGTAACAATCTAACTTAACTTTCTTGTTAAGTTATTGTAAACACCATCTGATGTTTCTTCATTTCTCTCCCTTCTTATTCTTCCTCCTCCATTCTTTATATACTAGTTGTTTTATTCTTTGCCTTTAGTTAGTATTTGGATCATCTGCTTTCTTTGCTATGATTTTATTTTCTCTGGTGACATCTTTTTAGCCTTAGGAGTGCTTCCCTCTAGAGCAGTTCCTTTAAGATATCCTGTCGTGGTGGTTTATGAGACGCAAAGTCTCTCAACTTTCGTTTGTCTGGAAATTGTTTAATACCTCCGTCAGATTTAAATGATAATCGTGCTGGATACAGTATTCTTGGTTCAAGGCCCTTCTGTTTCATTGCATTAAATATATCATGCCATTCTCTTCTAGTCTGTAAGATTTCTGTTGAGAAGTCTGATGTTAGTCTGATGGGTTTTCCTTTGAAGGTGATCTTTTTTCTTTCTCTCGCTACGTTTAATACTCTGTCCTTATCTTTGATCTTTGCCATTTTAATTATTATGTGTCTTGGTGTTGTCTTTCTGCAGTCCCTTGTGTTAGGAGATAGGTGGGCTTCCATGGACTGCGAGACTATTTCCTTCCCCAGCATGGGGAAGTTTTCAGCAATTATTTCTTCAAAAACACTTTCTATCTCTTTTTCTCTCTCTTCTTCCTGTGGTACTCCTATAATGCGAATATTGTTCCGTTTGGATTGGTCACACAGTTCTCTTAATATTATTTCATTCCTAGAAATCCTTTTATCTCTCTCTGCCTCAGCTGCTCTGTGTTCCTGTTCTCTGATTTCTATTCCATTAACAGCCTCTTGCATCTCGTCCAGTCTGCTGTTAAGCCCGTCGATCGCTTGTCTGATTTCTGCATTGTCTTTCCTGTGTCCTTCACTTCCTCCCTTAGCTCTTGCATATTTCTCTGTAGATCCATCAGCATGGTTATGACTTTTATTCTGAATTCTTTTTCAGGACGATTCTGCATTTCCATCCCTTCAGGTTCCTTCTCAGAGGTTGTCTGGGTCTTGTGATTTTTGTCTGTATCATAGTCCTCTGTCTTTTCATGTTGATAGGAGTGGTCGCTGGTAGGTGCCACGTATGTCAGCTGGGCTCTTTGAGACTTTAAAAAAACAAGGAAAAAAACAAGCAAAAGAAGGAAGAGAAAGAAAAGAAAGAAGAAAGAAAGAAAATGGAAAGGGAAAAAGAAAGAAAAACACACAAGCAAAACAAGAAGGAAGAGAAAGAAAAGAAAGAAGAAAGAAAGGAAAGAAAAAGGAAAGGGGTAAAAAAATGTGCACCTGGAGTGGATTCTCTAAGCGTGCTGTAGGTGTCGCTGTTGCTCAACTAATCCACAGCCGCGGCCGTGCCACTCTTTGCAGCTCTGGCTGGGCGGGAACAAATTGGAGGCTGTTGTTCTCTGTATAAAGTTTTAGTGTGGCTGCTCCCTTTTCTCAGTCACGAGCCAACGGGTCCGAAGTTTCTCAGGACTCCCAGCCTGCAGGGCTGAGCGTGCCGGGCGATGGTGTTCCCTCACTAGGCCCCCCGCCTCTCTAAGATGGCTACAAACTGCGTGCTTTTCTCTCGTCCCGGGGCGCTGGCTGCACGGTCCTGGCACGTTCCCGGCTCAAAACCTACACCTTCTGCCTCTCCAATGTCTGATGCACCGCGCGATGTGTGTAAGCGCTTCCCGCGCAGACCACCGGGGCTTGTTATTTCACAGACCTGCTCTTCCACTCTCTCCCGGCTCTGAACCTTCTCCTTCCTCTGGCGCGCTGGGGTGGGGGAGTGCTCAGGTCCCTCTGTGTTGTGGCTCCTTATCTTACCCACCTCTTGGGGTGCCGAGTCCTCTCACGTGTGGCTGCACGCTGTGCGCTTTCCTGTGTGTTCTGGTCTCTCTTTTAGGAATAGTTGTATTTGCTGTATTTTCGTAGATTTATATAGTTTGGGAGGAGATTTCTGCCACCCTGCTCACACCCCCATCTTCCACGAAGTCCTGTTCCTTAAGTTTTGCTTCGTTGTTATACTCCACAAATGAGGGAAATCATTTGGCACTTGTCTTTCTCTGCCTGGCTTATTTCACTGAGCATAATATCCTCCAGCTCCATCCATGTTGCAAATGGTAGGATTTGTTTCTTTCTTATATCTGAATAGTATTCCATTGTGTATATGTACCACCTCTTCTTTATCCATTCATCTACTGATGGACACTTACATTGCTTCCATATCTTGGCTATTGTAAAAAGTGCTGCAATAAACTTAGAGGTCTATATGTCTTTTTGAATCTGAGAAGTTGTATTCTTTGGGTAAATTCCAAAGAGTGGGAATCCTGGGTCAAACGGTATTTGTATTTTTAGTTTTTTGGGGAACCTCCATATTGCTTTCCACAATGGTTGAACTAGCTTACATCCCCCCCCCCCCCCCAGCAGTGTAGGAGGGTTGCCCTTTATCTGTATCCTCACCAGCATTTGTTATTCTTAGTCTTTGGATGCTGGCCGTCCTTACTGGTGTGAGGTGATATCTCATTGTGGTTTTAATTTGGATTTCCTTGACTATTAGTGATATGGAGCATCTTTTCATGTGTCTGTTGGCCATCTGAATTTCTTCTTTGGAGAACTGTCTTTTCATATCCTCTGCCCATTTTTTAATTGGGTTATATGCTTTTTGGGTGTTGAAGCATGTAAGTTCTTTATATATTTTGGATGTTAACCCTTGTCAGATATGTCATTTACAAATATATTCTCCCATACTGTAGGATGTCTTTTTGTTCTGTTGATGGTGTCCTTTGCCATACAAAAACTTTTCAGTTTGATGTAGTCCCATGAGTTCATTTTTGCTTTTGTTTCCCTTGCTCAAGGGGATGTGTTCAGGAAGAAGTCACTCATACTTATATTCAGGAGAGTTTTGCCTATGTTGTCTTCTAAGGGTTTTATGGTTTCATGACTTACATTCAGGTGTTTGATCCATTTTGAGTTTACTTTTTTGCATGCAGTTAAACAATAATCCTGTTTCATTCTCTTGCATGTAGCTGTCCAGTTTTTCCAACACCAGCTGCTGAAGAGGCTGTCATTTCCCCATTGTATGTCCATGGCTCCTTTATCACATATTCATTGCCCATCAATGGTTGGGTTTATCTCAGGGCTCTCTAGTCTGTTCCATTGGTCTATGGGTCTGTTCTTGTGCCAGTACCAAATTGTCTTGATTACTGTGGCTTTGTAGTAGAGCTTGAAGTTGGGGAGCATAATCCCCCCAGGTTTATTCTTCCTTCTCAGGATTGCTTTGGCTATTCGGGGTCTTTTGTGGTTCCATATGAATTTTAGAATTTTTTTCTCTAGTTCGTTGAAGTATGCTGTTGGTATTTTGAGAGGAATTGCATGAAATCTGTAGATTGCTTTAGGCAGGATGGCCATTTTGACAATATTAATTCTTCCTATCCATGAGCACGGGATGTGTTTCCATTTATTGGTGTCTTTTTAAATTTCTCTCATGAGTGTCTTGTAGTTTTCAGAGTATAGGTCTTTCACTTCCTTGGTTAGGTTAATTCCTAAGTATTTTATTCTTTTTGGTGCAACTGTGAATGGAATTGTTTTCTTGATTTCTCTCCCTGGTAATTCATTGTTAGTGTATAGGAATGCCACAGATTTCTACGTATTAATTTTGTATCCTGCATCTTTTCTGAATTCAGATATTAGATCTAGTAGTTTTGGAGTGGATTCTTCAGGGTATTTTATGTACAATATCATGTCATCTGGAAAAAGGGCAGTTTAACTTTTTCCTTGCCAGTCTGGATGCCTTTTATTTCTTTGTGTTGTCTGATTGCCGTGGCTAGGACCTCCAGAACTATGTTGAAGAGAGTGGGCAACCTTGTCTTGTTCTGTGGGTTTGTCTCATATGGCCTTTATTATGTTGAGGAACTTGCCCTCTGTACCCATTTTGTTCTGAGTTTTTATCATGAATGGATGTTGAATTTTGTCAAATGCTTTTTCAGCATCTATGGAGATGATCATGTGGTTTTTGTCCTTTTTTTGTTGATGTGGTGGATGATGTTGATGGATTTTTGAATGTTTTACCACCCTTGCATCCCTGGAATAAATCCTCCTTGATCATGATGGATTATCCTTTTGATGTGTTTTTGAATTCCATTTGCTAATATTTTGTTGAATATTTTTGCATCTATGTTTATCAGGGATATTGGTCTGTAATTTTCTTTTTTTATGGTGTCTTTGCCCAGTTTTTTGTATTAGAGTGATGCAGGCCTCATAGAATGAGTTTGGAAGTATTCCCCCGTCCTCTATTCCTTGGAAAACTTTAAGAAGGATGGGTATTAGGTCTTCACTAAATGTTTGATAAAATTCAGCAGTGAAGCCATCTGGTCCAGGAGTTATGTTCTTTGGTAGGCTTTTGATTACCAGTTCAATTTCCTTGCTGGTATTGGTCTATTCAGATTTTCTGTTTCTTTCTCGGACAGCCTTGGAAGGTTGTAGTTTTCTAGAAAGTTGTCCATTTCTTCTAGGTTATCCAGTTTGTTAGCATATAATTTTTCATAGTATTTTCTAATATTTCTTTGTATTTCTGTAGTGTCCATAGTGATTTTTCCTTTCTCATTTCTGATTCTGTTTATGTGAGTAGACTCTTTTTTTCTTGATAAGTCTGGCTAGGGGTTTATCTATCTTGTTTATTTTCTCAAAGAACCAGCTCTTGCTTTCATTGATCCTTTCTGTTATTTTATTCTTCTCAATTTTATTTATTTCTGCTCTAATCCTTATTATGTCCCTCCTTCTACTGACTTTGGGTCTCATTTGTTCTTCTTTTTCCAGTTTCGTTAATTGTGCATTTAGACTGCTCATATGGGATTGTTCTTCTTTCCTGAGGTAGGCCTGTATTACAATATACTTTCCTCTTAGCACAGACTTTTCTGCATCTTACATATTTTGCGGTGTTGAATTATTGTTGTCATTTGTCTCCATATATTGCTTGATCTCCGTTTTTATTTCGTCATTGATCCATTGGTTATTTAGGAGCATGTTGTGAAGCCTCCATGTGTTTGTGGGATTTTTCATTTTCTTTTCGTAATTTATTTCTAGTTTCATACCTTTGTTTTTCTGAGAAACTGGTTGGTACCATTTCAATCTTTTTGAATTTACTGAGGTCTTTTTGTGGCCTAATATATGATCTATTCTTGAAAATGTTCCATGTGCACTTGACAAGAATGTGTATCCTTATGCTTTTGGGTATAGAGTTCTGTAGATGTCTGTTAGGTTCATCTCTTCTAATGTTTTTCTCAGTGTCTCTGTCTCCTTACTTGTTTTCTGCCTGGTTGAACTGTCCTTTGGAGTGAGTGGTGTGTTGATATCTCCTAGAATGAATGCATTGCATTCTATTTCTCCCTTTAATTCTGTTAGTATTTGTTTCACATGTGAGTTATCCTGTGTTGGGTGCATAAATGTTTATAATGGTTATATCCTTTTGTTGCACTGACCCCTTTATCATTATGTAATGTCCTTCTTTGTCTCTTGTGACTTTCTTTGTTTTGGAGTCTATTTTGTCTGATACAAGTACTGCAACTCCTGATTTTCTCTCCCCATTAGTTGCATGAAAAGTCTTTTTCCATCACTTCACTTTTAGTGCGTTTATGTCTTTTGGTTTAAAGTGAGTCTCTTAGAGGCAGCATATAGATGGGTCTTGTTTTTCATCTGTTCAGTGACTCTATGTCTTTTGATTGGTGCATTCAGTACATTTACATTTATGGTGATTATGGATATTTATGTACTTCTTGACATTGCAGACTTTAGATTCATGGTTACCAAAGGTTCAAATTTAACTTCCTTATTGTCTAAGACTAACTTAACTCACTTAATATGCTATTACAAACACAATCTAAAGGTTCTTTTTTTTTCCTCCTCCTTTTTCTTCCTCTTCCATTCTTTATATATTAGGTATCATATTCTGTACTCTTTGTGTTTCCCTTCATTGAATTTTGGAATAGTTCATTTAATTTTGCATTTACTTAGTAATTAACTGTTCTGCTTTCTTTACTGTGGTTTTATTACCTCTGTTGACAGCTTTTAAACCTTAGGAACACTTCTGTCTAAAGCAGTCCCTCCAAAATACACCATAGAGATGGTTTGTGGAAGGTAAATTATCTCAGCTTTTGCTTATCTTGGAATTGTTTAATCCCTCCTTCAAATTTAAATGATAATCTTGCCGGATAAATTAATCTTGGTTCAAGGCCCTTCTGCTTCATTGCATTAAATACATCATGCCACTCCCTTCTGGCCTGTAAGGTTTCTGTTGAGAAGTCTGATGATAGCCTGATGGGCTTTCCTTTGTATGTGATCTTATTTCTCTCTCTGGCTGCTTTTAATAGTCTGTCCTTATCCTTGATCTTTGCCATTTTAACTACTATATCTCTTGGTGTTGTCTTCCTTGGGTCCCTTGTGTTGGGAGATCTGTGTACCTTCATGGTCTTACAGACTATCTCCTTCCATATTGGAGACATTTTCAGCAATTACCTCCTCAAAGATACTTTCTGTCCCTTTTTCTCTCTCTTCTTCTTCTGGCACCCCTATAATGAAAATATTGTTCCGTTTGGATTGGTCACAAAATTTTCTCAATATTCTTTCATTTTTAGAGATCCGTTTTTCTCTCTGTGCCTCAGCTTCTTTGTATTCCTCTTCTCTAGTTTCTGTTTCATTTATCGTCTCTTCCACCGTATGCAATCTGCTTATAATAACCTCCATTGTGCTCTTCAATGATTGGATCTATGACCAGAGTTCATTCCTGAGTTCTTGAATATATTTCCGTACTTCCATGAGTGTGTTAATGATTTTTAATTTGAACTCCCTTTCAGGGAGAGTCATACGTTCAATATCATTTAAATCTTTCTCAGGAGTTGTAGTAATAATTTTACTCTGGACCAGGTTCCTTTGGCATTTCATATTTGTGTATGGTGCCCTCTAATGCCCAGAAACCCTACTCTCTGGAGCTGCTCAGCCCCAGAAGCAGTGTCAGGTGGTGCAGGGGAGTTGTTTTGGTGCCTTGGGGAGAGGAAAGAGCTGTTTCCTGCTTCCCGGCTGCTATGCCTGTCTCTACTACCTGAACCAGTGGGCCAAGCACACAGGTATAAGCCTCTGTGCTTTGTGTTTTCAGTTGCTGTAGACAGATCTTCCCTTTGGCTGGCCTAATGCCAGGGTAGGGTTTGCCTGTTTGTGATCCAGGTGGGATTGGCCAGGAGAAAGGCACAGTAGGCTGCCTATCATGGAGGGGGGTTCTTGGAGCTGTATAGGCAGCCAGGGAGCTGGAGCACCTGAAGATCATGAAAGCTCCCAACCTGCTGGGCAGAATGCACCCAGATAATTTTGTCTACCTGTCCTTTCTCCTGAGCAGTAACCTCTGTGCAATCCTTGCCCCTTTAGTAGCCCTCTTGCTAAGGGCTTGTTTGTTAGGAAGTCTCTCAGACTGCCCGCCTTTCTTTTATCCCAGAGCAGCCAGCTATGGATCTCTGCTTTCCACAAGCATCTGGAATCTCAGTCTCTCCAGCAATTCTTCCTGTCTTAGCTTTCCAACCTCCTAATTATGAGAGTATCATGCAAGCAGCATGAAATGTAGGTTTGTGCTCCCAGAGCAGATCTCCAGAGTTAGGTATTCAACAGTCCCAGGTCTCTACTCCCTCCCTGTTCCGTTTCTCTTCCTCCCGCCCATGAGCTGGGGTGGGGGAAGGGCTTGGGTCCTCCCAGGTGACAGCTTTAGTATGTTACCCTGTTCTGTGAGTTCAGCTCTTGTCTCCAGGTGTATGCAGTTTGTCACAGTCCTCTTTCCTGTTGCTCTTTCAGGAGTAGTTGTATCAGTTATATTTTTGTATTATATGTGATTTTAGGAGGAAGCCTCTGTGTCACCTCTCATGCCATCTTTAATCTATCAGTTCTGTGACATTTTAGTATGCAACATCAAAGCATCAATAAAGCAAGACATCAATCAAAAAATATTGATTGAGCTTTTGATGCATCCAACACTATTATAAAACAGTAGTAATAGTTCCTACCTTCAGAAAATGCATCTTTCTGAGTAGCATAGGCATATGAATAATTAGAGGGCAGTACCTACAGTATATAGTTCTATTAAAGAAATAGGAGTCAGAAGAGGAAGAAGTCTGATCCCTATGGGGAGGAGAAACTGAGGCTTAAATTGTCTTCCTCTCTGGAAATTGGTGAGGATGTTTGCGGGCATCCTCAGAGGACTTGTGAAAAATAAAACACCCAAGGGCTTTTAGGCATCTCTAGATGCAGCATTTCTTTAGCTGTAAAGGGACATGACAATTTCAAAGACTGAGCAGTGTGGCATAATGAAGAGTTCAGATGTGACCCATATTATGGAGGAATTTAAGAACTTGAAAGGATAGCTTGTCTTGATAGAGTAAGAAATTATTTCTTAATGGGAGTTGCCTGGCGGAGGACAATAATAAAGGTCTATTTTTAATTGGGTTGTCTTTTTACTATTGAGTTGGAAGAGTTCCGTATACATGTTAGATACAGGTCCTTTATCAGATACACGATTGAGATATCAGATTTACAAACTCATCCTGTGGGTTATTTTCACTCTCTTCATGGTGTATTTTACAGCACAAGAGTTTGTAGTTTTGAAGTCCAATTTATCTTTTTTTTTCTTTTGCCACTGATGCGTTTGTGTCAAAATAGTTGCCCTCCAAACCCAAAGTCTGTAAGACTTACTCCTGTGTTTTCTTCTAAAAGTTTTACAGTTTAGTTCTTACATTTAAGTCTTTGATCTAGTCTGAGATAACACTTGTATATGATGTGAAGTATGAGTACATTGTTTTGATAACTTAAGCTTGGTAGTAAGTTTTAAAATGGAGAAATGTGATCCCTCCTAATTTGTTCTTTTTTAAGATCATTTTGGCTATTCTGAGTCATTTGCAGTACAAGTGAATGTTAGATTCAGTTTTTCCATTTCTGAAAAGAAGTCAGCTGGGATTCTGAGGGGATTGTAGATCAGTTTGGAAAGTAGTGCCATCTTAACAACATTAAATCTGTATAAACATAAACATGGATGTTTTTCCATTTATTTAGATCTTTAGTATTTTTTACAGCATTTTGTAGCATTCAGAATATAAATTTTACTTCTGATAAATTTATTCCTAAGTATTTTATACTTTTTGATGATGCTATTGTGAATGGAATTATTTCTTAATTTCATTTTTGGATTGTTCATTGTAGAGAAATATAAGTGATTTTTGTATATTGATCTTATATCCTGCAATGTTGCTGAACTCATTTATTAGTTCTAATCATTTTTTAGTGGATTCCTTAGGATTGTCTCTATATTAGATTATATAACCTGCTAATATGGGTTTTACTTCTTCCTTTCCTATCTGTGTCAGGGAAATGTTGTCTATATTTTATTTAGGTCTGGAGGGTAGGTATGTAGTCCAGGCATAAAAAGTGAGCAGGGTCTTAGGGGGAGCACTCAAGATGGTGGTGTGAGTAGGGTGGCAGAAATATCCTCCCAAAACCATATGTATTTTGAAAATACAGCAAATACAATTATTCCTAAAAGAGAGGCCAGAAGATACAGTACAACAGCCAGGCTACACCTACATCTGCGAGAACTCAGCATCTCATGAAAAAGGTAAGATACAAAGCTGTGACCCACTGGGACCTGAGCGCTGCCCCCAACCCAGCTTACTGGAGGGAGGAAAAGAATCAGAGTGGGGAGGGAGTGGAAGCACAGGACTGCTAAATAACCAGCCCTGGTGATCTGCACTGGGAGGACAGACACACATTGCATGGTGTACTGGATATCAGAGAAATGCAAAAGTGAAATCTGAGACTGAGACTGCAAACAGGTCCCCACAACCGGCTTCTCTGGGACAAAAGAAAAGTGGGTGCTTCAAAAGTCTTAAAGGGACAAGGGTTTAACAGGTTGACAAAATCGTCCCAGCACACTCAGCCTGGTAGGCTGGAATCTTAAGGAACATCAGATGCTCTAACCCTCTGAGTGGCAATGCAGCTCTGAAGCCCCTGATGGCAATAAGCAGCTTGCCATTCATTCCCCCCGCTGGCACTGCAAGCAAACCGGCTAATGCACCACTGCTGCAGACCAGCCATAGACCAGCCCTGAGCACAGCAACCACACAGTCTTCTCCAAGCAGGCAGCTAACCAGCCAGACCCACAGGCTGCTGCCTATGCACAGCTGCCCAGCACAGGCAGAGGAAGCCAGCACAAAGTCTGGAAGGCACGAAGCGGTGCAGTTCTCAGAGGAGAACACACCTGGCATGTCTGGGACCCCCTGCAGTGCCTTAGGTTATCCCGAGGGCCAGCCCGCCCATGGCAGCTGAAGGAAATAACCCACAGACTGTTTCCGGTGTGAGGGTAGATGGCACAGGCAGCAGAGAAGGGCAAGGCAACCAGCAAGGAGGAAGGGACTTTGTTCTCCGAGGTGACACACGCACCACTCTCCGGTGATCATTTCTATTGCCATGAAAAGGCAGAAGAACCTGGTCCAGTCAAAAATCACTCAAACAATGCCAGAGAGAGGGCCTGGTGAGATAGATATAATCAATTTTCCTGAAAAAGAATTTAAAATAAAAGTTATAACCATGCTGATGGAGCTGCAGAGAAATATGCAAGAGCTAAGGGATGAAGTCTGGAGGGAGATAACAGAAATGAAACAATCACTAGAAGGACTTAAGAGCAGACTGGATGAGGTGCAAGAGACTGTTAATGGAATAGAAATCAGAGAACAGGAATACAGAGAAGCTGAGGCAGAGAGAGATAAAAGGATCTCTAGGAATGAAAGAATATTGAGAGAACTGTGTGACCAATCCAAACGGAACAATATTTGCGTCATAGGGGTACCAGAAGAAGAAGAAGAGAGAAAAACAGATAGAAAGTGTCTTTGAACAAATAATGGCTGAAAACTTCCCCAAGCTGGGGAAGGAAATTGTCTCTGAGACCATAGAAGCCCACAGGTCTCCCTACACACAGGACCCAAGGAAAACAACACCAAGACACATAATAATTCAAATGGCAAAGATCAAAGACAATCACAGGGTATTAAAGGCAGCCAGAGAGAGAAGAAATATCACCTACAAAGAAAACCCATCAGGCTATCATCAGACTTCTCAACAGAAACCATACAGGCCAGAAGAGAATGGCATGGTATGTTTAATTCAATGAAACAGAAGAGCCTTGAACCAAGAATACTGTATACAGTAAGATTATCATTTAAATTTCAAGAATGGATTAAACAATTGCCAGATAAGCAAAAGTTGCAGGAATTTGACTCCCACCAACCACCTCTACAGGGTATTTTAAAGGGACTGCTCTAAACGGAATAACTCCTAAGGCTAAATAGATGTCACCAAAGAAAATAAAATCACAGCAAAGAAAGCAGACCAACCAAATACTACCTGAAGGCAAAAAATAAAATCAGTGATACACAAAAGCAGTCAAGGGAAACACAAAAGACTACAGAATAAAACACCTAACATATAAAGAGTGGAAGAGGAAGAGTAAGAAGGGAGAGAAATAATGATCAGATTCTGTTTATAATAGTGTAATAAGTGAGTTAAAGTTAGACGGTTAGATAGTACAGAAGCTATCCTTGAACCTTTGGTAACCATGAATCCAAAGCCTGCAATGGCAATAAGCACATATCTATCGATAATCACCCTAGATGTAAATGAACTGAATGCACCAATCAAAAGACACAGAGTAACAGAGTGGATAAAAAAGCAAGACCCACCTATATGCTGCTTACAAGTGACTCACCTCAAACACAAAGACATACACAGACTAAAAGTGAAGGGATGGAAAAAGACATTTCATGCAAACAATAGGGAGAAAAAAGCAGGTGTTGCAGTACTTGTATCAGACAAAATAGACTTCAAAACAAAGAAAGTCACAAGAGATAAAGAAGGACATTACATAATGTTAAAAGGGTCTGTCCAACAAGAGGATATAACCATAATAAATATCTATGCATGCAACACAGGATCACCAACATATGTAAAACAAATACTAACAGATTTAAAGGAGGAAATAGAATGCAATGCATTCATTCTAGGAGACTTCAACACACCATTCACTCCAAAGGACAGATCAACCAGACAGAAAATAAGTAAGGACACAGAGACACTGAACAACACACTAGAACAGATGGACCTAACAGGCATCTACAGAACACTACACCTAAAAGCAACAGGATACACATTCTTCTCAAGTGCACATGGAACATTTTCCAAAACAGACCACATACGAGGCCACGAAAAGAGCCTCAGTAAATTCAAAAAGATTGAAAGGCTATCAACCAACTTCTAAGATCACAAAGGTATAAAATTAGAAATAAACTGTACGAAGAAAACAAAAAAGATCACAAACACAAGAAAGCTTACCAACATGCTCATAAATAATCAATGGATCAATGACCAGATTAAAACAGAGATCAAGCAATATACGGAGACAAATGACAAAAACAGCACAATGCCCCATCGTGTGTGGGACGGAACGAAAGCAGTTCTAAGAGGAAAGTATATACCAATCTGGGCCTGTTTAAAGAAGGAAGAACAATCCCAAATGAATAGTCTAAAGTCACAGGTATTGAAACTGGAAAAAGAAGAACAAATGAGGCCCAAAGGCAACAGAAGGAGGGACATAATAAGGATCAGAGAAGAAATAAATAAAATTGAGAAGAATGAAGTAGTAGAAAAAAAATCAATGAAACCAAGAGCTGGTTCTTTGAGAAAATAAACAAAATAGATAAACCCCAAGCCAGACTTATTAAGAGAAAAAGAGAATTTACACACATAAACAGAATCAGAAATGAGAAAGGAAAAATCATGATGGACACCAAAGAAATACAAATAATTATTAGAGAATACTATGAAAACCTATATGCTAACAAACTGTATAACCAAGAAGTAATTGAAAACGTTTTAGAAAAATACAACCTTCTAAGACTGACCAAGGAAGATACAGGAAATTTAAACACACCAATTTCCAGCAATGAAATTGAATCGGTAATCAAAAAACTACCCAAGAACAAAACTCCTGGGCCAGACGGATTCACAAATGAATTTTATCAGACATATACAGAAGACATAACACCCATTCTCCTTAAAGTTTTCCAAAAAATAGAAGAGGAGGGAATATTTCCAAACTCATTCTATGAAGCCAGCATCACTTTACACCAAAACCTGGCAAAGACATCACAAAAAAAGAAAATTACAGACCAATATCCCTGATGAACATAGATGTAAAAATACTCAACAAAATATTAGCAAACGGAATTAAAAAATACATCAAGAGGACCATACACCATGATCAACTGGGATTCATCTCAGGGATGCAAGGATGGTACAACATTCGAAAATCCATCAACGTCATCCACCACATCAACAAAAACCACATGATCATTTCCATAGATGCTGAAAAAGCATTTGACAAAATTCATCATCCATTCATGATAAAAACTCTCAACAAAATGGGTATTGAGGGCAAGTACCTAAACATAATACGGGCCATATATGACAAACCCACAGCCAACATCATATGTAAAAGCAAAAAGTTAAAAGCTTTTCACCTAAGATTGAGAAAAAGACAGGGATGCCCACTCACCCGATTTATATTCAACATAGTACTGGAGGCCCTAGCCCTGGCAATCTGACAAAAGAACTAAATTAAAGGCATCCAGACTGGTAAAGAAGTCAAACTGTCACTATTTGCAGATGACATGATATTGTACATAAAAAACCCCAAAGAATCCACTCCAGAACTACTAGAACTATTATCTCATTTCAGCAAAGTTGCAGTATACAAAATTAATACACAGAAATCTGTTGCTTTCTTATACACTAATGATGAGCTAATAGAAAGAGAAATCAGGAAAACAATTCCATTCACAATTGCAACAAAAAGAATAAAAAACACCTAGGAATAAACCTAATGAAGGAAGTGAAAGACCTATACAAGGAAAACTACAAGACACTCCTAAGAGAAATTAAAGAGGACACTAATAAATGGAAATTCATCCCATGCTCTTGGATAGGAAGAATTAATATTGTTAAAATGGCCATCCTGCTTAAAGCAATCTACAGATTCAATGCAATCCCTTTAAAAATATGAACAGCATTATTCAATGAACTGGAACAAATAGTTCTAAAATTCATATGGAACCACAAAAGACCCGAAATAGCCAAAACAATCCTGAGAAGGAAGAATAAAGCAGGGAGGATCTCGCTTCCAAACTTCAAGTTCTACTACGAAGCCACAGAAATCAAGATAATTTGGTACTGGCACAAGAACAGACCCACAGACCAGTGGAACAGAACAAAGAGTGCAAATATTACCCGAACATATTTGGTCAATTAATATATAATAAAGGAACCATGGATACACAATGGGGAAATGACAGCCTCTTCCATAACTGGTGTTGGCAAAACTGGACAGCTACATATAAGAGAATGAAACTGCATCATTGTCTAACCGCATACACAAAAGTAAACTCAAAATGGATCAAAGAGTTGTATGTAAGTCATGAAACCATAAAACTCTTAGAAAAAAACAGGCAAAAATCTCTTGTACATAAACATGAACAACTTCTTCATGAACATATCTCCCTGGGCAAGGGAAACAAAAGCAAAAATGAACAAGTGGGACTAAAGCTGAAAAGCTTCTGTACAACAAAGGACACCATCAATAGAACAAAAAGGCATCCTATAGTATGGGAGAATATATTCATAAGTGACACATCCAATAAAGGGTTGACATCCAAAATATATAAAGAACTCACCCACCTCAACAAACAAAAAGCAAATGATCCAATTAAAAATGGTCACAGGATCTGAAGAGACACTTCTCCAAAGAAGAAATTCAGATGGCCAACAGCTACATGAAAAGATGCTCCATATCGCTAATCATCAGAGAAATGCAAATTAAAACCACAATGAGATATCACTGCATACATCAGGATGGCCACCATCCAAAAGACAAACAACAACAAATGTTGGCGAGGATGTGGAGAAAGGGGAACCCTCCTAAACTGCTGGTGGGAATGCAAATTAGTTCAACCATTGTGGAAAGCAGTATGGAGGTTCCCCAAAAAACTAAAAATAAAAATACCATTTGACCCAGGAATTCCACTCTTAGGAATTTACCCTAAGAATGCAGCATCCCAGTTTGAAAAAGACATATGCACCCCTATATTTATCGCAGCACCATTTACAGTAGCCAAGAAATGAAAGCAACCTACGTGTCCAACAGCAGATGAATGGATAAAGAAGAGATGGTATATATACACAATGGAATATTACTCAGCCATAAGAAGAAAAGAAATCCAGACATTTGCAACAACATGGATGGTGCTAGAGGGTATTATGCTCAGTGAAATAAGCCAGGTGGAGAAAGACAAGTATCAAATGATTTCACTCATCTGTGGAGTATAAGAACAAGCAAAAACTGAAGGAACAAAACTACAGCAGACTCACAGAACCCATGAATGGACTAAAAGTTACCAAATGGAAAGGGACTGGGGAGGATGGATGGGAAGGGAGGGATAAGGGGGAGAAAGGGTAATTACGATTAGCACACATAATGTAGGGGTGGCCTGGGGAAGGCAGTACAGCACAGAGAAGACAAGTAGTGATTCTATAGCATCTTGCTATGCTGATGGACAGTGACTGTGGTGGGGTATGTGGTGGGGACTTGATAATGGGGGGAGTCTAGTGAGCATAATGTTGCTCATGTAATTTTACATTAATGATACAAACAAAAGAAAATATGAGCAGGTATTTTTTTCCTGTCTCTCTTATATGCTTTATAATCTCTTTCATGTTATTTGTATGACCTGTTATAGAGAAGCCTGCATTTGTGATTCACTGTTATTTTCACATTCTTCTTGAGTAATATATAAACTGCTATATGATAAGCCCCATCTCACCAACGTCAGTGAGCCAAATGAGAATAGAACTACCAAATACTGATGTATATTTGTAACCCTGGACCCAGAATGTGGATCATGCCAGGTGTTCAATATATCAGGTTCCTTCCTCACGTTGAAATTAAATATATTTTGCCTTTCACCCACAATCTGTAGAGCTACCAGAAGAGGAAAGTTTTATACCTGATGTTTTTTCTCACTCTCTGTTATTTAACAGTTACAGTATTTGCTGTTCATTTTTTTCCATAAGGCATCACATTTAAATATGAAACCCACTTGATTAGGTCAGCAAGCTTTCTAACAGAAACATATTTTTTCTTCATTGAAATATTTCTATGTGTCATTCTTGCAGGGGCATATTACTAGCTTTTTTTCCTAAAAACATTTCACTAAATTATGCTTCTGTGATTATTTTTGCTAACTAAAGTTTCTAAGTTAATTCTACATAATTTCTCTAAGGGTATTTCTAATCCCCACCAATAAATTTTATTATTTATTTCACAGAGATGCAAAATGGTGAGCCCTGTAATTCCCATAATATCTTATTAACTGCCCTAATAACCAATAACTCTGTTGTTTGAAAAGTTGTTTCATATATACATATTAAGTATATTCCTCTGAGGTTTGGAGAAATTCCCAACACTGATTAAATAAGTAAAACCTGCAGTGTGAAGGTTTTGTTCAAATTATATTTTGTGTTTTTATTAAATGCAATATAACGTGGTGAATTTGAACCCATCAGAAGAAATCCTATTTAATAACCAATAGATTTATTTTGATGGTAAACATAACATATTCCAGGAAGGGGAAGCAAATGTTGAAAATATTTACCATCATCCTTGATGTGTTTTCTACAATCATGGACTCCAAGTAAAAAGTACTTCTTTTTTATTCCTTTCAACAATCAAATCGGTTAAATAAGAATTAAAAGACATAATATTTATTTATAATTCTCAGGGTTTAGAAATATCAAGACATAAATTGTGCCTTATCAATTTTGGTTCTTACAAAGATGTATAAGAAAGAAATAAGTCACAAACAAATGGAGGCTTAATATCAAGCTCCTAAATAATCAATGGATCAATGACCAAATCAAAACAGAGAACAAGCAATACATGGAGACAAATGACAACAAAATTTAACACCACAAAATCTGTGGGACGCAGCAAAGGCCATGCTAGGAGGAAAGTATATTGCAATACAGGCCTCCCTCAGCAAAGAAGGACAATCCAATATGAGCTGTCTAAACTCACAATTAATGAAACTAGAAAAAGAAGAACAAATGAGACCCAAAGTCAGCAGAAGGAGGGACATAATAAAGATTAGAGCAGAAATAAATAAAATTGAGAAGAATAAAACAATAGAAAGTTTCAATGAAAGCAAGAGCTGGTTCTTTGAGAAAATAAACAAAATAGAAAAACCTCTAGCCAGACTTATCAAGAAGAAAAGAGAGTCTACTCACATAAACAGAATCAGAAATGAGAAAGGAAAAATCACTATGGACAGCACATAAATGCAAAGATTAGAGAATACTATGAAAAATTATATGCTAACAAACTGGATAACCTAGAAGAAATGGACAACTTTCCAGAAAAATACAACCTTTCAAGGTGACACAGAAAGAAACAGAAAGTCTCAACAGACCAATTACCAGCAACAAAATTGAACTGGTAATCAAAAGCCTACCTAAGAACATAACTCCTGGACCAGATGGCTTCACTGCTGAATTTTATCAAACATTTAGTGAAGATATAATATCCATCCTTCTTAAAGTTTTCCAAGGAGTAGAAGAAGAGGGAATACTCCAAAGTCATTCTATGAGGCCAGCATCACTCTAATACCAAAACCGGGCAAAGACACCACAAAAAAAGAAAACGACAGACCAATATCCCTGATGAACATAGACGCAAAAATACTCAACAAAATATTAGCAAAACGAATTCAAAAATACGTCAAAAGGATCATCAATCATGAGCAAGTAGGATTTATTCCAGGATGATTTCCCTCATTTGTGGAGTACAACAACAAAGAAAAACTGAAGGAACAAAATAGCAGCAGACTCAGAGACTCCAAGAATGAACTAGTGGTTACCAAAAAGGGAGGGGTGTGGGAGGGTGGGAGAAGGGGATTGTGGGGTATTACGTTTAGTACACATGGTGTGGGGGATGATGGGGGAAACAGTGAAGCACAGAGAAGGCAAAAGTGAATCTGTGGCATCTTACTACACTGATAGACAGTGACTGAATTGGGGTATGAATGGGCACTTGATAATATGGGTAAATGTAGTAACCACATTGTTTTTTTTTCATGTGAAACCTTCATAAGAGTGTATATCAATATAATAAAAAAAAAGAAATTGTTTGAGACCTCTGAATTCTTTCCTAATTCTGAATTCGTTACATCTGATATATATATATATATGTATATACACACACACACATCACATATGCATACATGCATGAACCCATATCTATACACATATATTAACAACTCTTAAATAAAAAACTTTTTTTGTTGTATGATAATGATAACAGTGTAATGTTATTCAACCCACTTAAGAAATAGGGTTGTCTAGTAATAATGTATATATCATATAGTGTATATGTGAATAAAATTTTTTTCAAAAATTTGAACATTAAATTATACTAAGCATTAAAACTAAGTGTGACTCGACTTTGGTGTTCCAGGAGGCCCTAGAGGCTCTTTTTTCATTGTAAATATTAACTGTCATTGTATGATATCTATGGAAATATTGGTAAATTAATATTTTTTTGATTGGATAGGAAAGAAGTAAGCTACATAGTTGTGCATGGCTACTTTTGAGTAAATAACTAAAGTTTTAAATTTCAGCTTAGTCATTTTCTCAGGAAATTTTTTCTGACATCTCTGACTAAATTATATATTCCAGTTATATATTTTATGCATACTATATTTGTTCTTTTTATCATTTGTTCCAACTACAATCAAATAATTAGTTCCGTAACTGTTTACTATCAAACTCCTCTATTCCATAATAAACTCCACTTCAACATTTATGCCTGGCATTTAATGCAGTGACTAGTAGTTAGTAGATACTTGGTGAATACTCTTCAGACGAATAAGAGGAAAAGTAGGTAAGGACTGAAAAATGTCACTTGAATTTAATAACAAAGTAGTCATTAACACACATGTTGATACAATTGGATGGATGGGAAGAGACAAGACCACAGGTGAGTCAATATTTCATAAAGAGCTGAGAAAACCAAAAAGAAACCAAAGTCGAAGTTACTAACTTTATTTCAAAATGACAAATTCCTTTTATACTTGATTATTTTTTTCCTTTAAATAAAAAATATGAAATATAAAGCATCAGGTAAAAAAATTACAAAATCATTTTTAATAACTCGACCATTAACATGTCTCTCAGAATCAGCATACCAGGGACCTAAGTGGTGGGTTCTCTGTGACATCAACCTCTTTCAGTCTTTCTTGCACACTTTTCTGAGTGCTCCAGTTTGACAGTCAAGAGGATGTATACATAATAGAACAAGGCAATATGTTCAATTTGTTTACTGTGGACTAATGGAAGAGGCTCCAGATCGAGTGTCATTTGTATATTTGTATCATTTAAAAATCAAGTAAAGATTTATCTTTCAGGATCTGATATGTATATTTTCTTTACGTCTTTCATGAAGATAGGACAGACACATCTTTCTATGTTTACCCTCTTCCTTTGAAAGTGATTTCATTATTTTAAGTATAGTTTTAATCATTGTGTGAAATTAAAGACAAGAATTGAGTGACCTTTAGTTTCAGTGCCATAAATATTTAAGGAAATGGACTTTTCAATTTTGGAAAATGGTGTGTCAGATGAACAGGTGTCACTGCAGGTTAATGTGGGGCCTTCCGTCGCCGGCCATCTGTACTGTAATTTGGCTTGGGTCACATGTGTGCATGAGATTGGCCATCTCAAACGTAACTCCTTTGGAACTCTCTCCCTAATAGAAAGCCATTAACAAATAATCCACTCTAAATCCTACCATCAGTCTTCTAAAGGAAGATTGGGGGTGAGATAGCAAGAAAATTAAAGCCAGGCCCTTGAGCAGGCAGTTGGCCTGGGCAGTTTTCTTTCTACATGGTGTGTCCCAGTAAGCAGCTAGTAAGTTCTTTACCATGGCTGAGTGAACTCAGTTGAAAGGAATATCCTAGAGACACTAAATGAAGCGAAGTCCTAGAGACACAATTTCAGAAAGGAAAATGTACCAAGCTAAAAATATGTCTTCAGATAACAAACATGGGCATGTGGGATGTCTATGAGCATGGAAGGGCTAATCGGTATAATCTAAAAGGGGTGAGGGATGGCAGTGTGACCTTCTCCAGAAAAGGAGCAAAGTTTCTTTAAAACATTTGAAATCTTGTACAATGCAAATGCTAAAGGAGTTGCCCATTCATTCTTTTCTTTTGATTCTTTTTATATGACAATCACTTATTATTTATGGCTGTGCTTAAGGAAGCCATCTGGTAAAGTTAGTGGTAAACTACCTGTTCTTCTGTTTTATGTTGAGTACTTAGTCATCGTATCACCTTTTATACAACCCTTGGCTCACGCACACATTCCACAGAATACCTTGTTTATGAGGTCAGAATCAAGCGGACTGCAGGCAGAAGTCCTGAAGTTACCTTTATTGGTACCTAACTGTGGGCCCCATCTCCTCTGACAGCAGTTACCAGGCTCAGTAGAGAATGACAGCATGTCAGAAGCCATGGTAACATTTCCGGCAGTAAATCCTGATCACATTTATGCATCTTATATTGCTTTCATTACTATATTTCCAAAATGCCCTTTTCACATGGCCATTTTATTGCTCCCTTTGAGTTGCCAAATTCTCTTACGCCATTTCTTATTGCCAAAAAAGGCATTAAACTATTCTGCTGGTCTTATCATCTTCCAGAAAACAATAAAGGCCTTTTTTATGCCTATAGTTAAATGTGTTCACTGTGCCAGCAAGATAGGGGTCAGGACTGTCTTCCAGTGCAGGCTGAAATCCAACTAGAGGGGATTACAGCTTCCTCTATTCTCTATCCCAGGTCTAGCTTTAGAACTAGCTTCTTGCTGTAGAGCACACATTTGATGAATTTCATTTCTAGCCACCGAATTCTTTTTAGGCTTTTTGTGTGTATTTTCAGAATGTTAAGTAATTACAAATTTATTTATTTCCCTCATTAATAATTTTTATTTTGATAACACAATGAAATGATAATGTCTTGGATATATTGGGTTAAACAAAAGTTTCAAATTATAATTATTATTCTTATCTTTTTAAATGTGGTTACATAAAATTTAAAATGACATATGTGGCTCATATTGTTTCTGCTGTGCAGTGCTGGTCTAAAAGACATTCTGTCAAGGGGCCCATTCCGAATGCTTGCATTTCAGTAGATCTTGAAGAAATTAGAAGCTCTGAATAGGTAGAGAGGAAAATGGTATCCTGCATGGGAAAAATGCAGATACATGACACCACAAGGTTATTTAGCAGAAGAGGGTAGACCAGTTGGTCACAAACCCACCCCTAGTTTTCCCTGCATTAGGTCTTGTTCTCAGGACTTTTCTGATTTTCTCTACTCTGGTTTACCATCATATCAATGTGGTGGTCAGAAAGCACAATAATGACAGCTAACAATGAGCTGAGAACTTGCTACAGCTGTTCTGGCTCTATTCTATTACTGAGCCCTTGCTCTGTGCCTCGGGCTGTACTAATTACTTTAGCTACATTTGCATTAATGAAGTAGACACCTGACTACCCCCATTTTACAAACAAGCAGAATAGACAGATGGTCCACAAAAGGACTGAGATGGTGGAAGTTGCAAGAGGTGGGAGGCGAGGGGCAGAGAGTAGTCACGGGTGTGGCCCTTGTTCCTGGCTTGACAAGTAGGAGACTGCTGGTCCCACACCCTGGTTAGGGATGGCAGGAGGGACCAGTCCCCTTGCTATCCTCCCAGCAGATGCCTGGCAGGAGGCCTGGTGTGCTGCATGTACTCACCAAAATTTGTTGATTCACCACCTGAGCCTTGTCCCTTCCCCCTCACTTTAATCAAGCTCCTTCCTTGTTCCCATTACTCTTCCTGGGAAAACTCCTGCATTTTACTGCTGTGTGGTGAACAAAGGATGGTCATAAGAGTCAGATAGACTCAGGTTGGAACCAAGATCTGCTAATTACTCTATGTTGACAGATAGTAACTGCACTAGTTGGAGTGAGGATTTAATAATGTGCGTAACAGTTGAATCACTGTGTCATATACTGTTAACCAATATAATATTGTATATCAACTATACTTCAGTAAAAAAATGCTAAAAAAAAAACCTGCTAGTTACTGGCTGAGTTTCAGGGAGGAAGGTGACACTCCATGACCTCCCTTATAAGATGTGGGAATTAACACCCCCCTCACAGGCTGTAATGGGAATTTAATGACATGATGAATGTAAGGAAAATCCAGGCAAACAGAAGGTACTAGTAAATATTGACTAGTGTCATTATTTGTCCTTTTCTTGTGACTCAGTTGTACTGCTCTTTATTTTCCTGATCTCAGTTGCTGGAGGAGTGCGGAGGGACACCGATGGCCTGGGGGGCTGGGGATTAGAAGGGAATGGCTTCCATGCTGAGCCTACCTCCGACCTCCACCGCAGGCGATTTCACTTCTTACTCCACCTGTAAACTCAAAAGAGCCAGTCTCCTTTGGTCTAGAAAAAAGTCTTTTTTCTTAAGCAATTGCTTTCTATAATATTTTGAGGACTCTTTTTTTCTTTTGAATATCTGCATAATTAACAAGCCTGGGGAGGTGCCCTTTGGAAGCTGGTGATCTTTGTGTATACAGGTGGCAAGCAGAGAGCAGGGGACAAGTCAACATGTGCTTTCAAATGGGATCTTCCTCGGGGCTGTCAGCTCCCATGGTCCTGGGACTAGCCATGTGCCACACTTGCGATTATGACTCTCTGGAAGCTCGGCTGATGCGTAGCATTTTTTAGCAATAAATATGTCTTCAATAAGGTATGAACATTTTTTTTTGAGACCTGTAATGTTTTAAAATGTATTTTATTAAATTTGGAATGGATGTATGTCTCTAGCAATACAAGGGACATGCTAAACTATTATTAAGGGAGGGGTAGTATCCCCATGTTGAGATAAGATGATTATTGTTTAAATTTTGCAATTTTTTTTGGCCTGCAGGGATATTTTGTGTTCATGTGTGCAAAAAAGAATAAATTGGCATTCTTGTGCCAAAAGTTGTTTTTCTTGTCAATTGTCTAATAAATATGGAGTGTGCTGTAATGGTGATACACATGGTTGTTTTTTAAAAACAATTTCCTCAATTTGAGAAAGAACAGAGGGAAAACATTGTATTTTTTTTTTTTTTTGGTATCATTAATCTATAATTACATGTGCAACAATATGGTTACTAAACTCCCCACTTCAAGTTCCCCCCACACACCCCATTACAGTCACTGTCCATCAGCGTAGTGAGATGCTATAGAATCATTACTTGTCTTCTCTGAGTTGTACAGCCCTCCTTGCACCCTCCCAACATTATGTGTGCTAATCGTAATGCCCCTTTTTCCCCCTTATCCCTCCCTTCCCACCCATCCTCCCCAGTCCCTTTCCCTTTGGTAACTGTTAGTCCATTCTTGGGTTCTGTGAGTCTGCTGTAGTTTTGTTCCTTCAGTTTTTTTCTTTGTTCTTATACTCCACATATGAGTGAAATCATTTGATACTTGTCTTTTTCAGCTTGGCTTATTTCACGGAACATAATACCCTCTAGCTCCATCCATGTTGTTGCAAATGGTAGGATTTGTTTTTTTCTTATGGCTGAATAATATTCCATTGTGTATATGCACCACATCTTCTTTATCCATTCATCTACTGATGGACATTTAGGTTGCTTCCATTTCTTGGCTATTGGAAATAGTGCTGTGATAAACATAGGGGTGCATATGTCTTTTTCAAACCAGGCTGCTACACTCTTAGGGTAAATTCCTAGGAGTGTAATTCCTGGGTCAAATGGTATTTCTATTTTGAGTTTTTTGAGGAACCTCCATACTGCTTTCCACAATGGTTGAACTAATTTACATTCCCACTAGCAGTGTAGGAGGGTTCCCCTTTCTCCACATCCTCGCCAACATTTGTTGTTGTTTGTCTTTTGGATGGTGGCCATCCTCACTGGTGTGAGGTGATATCTCATTGTGGTTTTAATTTGCATTTCTCTGATGATTAGCGATGTGGAGCATCTTTTCATGTGCCTGTTGGCCATCTGAATTTCTTCTTCAGAGAAGTGTGTATTGAGATCCTCTGCCCATTTTTCAATTGGATTATTTACTTTTTGTTTGTTGAAGTGCGTGAGTTCTTTATATACTTTGGATGTCAACCCCTTATTGGATATGTCATTTACGAATATATTCTCCCATACTGTAGGATGTCTTTTTGTTCTACTGATGATATCCTTTGCTGTACAGAAGCTTTTCAGCTTGATATAGTCCCACTTGTTCATTTTTTCTTTTGTTTCCCTTGCCCGGGGAGATATGTTCATGAAGAAGTTGCTCATGTTTATGTCCAAGAGATTTTTGCCTATGTTTTTTTCTAAGAGTTTTATGGTTTCATGACTTACATACAACTCTTTGATCCATTTCGAGTTTACTTTTGTGTATGGGGTTAGACAGTAATCCAGTTTCATTCTCTTACATGTAGCTGTCCAGTTTTGCCAACACCAGCTGTTGAAGATGCTGTCATTTTCCCATTGTATATCCATGGCTCCTTTGTCGTATGTTAATTGACTGTATATGTTTGAGTTAATGTCTGGACTCTCTTTTCTGTTCCACTGGTCTGTGGGTCTGTTGTGGTGCCAATACCAAATTGTCTTGATTACTGTAGCTTTGTAGTAGAGCTTGAACTCTGGGAGCATAATTCCCCCTGTTTTATTCTTCCTTTCCAGGATTGTTTTGGCTATTCGGGGTCTTCTGTGGTTCCATATGAATTCTAGAACTATTTGTTCCAGTTCACTGAAGAATGCTGTTGGTATTTTGATAGGGATTGCATTGAATCTGTAGATTGCTTTAGGCCGTATAGCCATTTTGACAATATTTATTCTTCCTAGCCAAGAACATGGGATGCATTTCTATTTGTTAGTGTCCTCTTTAATTTCTCTTAGGAGTGTCTTGTAGTTTTCCGGGTATGAGTCTTTCACTTCTTTCATTAGGTTCATTCCTAGGAATTTTATTCATTTTGATGCAATTGTGAATGGAATTGTTTTCTTGATTTTTCTTTCTGTTAGCTCATCGTTAGTGTATAGGAAAGCAACAGATTTCTGTGTATTAATATTGTATCTTGCAACTTTGCTTAATTGAGACATTAGTTCTCGTAGTTTTGGAGTGGAGTCTTTAGGGTTTTTTTATGTACAATATCATGTTATCTGCAAATAGTGACAGTTTGACTTCTTCTTTACCAATCTGGCTGCCTTGTATTTCTTTGTTTTGTCTGATTGCCATGGCTAGGACCTCAAGTACTATGTTGAATAACAGTGGGGAGAGTGGGCATCCCTGTCTTGTTCCCGAACTTAGATGAAAAGCTTTCAGCTTCTCCCTGTTAAGTATAATGTTGGCTGTGGGTTTGTCACATATGGCCTTTATGATGTTGAGGTACCTGCCCTCTATACCCATTTTGTTGAGAGTTTTTATGATGAATGGATGTTGAATTATGTCAAATGGTCTTCAACATCTATGGAGATGATTATGTGGTTTTTGTCCTTTTTGTTGATGTGGTGGATGATGTTGATGGATTTTCGAATGTTTTACCATTCTTGCATCCCTGGAATAAATCTTACTTGGTCATGATGGATGACTTTTTTATGTATTTTTTAAATTAGTTTGGTAACATTTTGTTGAGTATTTTGCATCTATGTTCATCAGGGATATTGGTCTGTAATTTTCTTTTTTAGTGGTGTCTTTGCCTGGTTTTGGTATTAGAGTGATGCTGACCCTGTAGAATGAGTTTGTGGGTATTCCCTCCTCTTCTACTTTTTGGAAAACTTTAAGGGAGATGGATATTAGGTCTTCACTAAATGTTTGATAAAATTCAGCAGTGAAACCCTCTGCTCCAGGTGTTTTGTTCTTACATAGTTTTTTTATTACCAATTTAATTTCATTGCTAATAATTGGTCTATTCAGATTTTCTGTTTCTGCCTTGGTCAGCCTTGGAAGGTTGTATTTTTCTAGAAAGTTGTCCATTTCTTCTAGGTTTTTCAGTTTGTTAGCATATAATTTTTCATAGGATTCTCTCATAATTCTTGGTATTGCTTTGTTGTCAGTAGTTATTTATCCTATCTCATTTCTGATTCTGTTTATGTGTGTTGACTGTCTTTTTTCTTGATAAGTCTGGCTAGATGGTTCATCTATTTTATTTTTTCAAAGATCCGCTCCTGTTTTCATTGATTCTTTCTATTGTTTTATACATCTCGATTTCATTTATTTATGCTCTAATATTTATTATGTCCCTCCTTCTACTGACCTTAGGCCTGGTTTATTCTTCTTTTTCTAGTTTCTCTAATTTTGTGTTTAGACTGTTCATATGGGATTTTTGTTCTTTCCCGAGGTAGGCCCATATTGTAATATACTTCCCTCTTAGTATGGCCTTCACTGCATCCCACAGATTTTGGGGTGTTGAATCACTGTTGCCCTTTTTCTCCATATTTTGCTTGATCTCTGTTTTTATTTGATCATTGAGCCATTGATTATTTAGGAGCATGTTGTAAAGTCTCCATGTGTATGTGGACTTTTTTGTTTTCTTTGTGTAATTTATTTCTAGTTTCATACCTTTGTGGTCCTAGACCTTGGTTGGTACAATTTTAGTCTTTGAATTTACTGAGGCTCTTTTTGTGGCCTAGGATATGATCTATTCTTGAAAATGTTCCATGTGCACTTGAGAAAAATGTGTGTCCTGTTGCTTTTGGATGGAGTGTTGTGTATATGTACATTATGTCCACCTGTTCTAATATATTGTTCAGTGCCTCTGTCCCCTTACTTTTTTTCTGTCTGGTTGATCTGTCATTTGGGGTGAGTGGTGTGTTGAAATCTCCTAGAATGAATGAATGTACTGCATTCTATTTCCCCATTTAATTCTATTAGTATTTGTTTCACACATGTGGGTTATCCTGTGTTGTGTGCATAGATGTTTATAATGGTTATATCCTTTTGTTGCACTGACCCCTTTATCATTATGTAATGTCCTTCTTTGTCTTTTGTGACTTTCTTTGTTTTGAAGTCTTATTTTGTCTGATTCAAGTACTGCTACTCCTGCTTTTTTCTCCCTATTAGTTGCATGAAATATGTATTTCCATCCCTTTACTTTCAGTCTGTGTATGTCTTATATCTTTGTGTTTGAAGTGAGTCTCTTGTAGGCAGTATATAGATGGGTCTTACTTTTTTATCCATTTAGTGACTCTATGTCTTTTGATTTGTGCCTTCAGACCATTTACATTTAGGGTGATCATAGATAGGTATGTACTTATTGCCATTGCAGTCTTTAGATTCGTGGTTACTGGACGTTCAAGGGTAATTCCCTTATTGTCTAACAATCTAATTTAACTCACTTAGTATGCTATTACAAAAACAACCTAAGTGGTTTTTTTCCCTCCCTTTTCTTACTACTCCATTCTTTATGTATTAAGTATCATATTCTGTACTGTTTGTCTATCCATAGGTTGACTTTGGGGGTAGTTGATTTGATTTTGCATATGCTTAGTAATTAATTGTTCTACTTTTTTTACTATGATTTTAGTTCCCCTGGTTACCCTTAGAAACACTTCCATCTATAGCAGCCCATAGAGGTGGTTTGTGAGAGGTAAATTCTCTCATTTTTTGCTTATCGGAAAATTATTTAATTCCTCCTTTCAAATTTAAATGATAATCTTTCTGGGTAGAGTATTCTTGGTTCGAGGCCCTTCTGTTTCATCGCATTAAATATATCATGCCACTCCCTTCTGACCTGTAAGCTTTCTGTTGAGAAGTCTGATGTTAGCCTGATACGTTTTCCTTTGTATATGACCTTGTCTCTCTCTAGCTGCTTTTAAAAGTCTGTCCTTATCCTTGATCTTTGCCATTTTAATTATTATATTTCTTGGTGTTGTCTTCCTTGGGTCCCTTGTGTTGAGAGATCTGTGCGCATCCATGGCTTGAGAGACTATCTCCTCCCCCAGATTGGGGAACTTTTCAGGAATTATCTCCTCAAAAACACTTTCTACCCCTTTTTCTGTCTCTTCTTCTTCTGGTACCCCTTTAATGCAAATATTGTTCTGTTTGGATTATGACACAGTTCTTTCAATATTCTTTTATCCCTAGAGATCCTTTTTTCTCTCTGTGCTTCAGCTTCTTTGTATTCCTCTTCTCTAATTTCTATTCCATTTACCGTCTTTTCTACTACATCCAATCTGCTTTTAAATCCCTCCATTGTACGTTTCATTTCAGATATGGAATTTCTTAATGATTGAATCTCCATCCTTAATTCATTCCTTAATTCTTCAATATTTTTCTGTACCTCCATGAGCATGTTTATGATTTTTATTTTGAACTCTCTTTCAGGAAAATTGGTGAGTTCAGTTTTACTTGGCCCTTTTTCTGGTGTTTGTGAGATCTTGGTTTCAACCAGGTTCCTCTGATATTTAATATTTGTTTGTGGTGCCTTCTAGTGCCTAGAAGCTCTAGTCTTTGGAGCTGCTCAGCCCCTGGAGTGACATTGGGGCTTGCAGGCGAGTGGCGCTGGTGCCTGGAGGAAGGAAAGAGCTGTTTCCTGCTTCCCGGCTGCAGTGACTGTTTCCACTTCAGGTCTAGAGGCCGAGCACACAGGTGTAAGCCCCTATGCTTTGCGTTTGTAGCTGCTGTAGGTAGGGCCTCCCTCTGGCTAGCTTGATGCCAGGGCAGGGACTGCCAGTTTGTGAGCCAGCGCAGACTGGCCGGGAGAAAGGCCCATCAGGCTGCATATCACAATGGGGGGCCTCGGAGCTGAGTAGCCAGCCAGCGGGATGGCGCACCTGAAGCTCGTGAAAGTTCCCAACCTGCTTGGCAAAGCACGCCCAGACAACCTTATCCCGAGCAGCAAGCTCTGTGCAGTCCCCGCCCCTTCAGTAGCCCTCTCACTGGTTGGAAGCCTCTCAGACCTCCGGCCTTTACTTTCTCCCAGAGCGGGTGGATGTGGAACCCCTGTCCTCCACAAATGGCTGGAATCTCAGTTTCTCCAAGTATTCTGTCTGGTTTAGCTTTCCAACCCCACTTATCACCAGAGCACCATGCAATGTAGATTTTGCTCTCAAAGCAGATCTCCAGTGCTGGGTGTTTAGCTGTCCTAGGCTTCCAAACCCTCCTTGCTCTGTTCATCTTCCTCCCACTGGTGGTCTGGGGTGGGGAAAGGGCTTGGATCCCCCTGGATCAAGGCTTTGGTATGTTACTCTGTTTCGTGAGTTCTGCTCTGTTCTCCTGGTGTATGCAGTCTGGCACAGGCTTCTTTCCTGTTGCTCTTTTAGGATTAGTTGCATTAACTATTTTTTCTTAGTTTATGTGGTTTTGGGAGGAGTTCTCTGTCTCACCTCTCATGCTGCCATCTTTAATCTGATTCGTACAAATTTATTTTTATCTAGCCTTTTGAAAAGTGGACTAGAATTGAAAAGTCATGAGTTGAAACTGCTACAAATTGAAGAAAAAGTGTGACAAGTTGGGTGTGCTGGGAACTTTGTTCTAAGTCATTGAAATATTTGTGGGAAATTTCTACAGAGAAGGAGAAATGACTAGTTACTTTAGATGGTCCAATATAGATCAAATAGTAGTAAATACTTTTAAGAAATAGTACTGACAGACAATTTCTATGTAATTTAAAGCATATGTATGTAAAAATATCACCCTTCAAACATAAGAATTTAATTTTTTCCTGGATTTGTCTTTAGGAAATGCTACCACCGTAATTTAGTTCATTTACTTGAATCATTACTATGATACTTTAGAATTTAGTTAAGTGTGACAAGACTAATATCTCCACCAAATCAGTTCTATTCTTTCATGAAGCTAAAACTGTGGTTGAGTCCAAACCTCTTTATACCACATTTCCCAGCCTCCCTTGCAGTTAGATGGCCAAGTGCTTATTAACAGAATGCAAGCAAAAGTAATGGGCTTGGGTCTGGAAATTAAAACGTTGGTCAAAACCTCAGACTCTCTGGATGTGGTAGGAATCTAGCTTCCTTAGTGTTCCATAGTATGGGGGAGAAATAAAGTGGCAGGATCCTGGGTCTCTGAATGACTGCATGTAGCAGATCTGTGGTATCAATGTGAACTATTCATTTCAATTCTGTTGCATGAGAAAAAAAGACATTTCTATATTCTTTAAGCCACTGTATTTGTTATCCTTTCTGTTAGAGGAGCTCACCCTTTAAAATAACTAACACAGTCATGACTCCATTAATTGGGAAATGATGTGTGGGGCTATGTTAAGGTTTATGTGCGGTTTTAAAATTTAAGAAACAAATAGACTTTGAAAATGTTTCTTTTTAAATTGGTGATACAAACAACAATGCACATTTTTTCATAAACCTATTTTTTCATACATATAAAATAAAAAGTTTTATCAATGCTGAGGTGGGTGTGAGGAATCTTGGACTTTTATACAGTGTGCCTTATACAGTAATAGTTATAGTCTTTTGGAAGCTATTTGGTAATATCTATGAGAAACAAAAACTTGCATAACCTTTGGGTTCCACTTCTTGAAATTTGTCTTACAGAAATGTTTGCACATATGCACAAACATACATGTCAAAGATGAGTTCCAAGGATTTTTTGTAATAGGAAAAATTGTAAACAACCTAAACATCTATTAATACAGAATGATTACATAAATTATGGGGAAATCAATGCTCTAAGATCCTTGTTAAGAAAGGTGAGGAATGATTACATGTTATGGTTTGGGAAGATGACTAGGAAGTAATAATAAGAAAATATGTCACAGAACAGTGTGCATATTATGACTCCACTTAAGCAAAAATTCCCGTATATGGCTGTGTGTGTGTGTTTCTGAGTGTGTATGTAGTCAGAAGAAATTGAAGTTGAGATGACTGTGCGATTTGCCTTTGTGTCCTTTCATTTTCTATAGTATCCGACATATAATGGAAGCCAGATGTTGACCCAGATATAATGAGTTTCATCCTTCCTATCATGCAAAGTGTAAGAAGCTGCATCCACACGAATACATCTGTAAGTTGTACAGGAAAAGCATAGGAAGGAAATGCATTGGGGTCACTTCTAGCAAGACACAGGAGATTTGCAGCATGTATTGGAGTGCAATGGGGGACTATCACTTTTCTATTCTATATACTTCTTCATTCTTTAATGTTTTAAATATGCCCCATGACTCCTTGGCTCAAATATAGCAGAACACAAAGTAAAGTGATTGGAGAAAATTTGTGCACTGTAGGAGCTTTTTGAGAGTGTTAGATGCTGATGCTGCATGGGATTTTATATCACAAAACCATGGACTTCAAATGAATTGGTCTTGATCTAAAAGGAGGGCTGTGGGTCAGAAAGAAATTACAATACAAATGGAAAATATGACTTATACTGGAACTCTTCAAGCAACTTTTGGCCTTTTCTGTGAGAACAGGGCAGCTTCCCTGTTGGTAAATTTGGGAATAATGGAGAACGTCTCATAGGCTGTGAGGTTCTAGGCTGAATGTGTAGCTGCAGCTGGGAGAGGGTTGTTCCGAAAAGAGTTGAAGACAATGCCAGGTTAACAAGCAGGCAAGCCCTCTAAATGTGGCTTTTAAAAAGTAAGGTCCTTTGCAAAAAGTCAGGTGGAAAACTGTGAGGATAGAGAACAGATAGATAAGTAGAATAGATAAATTAGTATTCTTTAGGATTAATGATAATGCTTTGAAGTTTTCTTTCAAGAAACAAAATTAAAGTGTAAAAACACCTTGGACTATTATTTTAACAGCTTAGGGATTTTTTTTTAACTGAACTTTGTGGTGGTTTTAAACACTATCCAGGATCAGCTCTAATGTGAACACTTGGATGGGTCTCAACTTCTGAGATGGTAGAATTCAGAAGTTTAGAAATTCAAACTCAGTTATTCCAAATCAAATTTGTTTTAAATGCTCTTAACTATTAAGCAAAATGTGACAATACCCAGATATTCTTTTTCTCCTGTAGTAGTATTATGGTGGCTGTGTTAAAATAATGTAAATAAATTAAAATGAAGCTTGCATCCAAAGGCCATTCTGAAGCCTACTCTGGAAATGCGGTGCTTGGCATGAGTGGTTCTGGACTATTCTGCCAAAGCTTCCAGTAGAGCGGTGATGAACTGCACTTTGGATTGTCCCAGTTCTTAAAAGTAAAATATATTCTTCAAAAAAGCAATTGTGCTATCAGGCATTCGTTCAACACATATTCATGAATCCCTACATGGATTTAGGGGAAGTTAAATAAGTTGTAGATTTTGTTCAAATAGAAGAAGAGTACTTTTCTCTCTCTCTATATATGTATATTTTTATATAAGAATGCAACGGATTTCTGTGTATTAATTTTGTATCCTGCAACTTTGCTGAATTCAGTTATTAGTTCTAATAGTTTTTGGGTGGAATCTTTGGGGTTTTTATGTATAATGTCATGTCATCTGTAAACAGTGGCAGTTTAACTTCTTCCTTACCAATCTGGATGCTTTTTATTTTTTTGTGTTATTGAGTGCCATGGTGAGGACCTCCAGTACTGTCCTGAACAAAAGTGGGGAGAGTCTTGCTCCTGATCTTAGAGGAAAAGCTTTTAGCTTTTTGCTCTTAAGTACGATGTTGGTTGTGGATTTGTCATATATGGTCTTTATTATGTTGAGCTACTTGCCCTCTATACCCATTTTGTTGAGAGTTTTTATCATGAATGGATGTTGAATTTTGTCAAATGCTTTTCCAACCTATTGAGATGATCATGTGATTTTTGTCCTTCTTTTTGTTGATGTGGTGGATGATGCTGATGGATTTTCTAATATTGTACCATCCTTGCATTCCTGAAATAAATCCCACTTGGTTGTAATGGATGATCTTTTTGATGTATTTTTGAAATTGGTTTGCTAATATTTGGTTGAGTGTTTTTGCAACTATGTTCATCAGGGATATCAGTCTGCAATTTTCTTTTTTTGTGGTGTATTTGCCTGGTTTTGGTATTAGAGTGATGCTGGCCTTGTAGAAAGTTTGGAAGTATTCCCTCCTCTTCTACTTTTGGAAAACTTTAAGGAGGATGGGTTTTAAGTCTTCTCTAAATGTTTGATAAAATTCAGTGGTGAAGCCATCTGGTCCAGGAGTTTTGTTTTTAGGTAGATTTTTGATTATTAATTCAATTTCATTGCTGGCAATTGGTCTGTTCAGATTTTCTGTTTCTTCCTGGGTCAGTTGTGGAAGATTGTATTTTTCTAGAGAGTTATCCATTATCCATTTCTTCTAGGTTATCCAATTTGTTAGCATATAAGTTTTCATAGTCTTTTCTAATAATTACTTGTATTTCTGTGGTATCTGTAGTAATTTTTCCTTTCTCATTTCTGATTCTGTTTATGTGTGTACACTCTTTTTTTCTTGAAAAGTCTGGCTAGGAGTTTATCTATTTTGTTTATTTTCTTGAAGAATCAGCTACTGGTTTCATTGATTCTTTCTATTTTATTCTTCTCAATTTAATTTATTTCTGCTCTGATCATAAATATGTCCCTCCTTCTACTGACTTTGGGTCTTCTTTGTTCTTCTTTTTCCAGCTTCATTAATTATGAGTTTAGACTGTTCATTTGGGATTGTTCTTGTTTCTTTAGGTAAGCCTTTATTACAATATATTTTCTTCTTAGAACTGCCTTCACTGCATCCTACAGGTTATGGAGTATTGAGTTGTGTTTTCATTTGTCTCCATACATTGCTTGATCTCTGTCTTTAGTTGGTCATTGATCCATTGATTATTTAGAAGCTTGCTGTTAAGTCTCCATGTGTTTGTGGGCTTTTTGCTTTTCTTTGCATAATTTATTTCTAGTTTCATACCTTTGTGGTCTGAGAAGTTGGTAGGCACAATTTCAATCCTTCTGAATTTACTGAGACTGTTTTTCTGTCCTAGTATGTGATCTATTCTGGAAAATGTCCCATGTACACTGCTGCTTTTGGGTGGAGTGTTCTGTAGATGTCTGTTAGGTCCATCTGTTCTAATGTGTTGTTCAGTGTCTCTGTTTCCTTACTTATTTTCCATCTGGTTGATCTGTCTTTTGGAGTAAGTGGTGTATTGAAGTCTCCTAAAATGAATGCATTGCATTTTGTTTCCCCCTTTAATTCTGTTAGTATTTGTTTCACAATGTAGGTGCTCCTGTGTTGTGGGCATAGATATTTACAATGGTTATATCCTCTTATTGGACTGACCCCTTTATCATTATGTAATGTTCTTCTTCGTCTCTTGTTACTTTCTTCATTTTGAAGTCCATTTTGTCTGACACAAGTACTGGAACAGCTGCTTTTCTCTTCCTATTATTTGCATGAAATATCTTTTTCCATCCTTTCATTTTTAGTCTGTGTATGTCTTTGGGTTTGAAATGAGTCTCTTGTAGGCCACATATAGATGGGTCTTGTTTTTTTATCCATTCTGCTATACTCTGTCTTTTTATTGGTGCATTCAGTCCATTTGCATTTAGGGTGATTATTTATAGGTGTGTACTTATTGCCATGGGGGGCTATAGATTCATGGTTACCTAAGGTTCAAGGGCAGCTTCTTTACTATCTAACAGTCTAAATTAATTCATTTATTATGCTATTTCAAACACAATCTAAAGGGTTTTTTTTTGCTTCCTTATTTTTCTTCCTTGTCCACTCTTTATATATTAGGTGTCATATTCTGTACTCTTTGTGTATCCCTTGACTGACTTTGTGGGTAGTTGATTTAATTTTGCATTTGCTTAGTGCTTAATTGGTCTACTTCCTTTAAAGTTGTTTTGTTTTCTCTGGTGACAGCTATTTAACTTTAGGAGCACTTCCGTCTATAGTAGTCCCTCCGAAATACACTGTAGAGATGGTTGTGGGAGGCAAGTTCCCTCAACTTTTGCTTATCTGGAGATTGTTTAATCCTTGCTTCAAATTTAAATGATAATCTTGCCAGGTAGAGTATTCTTGGTTTGAGGCCCTTCTGCTTCGTTGCATTAAATACATCATGCCATTCCCTTCTTGTCTGTAAGGTTTCTGCTGAGAAGTCTGATGATAGCCTAATGAGCTTTCCTTCTTATGTGATCTTTTTTCTCTGGCTGCTTTCAATACTCTCTCCTTGTCCTTGATCTTTGCCATTTTAATTATTATACATCTTGGTGTTGTCTTCCTTGGGTCCCTTGTGTTGGGACATTTCTGTCATTCCATGACCTGAGAGACTATTTCCTTCCCCACATTGGGGATTTTTCAGCAATTATTTCCTCAAAGAGACTTTCTAACCATTTATCTCCCCCTTTTTTCTTCTGGTACCCCCCAAATGCGAATATTGTTCTGTTTGGATTGGTCACACAGTTCTCTTATTATTCTTTCATTCCTAGAGATTCTTTTCTTTCTCTGTACCTGAGTTTCTTTGTATTCCTGTTCTCTAATTTCTATTTCATTTACCGTCTCCTCTACCTCATCTAATCTGTTTTTAAATCCATCCATTGTATGTTTCATTTCAGATACTGTATTTTTCAAAGTTTCTATGTCTTTACTGAAGTCCTCCCTGAGATCTTGACTATTTTTCTGTATGTCCATGAATATGTTTATGATTTTAACTTTGAAATCTTTATCAAGAAGATTGGTGATTTCAGTTTCACTTAACCCTCTTTTTGGTGTTTGATGGATTTTGGTTTGTACAAGGTTCTTATGTAATATGTGTTCGTGCTGCTGGAGCAGATCTCCAGGGGTGGGTGTTTAGCAGTCCTGGGTTTCTACTCCCTTCCTGCTGCTTTTTTATACCTCCTGCCTGTGAGCTGGAATGAGGGAGGGTTTGGTTCCCACCAGATCATAGCTTTCCTACTTCGCCTTTTTCTGCCAGGTCTTCTCTTTTCCCTAGATGTAGGCAATCTGTTCTGCACGTTTTGGGTTTCTCTTTCAGTATTAGTTATATTTGCTGTATTTTGTGTTATATGTTGTTGTGGAAGGAGGTTTCTTAATCATTTCTTATGCTGCCATCTTTTTCTGGTATGGAAGGATAGTATTAATCAAATACTTATAATGTGAAAACACATTATAGTAAATAGTGCCGTCAAAATGCTTTAGGATCCCAAATAAGGATGGAAAAATTCCTCTAAGTTCTTAATAGTTTCACAGAGAAGGTAATATTTAAGAGTCTTTAAAGAATGTCTAGGATCATCACCAAATATGGAAAGTGGCAAGTGATATAAAGGCAACTTCGTGTGCATATAGCATGTGTTAAAAATACAGTTTTAGATAAGAACATGAAATTATAACAAGGTAGCATTTTGAAAAATAAGATTGTTACAGAAAAATAGAATTTTTTTATGATAAAGAAAACCACACAACTGTTATATTTTCAGACTGAGTTTTATGTGAAATTGCATTTATCATCTTCATCCTGGTCAGTGCACAATAACTGCTTAATGACTGATGGGCTGAATTGAATTCAACAACTTTTTGCTAAATGTCAACTACATACATTGTATTTGCAAACAAATTTTCTTGCATCTTGCCTATTGATATGGCCACCATAAAACATAACATTCCAGAGCAGATGTTAGCTTCCAATTTTGTGTTCTATTATCTTTATTGTCCTATAAACATTCTTATCCTTGTCAAATCCCATCTCAATTTTGTTTCAGAAATATTAGTCCATTTTCTTATATTGTAATAACCTAATAAATGTGACAAAGTATCACATTGCTTTTATTTTCCTTTCCTTTTCACTATGATTTCTTAATACAACAAGGTGGTCTCAAATTCTCAGTGTTACGGTTATATATAAAAGTGAAGAAACTAATACAATCTTTTGAGTCCTTTTAAACTATAAAGTTTTATTTTCAAGCAATAACCGTCTTCAGTGTGAAGCAAGCACCCCATTGCCTCTTGTTTAGATCTCCTTTACTTGCCAATGTCTAACCACACGCAGTTCATCAAAGTACATTATACCACTGTCTACACTAGGTTTGTGTTTGTCGTTGCTGTTGTTTCTCCTTTCTAAAGAGAAAAACCCATTAGGATTCATTTATAAACCTGATGAGACTGGTGGTGAGACTCATGTGGATGCAGCAGGGAAAATGGCTTATAAGGCAAGGGACAGAGGAAGCAAGCACAGCTGTAAACATATCTGCATCTACACTTACCTTAAGGATATTTCAACACTCTATAGGATGAATAACCCTGTGTGGCTGATTTTAATTTAAAGGGACCACATCTGAAGTATCATCAGACAACAGGACTTGCAGCAGACGCAGGTAGCAGAGACCATAAAGTTGGCCTTGTGGGTCCTGCCACTGCACATTTTTCTTGGAGGTGACACCCAGAAAATGAAATATCCCAACCCCTAAGTTCCTTTGGAAAAAATTCACTTTTTAAACTTTCTACATACATTTATTTTATTGTCTTCTTTGGCAAACTAGCCACATCAAAACTTTAGATCCATGGTGGGGCATATAAGTGAATAAATAAATACCATGAGCCATCTCTGTGCTGTATTATTCAAGGCACAAGGGTTAGGAAAAGGGAATGCTCAGAAGAATGTTCAGGAAACAGCAGTGTAGCAGGACTAGAGTACAAGGTGCAGAGAGAGCCAAAGAATGAGATTTATTTGGAAAGATGGATCATGCAGGATTTCTGCACGTGTGTGTGACAGTGTTCAGCTTTGCAGCTCAGGCCCTCTGGCACTACCCTATAGGGTGGGATGACTGGGCTGCTGCCCCGCAGTCCTTCCTGAGAAGGTACAGAACACATTCCTCATGGTTTCCTGTGTTTGTGAAGCAGTGCACTGGCACAAGGATGACAGACCTGCTCCCCTTAAGAGAACTGTGCTGTGTGGTAGCACAGCCAGGCCCTGGGAATCGGGAGCACCGACTCGGGCCATGTCCGAGCGTCAACAGGCCCAGCACCTCCCACCCAGGAATGAGCAAATGTCCAGAGAGGTGAGGAAGGGCAAGGGTGACAAAACTCGTGAACGTGAGTGAGGGTCCCTGCATGTCTCCAAGAATAAAAGCCAGGTCTCTCTGGGTGTGGTTGGCTGTGTTGTCCAGTTGAAAATCCAAGCGAGAGTCATCTTTCTGTGCCTCAATCTTTTCATCTGCCAAATGGGGGCAATAACTCGTGCCCTGTCATCTTATTGTAAAGATCAGATGCATGATATATGTAGAAATAGATGTCATTAATTTAACATTTGTAGTGCACCAGAAGCTGGACCAGGCACTCTGTTTATTACCTTATTTAAGCCTCACAACTATCCTCTAAGGCAATACTTCCCCTCTTTACAGATGTGGAAGAAAGTGTGACAAGGTTAAAATTAACTGGTCATCTGTGTGTTTAACCCGTATGTATTGAACTCCTAACATGTGCCAAACATGGTGATAGACCCTGGGAATAGAGTGGTGAATCAGCTGTATAAGGTTCCCTGTGCTATTGCAGCTTATATTCCACAGGGGCAGATAAACAGTAAAAATAAACAAATAATTAAAATTAATAATAAATGTTAATTAACATAGAAAAATAAGACATGGTTATGTCAAATGGAATCTACTTGTTCTCCATTCCCTACATTTTCTATACACTTAAAATTTAGTTCCAAAGGCTTGATTACACTCGGGTTCATCTTTTTTGACAAAAATTCTTCATAAGTGTTGTGTGAACTTCATATGACATCACATCAGGGGCTCATCATGTCTGGTTGTCCTAGTTTTAGAGGTGATGATATGGACAGCCTGACCCCTCCAGTATAAACTTGTATCCCTCCTTCATAACTAACCGTCAATCCACACAGTAATAATTTGACATCCTGCAAATATCCAGTCCCCCTCAACCTTTCACCAAATGTTTTTACAATCTATTGATAATCATTTCCTGAAACTATCACTTTATCAGGGGCTGTAAAAGTGTGATTGTATAATACCTTGATCATTCATTCAATGTTTATTACCTTCTGTAACCCTCTGTAAAGAAGAGCTTTCTCTCATCAACTAGTAATATTTGTTTTACTGAAAAACAGCTCATATAGGTCATATTGAAACAGTTAAGCATTTAATTTTTCCCATTAGTTTCCAATAAGGAGTTGGAGACAAAACTATCTCAGTGGTGACTAATGATTTTAGCTTTTCCTTTTTTGAGTATTATAATGAATTCATGGACTTTAATATAACAATGTATTTCAAAGTATTGTGGTCAGTAGCCTTTTTGAGTCCAAGTTGGTTAACAGGATTCTGAGTGGGGTGTGAAGGAAAAATCCTCTGATAGAAAGAGCTGCAGAGGAAAAAATGTTATTGGCATGGTGTTTCACGTTCACCAAGGTGAAGCAGTTCATAAAGTGACTGGTCAACTTAATACCAAAGCCAGTTCCTTCCACTACTCTCAGCTCTTTTTAAAGTGAAATGTAAAAGTACTTTAAAATTTAAGCATGTTATTCCCCCCAGTAATATTCTACTTAAAATGTATATTAGCTTTTGCTGTGATAATGAACAATCCCCAGATCTCAGTGGGCTGAAGCAACAAACATTTATACCTTACTCATAGTATCGTCTTTGGCCGTGCATTGGCTGTGGCCGCTGGAGATGGGCTCCGCTCTGCTCCACATGCCCGCACCTTCTGGAACCGGGGCAGGAGCTGTCACTGTGTAGTGCAGTCCGGTGCTGGAGCTGAATGAAAGAGTGAGCGAGCTGGAGGCAAACGATGGTGTGTTTTAAATTTCAGACATGGTTTACACCACATCTGCTCAATTCCATTGGTGAAAGCATGTCATATATGGCCAAGCCCGATTTCAACAGACAGGGATGTCTATTTCTCCAACAGGAGACAATGCAAATCACAAAACAAAGGCAAGGAATTAAAGGTTTCTTACGGGGGGGGGTGAGGGACAAATACTTGAGAAAAAGAATGCAACTTATTACAGACTGTTATATTTGCTTCATTTCATAATAGGTGTAGAGACATGAATATGGCATTATGCAAGCATTTTCTAAACAGTCAAAAGAGATGCAGGGATGTAAGAATAAAAAATGATCACAAATTAAAAAGTTCTTAATGTACCATAAAGGATTATGAAATGTTATTTTTATTATTGTTTCAGAATGTCTGTGTGACACCTTCTTTACTTACAGAGGTATCCTTTAGTTTCAAAATCTAACTGTTTTTAATTTATTCACAATTCTAAGAAGCAGATTAGAGGTAGAAAGTTGTAGATTAAAGGACAATAGACAGCAAAGGAAGTCATAAGAATAACTAAATCAAGTACAAATAAAATCTCAGGAACCAGGGCTATTTGGGATGACTTAGAGGCAAATATTTTTGTACAACTTAAACCCCTTAGCACACAATAAACCATTTCTTTTATTGGCAGCACTGTGCCTTTTTGTTTTGTATGAAAGTACATTACCTTCCCTACAAGACACATACACAGACATATACACAAACATGCACTGATAGACCCTGATACATGAAAATCACATGCATTTAGCTCTTGTTTTCATATATAATATATAACAGTGATTACAGTACACACATATGTCAGTTTGGACAGACAAACAATTCCCGAAGTTTCGATGCATGAAAATAACAAAGGTTTATTCATTTTTCATGCTCCATCTTCAGTAGGGCAAACGGGCGCAGTAATGGTTTACTCATCGTAGTTGTCTAGGGCCTCTGCCTGATGAAGCCTCCAACTGAACACATGTTTTACTGTCACTGAAGTGACAAAATGGGAGGCATGAATCATCACAGGCTCTTGTAGCTTCTGTCTGGAAGTGCTGCATGTCACTTTTCTACATTCCATGGCCAGAATAAATCACAGCACCAGCTCAAGGGGCAGGGAAAAAGCAAGGGAAAATCCCAGGACCCTTCTAGGGCAGGGAGCTGCAATTCTATCATGTGCTTAAAGGGAAGAATTAGACATTTAGTGAATGGCTTTACTGACCAACACCACGTGCTCCTACGTGTCTGGGCCTTCTGGTAATACAGAACAACTTAGTCGGGCAGCCTGCCTGGTCCTGAGAAAGACATGAGACTCTGTGTTGCTGAGGTTTGATGGGCATGACAGAAAAAAAGGAGTTGCATGGAGTGGTGCAATGGGGGAGGCCTGAGGATGCCCTCAGCCTCAGGAATGCAGCAAGTCTCCAAAGCGTAAAAGATTTTAGTGTGTTAAAATCTTTTCTAAATCTCTTCCTGTTCTTCCTGGTTTGCTTACAAAGTTAGATACCCTACAAGTTCCTCATATTCCCCTTTCTCACCATTTCCATGATCCTATTTCAATACTGACTGGGTTAACTGGCTCCTTCCCCTTTTCTCCACACCACGGCCTTGTTTTTCCACAAGCAGAAGTCTGAGAAAGTCTCTCCTTAGCACTTCACCTTTTCTTTCTGTTGAGCTCTGGGATGTAAGGATTTGGGCTCTTGTTAGATTCATGTGGTAATGACTCTTAAAAGAATCTGCTTCATACAATCTACCTGGCTGATTTCTCTTTAACTTGAGAAGAGTAGCTTTGAAGTGGGTGCAGGGAGAGTCCTAGAGGCCAACACTGTGAATATAGGAAGAAGGAATAGTCGTGAAAGCACAGGTGAGAATTCAACAGGCAGAGGCCCTGGTATAAGCCCGTGACTCCCTAGGAGCAGAGCACGAGAAGAAAGCTGGAATGAGAGCAAAACCTCACCATCAGCTCTGGTACCCCGCAAAGAGTGTTTCTAGATCACTGTTCTTTCCAACTGCAGTTAGTCACTCTTCCTTGGTGGCCTGACAGAGGAAAGTACTGGCCACACACTGCTGTGGTATGTCTGCTTGCAAAGCTGGAAGGCGCTGCTGCTCACACCCACAACCCACTCCACTCTTAAGGATCTATACTTTCTCTTTAATGAAGCAATGAGGTTGTGGAAATCTCAATTATGGAACATTTGGGGGATAATGGCCTGAGTGGTTGTAACTCTCTTAAAGAATAGAAGTCAGGCAGGACTACGGACTGCATGGCCTCTGATCTTCCATAGAGACCAGGATGGAGCTGAATATTGTTTGCAAGGCACTAGATACATAACTGTCTTTCCAGATGGGTCCTCAGGGGTTAAGACCCAGAAGGCCCTTGGAGTGTGTGTACGGACCTTTCTGCAGGACCACACAAAGCGCCAGCAGCCCTGTTCAGCCAGGTTTTCCGAGGCTGATGAGGTTCTTCTGTGCTTCTCAGAGGCATTTTCAGTTCATTTTTCATCTGGCCCTGGCTCGTCCTTCCTCGCTTGTGCCCGAGTTGTCCTCCTTAATGACCCTCCTTTGTGGTTTGAGCTTTCCTGCTTTGCTCAGTTTCAGAGAGATCCTGATTCTAACTGCTGTTTAGACCTGAGCTCAGACCCCACTTTGTCTAATCACTCCTCATGGAAATGGTCTTGCTTCTTTCTTTACACCTGAACCAGAACTCGCATTCCTCCTTCCCTATTTCTCTCATACACATGAAACTAACTTGCGTTTAACATTGTGAATATATCTCATACTCCCAGTAGTAATACCCTTAACGATCAGGGTCCTATGTGCAGGAAGTGGGAGGGAAGGTGTAGAGATGCGAAGACACCTTGCATCCTTTTATGATCGTGGTTGTCAGCTGAGGTTACTCCTCCCACTGAAACATTAATAAAATTGTGTCACATTCTCTGGGAAGTGCAAAGCATCCCCTAAGAGTTCTACAAATTCTAGGAGGTTTTTAGCCTCATTTCTGTAATTAGCTTACCTCATTTCCATTTCCTGTTCATCTGAATCTCACACGCCTCATCTCCTAAAGGCGTTACCTATCAGCTCTGCACAAACCTCGCCTTGCAAGCGACTCCTTTTGTTTGATTTCCTGTTAATACTGGTCATAGAAGGAGGCCATTGTAGCAGCGACTGTACTGAAGTCGCGGCACCACCTGGACTGCCTCAGCACCATGCGGTGAGCACAGGGCGTCTGGCACTGCCTGTTTCCACTGTCCTTTCAGCTCCCTTCAGCTGAGGGATTTCTCACCAGCTGACATTTCTCCACAAGACCTGCCCTATTCAGTGGGATGGGTCCTGCACCCCTTGGTCACTATCCTTTTCATGTGTCTTCAGTGCACAGAAATCCCCACTCTCTAAATTCTCCTTTATTTTTTATCAAATTAATGTAGAATTTCTTTTCTTCCCAGCACATTTCCAACCATATGCTAGGTCATACCTAAAGCAAAGGTGGCAAACTAAGGAGATGACATGTACTTACTCTCTCAGGGGCAGGAGGAGCTCAGGTTAATTGTTACCTTTAATAACAAGTGTTCTATTCATTCTGATATATTTAAATTATTTTTTATTTTAGTTTTGGTATCTTTTTGGAGCATAAAGCATAATGCTTTTCCAACAGTAGATATTCAACAACTGTATGTTGAATGAAAGAGCCAAAACAACAGCAAAATTGGAAGTACTTCCCTACTCAGAATAGCTGAAAAAGTTTTGGAATTCTCTCTTGTCTCATCAGCCCCACTTCCTTTACCAGCCTCTAAATTCTTGTCTGCAGCCTATTGGTTGGTTGTCATTTTAATCTTTTAACTTAAAAGATTAAAAGATTTAATCTCTTAAAACATTATGCAATATATTTTATATTTGAGATGTAAGATTCTATCTTATAAGGCTTAAGGCATGTCTAGATATCCAAAGTACAGCAGCTAAGCACTTAAGTATGAAGATTATATTTGGGTAGAAAGTCCTGCTTAATGTTCCTTAAGTGCCATCTCCTTAGTGGCCCCATATACTGTAAGACAGCATTTTTCCAAGTGAATTGTCAGACCTGTATCAAAATCACTTTGGGTACTTAGTAAAAATACACAATCTTATTGAATCAAAATCTATGAAGGTTTTTATTACCTTCTTAATAAATTCCCTCAGGAAATTCTTGTACTTAAAAATGTGAAAGCTGTAGTGTAAATGCATGCTTTTGTCATCTGTCTGCTGGAGAGAAAATAATTCTTCCCTTCTTAGGACAAGTACACCTTCTATTGTGACCCACCTGCCTCCTCATGGGGGAAAGAATGGGTTTATTATGCTGTGTTGACAGCCATACACTTTCCTATTTTGTTTCTGTGTTGGCCATAATAAACTGTTCTATTTTTTCTTGAGAATAAGTCATTTCGATTTACTCATCATGAACAGATTACTAGACATAACCTCTTGTAAACTTATCTAGTACACTCCTCTTTCAAATAAGGAGCTAGAGAGCAGACATGAAGCATGTGGATGGGTTCGGTTGCATTTTAAACCACAGGAGGAAATGATCCAGGAAGAGGTGACCTCAGCTGGAATGTGGCTTGCAACCAGAGTATTGAATGTGGTACACCTGGTGTAAGATTGGGACCTGTGGGAGCCTTCAATGGCCAGCCACCTCTGCGGGACTCCAGCCTGTTGCCTTCCTTGAAAGCAAGGTCCCGGATCCTCAGAATGGTGGGAAATTAGTGCTGCACCAGTGGGAAAAATCCCACCCACCCAACCACCTACAGTTACTGCTTGACTCTCGAGAACCCACCTCCTATGCAAATGCTGACCCTGCTGAGTGTGTGAGTTCTGACACAGTGTCCAGGCTGAACTGGCACAAACTCTCTTCTGTCTGTTCAAGTGACTCACTGAGTGTTCGGAGCACATTTTCCCTTTCCTGGCTGCCAGCTGTAGCTATTGGCTCTCTCGCTCTCTCTTTGGAACGACTCAGCACCCCTGTGCTAAGGCATTCACTTGAACTGATGTGAAATTGTGCGGAGTCCTACAAAAAAGCATAAAACTCAATTTAGCCTGAGACTACATGTGGGATCTGTCATATCTATCATAACATCAGACACGGATCCTTACCACTTTCTGCCCGTTTCTGCTCACTAATTCTGTTTGTGGTCCTCTGATGACTTCCCGGCGTACAGAAGCCTCACAAACCGCCAGAACACGAAAGTGCCAGTGGTCAGGAAATCAGAGGCAAATGTATCCTCTCCCATCAGTGTCTTAAGATGAGAAACGAAGGGCTTGTATATCTGGAAATATGGGCAATTTTCGTCTCTTCTCTGCTATCCTTGGGATTTACTGGTAGTTTGCAGTGCATTATTTAAAATTTGTATATGGATGTAGATCTCATGTAAGTGAATTATCTTCCCAGCTAAGCTACTGTCTTCATTAAGAGCAGGGATCCAGTTTCCAACATCTTTGGTGACTGCCCAAAGCCTAGTTTCCTCCACTTCAATTTAGCCTTAGAAACTAGGCTTGCTGAGAGAATGAATGGGGGAGACTCCCATGGAAAAGCCAAGTATTTTGAAGGAAGGGCTGTTTGCCAGTCATATTAATTTTTTCCACACACTTTTTACACCATCAAAGGAAAGTTCCTCTTATTCTTGAGTAAGAAAAAATGCACAATAAATTAGCCTGCTGTAACCTAATTTCACCTCTTGGGTCAAGCAAATAGCCAGAATTAAGTTTTGAAGAAAAAGTGTTTGTAGGCATCTGGGCACACAACAGATGCTAGTATTTTAAATGAATCTGTGTGTGTGTACCAATGTCTAAATTTTTATGTTATTGTTTAGTGGGTGGAAGAGGCAGCAGGGGCTCTGTAAATACAGGTAGTGTGTACAGTGGCTAAGATTTTGGGCTCTGGAGCCAGAGACTGAATCCCTGCTAGGCCACATACTAGCTGAGTGAATACGTGTGACATCACTTAACCTCTTTAAGTCTTGGGTGATTCATGTATCAAATGTGGGTAATAGAAACCCTCTCATAGGGTTGTGATTAGAATTAGATGAGATTATTAACATCAGGTGCCTAGTCAGGGACTGATATGATCAATAAACACCCAATAAACAATAACTATTAATATTACTGGTATTTGATTAAATACAGGCTTTGAGGATAGGACATTTAAGGCTGATATTCATGTTTTGTTTTGTTCCTAATGTTGGCCTGAATTCCTGAATAGTTCACTCTGAAAGAAAGGGGAAAAATCACCAAACTGTCATGAAAAACAAAACTAAGTTAAAGTAAGTGAAATAGAAGTGTTTGGTGGACTCACTGGCTTATTGTTAATGTTTACCTCGTGGAAAGCTGGCTACATAAAGACTTTGTGAAAGACAGAATTGTTCCATCACTTTTATTCCCAAATATGTAACTAGTGTTCTTACTGACTCTTTCAAAGGTTGAATTTCAAGCTTATGTAACTGCATGGAATTACTTGGTGATTTGAATGATTCCAATTCATTGTGACAAGTTGGACCCATAAACCATTTCCCAAGCCATCCCAAATAGATAAAGATCATCTACTGTCAATAGAACTGGGATTTAAGTTTAGAAAAGTTGGCAGAAGATTTGTTTTTCATGTGCTTCCATAGTTTTTGAGAGTTGTTCCATACTAAACTATAAAAGTATTGATTTTACGCCAATGGCTTCTTTATTAAAATAGATGTAAAAATAACTAACTGCTTATACATTTTAAGTCTTGAAATTAGCTAAATGATGGGTAGATTTTATAGCAAGAAACTGAATTTTCTGGGAAAATCACATTTTATTTTTCCAATTGATATATCCAAGTAATACTGAGTATATTTAATATCTTTAAACCAAGACCACATTTTAAAAGAATAACAAAATTGCCCACAATATCCTTTTAAAGCAAAAATCATTATCATTGAAAGTGGATATTTCTGGAACGAAACACATGCTAATGTAGAAGCATTTGCTTTATTTATATTTCCATGAACTCTGACTTTCATTTCATGCACACAAAGCAGGAAAGCTGTCTGGAATACCCCACCCTAAACGGAGGGCGAATTTATTACATCCACAAGTAAAGACTGCCCAAGTATTGGCTCACTACTTGATAGAAGAAGGAAAACAAAAATATTCCACACCCTTTTCATTTAAAGGAAGATCAAGTTTCAAGTTTATCCTCAATAATCGAAGCTAAAAGGACCTGCAGTTGTGTGACTTGGTGGTGTATTTCAGCTGTGAAAAGAAGAAATAGGAAGAATTGGTTGCTATCATAAAATCTGGTGAGCTCCAGTCAAGAGTGAACCAAAACTGCTCAGAAACTACTTTTGGATCAAGACTTATCTTCTTGGCCTGCAGTGATACCGAATTGGACAGGAACTTTTCAAGCTTTATGTTGACCACTCTATGCCATCTGATCGCAGACTGAACCCTCCGCTGTGAAACGCCTGTCCTTGGCTTCTGTGGCTCTCCATGCTCAGGGAGGTTTTCCACTCTTCCCAGAAACGCCTCTTCCTTCCTGGCTGATCCTCTCATAGTTGGTCTTCCTCTGATACTTGTCATGATCCTGTTACAGCTCCTGTCATACGGAGTCCCTGGTGATGTCATTCATTTATGATATCACCTACTACACATAGGGGTTGAGAATCAAAAATCTGTATTTCCCAAGATAAAAATCTATATTTCTCCCTCCTTACTTGAACATTCTTCTGGTACCTTAAACTTAACATGGCCAAACTGAACCCATTATGTTCTGCCCTGCTTCTCCTAGTCTTCCTTTCTCGTTGAATAATATCACTCAGTTATCTAGTTAAAAAACCTACATGTAATCTTTGACTCCTTTGCCTCCATTATTGCCCACAAATAATCAACTCCAAAACCCGCTGTATCTGCATTCTACTCACCTCTATCGTGTTTGTCTATTTCTGTCCTTATTCACTGCCAGTGGCTCAGTTCAGGTTCTTGTCACTGTTTTCTAGATCATTGCCTCAGACTTCAAACTGGTTCTCCCTGGTTCCTCCTTTGCTCCAGAGTTTTGTAAGGTGTTCTAAGGTAGACATTTTCTCATTCCTCTCATTTGATTAAAACCTTTCAAAAATTTACTGTTACCCTTATGATAAAGTTCAAACTTGTAACCATGAGCTCTAACTCCCTTTATTAAGGACCTCTTTAGCTTCAGCTCCTGACAGTTCCCTTGTAAACTATAGCCACATGGAGGTATGTAGATTTACTGAAAGGAAACCATGTTCTGTCTCTTCTCTGGGACTTTGCATGTATTTTCATCTCTGCTGGGAACAATCTCTCTTTGTCTGGCTTACACCCAGTCCTCCTTTTAACTGAGAAGGCATTTCATCTGGGAAACCTTCCCCGATCCTCCTTTCTGGATCTGAGTTAGGTGCTCCTTTATTACCTCTGTAATATCTGATGTTCTTACATTTCATGGCACTCACAAAAAAGATTGTCAGGGCCTGTTTAATTTTCTGTCTCCTCCAATAGCTATTTGAGGTCAAGAACCATATCTTTTCAACATTGTGCCCCTAATGCCTTCCTTAGTACTTGGGACATAGTAGACACTCAATAGATTTGTTTTAGAGTGAATTACTTAATTGTTGAATTACAACTCAAGGAGAACAATATGATTCAGATATCTTATTTTGGAGCCACCAAGCATCAGATAAGGCTCTCTGGTCAGCTTTCCGTAGCTGGTGCACCATCCGCTCGCATTTTAGCCATGAGAGCAGCAGAGAGAGAGTTGACCACTGAACTGAGGCGGTAGTAGCTCCAAACCTGCCTCTGAAAGTCCTCAACTGGAATTCCAGGAGCCTTCTCTATGTCTTTCTTAGGGAGCAAAAGACAGAGTTTTCATTGTTCTTGAAGGCATTAAGTGCCCCATGGTTTCTGAAACCAGTTCCACTCCACATTCATGGCTTTTGGAAACCCATGTGGAATCCAGAATGTTGGACCTGATGCCCCATGAGTTTGTGGGAATCAAATCAAGGTTGTCAAGGGCTGCACACTGCCAAGAGTGCTTGGTATTTCTATAAAGTTTTCTTCTTCCAGCTGAACCTTGGGGTTATTTGTCTATGGTTCTGCCAGGGGCCTCTCCAGGCTGTGATTCCTTGGGAACAAACCACCGTGAACATGATCTCGGGTCCCCATCGTGCTGCCGTTGCATGAGATATGCAACTTATCAAACATGTAACAGAGCTGAGCTCTCTGAATGCTACAGGACTGTTCAGAGGGCTTGGAATGACAAACACCCACAATTAAAACAAAAAGGAAGATGAATAAATGAGGAGCCGAGAATCACACAGTTTTCTAAATTAGATTTATCTGTAAGATTTAAATATGTGCAAATGTATTTTGAATGATCTGGTATGAATTATGCTTTTGTTATTAAACAGCCATTTTGCTTTGGGCTTATGTGTGAAGTAAAAAGAGACTTTCTTTGCTGGATTTTTCTTTTTGGTAAATATTGAATTTTGAGAATATATTAGTCTTTTTAGCCAAACTAAAAAATTTCTCAGAATTTAAAGGATATTCCATCTGAGTTCAAGCTGTGTTTGGGTTTGGCAACGTATTTTTTTCTTTGGCAATGAAAAGGAAAGTTTGATTCTTATAACTTGATAGACCTCAAACGGGCTCACAGACAAGCTGTAGTCCTTATGATGGAGATGTGGAGGAAACCAATAATTGAGAACAAAATTTTCCTCAAAATGAAGCAAACAGATGAGGAATTCAAATATAGAGAAGAATTGTTTTTAACAAGAACTTTGAGATTTGGGGTTTCTTGTATTTCAATTTTTAGTATTTTTTAAATTCTCAAACCTAATGGATTTTCTTAGCCCTTGCTGTTTGCTTCAGGTTCGTCTCCACTAATAACAGAAAAAGTGTTTTGGTTATTTTCAAGGATTAAGAAAAACAACTACTACTATAGGTCATAATACTGAGCACACAGTTTCCCATTTAATGTTTACATCTTCCCTGCATGACAGTCCCTTTCCTCCGTTTACACATGGGAATGATGGGGCTCGGCAGGTGAAGTGATGCCCCGAAACACCCGCACAGTCGGACCCTTTCCAGCTGCTGTGTTCTGTGCTGGAGTGTTCTCTGAGCCCAGCAGTCCTGCGGGATCACTCCCTCCCCTAGATATGTCCTAGTTTCCTTACTTTATCTGGGTACCTCCTTTGTCTTTGAAAACTCAGCCTTTTTAGGCACCTTCTCTGGTTTTCTACTAGTGTATCAGCCTTAGATAGGTGCTCTCCTGGATTCCCCGAGTTTGTGAGCCTGCCTCACACCCTTATCACAAGCATACTGAGTCTCTACAGTCTTATCACTTGGACTGTCAGCTCCAATCATGGGTGGCCCTGTGTCATCTGTGTATCTTCAGTGATTCACTTGGTTTCAACAAATAATTCATATTTGTGGAATCTAAAAATAAATAAATTAGTAACTCCCTCAGAATTTCTATAATCACTCCATTGCTTTATCTTTAAAAAGTCCCCTCAATATCTAATAAAAATCCCTCTCCCAGCCCTGTTCTGTGGAGGCCATTCGCTGAGAGAATGAAAGGAGAATGCTTGCTTCTTGTTCCCACGTTGCTTTCACACCACTCTTCCATAAGAATCACCAAACTGCACTTCAGAAGAAGGGCCGTGCTCTTTATCATGCTGCTCCTCCACATCGGCATCATGTCTGGGCTCCAGGATCTAAGGCAGAGAGAACAGAGCCTCAGGTAAGGATCTAGTGCCAGGATTTTACCTGGGAGTTACATTCCAGGGCAGTGAGAGTGCAACTCAAGGAAAGCGGTGCAGGTAGGGGTGGGAAGCATCAGCGCACCGCTTACTCCACAGTAAGTTGCAAAGAGCCAATTCCTAGTGTGCGGCGGGCCTGCACCTGGCCACACAGGACCTCTCCGCCAGACTGATGGGGGCAGTAAGGGAGGAGGAAGGAATCTAGACAGTCTTCTCCTGCCTCCCTTTAGCCAAGATGGCGCTCTGAGAAGTTAGCTACCCTGCATGCCAACGTGGGCCATAGCAATATTGGCAGCCTTTTAGGAAGCCAGATGTACTCCCTGTGGCAGCGCAGCATTTCCCCAAATCTGGAAGGGATGTGAGGAACCAGAGACTGCAGGCATGATGTGGGTGCTTTTAAAAGACTGCGTGGCCCTGCATGGATACATACGCTGCTTTGGTGATGGAAGATGTAGATCCCAGAATCAGTTAAGACTGAGAGACTCAGAAGCAGCACATAGGTCATACACAGGTGCACTTCCACCTTGTATATCCAATTCACTTTTCTCTTTACACTGTTCCTGTCATTCCTTCCTATGCTATGGTGTGGCTGGTCCAAATGTTTTCTACCTGGGCAACATGCTGACAACTCATGCACAGTTCAACATGTTTAAAACCAAATTCATGTGATATTTTTATAACAAAGCATTTCTCTTTCTTCATTTTCCCCATTTCTCTTCATGGAAACACTAATACTTATAGTCATTCAGATAAAAACTTGAGAGCTGTCTTTGATTTCATGCCTCCTTCTTCATATAGACAGGGTCAAGAACACAAACATATCAGCAGTTCTGCAGTGACAAGGATACTCTCTGGCGCAGAACACACATTCAAGATGTGTATGACCAAAGTCAATGGGTGGATGTCTTTGCTTTTCAGTTTGCGGCTGTAGGAAATGCTGTTTACTCATGGGGGAGGACAAGACGAGATAGAGAAATCAATAAATCAGGTACATCTAACACAATTAGAAGCTTCTGCTGGGAGACCGGGACGTCTCGGTGCTTCATGTCGCCGATGTTTCCAGCTGCCAGCATGCCATCGCCAGCCCCTGGGGACTGGACTGTAAGCGTATGTGGAAAGGAGCCAGGAGGACATCAAAAGAAGGCTTTAAAAAAGGACACTAGATTTATTGATTTGTCATAATTACTTACTGTTGATGGAAGAATCTCCAGGGTACTTGAGTTGATGGCCTTGGACCTTCAGTCCAGTGTTGAGGTCTGACAAAATTTCTTAAGTTCATGTTAGGACATTTCTGCTTTTTCTCTGACAAAGTAGGGAACCAGCCGTTGGAGGAAGTCAAGTATGTTTCTCACTAGGCTTACCTTCTGTTTCTCCCTTTATGAACATTACTAATGAAGGATTCTTGGAAGATTGTAAGAATAGCGCATGGAGGCATTTGGAATTGTATGAGAAAGAGTGTGTCAGATTTGGGAGTTTGGAAGGTTTAGACATGTCAAAATGGTGAGTGAATGCTGTTACCTTGAATATAATAAAAAGGGCTCCTCATTCCAACTGTTAAAACCTACTAATCAGGGACCCAGTCTGAAGGAGTCACTATTCCTTCATATTGTTATTGTATCTCCCTGGTGTAGAAAAACTGCCTTTAGTGAAAAAGAAAATTAGATTCCAAAAGTGATATTTTTCCAGCAGCATCTCTAATGGTCTTTTCATCTCCCTGGTGAACTCACTGTAGCTATGGAAATTTTAATTTCCTATCCTGAGCCAGCTTTAGACATATCCTTGCTTATATGCTTCAAATGGACTTGTCAATTAATGAACAAAGAAATGATTTTTTTTTGGCTGTGTTTAAATATTTCTTGCTCAGATTTAAAGGTCAGAAAATTTTAGGGTCAGTTTGCTCCATAATTTTTCTATGTAACATGTTCACTTCCCATTAAAATCTAATTTTTTTTCTTCCAAGAAGGTGTTCGGCTTCTAATTGCTCATGGAAATTGTACTTTGCAAAAGCATTACTTCATCCAAATGTATGTTCCCAGTGAACCTTTCATCAAGTGGACTGGATGTCTTAATTTTTTCCTTTTTTGGCAAGATGCATAACTAGTTACTTATGCAAGCCTTATTAGTGAAGTGAGAGGGAATGAGGGGAATAAAAAATATATGGCAACTACAATCATTAGAACTGAACACCACTATGACTGCCCAATCTGATGCTAAGATTTTAGGGTAAGTCAAAGTGTTTCTTCAGAGTCAAGGTGAGGGTAATTGGGATCAATGCATTTATTTAGCCCATGTGTCAAGCACACAAACTGCAGGTACAAAGATAACTGTGCCATGGGTTTGTTCTCAAGTATGCTAAGACATGTCCGTGGTTTGTCTATTCATTCAATAAACACTTTCTGAACGTGTTTGTCTACTGGGGTAGACACTGGAGATACAATGGTACATGGTACAAATCCTTGCAAGTGCTGAATATAAGGCCTAATATAAAGTAATAGGCTATGAATAAGGAACAGGTAATGCATAGTGGTTATTCACAGGATATGGCAGCTACATGCGTGTGGCTGGGAATTAGGACTTCGTGAAGGAGGTAGCATTTACTCTGGGCCTTAAGGATGGGCAGGACGGGAAATGTAGGGCCGCTAAGAAGGACTGCCCTCAGTGGAGGAAACATCAAAACTGAGGACCCCTCTACTATTCAAGTGATCCAAAATGTTTCCTCAAAATTGTGGCAAACTGAAGTCCGCGGTGCAGGTTTCCCCCGGAGCAGTCAGAGGAATCTCAGGGAGGGTCAACTGGCAGGACAGTGTAAGGTAGGTCTGGGTGTGTTCCATTAGGCCATGTTTTCTTTACAAATACAGCCAAAGTTCATAGGCTTGAGAAAAACCCTGGGAGTCTTTCACAGAGAGTGAGATGTAACGTAGGCTGCATTTTACTGTATACATTGTTTAGGAAGTGAGTTTGTCTCCATTATCAGAGAGTTCTGAGAGGAAATCTGTGACACCTTGCTCGGCAGCCGAGGATATTTTTGCTTCCATTTGCCTTTAATCTTATTTATTTCCGTTAGCATAATTTACTATTTAGGTACTTTAACCAACCAGGATACAAAGTGGACTGAAATTACCCTAATTTAAACGCATCACTTTGTGCAGAGGTAAATTTGCATGAACATTACCTCCCCAACTAGACTACCACCTCCTCAAGGCCAGTACAATGTTATTTAATTAATAAAAAAAAACCCATACAGTTTTATGTAGGTAGGGAGAGCACAAATGTTGCTGATACTAAACAGAGGTAGCACAGATCTGAAGCTTTTTTCTAAGGGCTAAAATTTCAGTGTAGGTTCAGGTAGTAAATGTTCCTCCAGGGCTCAGACAAAAGGGGTGGTTTATATATATTTTCTCTCACTTTCCAGATAAGCTCATGGGAATCTGCCAAGGGAAACTGATGAACCCTACTCAGTCTTGCTCAATGTCTCTTTTGAGGATCAGGAAGAGTTTGTGTATCTGAGATTACATAGAAGTCAGGGTACTAATTCTGCAATCAGTGGATCCCTTTTCCCTTCCTATCATTGGCCTTCATACTGAACTACCACCATCTTGTCCATTTTTAGAAGTTTTTGATTTTTGTTTCTTATTATACAGAAATTTAAGTGGCATAACATTGTAATACAATTGCAATCTTTATGATCTCTTAAAATATATCTTGAGTATTTTTCCATATTTTTCTACAGCACTATTTTATGAGTATTGCATTATATGTTGGCATTATTAAATTTACTCTTGGGATGAATGTATTATACTTGTGAAAATGCTTGCAATCTACAAATCAATATGTATGGCTTGCTTATCTTACAATTTTCTCACTGCCCTCTCCAGAGTTAATTATCATCCATGTCTTGAAGTTCACTGATTTGGCATTTTATATATACTTATCTGTATTATTGAAAGTGTATTCTTTTAAAAAGATAAATATTGAATATTGAATTGATAACAGTAGATAGAAAGAACATATTTCTAAACTATGTATATGGCATAAAAATAACTTCTATGGAAACCCGTGGACCGAATTAGCCAGTTTCAGAAATAGAATATCACTGATACCACATTCTCCTTAATGTGAGAATGTGAGAATGTGAGAATGTGAGAATTGGTTGTTGCTATCTTAAATTTTCTGTAAATCCTTCACAAGCTTTGCTTTATAATTTTAAAACATTTAGAGCCCTGACTTTTAAAATGTTATATGGTTTCAAACACTACAGTAGAGGAGACATGTTTTCTAAATGTTATAGATCAGAATGTTGACTTTTACACAGCAACCATGTTTTTAATAAGTAACAATGGCACGGATATAAACTCTTTGAAAATTCCTCTTTAAAATCATGATGTTGTTCTCTTTATTCTTTTGGTAGATGTACTGTTCATTTGAGCATCAGGGCCAGTGCCACCCAAGTGGGTTCCCGCTATGAGGAATGTGCTGACATTCTCCATCTATGGGACATCAAGTGCTTCAGACATTGTGCAGCTTTCCATGCACTTATGGCAGGAATCCAGGACAATATGGTCTGGACACCCTTTTTGTATGGCATGGAAAGGCCATACTTTATTTGTATCTTTCCATTATTGTTCATCTGTCTTTACAGAAATGTATTGGTTTTTTAGTAGTCTTGAAGAACCAACTTTTGACTTCATTGAATCTTTATATTGTATGTTTGCTTTTTAATCCATTAATTTTTACACATTGTTTTTTTTTCTTTTATATGTGTGTGTATGTTTTAGGGAGGGGGTTTCTGCTCTACTTCTTTTTATTATTGAAGAATAGTTGATATACAATCTTATATGGGTTTCAAGTATACAACACAGTGGTTTAACAGCTATGCACATTAAGTCCTCATCCCAACTAGTGCAGTTTCTGTTGACATAGAAAAATATTACAGAATCATTGGCTATATTCCCCATGCTGTACCATCCTTGTGGCCAAATTATATTATAATTGAGAGTTTTTGTGCCCCTTAATCCCTCTCACCTTCTCTACCCGTCCACCCAAAACCCTCTGCCATGGTAACCACCAGTCACTTCTCAGTGTCTATGAGTCCACTGCAGTTCTGTTCATTTAGTTTTTAGATTCCACAAGTAAGTGAAATAATATGGTATTTGTCTTTCTCCATCTGGCTTATTTCACTTAGCATAATACCCTCTAGGTCCATCCATGTTGTTGCAAATGGCAAGATTTATTTTTTTATGGCTGAATAATATTCCACTGTGTATATGTACCACTTTTTTATCCATTTATCTATGGAAGGACACTTTGGTGGCTTCCATATCTTGGCTATTGTAAATAATACAGCAGTAAACATAGGGGTGCATATATCTTTTTGAATCAGGGATTTTTTTTCCTTATGTAAATTCCTAGAAGTGGAATTACTGGGTTGAACAGTATTTCTATTTTTAGTTCATTGAGGAACCTCCATATTGCTTTCCACAGTGGCTGAGACACTTTACATTCCCACCAACAGTGTAGGAGGGTGCCCTCTTCTGCACATCATTACCAACACTTGCTATTTCCTGTCTTATAGAAAGTGGCCATTCTGACTGGTGTGAGGTGATATCTCATTGTGGTTTTGATTTGCATTTCCCTGATGACTAATGATATGAAGTCTTTTCATATGCCTGTCAGCCATTTGTATTTCTTTGGAAAAATGTGTGTTCAGGTCCCTTCAGCCATTTTTTAATCAGGTTATTTGTTTTTTTAGGTGTTGAGGCAGATGAGTTCTTTATATATTTTGGGATGTTAACCCCTTATTGGATAAGTCATTTACAAATATATATTCCTATACTGTAGGTTGCCTTTGACTTTCTGTTGATGGTGACTTCTGCTGTACAGCAGCTTTTTGGTTTGATGTAGTCCCACTTGTTTATTTTTTATTTTGTTTCCCTTGCCTGAGATGTGTCCAGAAAAAACTTTCTCATACTTATGTTCAAGAGATTTTTGCCTATGTTTTCTTCTAAGAGTTTTTGTTTCACATCTTACATTCAGGTCTTTGCTCCATTTAGAGTTTACATTTGTGTATGGAGTTAGATAGTAATCCAGTTTAGGTCCTTTGCATGTACCTGCTCAGTTTTCCCAACACCAGTTATTGAAGAGACTGTCTTTTTCCCATTGTATATTCATGGCTCCTTTGTTGTATACTAATTGACCACATATGTGTGGGCTTATATCTGGGCTCTCTATTCTGTTTCACTGATCTATGGGTCTGTCTTGTGCCAGTGCCATACTGTTTTGATTGCTGTAGCTTTGTAGAATAGTCTGAAGTCAGGGAGCATAACACCCCCAGCATTGTTCTCTCTCAAGATGGCTTTGACTATTTGGTTATTTTTTGGTTCCATATGTATTTTAGGATCATTTGTTCTAATTCGTTGAAAAATGGCATTGATTTTTTTGATAGGAATTGCATTAAAGTGGTGAATTGCCTTGGGCAGGAGGGCCATTTTGACAATATTAATTCTTCCTATCCATGAGCAAGGGACAGATTTTCATTTATTTGTGCTTTCTTTAATTTCTTGCATCAGCATCTTATACTGTTCTGAGTACAGGTCTTTCACCTCCTTGGTTAGGTTTATTCTTAGGTATTTTATTCTTTTTGATGCAATTGTAAATGAAATTGTTTTCCAGATTTCTCTTTCTGTTAGTTGTTGTTAGTATATAGGAATGCAACAGATTTCTGTGTATTAATTGTGTATCCTGAAACTTTCCAGAATCCAGTTATTAGTTGTAATAGTTTTTTGGTAGAGTCTTTAGGGTTTTCTATGTATAGCATAATGTCATCTGAAAATAGTGAGTTTTACTTCTTCCTTACCAATTTTGATGCCTTTTAACTCTTTATCCTGTTTAATTGCTGTGACTAGGACTTCCAGTACTGTGTTGAATAAAAGTGGTGAGAGCAGACATCCTTCTCTTGTTCCTGACCTTGGAGGAAAAGCCCATTGTGTATGATGTTGGCTATGGGTTTGTCGTGTATGGACTTTATTATGTTGAGGTACATTTCCTCTGTACTCATTTTGCTGAGAGTTTTTATCACTATGGATATTGAATTTTGTCAAATGCTTTTCAGCTTCTATTGAGATGATCACATAATTTTTAATCATTTTTTGTTACTTGGCTCATCACATTGATTGATTTACACATATTGTACTATCCTACATCCCTGGAATAAATCCCAGTTGTCAATGATAGATGATCCTACTGATGTTTTTTGAATCTGTTTGCTAATATTTTGTTGAGGATTTTTGCATCTATATTCATCAGGAATATTGGTCTATAATTTTCTTTTTTGGTATTATCTTTGTCTGGTTTGGTATTAGAGGGATGCTGTCCTCATAGAATGAGTTGGGATATATTTCTTCCTTTTCTACGTTTTGGAGTACTTTAAAAGTTTGAGAGAATTCAGTTGTGAAGCTGTCTGGTTCATGACTTCTGTTGGGATTTTTTTGACTACTAATTCAATTTCCTTACTGGTAATTGGTCTGTTCAGATTTTCTGCTTCTTCCTGAGTCAGTTTTGAAAGGTTGTACCTTCCCAGGAATTTGTCCACGTTTTCTAGGCTGTCCAGTTTATTGGCATATAATTTTTCATAGATTTCTCTAATAGTTCTTTGTATTTCTATTGTGTCTGTTGTAACTATTCCTTTTTTGTTTCTGATTTTGTTTGTGTCCTCTCTCTTTTTTTCTTGATAAGTTTGTTTGCTAAGTCTTGGGGTTTGTTTATTTTGTTTAACTTCTCAAAGAACCAGCTCTTGGTTTCATTGATTTTTTTCTGTTATTATATTATTCTGTATTTTATTTATTTATGCTCTGATCTTTATTATATCCTTGTTTCTACTAACTTTGGGTTTCATTTGTTCTGTCTTCCAGTTTTTTTAGTTTTGAGTGTAGACTGACTATCTGGCATTTTTCTTGTTTCTTGAGGTAGGCCTATATTGCTATGGACTTGCCATTTAGAACTCCTTTTGCACATCACACCAATTTTGAATGGTTGTATTTTTGTTTTCATTTGTCATGTATTGTTTGCATTCTACTGTGATTTGTTCATTGATCCATTGATTTAGAAGCGTGTTGTTTAGCTTTGAGGTATTTGTTGGTTTTCTGTTTTCTTTGTGTAGCTTATTTTCTAGTTTTCATACCTTTGTGATCTGAGAAGTTGCTTGACACAATTTCAATCTTTTTGAATTTACTGAGGTCCTTTTTGTGGCCTAGTATGTGGTTTATTCTGGAGAACATTCCATGTACATGAGAAAAATGTGTATCATGCTGTTTTGGGTGGAATATTTGTATATATCTGTTAAATCCAACTGATTTAATGTGTTGTTCAATGCTTCTGTTTCCTTATTTATTTTCTGTCTGGTTGATCTGTCCATTGATGTAAGTGGGATGTAAAAGTGCTTCCAGGACCTAAGTGTCTTTTTCCTTCCCTAGACTGGGGAAGTTTTCAGCAATTATTCAAAGAGATTTTCTATTCCTTTGTCTCTCTGTACTCCCCCTGGTACTCCTATTATAATAATATTATTTTGTTTGGAGTTGCCACACAGCTCTTAGCATCCTCTCATTTCTAGAGATTCTTTTTCTCTCTGTTCCTCAGCTTTGTTGTTTTCCTATTTTCTAACATCCATCTCATTGGTTGTATCCTCCACTTGCAGCAATCTGTTATTCACTCCCTCCATTGTATTTTTCATTTCAGTTACTATGTTTTTCAGCTCTGAGTTGCTTTTTTTGAAATTTTTCTATCTCTTTGTTGAAGTTCTCCCTGAGACTGTCAATACTTTTCCTCATATCACTGAGCACATTTATGACTGTTACTTTGAAATTGTTATCAAGAAGATTGGTGATCACTGTTTAATTTAGCCCTCTTTCTGGTGTCTCATCTTATAGTTTTGTTTGGAACATATTCCTGTCTCCTCATTTTGTCTGTGTTTCCTCTTTTGTATTAGATAGTTCCTCTATGCCTCCTAATCTAGAGAGTAATGGCTTCATGAAGAAGGCGCCCTGTGGCGCCCAGATGCTCAAGACTTTTTGCTTACCAGTGCCTGATTCTCCTTCATGGTGGAGCCCTAGTTGCTGTTGGTGGGCTATGGGCAGAGCCATCTTTCTGCCTGTCTGCCAGCAGTGGCTGATCTCAGTTTTCTGTGAGTATAAGTTTTCCTCAGCTGGCCCTTTGTGAGCTGAACAGTGGCGCTTGTGCTGGAATCATTGTGAAAAGGGCTACCTTTCTGCCTGCCCTGAAGATATGGTGGCACTGCTGGGCTGCTGAGTGGTGGGGTAGTTGCACAGGGCAGCATGGTGTGGGGCTGGGCCACAAGTGAGGAGGAAGGAGCATTGGAGCTGGCTCTCGCAGGTGCCTTACCAGTTGGATTGAGAGAGGTCTGAGAAAGCTGGGAAAGCCTCTCTCTACCTGCCAGGCCACAAAGTCTGACCACTTCTGGGCTGATTTGGGCTTGATATGTGGGTGGCACTCAGGGAAGAACCTCGGGTCTGAGCCACCTTCAGTGGGGATGAAACATTTGGAGCTTCAGTGAGTATCCCACCAGTTGGGCTGAATGAGGGCTGGGAAGCATAGTCCACCCATCCTTCCTCCTTTGGAGAGAGCTCTGTCCAGCCCTTGCCCCTCTGGCACCCTTCCTGCTGCTGGAATTTCTTTCATACCGCCACCTCTGTGTTGAATCTCAGTGGGACTAACAGAGCATGCCTGTCCTCCACAAACAGCAGGAGTCTCAGCCTCCCAGAGTGCTCCAACTATGCCTGCTGCCAGCCCCATTTATCACCAAAGTCCAATTCAAGTGGACTTGTGTTCCCAGAGCAGGAACCCAGGGGCAAGTGTGCAGAGTTTCTTATCACCCATCCCCTCCCAGCTCTGTTTCTCCTTCTCCCACTTGTGGGCTGGGATAGGGAAAGGGCTTGGGCCCTGCTCACTTACTGCTCTGCCACTCTACCTTCTTCTGTGTGGTCTTCTCTTTTCACCAGGTATGGATGGTCTGTTATGCAGTCTCCAGGTCATTTTCAGGGTGAGCTGTATTTGTTATAGTTGCTCCCTTGGTGTGTGTGTGGGAGGAGGTTTCTGTCTTGACTTCCTACTCTGCCATCTTTTTTCCCATCGCCCTGTTCTACTTCTAACATCTGAAGGTGAATTATTAGCTGAGTAAGCATGGAGAGAATGGGCAGAATCACTGTAAGGCGCTCTTGTCTTGGCCCTTACAGTGCCATGAAAGTCCTTCCTTTGCTCATCTCTTTTTGGCCATTAAATGCAGAGGACACAGTTGGTTTAGTAGGATTCCAGTGGGGTCTAGAAAATGACAATGCCTCAAAACAGATGGAGTCATACACCAGGAATCCTTGGTGACTGTGATATAAGGAGAAACAAACTTCTATTTTATTAAGTCACTGAGACTTCAAGGTTTACCTGTTTGGGAACTTAGTATAGCCTGATGAATACAGTGTTCAAGTGTTCTATGTTGTACTGATATTTTGTCTGTTTATTTCAGCAATTACTGAATAAAAATGTTAAATTATTTCACTCTCATAGTGGATTTTGTGAATATCTACTTGTTTTTGTGTTTTTTAAAAAATATTTCTATTGTCTTTAGATTTTTAGGGGCATATAAGTTTAGAATGGCTTTATTTTCCTGGTAAATTTGGTTTATTTTCATTACAGAGAGACTCTTTATTTCCAGTAATGCTGTTTGCCTCAGAATCTATTTTGTTTGATTTAAATATAATGATTCCAACTTTGGTTAGTATTTGGCTGTGATATTTCTCCTATACTTTAGCTTTTATTCACTCTGTATTTGTATCTCTAGGTGTATCTTTTTAGGTGCATTAAAAAAATCTAGTCAATTATTTTTGTCTAAATGATACCTTTTATTGTAGTTTTAGATAAATTTGTATGTATAATATCTTAATTTTTCATTTTCTGCATTTCTATTTTTCTGTTTTAAATTATTCTTTACAATCTGAAGATTAAATGTTTCTTTTCATTCCATTTCTCTTAATTTCTGTGAGTTTGGAAAGAATACTACTTTTCTGGATATAATACATCCTTTAGAATTTTCTTTAAGGAAGGTGTTTTAGAAGCAAATGCTCTTAGGTTTTGCTTGTTTGTTTATAATTCCTTTAATCTTACCACTGTTTTTAAAAATATAATTTTATTGGGTTATACAATTCTACATTGAAGCTTCTGTTTGTAGGAATTATAGATTAGATTGCCAAAGAGCAATTTTCTCTCTGAAAGTAGCTGAAATTCTGGGTTACTGTGAAATACCTGATGGAAGGCATTGATGAGGTACTGAGGCAGCCATAAAATACATGTCAAGGTCTTAAAGAGATGGGGATTGAAAAGGTGAGGCAAACAGTACTCACTGCCTTTCTTCCCAAAGCATTTGCTGATTTTTAATGCTGCAAGGCTGAATGATAAGCAGAGCTTTTGTTATCCCTGAGGATACAGAAGTAGTATATTTTATGGTATTTATAAAAAAAAAGAAAAGAAATGTGTCATTAGGAGATAATAGAAGAAGGAAAGTAGAAAATATTTTGTTAATCCAAAGAAGGCAAGAAAGAAGTAAAAGAGGAATACAAAACAGGTATTACAAATGAAAATAAACAGTAACATGATGTTTAAAATGAAATATGTCAGTATTTACATTAAATACTCTTATTCATAGAGGAATAATATTATACTGGAGAAACAACAAAACTCACCTCTTTGCTGTTGTAAAAAGATATGCCTTAAATATGAAAACAGAAAGGTTGAAGACAAAAGAATGGAAAGAGGTATAATGTAAACACTAGTGCTTCTAAGTTGATTTATTTTCTATCAACGCAATGAAGTTATTTTATTCTCTTTCAACTTTCATTATTGCTTTTGAAAAATCAGTTGTCAATATAATTGTCATTCATTTGAAGATAATCTGTATTTCTTTTCTGGCTGATATGGAGATTTTGTCTTAAGTGTTACATGGTTTTGCCATGGTGTGCTTAGATGGAGCTTTCATTTTATTTATCTTACTTGAGATTCATTAGTTTTCCTATAGCTATTAACTAATTAGTTGTGTAAATTTCTTACCCATTATCCCTTCAAATATTTTGTCTGTTTAATTTCCTATCTTCATTTCCATTTATATTTAAATGGTTATTTGATCTTCCTACTTCATTCTCCATGTCTCTTAGCTACTTTATCATATTTCCCATTTGTCTATTTATATTTGCTACATTCTCAAAATTTCAGATAAACATTCTAGTTAATTAATTTCATTTTTGGTTAGGTCTAACGTGTGGTACATTGAGTATTTTGTATGTTACTGTAGCTTTTATTTCTAAAGAAGTTTTATGTTTTATTTTTCAAGATAGGTTTTTCAATTCCTAATAATCTCTTGCACTCTAGTCAGATGTTAAATCCCACATTTTATTTCTTTAAATATATTAAACATATTTATGTTATATTTTAAAATTGATAATTCTGATACTTGAGGTCTTTGTGAGTCTCAATAACCTTGTATTCTTATATGGAAATAGGATCTTTGCAGATGTAATTAAGATGAAGTCATGCTGGAGTAGGGTGGGCTTAAATAGAGTGTTATTTGTGTCCTTATAAGAAGGAAAGAGACACAGGGACACAAGAAAAGAGAGAAGATGTGAAGACAGACACATGAGGAGACCATCATGTGAAGACAGAAGTAGAGATTCGAGAGGTACATCAACAAGTCAAGAAATGCTAAGGATTTGTAGCAAGCACTAGAAGCTAGGAGTGAGTCATGGACTAGATCCTTTTCAAGAGACTTCAGAGAGTCACGGCCCTGCTGACACCTTGATTCAAACTTCTAGCCCCCAGGACTGTGAAAGAACAAATTTATGTTATTGTAAGCTACCAATTTTTTGGTACTTTGTTACAACAGCCCAAGGAAAGTAATACAAACCTCATAACAAAAAGATAATATCAACTCTATTCAAAGATATAATGTGAGGATTAAATGAGATCATGTATATTAAGTACTTTGCCTTGTCTGGTTGAGATTAAATGCTCAATAAGTGTCATCTTTTTGGATTTGATTTTCAAATGTGTCATCTCTGTGACATTCTTGGAGTGCATACACATACATACATATACAACACACACATCTGATATCTGCGTATACAAATTATTTGTATCCACATACAACTCACATACAGTTCCATTAGACCTCATTCAGGTCTTTCCATGTAATCCCAGCCATGAATCCCTTAAGGGCTTCCAATATTTTTTGAAACTGCATATACCTGAGAGTCTCAATTTCAAACCAGATTTCATATAATAGAACATTAAATTTTTCCTTTCAAATAAGAGAAAGACCACTCTTTTCATAATAAATATCCAGAAATAGTGAATTGTGCTAGAGGGAATATTTTTTATCAATAGTTAGTGCCTCTTGGTTATCAGTAGATTTTAGGAAAATCTTGCATAAACTTTTTTGCAGAAAAAAAATGTAATGACAGTTCCAGTGATTTGCATTGTGGTGCTGCTTACTTAGGACCAGCCTGAAAGCACCAATCCCACCTCAGGTCAGGAGTTCAGCCAGCATTTTGCCTGGGCCAGCTGAGCCAAAATCTTGAAGAAAGGGGCAGAACTATGGGAAAAGTTACATTTAATCTCCTGAGGCCCAACATATTAAAATTTCTGCTATTCAGAATTAGAGCATGCTTTAAAATAAATTCTAACATGCGTAAGGAGAATGAATGGACATTTGGACCAAATGATGTTATTTTTAGAAAGTGTGTTTTTTCCTCCTGTTGTTTGTTTCCTGGTGGATTTTAGTGAGTAATGCAATGATAAAAACCATGAATGCTGCATAGGATGTAAGCATTTCTGCATGTCCTTCCTGTCTGAATATGTTTTGAGATGATGAGGATAATCCTGGGTATAGTTTATGAGTAAAGAATGAAGTCTTAGATTGGGCAACGTGTCTTAATTCAAGGATAGATTTTAAACTAGACTGACACCAAATAGGGAAAGAACTGTCTTTTCAGTTATGTATTCTATATCAAGAGATTTTTTTCCTTTCCTTTATGGGCTCAGTTTATGAGGTGATCATATAGTATAGTTATGTTATAGGTTAATTTACATAGTGATATTACTCTGAGGTTAATCAAGAAAAAATAATTCAGTCATACTTAAATGATTGGATCAACTAATATTTATCAAGAATCTTTTTAAAGATAGTGGAATAAAAGACTCTACTTGTAAGTGTATAGGACTCTTGGAAATTCATTCATTCAATCATTCAAAAATTCATTCATGTTTATTAAAAAATATGTATTTCATGCTGACAATAGAACCCATACTAGGAGCAAAAATATAGGTTGGGGAAGAAATAATATACAAATTAAGTAATTTAAATGTACAGTATGTTAGATGGTGATGAGTAATTGGAGGAAAATAAATTTGAAGTGGAAGATGGAGAGTCAAGGAGTAGGTTGCAATCTTTAAGAAGGGTGGTCAGGGAAGAGTCAAAGAGGCTCCCATTGAGCTAACACCTGAAGGATTGGAGGACACATCCAGGCAGATGTGCAAGCCTGAATTACAGGGGAGAGACCTGAGTTGGAGAAGAGCTCATATATATATGTTTAGCGAAACTTACTAGAATATCTTCTGTTTTTAAGAATTGCATACTTATTTACAGAAGATACTGCAACTGTAGAATAATATTATAAAATTTTCAGTTTATTTGAAGTTCTTTCTCTGTAAGCCCTTATCTGTTCTAGAACTAGTTCTAGTAATTTAACCAAAGGCTTTGATAGCAGGCCATTTAGATACATTGGGGTAAGTATGCCCTCATCTATGAAGTATATGATCATGTAGTGGGCTTTGTTGGGAAAGAATTTGGTTCGGAGTTTCAGGGAAGCCAGAATGGAAGGAATTCATTTAAAGCAAGAATAGCAAGGCAGCTGCCGTGCGGGCAGCACAGAGCGAGGGAGAGCAGGTGGAGGAAAGGGAGACGCACTGAGCCCCTGCTCAGCACAGGGCCCATCCCTCCCCAACTCCTGAAGCAGGGGTCACCTGGTGCCCAGTATCCTCTTGAATCTGCAAGGTGTGGGGACTAAGCCCCTACCACTCCAGGATGTGGGGGAGCCACAGAGCACTGGATGGTGTGGGATTATGTTCTGGAAACTTCCCAAAGCAGAGACAGGAGATTTTCAGGCAGGCTGCTAAAAAGCATGATGGTACAGCTGCAGTCCCGTCTGGGTCACCCAGGAAGTGGGAACTTGAAGCCCAAATCGGAGCTCTCAGGAGCCCCTCCTACTTGTCTGAAGCAGAACAGAGAGTGACACACTGGAAGAAAGGGAAGTGTGGGTGACCTCAGAGAGGAGGTGCACTAAGGAATTTAGGGTGTGTGGTTTTATAGGGCTTTTGGGGTAAGGGCCAGCATGAGGCATGACGTATGCAGGGAATTTATAATTCCTTTGAAGTTTTGTCTTAAGAATAGGGCTGCGTTGGTCCAGATCTAAGCATTCCACATAGATTTGTTTGTACTTCAGAGGTCTATCTCCTGTCCTGATTATGAAGTTGCTTAATTGATTAAGGGCTGGAAGAAGAGGAAGAACAGCATATAGATTAAGCTAAAGAATAAGCTCGGGCCTTTTTGCAGGCTGAGTAGACTTTGCAGTGGCACGGCCCTGGTGCCGTTTCCCTGCCCTTCCTCAGGAGGTTGGCGGAGAAGTCCTGGACTGACCGTCTTTGTCCTTGGAAGCCTGGGGAATTGTTTTTCATCTGGGGAGTATCCAGACATTCCAAGTCACTCCTGGCCCTTGAAACTTCAACTAATTAACTAATTAACTCCGTGAGTCCTTTTTTGGCTCTCTGGTTTAATCTGGTTAACTCTTGGAGTCCCTTTAAGTGGGTTTTACTGGTTTTATTCTCTCCACCTTGCTCATGTCTGTCTTTCTGCCTAAAGCTTGAGGTGTTTGTGTACATTTTACAGTCTTGGAAACACTGTTGTGCTCAGGTCTGCTTGAGATGGTAGGGAACTTAAGCAAGGCACTTTGTTGTACCTGTTACCTCAGAATCACCACCTGTAAATAAAAGGATTAGGCTAAATGGCTTTTCAAAAAGACGCTTTTGTCGTCACACTCCATGATTATGCTTTCTTGGATTCCTGTGTGGAGCATTTTAAATTATGAATATATTGCCTAATTCAGCAGATTTTCCATAAGGAATTTTCTTTACTTTTGTTAGTAATGGTTCTTCATGTACTTTACTCACAGGGCTTTTCTCATTGAGAAAATTATTTACAAATTTAACTCTGGACTGAGGGAAAGAGATGCTGTGTGAGATGACCTTAGAATATTTCATAAGATTCTTATGAGATTTTTTTTGTCTTGGTTAGCATGATGTTTAAAGAATAATTAATGAAAATCTAACTTATTTTTTGGATCCTAAACAATCCTTAAATCTAAAGAGATTTAAAACTTTTGAGGTCTTGAAAACAAGTATTATCTTCTGGTTTATTCAATTTTTGGTCATGGTTGAAGAAGTTATCACTTTGCCAACTCTCTAAATCCTGTTAGAAGACTGTAATCTTCTTTTTTAAAAAATTTTATTAAGGTATTACTGATATACACTCTTATGAAGGTTTCACATGAAAAAACAATGTGGTTACTACATTTACCCATATTATCAAGTTCCCACCCAAACCCCAATTCAGTCACTGTCCATCAGTGTAGTAAGATGACAGATTCACTGTTTGCCTTCTCTGTGTTACACTGTTTTCCCCGTGATCCCACACACCATGTGTACTAAACAAAATACCCCACAATCCCCTTCTCCCACTCTCCCCACCCACCCTCCCACACCACTCCCCTTTGGTAACCATTAGTTCCTTCTTGGAGTCTCTGAGTCTGCTACTAATTTGTTCCTTCAGTTTTGCTTTGTTGTTATACTCCACAAATGAGGGAAATCATTTGGCACTTGTCTTTCTCTGCCTGGCTTCTTTCACTGAGCACAGTATCCTTCAGCTCCATCCATGTTGTTGCAAATGGCAGGATTTTTTTCCTTCTTATGGCTGAATAGTATCCATTCATCTACTGATGGACACATAGGTTGCATCCGTATCTTGGCTATTGTAAAAAGTGCTGCAGTAAACATAAGGGTGCATATGTCTTTTTGAATCTGAGAAGTTGTATTCTTTGGGTAAATTCTAAGGAGTGGGATTCCCGGGTCAAATGGTATTTGTATTTTTAGTTTTTTGAGGAACCTCCATATTGCTCTCCACAATGGTTGAACTAGCTTACATTCCCACCAGCAGTGTAGGAGGGCTCCCCGTTCTCTGCATCCTTGCCAGCATTTGTTGTTCTTGGTCTTTTGGATGGTGGCCATCTTTACTGGTGTGAGGTGATATCTCATTGTGGTTTTAATCTGCATTTCCCTGATGATTAGTAATGTGGAGCATCTTTTCATGTGTCTGTTGGCCATCTGAATTTCTTCTTTGGAGAACTGTCTCTTCATATCCTCTGCCCATTTTTTAATCGGGTTATGTGCTTTTTGGGTGTAGAGGTGTGTAAGTTCTTTATATAATTTGGATGTCAATGCCTTATCGGATATGTCATTTATGAATATAATCCCCCATATTGTAGGATGTCTTTTTGTTCTGTTGATGGTGTCCTTTGCTGTACAGAAACTTTTTAGTTTGATGTAGTCCCATGAGTTCACTTTTGCTTTTGTTTCCCTTGCTCAAGGAGATGCGTTCAAGAAGAAGTTGCTCATGCTTATATTCAGGAGATTTTTGCCTATGTTGTAGAAGACTGTAATCTTCTTACTTTGACTATTTCTCCTTTACCTAGTCAGTTTTCAAGACTATTCCTATGTCATTCAAAAGTAAGGATATATACACTTGTTTAGCTTCAAAAGTGTAGTTTATTTTATTCATTTCTAGTTATTGTTTTTCTTTGAAATGTTATCATTAATAAATCAACTGGATGATGAGATTCTTTCCTCTCTAAAAAGTAGTATATATCACTGATTGAATCCAGAGAAGCAAAGTTTAGGAAAACATAACTGACTCAGTTAGTATCTTAGTGATCAGTCACATGACTTAAAGCCACTCAGGAAGTTTGAATTCCTGGAAGTGTTGAGAACAAAGAGAGCTATCCCTTAAAACACTAATGAAAGGTCAGTTAACAGGTTGGCACATAGCAAGTGTTCAGTAACTAGTTGAATGAAATAAACAACACATAATATATTTTAAGAATCTACTCTGATAAAAAGTGCCAAGGCAAACTTTAAAAAAATTATGGGTATTGCTTGTGACTCTATTGAGTATATTTTGCAGAAGGGTGTGATTATTATTTATTCAAAACTTTGTGTTCACATAGTATTTGTGGTGGTGACCACAGGAATGTGTTTCCTCCAGAATAAACTCCAGAGATAAGGAACAAGTCAGGTGGATCTTATTTTAGTCAAAACCTGGAAAACTGAGATAAGGAGGTGGAGACACTACAGGTTTAAAGGCTATGAACCAGTCTCATTGTTGGGGTTTTACAATCAAAATAGAATTGAAACAAGAATAAAAATATTATAAAATCACTTTGTTGTGATGTGTGCTCTTGAGAAGAAAACCTTAAAGAGAGAATACCCTGAAATGGAAAGGCACCATGAGATGATGATGATAACAGAAATGGGAGCTAGTATTTGCTAACCACTTATTAGGTGCCAGGCCCTCGATTAAGCACTTTGCATGGATTATTTCATTTCATCCTCAGAACAATCTTTCTTTTTTTAAATCCTAGATATGTCTGTATTGTTCTCTTTTCAATGAGGTTTAGGAACATAAAAATCTTTTCTCATGGTTTCACAGCAAAGGAAGTCTGGCATCATAATATATGTACTGTGATTCTAGAACCTAGATGCATGTCTGCTATATTATAGCACAGTATGTGACATGAGGAAGAGTTCTGGAAAACAGAAAAAAAAAAGCAAGAATGGAATTTATATGAATTAACACTTGCATTGGAGGCAGTAAAGATCAGAATTGATAATGTTAAAAATTTGAATCAATGATGTGGAGGACCCCTTCAAGACTCTTACCACAAAACAAAAAGATAAAATATTAAGGGACATGATGATAGAGGACGGATTGTGGAGATCCAGCCTGAGAATTATATGTACTTCTGAAGACGAAATCATGATTGACACAGAACATAGTTGAAAGATATACTTGATGCAGATTTTTTTAAGTATAAAAAGATCTAGAGATACAAATCAAAAGGGCTTACAGAATTCCAGGAAAAGAAAAATAAATGAAGATAAGCTTTATTCCTCCTTGCAACATTTTGAACTGACAAATAGTTTTCTAAACAACCTGACTCTTCCAAGCATCTTGGTATAAAATTTGGGCTGACACCAAAATCCACCACACCAACAGTAAACATCCGAGAACCATGGAACAATGTCTACAGAGCCATTTGTGTGTCAGGGCAACAGAAAAACCCTGTCAGGTACTCATAGGCTCAGGAAGTATATTTACACCCTTTTGAAAAATTACTTGAATCTGTACATTAACTCATCAATACAAGATTTTTAGAGCAATGAAGTTATAGAGTGAATGTATAGGCATTTTCCCTCCCTTTTAGAAGTCTATTCAAATGCAGAAAATAATATGCGACAGTATATTCACCACAATATTGTATGTTACAGTCAAATTTGTGAATAACTAAAGGTTCCGCATTAGAAGACTATGTGATATCATTCAGTCATTAAGACGATCAATACGAAGGTATTTAAATGATGCAGGAAATCCTTTCACAGTTCTCATTTTCTGTGATTTCACTTATGTAAGGACAAATGCATTGAGTGATTGTTGGAAGGAAATACTTCACTTTAATTATGTCTGGTGAGGGAGTATAATTTGTGTGCTTTTTCGTATTTTTTAAAATTCTTTATAAAAATTTTGCAATAAACACATCAGACAATTTACGACAATGAAAAATTGAAGACTAGGGCTTGATACCTTCAAAATTAATTTCGGGTTAATGTTAGAAAACCAGACATCTGTAGGTTGTCCAGGGTGGACACAGCATTGAAACTTTGTCACCCGTAAAGGATAAGTAGTATAGTTATTCTAGACCGTGGGCCCAGGGCACACACCTTTATGAACTTGGGCCCCAGGGCACATGCCTGAATGGCCTTGGGAGCCAGGGAAGTGCCTGCATGGCCTTGGGCCCCAGGGCATATGCCTGAATGGCCTTGGGAGCCAGGGGAGCTTCAGCCACTAAGCTTGGAGAAAAGTGCTCATCTTCTGGAATATTTGTTATCCCCCCTTCTATGCTTCAGTAGTTTTCCTTTTTTGCTTTTTCTTCTGACTGAACTGGAACTTTCACTGTAGTTTCCTTTAACCTTGCAATTTCTTCAAACCATTTGGATGCTTAACATCCCAAATTCCCAATAGTTAACTTCATATAACTTTCTCAAAGGTAGTTTCTCCAAAGTCATTGGAATTGCTCCACTTTCAGCAGAATGCTTTTCAGTGATATTTATACAACATAAAAATTTGCTGTTTTATGCAGAAATATTTTTCAAATAGACCAGCTTTTATTCTTTTTCCTAAAATACTTATATAAAGAATTTATAATTTTAACAAAGTATGCCAGCATATCTGCTTTTCCCAGAAATGCTGAAAAGTATTTGTTAAAGTGATGCACTGTCATTCCGATCATAATTCATATCCCAAAGTTTCATGAAACATAATGACTGGGTGGAGGTCAGCAGCAGAGAAAACTGAACGCTACTTAGACCTTTAATGCAGATCTATAGTACCTTGAAGCTATATGTGATTAAGCATAGCAAATTCTGGAATAGAAAGCAAACAATTTCTTTATATTTCCTAATAATATCTCAGTTTCTGCTATTTCTGTGACCATATTCTCTATATTCTTCCCTCATACTGTATTTGCCATGAATAGCTTTTTCATCTCTTATGTCTCAAAGGAAGTATCTGTTTTTGTATTTCACTGGTAAATGTTTAATTTCTCCTCTGTTGTATTTCTCTTCACCTCATATCTTTGCTTCCCTCCCCAAATATGATCCCAAGTAGGAACAGCTCAAAGAAATTCTAACATAGTTACTTGATGCTTTCAATAAAGCCCACCTTCAAACAGTCCCAAGGCAATTATTTTATGGTGCCATGCAATTTGTTTACACATATGCCATGTTAAGACAAAAACAAAAAGCACAGTTTAAGCGACATGTGAAAGGTCTTTTTGCGGGACTAGAAGAATTTATTTTTAAATGCTTGCGTTATTGTCCATGACAGTAATAAATTGATGTCAGTAGTTTTTGGAGTTTTTCAGACCCAAATCTAAATATTATTACCAGTTGTAGAAGTCCTGTGATTTGTATAACCCTGAGACTTTAAACTAATATTGAAGTTATTTGCTTTTAAGAGGCAAAATATTATAGGAGCTAAATTCATGGAATTTGGAAACCAGATTGCCTGGGTTTGAGTCAGTCTCTTCTGTGCGACTTTTTAGTTGTGTGGACTTGATTCAGTTATTTACTATTCTGAATTTGTTTTCTCAGCTATAATATGAGCATAATAATAGTATCCACTTCAAGGTTAATCAGTGTAAAACATTTAGAAGAGTTCCTGACACATGGTAAGTTATATGTTTTCAATATTTTTACTTCTTAAGTTATTCTTTTTAATGTTAGGATTTTCTTAGAACATCTCTCATGCTATATAAAGATGTATAGAATGGTTTGCCTAGCAGATTACTCTTCTTCCTTTTATAAGAATGAGATTAAAAATTAAATAGTCTGCTGTTCATGTGTATCCATTTAATAATTTCTACATAGTTTAAGATTCTCTTTCATTTTTTGATTACCCTGTACCTTAGTTGAAAGTATCTGAAAACTCTTTTGTAAATATGTCTTTTCTTACTAAAGTCTTTTTTAAAGTTAAAATATGAGAATTTAATATACCTAAAGATAGAGTCTATTTTCACCTGCAAAGTGAAAAAAATCAATAAAAGAGAGAAATTTTAAAAAGAATAGAGGTGGTTTTTAAAGAAAACATAGCTGAAAATTTCTACATCATTAGTTCCTTACTTGTTCATTCAACCAATAATTTTTAAAACACTATTTAGGAAATTAATTATAAACACTACCTCCTGTCCTCAAGTTGTCTGTTACTGAATAGCAACTCATTGTAGTGAATGTTATGGTGGCTGAAGATAGAGTTCTTGGTTTAGTCTAGACAGAGAATTTGTAAAATCTACAAAAGAAGTTGTTGAGAGTGATAAAAACCAAACTCTACATGGAGAATGATATAAATTTTATTACTGACATCATATTAGCTAATACTTTATTGTGTGCTAATTATTTACAAATTATTATATAACAACAATTATAAAAGTTTATTTCATTTTTCAGGTATTTAAAATGAAACTTAGAGAGGAGGAAGAGCTTGTCTGGAGTCAAGCGGCTCTCAGTGAAGTCTGCTGACCATCGTATCTAGAGTACATCCCCACCAGACCCATCCCTCTACCACACTTTGCCCTGTTCTGTATCCTTCATTTGAAATTCTCACTTATCTTTTCATTTGCATATTTACTTTTTTCTCCCTGACACTATCCTCTGTATTACTGCAGAGTGGTACCGTGCCTAATACCTAATGGGCTAAATCTCACAAAATAAATAAATGTTTAACACTATTTTATATAATTATTACAATAATCTTATAATTATTATTTTAGCAAATAAGGAGGCTTAAAATGAAAGTTTAAGACTCAATTAAAACATGGAAAAGGAAAAAGAAGTAAGGGACTGATATTTCTTAAAAGTGTCATTTTTGTTTGGGTATCAGATCAGTCCTTTTCCTTTGTTAAAACGAGTGTTGGACATCATCCTGTGATTTGTGCTCCTTGTCTCAAAAGAGTGTATAATACAAATGTTGATGTATAGTAAGACCCATCTCCACTGAAAAGGTAGTTGTTTACTCACAGTTCCCATGAGGAGGGGTCATGTCTTTCGAATGGGGGCCACAGGGAAGTATTGGGGCTGGTTACAAGAGGGAGGGTCAACTGTGGGCAAGAAACCTTACTACAGTTTCTGTGGAAAGGAACTGGCAAGGAAGGGTAAGCGGATTTAAGATTGGCTAGTCTGAATGATTTCAGCGGGTCTGGAGTGGGGCCTGTTCCTGGCTGTCTGGTGTCTGGGCCTGCTGCCTAAGGAAGGTGGATAGTGGCCCAGAGGGTGAGCACCCAGTAACACAGATGGCTGAGCTTTGAACTCCGGGTCAGTTTGCATTTGAAGAGCACACTCGTGGGTGAGATACTGTCTCTAGGAACTGGCTGACTCTGGGAGAGACAGTCCTCTAGAGTCTGCAAGACCCATATGTCAAAGCACAAGAGTACAGAAAATAAAAAGATATGGCTATCACATTCCTCAGCTGTGCTTCTGAGATAATGATTACAGAAAAACACTAAGAACACATTTCTTAGTGTAACTCCGGGGGCAAAAATATATTCCCAGCCCAAGGAAAATTACCTTTGAAGCCGAAATCAGTCAAAGGGAGAAATAAAGCAGGAGAAACCTATTCATTGCTTACAAGCAGTCGTCCACTTCTGCTCGCCTGTGTCTCTAGTGACCTGGCTGCAAAATGGGACTCCCCAGAACCTCTCCATTTCAGATATACCCTCGCTCTCCCTTATACCTATTGATATGGAGATGGACTACTTATCTACACACCTTGGGAACACCTACTGAATGGAGATGCACTAAGGCCAGGTGAGAGATTCTGGAAATATTGCAATTTTACCCACACTTAGCCACTTGGGTTGTGACCATTCCCTTGAAACAAATGGTAGATTTATATGAACAACTCACTGTTCCTTATGCATTTCATACAATTTGAATTATATAAAATAAAAGCAAAAATGTGTTGTATGTTTTCTGCTACCTTTTCATAAACTTTAACTTCTCCACCTTTTGTTTTCTATGAGAAGAAATAATCATTTAATATAATAGAGCTGTTCTCAACTGGGGGAGTTTTGTTCCCTGATGGGCCATTTGGCGATTTGTGGAGACATTTCTGGTTTTCACAGCCGAGGGGGATGCAAGTGCGATCTGGCATATTGAGACCCTATAACACACAGAATATCTCCTGCACTGAATAATCATCTGGCCCAAAATGTCAATAATGATGAGGTTGAGAAACCCTGATATAATAAAGTAATTCTGAATTCATCTTCTACTTTCTCACCTTCTTCACTTGCATGTAAAGAGATATGGGAGCTGTTTCTGTTAGGATGTTAGAGAATAAAGCATAAACTTGAGAAATGAATCTGAATTTTGACTTTTTCCCTTGCTGTTCACATCCTTCTTGCTCCTTGCCTCATTTTGGAGATAGAATTCAACTTTGTACCTTCAATTCCTGTATTTAGAACTCAGATTACCATTTTTCAAGTTTGTGTTATAGTTGCTAAATTACATTTAAGAGAACTCTTAAATTTGTTTACATACTTGCTGAAAAGAACAAGGAAAAGTGGATGGAAAAGATCATTAGATGGAAATACCTATCCAACATTCAATGAATAAATCTGGTGAGTGAGAGCTTAGTTTGAAAAACTTATTATAGCATTGGAAAGTATTGATGTTGTTTATTTTACCTGAAGCAAGTTTCTTTTTAGTAATATTCAGTGTGGATTAAAAGGTGACACCATTAGTGTGGTTCTTTAGTCTCTGCATGACATTCAAATAGAGGTTAAAAAATAAAATGCAGAGACCACTGAGACTGAGAAAAAGAAATCCTAACACTTGAGGGTAAGTGAGACTGTTGAAGAGGAGAGAATCTAGAATTTGGAGACCCCAGCGAAACAAAATGTCAACTAGATAGGTCCACATCTCTCAGATGACACTTGTGGGCTTAGAGGTCATAGCATCCAGCAGAATATGACACTGGCCAAAAGTTTCCAACCCAGTACTTTGCCTCTCAAAGTCCTACATCTCCAAATTTACAAAGCAAGGGCTTCTGGGAAGATGGCGGTGTGAGCAGGGCAGCGGAAATCTCCTCCTAAAACCATATATATTTGGAAAATACAACAAATACAACTATTCCTAAAAAAGAGACCAAAAGATACAGAACAAGAACCAGGCTACAGGTACACCTGCGAGAACTCAGCGCCTCACGAAGCAGGTAAGATACAAAGCCGTGACCCAGCGGGACCTGAGCACTCCCCCACCCCAGCACACCAGAAGGAGGAGAGGATTCAGAGCAGGGAGGGAGTGGAAGCACAGGCCTGTGAAATAACCAGCCCTTGTGATCTGTGCCAGGAGCGCTGACACACATCGTGTGGTGTATTGGAGACTAGAGAAACAGAAGTGCAGGATCCAAGATGGAGACAACAAGTGGGTCCCCTCAGCTGGCTCCCTGGGACAAAAGAAAAACGGGTGCCATTTTTATTGTTGTTGTTGCTTTTTAGGATTTTTGTTTTTGTTTTTGTTTTCTTCTGTTTTTTTTTTTGGTTAAAGTCTTAAAGAGACAAGGGCCCAACAGCGGAACAAAATGGTCCCAGCGCACTTATCCCAGCAGGCTGGGAGTCTTGGGGAATTTTAGACTCCCTGGCCAGCGGCTGGGCAAAGAAGCTACTCTGAGGCTTCCCACAGTGATCAGCAGCCTCCCATTTGTTCCCCCCCGCCTGGCCAGTGCCGCAAAGGGTCTGGGAGCCTCCACTGCTGTGGAACAGCGGAGGAGCAGCCCCGCCCAGATCATCCTCACAGAATCTACTACGGTCTGGCCGGCAGCTAACCAGGAAGGAACCCAGAACCCACATCAAGGGCTGGAAAGCACCAAGGGAACCAGAACATACCCAGCAAGACTTCAAAACCCTGCAGTGTTATAGGCTAGGCTGAGGGGGACCCCCCACACAGGCAGCTCCAGGGATTATCCCAGAGACTGCCTCCAGTGGGCGAGAAAGCAGTTCAGGCCCCGGAGAAGGGCAAGGAGAGCAACAAGCATGGAGGGACTTTGTTCTCTCAGCTGACACACGTGGCACCTACCAGTGATAACTTCTGTCACCATGAAAAGACAGAGCAATATGGTACAGTCAACAATCACTCATAAAACCCCAGAGAGAGGGCCTGAGGAGATAGATATAACCAATCTTCCTGAAAAAGAATTCAGAATAAAAGTCATAACCATGCTGATGGAGCTACAGAGAAATATGCAAGAGCTAAGGGAGGAAACGAGGAAAACCATGCAGAAATCAGACAAGTGATCGACAGGCTTAAGAGCAGAATGGACGAGGTGCAAGAGACTGTTAATGGAATATAAATCAGAAAACAGGAATACAGAGAAACAGAGGCAGAGAGAGATAAAAGGATCTATAGGAATGAAAGAATATTAAGAGAACTGCATGACCAATACAAATGGAACAATATTTGTATTATTGGAGTACCAGAAGAAGAGAGAGAAAAAGGGATAGAAAGTGTCTTTGAAGAAATAATTGCTGAAAACTTCCCCAAGTTGGGAAGGAAATAGTTTCTCAGTCCACGGAAGCCCACAGATCTCCCAACACAGGGACCCAAGAAAGACAACACCAAGAAACATAATAATTAAAATGGCAAAGATCAAAGATAAGGACAGAGTATTAAAGGCAGCTAGAGAGAGAAAAAAGATCACCTACAAAGGTAAACCCATCAGACTATCATCAGACTTCTCAACAGAAACCTTACAGTCAAGAAGAGAATGGCATGATATATTTAATGTAATGAAACAGAAGGGGCTTAAAGAAAGAATACTGTACCCAGCATGATTATCATTTAAATTTGAGGGAGGGATTAAACAATTCCCAGACAAGCAAAAGCTGAGGGAATTTGCCTCCCACAAACCACCTCCAGAGAATATTTTAAAGGGACTACTCTAGATGGAAACATGCCTAAGGCTAAAAAGATGTCACCAGAGAAAATAAAATCATAGCAAAGAAAGCAGACCATCTAAATACTAACTAAAGGCAAAAAGTAAAATCAACTATCCACAAAAACAGTCAAAGGAAATGTAAAAGAGTACAGAATAAAACACCTAGTATATAAAGATTGGAGGAGGAATAATAATAAGAGAGAGATATAAAGAACCAGCAGACTGTGTTTATAATAGCTTAACAAGAGGGTCAAGTTAGTCTTTTAGATAGTAGAGAAGCTACCCTTGAACCTTTGGTAACATGAATCTAAAGCCAGCAATGGCAATAAGTACATATCTATTGCTAATCACCCTAAATGTAAATGGACTGAATGCACCAATCAAAAGACACAGAGTTACTGAATGGATAAAAAAGCAAGACCCATCTATATGCTGCTTACAAGAGACTCACCTCAAACACAAAGACATACAGAGACTAAAGGTGAAGGGATGGAAAAGTATATTTCATGCAAAAAACAAGGATAAAAAGCAGGTGTTGCAGTACTTGTAGCAGAAAAAATAGACTTCAAAACAAAGAAAGTAGCAAGAGATAAAGAAGGACATTACATAATGATAAAGGAGTCAATCCAACAAGAGGATATAACCATTTTAAATATATATGCACCCAACACAGGAGCGCCGACATATGTAAAACAAATACTAACAGAATTAAAGGAGGAAATAGAAAGCAATGCATTCATTTTAGGAGACCTCAACACACCACTCACTCCAAAGGACAGATCAACCAGACAGAAAGTAAGTAAGGACACAGAGGCACTGAACAACACACTAGAACAGATGGACCTAACAGACATCTACAGAACTCTGCACTCAAAAGCAGCAGGATACACATTCTTCTCAAGTGCACATGGAATATTTTCCAGAGTAGACCACATACTTGCCACGAAAAGGACCTCAGTAAATTCAAAAATATTGAAATCCTACCAACGAACTTCTCAGATCACAAAGGTATAAAACTAGAAATAAATTGTAGAAAGAAAACAAACCAGCTCACAAGTACATGGAGACACACCAACATTCTCCTAATTAGTCAATAGGCTAAAGGCCAAATCTAAACAGAAATCAAAGATTACATGGAGACTAATGACAACAACAACACAAAGCCACTACTTCTGTGAGACGCAGCAAAGGCACTTCTAGGAGGAAAGTATATTGCTATCCAGGCCTATTTAAAGAAGGAACAACATTCCCAAATGAATAGTCTAAAGACGCAATTACTGAAATTGGAAAAAGAAGAACAAATGAGGCCCAAAGTCACCAGAAGGAGGGACATAATAAAGATCAGAGAAGAAATAAATAAAATTGAGAAGACTAAAACAATAGAAAAAAATCAATGAAACCAAGAGCTGGTTCTTTGAAAAAATAAACAAAATAGATAAACCCCTAGCCAGACTCATTAAGAGAAAAAGAGAATCTACACACAAACAGAATCAGAAATAAGAAAGGAAAAATAATGATGGACCCCACAGAAATAAAAAGAATTATAAGAGAATATTATGAGCATCTATATGCTAACATGCTGGAAAACCTAGAAGAAATGGACAACTTCTTAGAAAAATACAACCTTCCAAGAATGCCCAAGCAAGAAACAGAAAAACAAAACAGACCAATCACCAGCAACGAAATTGATTCACTTATCAAAAAACTACCCAAGAACAAAACCCCTGGACCAGATGGATTCACCTCTGAATTCTATAAGAAATATAGAGAAGAAATAACACCCATTCTCCTTAAAGTTTTCCAAAAAAATAGAAGAGGAGGGAATACTTCCAAACTCATTCTATGAAGCCAGCATCACTCTAATACCAAAACTGGGCAAAGACCTCACCAAAAAAGAAAATTACAGACCAATATCCCTGATGAATGTAGATGCAAAAATACTCAACAAAATATTAGCAAACTAAATTCAAAAATACATCAAGAGGATCATTCACCATGATTAAGTGGGATTCATCCCAGGGATGCAAGGATGGTACAACATTCGAAAATCCATCAACATCATCCACCACATCAACAAAAAGAAAAACAAATCCCATCATCATCTCCATAGATGCTGAAAAAGCATTTGACAAAATTCAGCATCAATTCATGATTAAAACTCTCAACAAAATGGGTATAGATGGCAAGTACCTCAACATCATAAAGGCCATATATGACAAACCCACAGCTAACATCATACTTAACGGCGAGAAGCTGAAAGCTTTTCATCTAAGATCAGGAACAAGACAGGGATGCCCACTCTCTCCACTGTTATTCAACATAGTACTGGAGGTCCTAGCTATGGCAATCAGACAAAACAAAGAAATACAAGGAATCCAGATTGGTAAAGAAGAAGTCAAATTGTCACTATTTGCAGATGACATGATACTGTACACAAAAATCCCTAAAGACTCCACTCCAAAACTACTAGAACTAATATCTGAATTCAGCAAAGTTGTAGGATACAAAATTAACACACAGAAATCTGTTGCTTTCCTATACACTAACAATGAACTAACAGAAAGAGAAATCAGGAAAAGAATTCCATTCACAATTGCATCAAAAAGAATAAAATACCTAGGAATAAACATAACGAAGGAAGTGAAAGACTTATACCCTGAAAACTACAAGACACTCCTAAGAGAAATTAAAGAGGACACTGACAAATGGAAATTCATCCCATGCTCTTGGCTAGGAAGAATAAATAATGTCAAAATGGCTATAGTACCCAAAGCTATCTACAGATTCAACACAATCGCTATCAAACTACCAACAGCTTTCTTCAATGAACTGGAACAAATAGTTCTAAGATTCATATGGAATCACAAAAGACCCCAAATAGCCAAAGCAATCCTGAGAAGCAGGAATAAACCAGGGGCAATTACGCTCCCTGACTTCACGCTCTACTACAAAGCCACAGTAATCAAGACAGTTTGGTATTGGCACAAAAACAGACCCACAGACAAGTGGACAGAATAGAAAATCCAAACATTAACCCAAACAAATACGGTCAATTAATATATGATAAAGGAGCCTTGGATATGCTATAGGGAGATGACAGCCTCTTCAGCACCTGGTGCTGGAAAAACTGGACAGCTACATGTAAGAGAATGAAACTGGACTACTGTCTAACCCCATACACAAAGGTAAACTCAAGGTGGATCAAAGACCTGAATGTAAGTCATGAACCAATAAAACTCTTAGAAAAAAACATAGGCAAAAATCTCTTGGACATAAACATGAGCGACTTCTTCATGAACATATCTCCCCAGGCAAGGGAAACAAAAGCAAAAATGAACAAGTGGGACTATATCAAGCTGAAAAGCTTCTGTACAGCAAAGGACACCATCAGTAGAACAAAAAGACATCCTACAGTATGGGAGAATATATTCATAAATGACATATCCGATAAGGGGTTGACATCCAAAATATATAAAGAACTCATGCACCTTAACAAACAAAAAGCAAATAATCCAATTAAGAAATGGGCAGAGGACATGAATAGACACTTCTCTAAAGAAGACATTCAGATGGCCAACAGGCACATGAAAAGATGCTCCACATCACTAATCATCAGAGAAATGCAAATTAAAACGACAATGAGATGTCACCTCACACCAGTAAGGATGGCCAACATCCAAAACACAAACAACAACAAATGTTGGCGAGGACGTGGAGAAAGGGGAACCCTCCTACACTGCTGGTGGGACTGCAAATTAGTTCAGCCATTGTGGAAAGCAGTATGGAGGTTCCTCAAAAACCTCAAAATAGAAATACCATTTGACCCAGGAATTCCACTCCAAGAATTTACCCTAAGAATGCAGCAGCCAAGTTTTAAAAAGACAGATGCACCCCTATGTTTATCGCAGCACTATTTACAATAGCCAAGAAGTGGAAGCAACCTAAGTGTCCATCAGTAGATGAATGGATAAAGAAGAGGTGTTACATATACACAATGGAATATTATTCAACCATGGGAAGAAAACAAATCCTACCATTTGAAACAACATGGATGGAGCTAGAGGGTATTATGCTCAGTGAAATAAGCCAAACCGAAAAAGACAAGTATCAAATGATTTCACTCATATGTGGAGTATAAGAACAAAGAAAAAAACCTGAAGGAACAAAACAGCAGCAGACTCACAGAACCCAAGAATGGACTAATAGTTACCAAAGGGAAAGGGACTGGGGAAAATGGGTGGGAAGGGAGGAATAAGAGGGAAAAAGGGGCATTACGATTAGCAGACATAATTTTGGCAGGGCACGGGGAGGGCTGTACAACTCAGAGAAGACAAGTAGTGATTCTATAGCATGTCACTACGCTGATGGACAGTGACTGTAATGAGGTTGGTGGGGGGGACCTGATGAAGGGGGTAGTTTAGTAAACATAATGTTGCACATGTTACTGTAGATTAATGATACCAAAATAAAAAAAAAAAGAAAATTTACAAAGCAAGTGCATGTTTGTGTAAGTATAATTTTGTATGATGTATTTTTAAAATGTATAAATGGGTAAATCACTTGAACAATTTGTTTATCACATTTCTAAAGTGAAATAAATCTTCACATATTTGAATACTTTTATAAATGGATGTGTTGTACATATGAATTCACTGTGATGAAAATTACAAGGATCATATTCATAAAAGTAGTGATTCTTACACTGGGAGGGCTTTTTTAAACTCAGATTGCAGGACCCCACCCTGAGTTTCTGGTTCAATAGATCTGGGGTGAGGGGTCTGAGAATTTGCATTACTAACAGGACGATTCTGAAACTGCAGGTGCAGGACCCCACTTTGAGAGCTACTGATCTGTAAACTTAGTGATTCCCCGTGCATGATATTATTTAGTCTTCACCTCAACCATGACCAATAAGAATTACTATTCTCATTGTATACAAGTGGACACTAAGCTCAGATGATTAAATAGGTTACCTAAGCTCACCCAAATGATGTGACAAGAAGCAGAGGGGAATTCTATTTTGGCACCAGTTTTCTGGTATCCTTTCTCTGATACCTGGTATTATTACCCTAATACTGTGATAGTGCTTTATTTCTGAAGGAGGAGTGTTGGTCTATGTATTACTTCCTCCATTATTTACAGCAGGTACTATATTTATGTATAGTAAATATATATTTACTTATAATATTACATACAGATTATGTATAGTAAATATATGTGACTTAGGTGTTTTCATTCTTTCTTCCTTCATGAATAAGATGCTGTCTATGACTTGAATAAACGTCTTAAATATATAATAATAGACATAATCTTAGTTTCACAGAGGGCACGGATGATATCTTCATACTTATTTTAGACATAGTGGTATTTGGCCTGGTGTCACATGTTCAGTTACAGTATTCTGTTTATTACTAGTTATGGACTTGAATTTCAGAGATTCAAGCAAGAGAAATTTGGAGTGTGGAAGTGAATGGACTTTGTTTAATGTTAATTAAATAACTTAAGATGAACACTTTATTAAGCCCATTATTTCATTTGCTTTCAATAGGAGAACAGAGGGAAATTGAAAGACTATAGCAGGGTATGTATATGAAAGTAAAATTAAAGTACTCTTCATGAAGAATGAACTTCTTAGTGAACCAAGAAGACTTTTAGGATTCTTAATATGCTATTATATTATAATTCAGAAGCAAATCAAGTAGAAAGAAGCCATGCCTTCTACAATACCACCTTGTGAGGCAAAATTCTGCCGTATGACTCCTGTTTTCAGAGTTTGGGAGCTCTACACTTTTCAAGTCTATAGTTTTAAAGTTAAAATAATTATTATATACATATACATATTATATATATAAAATATATATTCATATTTGTTTCCAGGCACTCTGCCTAGTTTTGTTCTGGCTTTCCTTTCTTTTTTTTCTTTACTGCTTGAGTCCAACACAAATGGTTCCCTTTCAACACATAGCTCTGCACATTAAGATGGAAATAAGGCTAGAAAGTCATTTTCTCATGCTATTTCTAGGACCTCAAATTCAGTTTTGTCTCCAGGCCAATTCCTATGGAAAACCAAACGAAAAACTTCTGGAAAACCTAACCAGTGCCTTCAGCAAAAGAAGTTTTAGGTACCATGGCCCATTTACCATCTCCTCTAGTAAATAACAAATTGGTTGGACTGTATTGCCATTATAAGACTATCATAGCAGTAAATTTTATGGAATAACTGAACCATAATTACAAAGAAAAACCAACATAGCAATAAAACAATTTTAAAGAGTATTTCTCATTTAGACCAAATCTTCTATTCTCGGAAGACAGTCACCCTGAACCCAAGAAGGGCCACCGTGTGAGGGGCAGATGGCGGCCTGCTGGCACTCCTTCAGGGGCATCTCTCCTCACATGGGGCTTGGGTTGTGGGCTGCAGAACGTATTCTCAGATTTTATCAGAACAGATGTCTCTCCATAGTAGTAAGGGTGTAGAATGTGTCCTCTCAAGAAGGATCTTCCTGCAGTATAAATGTATATGCAAGGTCTCTGCTTGCCTTACAAATGCTTGTAGTTTGCATACAGATACTGAAAACACAAGCTCAACATTAAAGCTGGAACCTTAGTCTCCAAATAGCTGATCTTACCCCTCCATTTTGTCTGGTGGAGCAGCATGGGTGATGGCATCTTTTCTTTCATCATTGGCTTGTCCAAAGCTCATGATGACTTGCTTAAAAATAACCAATCACCTTTTAAATACCCTGAGCTATTTTCCTCTTTACTATTCCAATAACCCTTTATTAAATACCTCCTTTGTACACAGTTCATGTTATCAAAATTATTTTCATCATCATACCACTGAAGCTTAAAGTTGAAATTTTCTTGTCCCCATTAATTTAAAATAAATTCACATTGTCTTCTTGATGCAATAGCCATTTGTTGTTTTGACTTGGCACTTTATCATATATTTAAAGTTTTTCTATCCATTTAAAAAATATATGCATTTTAGTAAGTTCTACCACAGAATCATGGTAGAGACATGGAGGTGAATATATCTAATCTGGAAATATGAAAAATAACACTAGACTTGAGGTTTTCCTATGTACTGTTTTGGTGTTTTGTAATTTTTATCTGAACTTGTGCAGGGATAGAGCAAAGGTGCATCCTGAAGGCTCTAGTGTTAAGAAGTGCACTCATTGCTCCAATCTCTATACTTCCCTGTATTTAGGGCCCCAGGTTAGAGAAGCGGAAGGAGCAATGTAGCTTCACGATTAAGAGCATGGATTGTAGTGCCAGACAGAGCATTAGTTCAAATCTGTGTTCTTCTGCTCCTTAGCTATGTGACTCTTGGATTCTCACTTACCCTGAGTTGCCTAATTTTTAAAAATGGCATTATGTAATTTCCTATTCAAAGTATTCTTTTGAATATTAAACAAGAAACTGTGGGCAAACATCAGGCATAATGCCTGGCATAGAGCAAGCCCTCGGTGTAGAAGAGCTTCCAGTCCTGTGCGGTCACCTGGCTCAGTGGCGGCATTGTCTCGGTTCATATTATTAACATCTGTTGTGGTCAGAATCACTGAAGCACTACCCTACTTCTCCTTTCCTATGTTTGTTTTTGCAGGCTTCTCATGTATTTCTTCCATAACTTAATTTGACAACTAATTTGATGATGGCCAGGGGGAAGGCCGTTTTCTGAGTCCTTTCAGAATACATGGGTCTTCTGCAGAATTTATCCCTACACTATTATTAAAGGGATTCTAAAAGGAAAGATGGGTTTTGACAACCAAGTATGAACATTTTTGGCTTCAGTGCATGCTTATTAGTATGCAAATGACATGGCTTATTGTCTCACTGCTTAGGATCCATGTATATAGAACTGAGCAGTCCTCCCCATTTGTTGACCCAGTTATTCTTCAAGCAGAGGACTGCACTTTGTCCAGTTTAGGGGACACTGAGTTTGTAGGTCATGAGAAAATTTCAGCATACCAAAAATATTAGGAATTTTGCCATTATCCTGAGCCAATGACTCATAAATTTCTGGATAATGCATGAAGGGGAAAACAGGGCAGAGAGGTGATGAGGAAGTGGACAGAGGTGTTTTCCTTGGTTCTTCTGAAACCTTTTGACTCTTAGGGATCCCTCCATTTTTACAGGCCCATTTCTCTCCCTGTCCATCAAACACTGGGGTTTTTCCTCACACAAATGGTCTTCTCCCAACACATGCTCTGGAGTGATCTCATCTATGCTCGGGTCTTGATTACCATTTATCTTTCTCTCTCTCAGACATTTCCCTTGATATTCATCATCTTATTTCCAACTTAGTTCCAAGGGAAAGGAAGCACTTGGATATTCTGTAAGTTTTGTGGGCTGCTCAGTTTTAATGCATTCCAAGGTCAAACCTTCATGAACCCAAGTCAACCAGCTCCTCTCCCTGTCACCGAGTCTCAGCCTTCTCTCTGTTTACTTGTTACCCAGCTAGGCCTCTGGGGGTCATTCTGTGGGACCTTCCTTCCCTTCAGCACCCGCATCCACTAGGATCTGACCATTTTGCTTCTTATTTATTTCTTGACTTGCTCTCTTCTAATCTGCATCTAACTTTAGTGCATTATATTATATTATATTATTTATTTATTTATTTTTGCAATTTTTGAAGTAGACTTCTAACTACATCTATCCTGCTTATAGCCACCAGTGTGGAGGGTCTGAAATGTAAATCTGATCATTTTTCTCCCTGCCGTGGAGTACAGTCCAAACCCTTAAGGGAACACAAAAAGGCTTTCACGATCTGACTGACTGGACACTCACTGTTCCAACCTGATGCTCCAGCAATGTGGAAAGGCTAATGGATCTCTGCATACATAACCTTTTTTCCTGTGTCTGTGTTTTTTTTAATTTTTAATTTTGCTATTATTAATGTACAATTACATGAGCAATATTATGGTTACTAGACTCCCCCTATTATTAAGTCCCCACCACACACCCCATTACAGTCACTGTCCATCAGCGTAGTAAGATGCTATAGAATCACTACTTCGCGTCTGTTTTTTTTAATTTTATTTTTATTTGTCTCCTTGACTTTTTGTGCTGTTCCTAACCTTTCCACCTGTCTAACTCTTACACATTTTCTATGAATTAGGTGAGATGGTAATTTTCCCTTGAAGCCTTCATTGAATTGATTTCCCATTTAGGCTGGATTGCCATTTGTCATAATTTGTGTTCTCCAGAAACAGATCCTAAGAAGACAACTCACGTAAAAGTGGTAATAAGCTTTCCCAGAAACACCAGTAGGGGAAGTGGGACTAGGAAGGGAAAGGGAGCAGGTAAGGTGTGTCATCACGCAAAGTCCTGCCAAGGGTGACTGGCTCAGTCTGCAGGGGAGCTCTGAAAAGAGCTTCAGTCAGTCCTCGAGTTGTCTTGACTGCTGTGGGGGAGAGGGCGTGCTTACACTTCTGTATCTTGCAGCTACTGCCAGGGTTCTCCTCCAGGAGAATGTAAATTCTCAGGTATTTGAAGCACTTTGTGTGACCAGCCAAGCATGGGCTGGCTATTGTGAGTGAAAGTGTACTGCAAGAGAGTGCGCACAGAAATGTCAAAGGGATCAAGGAGCACGAGTGGAGCATCTGCTCCTGGATTCCATTCTGGATGGTCCCACAATATTGTCACATCCAAAAGTGAGGTTTATTTAGCTTGCAACATCAAGGGACCCACTGCAGAGGAACTGAGGGGCATCTCAGTAGGAGAGGGTGGGGAGGGCTTTTCCCAAGGGTTGGGCTTGTGCTGTTCTGTGAAGGGTTCTTCTCCAGGAGGCAGCCTTCAGCTTTCTGTTGAAGCCGTCAAGGGGCAGAGCAGTTCAGCAGTTGCTATTTCAGTGGTCTTTCCACAGGAGGTAGGAGTGAAGTTGGGCTACTGATGTTATGGGTGGACGGGAGGCATCAGTTTTCTCAAGAAGGTGGTAGTCATTTTGTAGATACAGTGTGGCCTCGGAGATGCCATTGTTAGAAATATCGTTCCTATTCGCTTGCTTGAAGCTTGGACAGGAGGGCAAGGGAACAAATCAAATGATTCTTCTTCCAGCCGGACCAGATTTCCACAAGGGCTCTTACGTGTTGCATAGGACTCAGTTACCAGTCACGGTGCCTGCACAAACAGGTGACACACTCAGACTGGGTGATTCTTTTTTTTTTTTTTTTTTTGAAAGGTGTTGACCTTGAATTGTATAAGGAACGATCAACATAACTTTTCAATTTTTTTTTTATTTTTTATTTTTTTAATATAATTTATTTTATCATTAATTTACAATTACATGTGCAATATTACGATTATTAAACTACCCCTTCATCAGGTCCCCCCCACCAACCCCATTACAGTCACTGTCCATCAGCGTAGTGAGATGCTATAGAATCACTACTTGTCTTCTCTGAGTTGTACTGCCCTCCCCGTGCCCCCCCAACATTACATCTGCTAATCATAATGCCCCTTTTTCCCTCTTATCCCTCCCTTCCCGCCCATCCACCCCAGTCCTTTCCCTTTGGTAACTATTAGTCCGTTCTGGGTTCTGTGAGTCTGCTGCTGTTTTGTTCCTTCAGTTTTTTTCTTTGTTCTTATACTCCACATATGAGTGAAATCATTTGATACTTGTCTTTTTCGGCTTGGCTTATTCCAAAACACAAACAACAACAAATGTTGGCGAGGATGTGGAGAAAAGGGAACCCTCCTACACTGCTGGTGGGACTGCAAATTAGTTCAACCATTGTGGAAAGCAGTATGGAGGTTCCTCAAAAAACTCAAAATAGAAATACCATTTGACCCAGGAATTCCACTCCTAGGAATTTACCCTAAGAATGCAGCAGCCCAATTTGAAAAGGACAGATGCACCCCTATGTTTATGCAGCACTATTTACAATAGCCAAGAAATGGAAGCAACCTAAGTGTCCATCAGTAGATGAATGGATAAAGAAGATGTGGTACATATACACAATGGAATATTATTCAGCCATAAGAAGAAAACAAATCCTACCATTTGCAACAACATGGATGGAGCTAGAGGGTATTATGCTCAGACTGGGTGATTCTGAGGATGTTATACAGGGGTCATTTACAAAGATGTGGGTAGGATACAGGGAAACCATATAGGTAACCAGGACACAGGACCGGAGGAGACTCTAATTCTTCCTAGGCCTGAAGGAGTGAAAAGAGGACATGTTGACAGAACCTAAGACACAGCAGACTGCTTGGGAAAGGACAACCTAACAGGAAAGTGACATTTACTCAGAGGATTCAGCAAGCTGGGCTAATCCTCCTCGGAAGGAGACAGGGGTATGTGCTTAGACTTTACTCTCCAGTATCTGATTGGCGTTCACAGCTACCAACACAACAGAGGGCAGAGGGCAGGGACATATTTTGATATGGTGTTTTGAAATCAGCCTCGTGGGACACAGCAGGGTGGATTGGGGTGGAAAGTGGATCTGACAGGGCAGATGGAGGGAATCTGGCACACCCACTAAGAGGTCTCTGAAAGTGCTTTCATCCTAATTTGTCATACTTACGTCAACATATATTGGCTCAGGGTAAGGTTTGCAGGGGGTAGCAATGTCCTGGCACCTGCTTCTTGTGACCATACACTATTCTTCTGAGGATTAACTGGAACGGCTTTTACCAGATGATGATGTTGCCAATTACATGTAAAATAATAGACTTTGTAAAAAACAGAAACTTGCATTACAGTCATCTGTGAACACACCTTCCATCTCATTATCTCAGGGGTATTTGGTGCTTGGGTCATTCTACAGCAGCTGATGAATATACCAAAGGATTGTTTGGCAGGTAATTCACTTGTATCATGACTTTTCTAAAGTTTTTCAATAAACCTTAACAATATCTACTTAGAATCAAGACCCCTGTTTAAAAAAAAGACACTTTTGCACCATGTACAGTGATGCAGTTTTGCATTGAGAGCTATTTGAATGGAAAAAAAAAAGAAGAAAAAGCACGTAACAGTTTTCTCATGGGCAGGTCTCAGAAGTAGTTGAGAATGGGGGGGGTGTTATTAAGATTAAGGAGGGGGCTGCCAATGTGAACAGCTTTTCAGGAAAGGATCTGAAAAATAATCAGGGAGGTCACATCTACTTAGAGCAAAGTTGTCCACATTCATATCTACCTTATCTCCTTTATCGATATAGCAAAAGAGCAAAGATTATAAATATTAAACAATGGTGATATGATAAATATAAAATAACTCAGGTAAAGGGTCTGGGGAATGAAAGGAATTGTTTTGAAGTTTGATAACAGATATAGTTACTGAATGTCTATGAAATGGATAGGATTAAATTATTACATGTAAAACAGCACTCTTAGGGGAAATATATATGATTATAGGTATGAAACAAAAGAAGAAAAATTGAAAGACTGGAATAATTTAGGTTAGAGATGCCAAGAATAAAGAGGAAAAATAAATGTGACAAATGAAAGAAGTAACATGGAAACCGGTAAATAAATATGGAATAAATATAACTAAGAATACAGTGGCATATCTGGATTTTTTTTTAGGAATATGTGGCACATGAAGTATATTTTGGGGGCATGGCCAAAGAATGGAAAAGTTTTCAGCAATAGTTACCCGTCTCTGCTCCTGAATATCCATGGTGCCTAGGGTAAGTCTCTGCATCTGTCTGATCTGAGTTGAGATAGGTCCTCTTGAAGGATTTTACTAATGCTAAATTTACATTATACTAAATGACACTGTATCCTACCACAGACACTAATGCTTATTCATTTATTTAATGAGGTGTAACACACAAATAGTAAGTTTGTATGTGCACGAATCTTATGTATAAAGCTCAGGGAATCTATGCAGATGTAATCATCACCCAAATCCAACAGGGGGTTTCTAGCACCCCAGAAGTTTCCACTGTTCCACCGCCAGTCCGTATCCTCCTGTCTAGAGGGAGTTATCTCATCTGACATCTATTTCAGTAGATTATATTTGCCAGTTTCTGAACTGCATAAGCATGGAATATTACAGTATTCAAAATATCATTATTTAACTTATCAATATTATTAAAAAAGGAGAATCTTAACTATAATTGGTATTAATTGCCTCAGGATTTCATTAAACAACTTTATGTACTTTTTGCTTTTTACACAACTAAGGTCATTCATGTAATTTTATTTATTGTGCCCAAGTTACTTGGGTAGTTTTCTTCCAGGTGGAAATATCCTACCTTCTCAAATATGACTGTCTAGTTCTCACTCAGTTTCAAGGTCCACTTCAACTCCACTGTCTCCATGACACCTTTTCATAACTATTCCAGTTTACATTATTGTCCTGTTTTCTGACTTCTGTATAGTTCTTAGTCTATAATATTTAGCTTGGACATTAATCATACAATGCTTTTTATTTAACTGTTCCATATATTTGCAGTGCTTGCTTTCTAAAAAATTTCACGTGACAATGAAAAGACAGTTTCATCAGTTATTTTTTTTAAATCCTAGAATAATGTCAATACCACTGAATAAAAATGGTTGGTAGTATGCACATGTGTGTATTGTTCTCTCCGTTATATAATCAGTATATAAAAATGTGGGCTTTGGAGTCAGCCAGCCTGATTTGAATTAAGGCTACCATTTATATAAGCAGTTGGTTTATGGACAATTCACCTCTTTTAAGCTTTGATTTTGCCATCTCTAAAATGGAGGTCATGGAATTTACACATGCATATAAACTACTCAGCCCTTTTAGTTTTGACTAGAATTTTCAAACTTATTCTACTCTGTTGAAAAGCCATCCTTTTAAAGTGGTTCTGCCACATTTTCACTAACATTGTTTTAATCTTAGACTCGAGCCAGTAAATTATGTTTAAATGCTCAACCCTCAGAAACCTGTTTCAGGGTGACACCTTATAGGAGTCAGTTAAAGAAATAACTTACCTTCCTACGTAGACCCCCTATTTATGGGTTTTAATCCATGTCGCTAGAAGGAACTGCCGACACGTTCTGATGTAAAATGTATTAGGCCCTAATAGGTGCCGATGCCGTGATTACGTGTATGCACACAGTACTAGCTGACCTCGGAGCTGGATAACAAGTAAATGCGAATGATACAAAACATTACTAAAATTTTTTCTAAAAGTGTTTTTCATTAAAATCTTTGACACTAAATAAAATTAGAAATAAAAGATTAGAAAAAAATGTCAAATGATATCTTTTTCCAACTTATTTTTAGCCACTCTAAAACTCAAGGAAATGAGAAAGTACTTACTTGTATCTAAACCTTTAGTATTGAGTGTATAATTTGCCTAAAATTTCCTGGAGGAAAATTAGGCCAACATACATTAAAAATTGAAGACAGGAGCCCTGGTCCACAGTGCAGCAGGGTGACTGGCAGAGAAAGAGGAGGAATGCCATGGTATCAGTGTCGCTGGGCTGGGAATGGGAGCAGGAAAGGACGCAGCGCCGTCAGTGCAGGGCACGCACAGGGCGCGTGATGGGACAGAAGGGCAGAATAAAGCCTTACCGGAGCAGTGCGGCAGTTGGGCAGGCCAAGTGCAGCAAGGGAAAAGGAGCATCTCCAAAACGGGAGGGCGCTGTGTCTGAGCAAGGGACCTGAACAGGGTACGGCGCCCTAGAGCAGCAAGGCGGTGGTGCAAGAGGACTGCGCACATGAGCGGGCCGAGGAAGAGGAGCCTGTGTCATCAGCAGAGGCAATGAGCCATCTGAATTTGTAGACAACTGAAACTGGACCACTGTTTGTGTTTCTTTTGCTTGCAATGCCAGTGCTCCGGGTAACAGGATTGTATTTATAATTGCATTGTGAAATGTGCTGATTCTGTTCACGTCATGATGACATTGACATGACTGCTATTAAAAAGGAATCTTAAAAAAAAATTAATGGCAAGTGATCCCTTTGAGGATTATGATCAAAATGAATTATATTCTTGTTTACATATATTCTAAAATATTGACCATCTTAAATTAATCTTTGAAATGCAGGGTTTTGGGGAAAGAAGGAGCATATTGCCATATACATTGCTGTGTCACATTATGGGGTAAACCTGTGCCATAGATCTTTTCCTGCATCAGCCTTATGCTGAAGTCAGCATATCATTAAACAAACAAACAAAACAACAACAAAACAACAAAAGCTTTTCATAGACTCCCAGATGAATGTGGCTTTCCTACCATATTAGAACGAATTGAATTCTAACATAATACCCTTTTCCTCTCCTCTGTTCCAATTCTTGGGTATTTATATAGTAATTTCGGTCATATTTTGGTAATGATGTAGATTTATGGAGGATTATAACAGATGATTCATACAAAATCTTATTTTTTTTCATTTCTGGAATCCTCCTGGCATGACTTCCAAAACTCAGCCACTAATAGAACATAAGTATAGTGTGGCTATGTTTCTATTTCTAGAAAAAAGTGTAGTAACTGTAGTACTGAAGACCTGGGGGTGGTTAGATTTTGATGCTTCCAAATTGACAAAAACATACGCATTTGCAACTTATTAGGGTCATATTCATTTTGTGTTTATCTTGGTGCTTTGTAATAACATGGCTAGCCTTTGTCAATTCTGTTGTATATACATTCTGTATTTTTTATTTAAAAATTTCCTACTTATTCCTACTTTATTTGGAGAGATTCACTTGAGTTCTAAGAACATTCTCAGAAATTTGGGAGTGAAAAGGTATAGAGCAAACAAAAAACTTTTAGGTACTGTTTTTGTTAAATTTGCTAACAAAATTTTAATAGCCCTTTCTCCAAAATATCTAGTCCTTGCTGTCTAGAAGGTCTCCTAGGTAACATGGCATTAAAGTTGGAACTGAACTTTATTTTGATATTATTCTTGCAATGGAAATAAATGTTTAATTTTTAAGGGAAAGGAGACTCTATCCCAGTTTGTGGAAATAATATAGACCAAAAAAAAAAAAGACCTATCAACCAGAATATATAAGTTAAATTTGCCATTTAAAATTGTTTTCTATTTTTCATCCAAACTTGAAAACAACAAATAATCAGCTTCCCCCTTATGTTAGGAAAGGGAAACCAGTTTACTATATATTTTTTTAAACTGGGATTTATAATCCTTTCAGCATTTATGAACTCTTTGCTGAGGGTCTGCTATGTGCCAGATCTTAGTTAAGGCTCAGAGATTCAGGGGTGAGCAGAAGAGATGCAGTCCTGCCCTGGCCTCCCAGACCTTGCAGAAAAGTCACACATTTTCTTCATGCCTTTCTTATCTTGCAGTGAAATCTATATGGAATTACATATAACTAATTTTTCAATATATGTATATATACATTCTTAATTATATCACATAAATGATGATTAATTCAAGTTTGTAGTGACTCAAACTATTCTTCGTGGCTTTTTTAAAATTAAGGTATAAGTAACATGTAAAATTATGTTAGTTTCAGGTATAAAACATAATGATTTGGTATTTGTATATGTTGCAAAATGATCAGCATAGTAGGCCTAGTTAACATCCGTCCTCATACATAGTTACAAAATGTGTTTTCTTGTGATTACAATTTTTAAGATTTACTCTCTTAACAACTTTCAGTATGCAATACGGTATTAACTATAGTCCCCATGCTGTATGTTATATCCCCATGACTTACTATTCTTTTTTTTGTTAGCTTTTTTTTATAATTTATTTTAGCATCATTAACCTACAATTACATGTGCAATATTATGATTATTAAACTACCTCCTTCATCAAACCCCCCCACCAACCCCATTACAGTCACTGTCCATCAGCATAGTGAGATGCTATAGAATTATTACTTGTCTTCTGTGAGTTGTACAGCCCTCCCCGTGCCCCCCCAACATTACGTCTGCTAATTGTACTGCCCCTTTTCCCCCTTGTCCCTCCCTTCCCACCCATCCTCCTCAGTTCCTTTCCCTTTGGTAACTATTAGTCCGTTTTGGGTTCTGTAAGTTTGCTGCTGTTTTGTTCCTTCAGTTTTTTTCTTTGTTCTTATACTCCACATATGAGTGAGATCATTTGATAACTGTCTTTTTCCGCTTGGCTTATTTCACTGAGCATAATACCCTCTAGCTCCATCCATGTTGTTACAAATGGTAGGATTAGTTTTCTTCTTACGGCTGAATAATATTCCATTGTGTATATGTACCACATCTTCTTTATCCATTCATCTACTGATAGACACTTAGGTTGTTTCCATTTCTTGGCTATTGTAAATACAGCTGCAATAAACATAGGAGTGCATCTGTCTTTTTAAAACTCGGATGCTGCATTCTTAGGGTAGAATTGCTGGGTCCAATGGTATTTCTATTTTGTGTTTTTTGAGGAACCTCCATACTGCTTTCCACAATGGTTGAACTAATGCATTCCCACCAGCAGTGTAGGAGGGTTTCCTTTTCTCCACATCCTCGCCAACATGTGTTGTTGTTTGTGTTTTGGATGTTGGCCATCCTCACTGGTGTGAGGTAATATCTCATTGTGGTTTTAATCTGCATTTCTCTGATGATTAGTGATGTGGAGCATCTTTTCATGTGCCTGTGGGCCATCTGAATTTCTTCTTTGGAGAGGTGTCTATTCATGTCCTCTGCCCATTTCTTAATTGGATTATTTGCTTTTCGTTTGTTGAGGTGCATGAGTTCTTTACATATTTTGGATGTCAACCCCTTATCGGATATGTCATTTATGAATATATTCTCCCATACTGTAGAATGTCTTTTTGTTCTACTGATGGTGTCCTTTGCTGTACAGAAGCTTTTCAGCTTGATATAGTCCCACTTGTTCATTTTTGCTTTTTTTCCCCTTGCCTGGGGAGATATCTTCATGAAGAAGTTGCTCAAGTTTATGTGCAAGAGATTTTTGCCTATGTTTTTTTCTAAGAGTTTTATGGTTTCATGATTTACAATTAGGTCTTTCATCCATTTTGAGTTTACTCTTGTGTATGGGGTTAGACAATAATCCAGTTTCATTCTCTTATATGTAGCTGTCCAGTTTTGCCAACACCAGCTGCTGAAGAGGCTGTTATCTTCCCATTGTGTATCTAAGGCTCCTTTATCATATATTAATTGACTGTATATATTTGGATTAATGTTTGGATTTTCTCTTCTGTTCCACTTGTCTGTGGGTCTGTTTTTGTGCCAATAGCAAATTGTCTTGGTCTTGATTACTGTGGCTTTGTACTAGAGCTTGAAGTCAGGGAGTGTAATTCCCCCTGTTTTATTGCTCCTTCTCAGGATTGCTTTGGCTATTCTGGGTCTTTTGTGGTTCCATATGAATTTTAGAACTATTTGTTCCAGTTCATTGAAGAAAGCTGTTGGTATTTTGATAGCGATTGTGTTGAATTAGATAGCTTTGGGTACTATAGCCATTTTGACAATATTTATTCTTCCTAGCCAAGAGCATAGGATGAATTTTCATTTGTCAGTGTCCTCTTTAATTTCTCTTAGGAGTGTCTTGTAGTTTTCAGAGTACAGGTCTTTCACTTCCTTCGTTATGTTTATTCCTAGGTATTTTATTCTTTTTGATGCAGTTGTGAATGCAATTGTTTTTCTGATTTCTCTTTCTGTTAGTTCATCATTACTGTATAGGAAAGCAACTGATTTCTGTGTGTTAATTTTATATCCTGCAACTTTGCTGAATTCAGATATTAGTTCTAGTAGTTTTGGAATGGAGTCTTTAGGGTTTTTTATGTACAGTATCATGTCATCTGCAAATAGTGACAATTTGACTTCTTCTTTACCAATCTGGATGCCTTGTATGTCTTTGTTTTTTCTGATTGCTGTGGCTAGGACCTTCAGTACTATGTTGAATAACAGTGGAGAGAGTGGGCATCCCTGTCTTGTTCCCGATCTTAGGTGAAAAGTTTTCAGCGTTTCGCTGTTGAGTATGATGTTAGCTGTGGGTTTGTCGTATATAGCCTTTATGATGTTGAGGTACTTGCCATCTATACCCATTTTGTTGAGAGTTTTAATCATGAATGGATGCTGAATTTTGTCAAATGCTTTTTCAGCATCTATGGAGATGATCATGTGGTGTTTGTTCTTCTTTTTGTTGATGTGGTGGGTGATGTTGATGGATTTTCGAATGTTGTACCATCCTTGAATCCCTGGGATGAATCCCACTTGATCATGGTGTATGATCCTCTTGATGTATTTTTGAATTCGGTTTGCTAATATTTTGTTGAGTAATTTGCATTTACATTCATCAGGGATATTGGTCTGCAATTTTCTTTTTTGGTGAGGTCTTTGCCAGGTTTTGGTATTAGAGTGATGCTGGCTTCATAGAATGAGTTTGGAAGTATTCCCTCCTCTTCTATTTTTTGGAAAACTTTAAGGAGAATGGGTGTTATTTCTTTTCTATATGTCTGGTAGAATTCAGAGATGAATCCATCTGGTCTGGGGGTTTTGTTGTTGGTTATTTTTTTGATTACCGATTCAATTTTGTTGCTGGTGATTGGTCTGTTTAGTTTTTCCATTTCTTGCTTGGTCAGTCTTGAATGGCTGTATTTTTCTAAGAAGTTGTCCATTTCTTCTAGGTTTTCCAGCTTGTTAGCATATAGATTCTCATAGTATTCTCTTATAATTCTTTGTGTTTCTGTGGGGTCGGTCGTTATTTTTTCCTTTCTCATTTCTGATTCTGTTTATTTGTGTAGATTCTCTTATTCTCTTAATGAGTCTGGCTAGGGGTTTATCTATTTTGTTTATTTTTTCAAAGAACCAGCTCTTGGTTTCATTGATTTTTTTCTATTGTTTTATTCTTCTCAATTTTATTTATTTCTTCTCTGATCTTTATTGTGTCCCTCCTTCTGGTGACTTTGGGCCTCATTTGTTCTTCTTTTTCCAGTTTCAGTAATTGTGTCTTTAGACTATTCATTTGGGAATGTTGTTCCTTCTTTAAATAGACCTGGACTGCAATATACTTTCCTGTTAGAACTGCCTTTGCTGCATCCCACAGAAGTTGTGGTTTTGTGTTATTGTCGTTATTAGTCTCTATATATTGTTTGTTCTCAGTTTTAATTTGGTCATTTATCCATTGATTATTTAGGAGCATGTCGTTATGTCTCCATGTATTTGTGAGCTGTTTTGTTTTCTTTCTATAATTTATTTCTAGTTTTATACCTTTGTGATCTGAGAATTTCGTTGGTAGGATTTCAATATTTTTTAAGTTACTGAGGTCCTTTTCGTGGCCTAGTATGTGGTCTATTCTGGAAAATGTTCCATGTGCATTTGAGAAGAATGTGTATCCTGTTGCTTTTGGGTGCAGAGTTCTGTAGATGTCTGTTAGGTCCATCTGTTCTAGTGTGTTGTTTAGTGCCTCTGTGTCTTTACTTATTTTCTGTCTCGTTGTTCTGTCCTTTGGAGTGAGTGGTGCGTTGAAGTCACCTAAAATGACTGCATTGCTTTCTATTTCCTCCTTTAATTCTGTTAGTATTTTTTCACATATGCCGGCACTCCTGTGTTGGGTGCATATATATTTAAAATCGTTATATCCTCTTGTTGGACTGACCCCTTTATCATTATGTAATGTCCTTCTTTATCTCTTGCTACTTCCTCGTTTTGAAGTCTATTTTGTCTGATACAAGTACTGCCACACCTGCCTTTTTCTCCTTGTTGTTTGCATGAAATATCTTTTTCCATCCCTTCACTTTTAGTCTGTGTATATCTTTGGGTTTGAGGTGAGTCTCCTGTAAGCAGCATATAAATGGGTCATGCTTTTTAATCCCTTCAGTAACTCTGTGTCTTTTGATTGGTGCATTCAGTCCATTTACATTTAGGTTGATTATCAATAGAAATGTACTTATTGCCATTGCTGGCTTTAGATTCGTGGTTACAAAAGGTTCAACAGTAGCTTCTCTACTATCTAACAGTGTAACTTAACTTTCTTGTTAAGTTATTGTAAACACAGTCTGATGATTCTTTATTTCTGTCCCTTCTTATTCTTCCTCGTCCATTCTTCATATACTAGGTGGTTTTTTTTTGCCTTTAGTTAGTATTTGGATGGTTTGCTTTCTTTGCTATGATTTTATTTTCTCTGGTGGCCTCTTTTTATCCTTAAGAGTGCTTCAATCTAGAGCAGCCTTTTAAAGATATCCTGAAGAGGTGGTTTATGGGAGGCAAATTCCCTCAGCTTTCACTTGTCTGGAAATCGTTTAATCCCTCTCTCAAATTTAAATAATAATCATGCTGGATACAATATTCTTGGTTCAAGGCTCTTCTGTTTCATTACATTAAATATATCATGCCATTCTCTTCTGGCCTGTAAATTTTCTGTTGAGAAGTCTGATGATAGTCTAATGAATTTTCCTTTGTAGGTGATATTTTTTCTCTCTCTACCTGCCTTTCATACTCTGTCCTTATCTTTGATCTTTGCTATTTTAATTATTATATGTCTTGGTGTTGTCTGCTTGTGTCCCTTGCGTTGGGAGATCTGTAGGCTTCCAAGGTTTGAGAGACTATTTCCTTCCCCAGCTTGGGGAAGTTTTCAGCAATTATTTCTTCAAAGACACTTTCTATCCCTTTTTCTCTCTCTTCTTCCTCTGGTACTCCTATAATGCGAATATTGTTCCGTTTGCATTGGTCACACAGTTCTCTTAAAATTGTTTCATTCCTAGAGATCCTTTTATCTCTCTCTGCCTCAGCTTCTCTGTATTCCTGTTCTCTGATTTCTATTCCATTAACAGTCTCTTGCATCTCGTCCAGTCTGCTGCTAAGCCCGTCGATCGCTTGTCTCATCTCTGCATTGTCTTTCCTCATTTCTTCCCTTAGCTCTTGCACATTTCTCTGTAGATCCATCAGTATGGTTATGACTTTTATTCTGAATTCTTTTTCAGGAAGATTGTGCATGTCCATCCCATCAGGCTCTCTTTCTGGGGTTGTCTCGCCTGGGGTTGTCTGGGTAAGCTTTGTTTGTACCATATTTCTCTGTCTTTTTATGGCGATAGAAGTGGTCAGAAAAAGAAAAAAAGAAGAAAGGGAAAATAGAGAAAAAAAAAACGCCAGCCAACAGTAGGGTCTGTGACGATCCTGTAGGTGGCGCTGCTGCTCCACTATTCCACCGCCAAGCGGCTCTGCCCGGCCCTTTGTGAATCTGGCTGGGGAGGGAACGAATGGGAGGCTGCTGATTTCTGTGGGAAGTCTCCATAAGACTGCTTTTCCCAGCCACAGTCCAAGGGGACCGAAATTCCCCAGGACTCCCACCCTGCTTGGGTGAGTGCACTGGGATGATCCTGCCCCTCCGTTGGGCCCTGTCCCTTTAAGATCCGTAAAACAGGGCATGCTTTTCTTTTGTCCCAGGGAACCGGGTGGGTGGACCTGCTGTCTTGGAACCTGCACCTTTGTCTCTTCAATGTCCGATTCACCGCAGAAAGTGTGTCAGCACTCCCTGCGCAGATCACCAGGGCTGGTTATTTTTCAGGCCTGTGCTTCCATTCCCTCCCGGCTCTGAATCCTCTCCTCCCGCCAGTGCGCTGGGGTGGGGGAGTGCTAGGGTCCCGCCTGGTCGCGGCTCCTTATCTTACCCGGCTGGCGGGGTGCCGAGTCCTCTCAGGCGTACCTGCAGGCTGGTGTCGTCCTGTATCTTCTGGTCTCTCTTTTAGGAATAATTGTATTTGCTGTATTTTCATAAATATATTTGGTTTTAGGAGGAGATTTCTGCCGCCCTGCTCACGCCGCCATCTTCCCGGAACTATCCCCATGACGTATTTTATAACTAGAAGTTTGATAACTTTTGACCCCCTTCATCAGTTTTTTGTCCCCCTGCACCCTTCCCTTTGGTGACTAAGAGTCTATTTTATGTATGTTGCCTGGTTTCCTCACTCTCTATTTTCAGATTCTACATAAGTGAGATCATACAGAATTTGTCTTTCTCTCTCTGACTTACTTCATTTAGCATAATGCCCTCAAGCGTCCTCCATGTTGTTGCAAATGGCAAGATTTCCTTCTTTTTTTATGGTTGAATAATATTACATTGCATGTATGTGTAGGTTGTGTGTGTGTTTTGATAACAGCTGTTCTAACAGGTGTGAGGTGATTAAAACTGTGGTTTTAATTTGTGTTTCCCTGATGATGATGGGGCTGAGCACCTTTTCATGCACCTGTTGGCCATCTGTGTCGTCTTTAGGAAAATGTTGATTGATATCCTCTGCCTGTTTTAAACTGCATTGTTTTAGCTTAGCTCTAATGAAATGCTTCTTTACAGGAAAAAAAGAACACTTTCTTGAATGTTTACATTTTTTTGCTATCAAATAAAGATACAAGTAATTGTTTAGTAATACTGTCTATAAATATTGATGAATGACACAAAATGTGTATACAAATTTAAAGCACATGCACTTTAATCAAAGGCCGACTAAAATGATAATTAATATAGCTGGTATTTGCCTTAACACAGGACATTTACAAAAGGTACATTTATCAATTTAAGTACATTTGTATCACCTGTGGATACTAGATAATTAAAATAACTTCTGAATGGGAGTTTAGGGACTGACACATGGAAATGTTTTAATTTCCATATGCTTTAAATAATTTGTTTTAGAATCTTTTCCTTTCAGATTTGGCTATTTCATTTACTTTTTATGATAATTCAATACATTAAAATTTGTTCTTTTTCCAGTTACATTAAGGACTAGTAGATCAGAGCTGATGCTTTATTCCCAGCCCCAAAATATTTAATCTTTTTTGTATAATACTGATTGACTGGGCTTAGTTTAGGTGTTATATTCAACACTTTTTGTGTCTCTTACTGGAAAGCTCATGGATGCTACATGCAATGCATGGATACTGTGGCAGACTGTGATATGCTGTCCAGACCCTGATACGGATCACAGAGATCATTCTCTCAGCGGCTGGGAAGCTGTCAGCTCTCAGCCCTCTGTGGGGATTGTGTTAAGTCTCTTACCTTAAACAGCCCACAGTCAGTTGCTGCCAGTCAGCTGCTTCTGGGGAGGCCTCTCCCTGTGCACTAGGTGGGACCTAGACCTGCATGGGGGAGCGTTCTTGACTGTGGATGAGAAAGAATTTTCAAGCAGTTTGGACAGGTAATGAAGGAATTAATTAAAACAAGAGTAGGGAATGGCAACCACTCTGCAGGCAGCAGAGCAAGGGAGAGCAGAGGGAGGAGAGGGAAGCTCACTGAACTCCTGGTTAACACAAGGCAGATCCCTCTCCAACACCTGAAGCCGGGGTCACCTGGCCTCTGTTGTCCGCTTGGATCTGCATGGCATGGGGACTATGCCCCTGCCACCCCAGTATCTGGGGGAGCCGCAGAGCACTAGATGGCATGAGATTATATACTGAGAACTTCCCAAAGGCAAAGAAAGGAGGTTTTCAGGCAGGCTACTGAAGAACATCATTGTACACCTGCAGTCCTGTCCAGTCACCCAGGTTATGGGAACTTAAAGCCCAAATCAGAGCTCTCAGGAGCCCCTCCCTACCTCTCGGGAGTAGAATAGAGAGAGTGAAGGCTTGTGCTTATGTCTGGGAAATATAATGAAACAGCAAAGTGACAAACTGGAAGAGCACAGAGACAAAATGCAGTAAGTTGAGCAGTGAAAAGGATTTATTTAAGAAGTATGTGCTCAGAGGGTAGGGACACTTAGGGGCTTAGGATTCTGTCTTTTACGCCTTTCAAGAATGGGGTAAAGGTGGTGGCAGGAACTGGGCGAGGTGCAGGCTGGACACGCGGCTTCATGATGTCTCGCTGGGGAGAGACATTGTGTCACCATCCACTGTCAGTCCTTTAGATATTCTGTAAGATAAACTTAACGTGAGGAATTTACTGGTCCTGATCTTCTCCAAGACAGTGGTTACCCTCAAGCAGTGGGAACATATTAGGACTGCTTGCCCTGCCTCAAGATAGGTTGTTAGCTGATTACCAAAGAATGTGTTAGGAATCTTACCTCCCTGGTTTTTAAAATGGAATCTTCACCCTAAGATGGAGTCCCTCCTGTTCTCACTATGGTATTTATAACCTGGCTTTGTTTTGGAAAATCAATCATGATGCTTGTCGCTTGTCTCTGCCCCAGCTCACAATCACTGATCAACATGGGCTATGAAGGCCTCGTCTCCTCTGAAGGGCTTTCTAGCTCTGCAGCTCCCTGTGGGGTCAGGGGGTGCTGGCGGTGTTGGGACTGCAGTGCAGCTCAGCATCTCTGCTACCTACTCCTCCGGCCACTGGTGCTGATTTCAAGAGGTTTCCCCCAAGTAAACACTCCCAGGTGCTGCTGGGGGAACCCAGGCCGTGAATATGCCCATGAGCTCAGAAGTTACATGTCTTAATGGCATGGAAAATCAACAGTAAATTCCAAAAGCTCTTACTCAACTGAAATGCATTCTGGCTTGTTAATGGTATAAGTTTAATGAAGATAGAGCATCTTGATTTTATTAATATTTTCTAAAACAAACAGCTTCTTCACTTAATTATGGTCAGCTAGTAATTAAAAGCAGATCAACTACATGACAAATAATTGAACTCATCAGAAATATTTTAAAAAATCCATAGTAATCACATTTTTCTTTTGTGAATGTCTTTGTACTATTTTAACCTGCCGATTGAACAGGCTGTGGTCTGGTTTAAAACAAAAGGAAAGATGAAACACACTTGTTAATCACGCTGCAGCTTCTGAAACAGCTGTTGCTATGGGAGATACTGTCCCAGTATTTCTTCTGAATTTTACATGAGGACATTTACTCACTCTTTAGTATTGCAAATTACCAGAGTGATTTAGGTAGTTCTAAAACATGAAACTCCCCTTCCTTGTTTGAATATACAGCCTTGCTTTATGGCATCCATCTGAGAGTAATGTCTCTCAGCAAAGCAAGGAGAATCTGTGAACTATAATTGCTCATCAAGAACGTATTTTATTAGTAGTACAATTTCTCAAGAAGCCTGTAAAGAATAGAAACTGTATTAGGGAGATAATGAAACAATACAGCTGTTTCCCAAGCCAGTTTTTCCAGGTGCAGAGTCTGCCCCTCTCAAACAAAATCTACAGTTTCAGAATAGAAGAATCCCTGTGCCTGAGCTGGTGGTCAAACCCAGAGAAGTAGGGGCTCCTCCAAGAGAAACAAGATAAAAAAATTCAGCAAAAGACAGAAATCTGGATGTGCACCAAGCAACTTTTCATCAGCATGTCTGTCTGAGAGGGAACTTTTTCCAGTGGCCTCCTTCCTTCTTCTTTAGAAATAGGCTCAACTGCCGTGTTCCTAGGCATTGTAACAAACAACTGCTTTAGGCATGGAGAAGCATTAGTAACTAAAGTTTGTTAAAGGTAGCTTAGATGCCACGCCCCCTCAAGTCATTGTCAAATCCAGTGACAAACCAATTCTAGGAAAATTCTCTGCAGTCCATATGGAGACTTGAGGGTGTGATTCTCTTAAAGGCTCAGGCCTTGAGTCAAGTGGGCTGGGCAGATGTGGTGGGGAGAAAGAACACTATTAATTCTGACCTCTGTTAAAGAAATGGCAGATTTCCAGAACTCATTAACTGCTGCCTCTCATTCATTTTCCACTTAAGCTCCCTCCAGCTCCAGCGGTCTCTGCAGCATCCTTGACGGTAGGCGGGGCTCGCCTTGATGCCAGCAGAGGGCGCATCCCACAGCCAGTAGCCAAGGAGACTTCCACCTGGCCACAGGGAACTTCAGAATTTCGCCTCCAGGTGCCAGGGTTTTTTTCAACCGGGTGTTATGTGACTTTAGCCTTTAAACTGCTCCTGTCAGGCAGGAAGGCTTTGGAAATCGGAGACACTGAAAACACACAGGGCTCAAATGTTTTGCACCAAGCGGGTGTTTACAGGAAAAGGAAAGCCTGGTGAGTCATCCTTCTTATTTTAAAATGGAAACTACCAAGAATTTGTATGTGCAGATTGCAACTCTATGCATTTAAATCAACCAAGCCTTAAATTTTAATGTGTTAAAAGGATAACATGGGAATGGGATGCTGTAATATAATAGAGTTAGTTTTGTTAGTAATAGAGTAATTAGTTAGAAAGATTTTTTTGCCATAGCTGCTTCCTTTTAATTTACCTGGGTAACAGGACCGTTCACTATTCAGAAGGGAGCAGGGAACACAAACTTCACCATCATCAGTAATCCTGAATTACAGCCCACTGCGAGTGAAAATTTGTTAGTAGGCCATGCTGCAGGCTGTGGCCTAAAATAAGGGAAAGGAAGTAAGGCTCAAGGAGGAGAGTAGAAGAGAAAAACAGTGAGCCTGGTAGAGAGTTTAAGAATGCCTGTGTTCTCTGCATGCTCAGCTACCTCCTTCCAATGGGTGCGCTGCACAGGTTACCTTAAAGTTGTAGCACCCTATATCTTTTAAGAGCCTCTCAACTTTGTGTCATCAGCAAACAGGATGAGCATGCCTTCTGTGTATTCATTCATGCGATGTAAATATTGAACAGAAAGGGATCCGTTGCCATGTGTCTAGTAATCTTTCTCTAGGGTGACACTCTTTCATTAATTAGTATTCCTTGACATAGTTGTTAAACAAGATGTAAGTCCTGATAATTGCTTTTATTTAACTTGTACTTTTTATGATGCCTATGAGACCAAGACTTTCCAAATGACTTGCTCAATAAAAACCACTTTGCTATTTTTCTGAGGCAGGAAAATGTAGTACAGGAGAGTACAGACTTTAAAAGTGGCCTGCCTGGGTTAGAATCCTGGCTCAACTATAAATTATTCACTCTATGTCCTTTTTATAAGTTGCTTAATTTCTCTGTGCCTTAGTTTCCTTATCAGCACAATGAAGATAATAATAGCGTCTGCCTGAGAGGGCTTCGGTGGGGATGAAAGAGTCAGTGACAGGTGCGCAGGCCAAGAGCTGAGCCCACAGCCAGTGCCGTCCAAGTGGTCGCTGCTCCTGTCACCACTGTCATGGAGCTATCCTCTCTGAGTGGTGAGCCCTGCTGGCATCTAAACTGTGTTGACATGCCATGATAGCTGTTCACTTCAAAGTGCACAGAAAGTAAAGGTCTGAAAGTCAGTCCCAGAATATTTTCCTGCAAATTAACCCTGTTGAGGCATTCCTTTTTTACAGCACAGATTACATGGACTGTGAAATATTCAGTGGATATAAAATATATAGTGAATATTAGATACCTAAACCATCTGTTCTTCCAAAAACAGCATTAATTCTGTTGACAGGGTTTTTTCTACCAATAGCTGAAGCTGTCTTGGGGAAAAGACAAGTGAGTCCTTCGTGTCACCATCTGCCCTTGAGCAGTTTACTGAACCCCCCTAAGCCTCAGGTTTCCTTTTTTTCCTCTCCTTATGAAATAGGAATGAGAATACAAATTTAATATATTGATTTATTCAAGGGCAGTATACTGAGTAACTAATATGTATCTTGCATAAAATATCTAGAAATGTATCATTCACATTGTGTTACATTGAACAAAATAGTCTTTTCTGCGACAATACATATAAAAAGCAACTAATACATCAAGTGATAAAAAGTGCTGTAAGAACATAAAGCAGAATAAGGGGCTAAAGACTGATACGGTACAAGGGGCAGCAGATGTGACAGCTTTTCTAATAGCGGTTGTTTGCATATTTGGAAATTCTTTCTGTCATACATAACACTACAAAATTTTTGACTGGAAGTGAAAGGTGAGGAAACCTCTTTTAAAACTGTCCACAGACAAACAAAGCTCAAATCCAAGCATCTTCTTTATGGAGCTCCCATAGGACAGCTGTGACGCATTGGAGGCCAGGGCAGGGGCCTTGGAGAATAGCTGCTCAGCCCTGTAAGAAGCATGGATGACCGTGTCTTAAGGAAAAGGGCATTTGCCCATGTTTCCATGGCTTCAGTATATCTCTCTATGGGGGTAGAAAAGAATGACATCTGTAATTATTTCAGCAATGAATTGTTTGCTCTGAAATCACTCAAAATAAACATAACACAGAATTTTCCATGTAGACACTTTCATTCTCACTTTGAAATTCCTTAGCTGAAGCATTAGTAATTCACTGGATTACCTTCATTCCTACCCTTTAGAACTTTCTCCAGAGAAATCTGGATGCCCTTGGGCCTTTCCACCTCTTGTAAAAGCTTAGAAAGAGCACAGTGCTACTAGAGACTATGGCGACTGAAAGTTATTTCTGGGTTATTTGAAATAATAAAAACTCCAGGAAACCCAGCAACTTCTCCACAGCGTATGTGATCTTAATGGGGAAGCCGTTGTTCATCTGGCAAAACCCCATGAAACACAACTGGATTTGTTCCTTAAGAAGTGTCAGCAAGGCACTGTGAGGATCCACAGGCTAAGCTTCAGTCAGAACTTGTCTGTTTTTAGGGTTTGTAAGACTCCAGCATGTCTATGGCTGGTACAGGAGACCTTACCTGACTGTTTCTCCCACAATTCTTGGAGCAATTTCAACTTTTTGCTGAGCCCTTATTCTTTTCCAATTGAAGAGCTCTCAATGTGTAAATGAAAACTGAAAGTTGGATGGGGAGATTGGACCTGAACTAAGGTCTACTTTCTTTATTTTCCTTCTCAGATGTTGTCTGAATTTCAAATCATGCTTGCTTACTCTGGCTGAATATTTTATTTTTTTTTGTTCATTAATTCTTGATGGTAGATTGTAGTTTTGTACTAATATTGTTTTTAATTATTTTCAAAGACATGCTTTGAAATAATTTAGTTATTTAGTTTTCAGAGAATATTCTGTTGTTTCCCCTCCAAATTTATGAACCTTGTCAGTATTATCCAGAACTTGGATGTCTGAACAGACCTCCCATGTAGAACATTCTTCTGGCTTTACTCTTTGAATGTGCTCTAGATCTTGGGTTTTTAGATTTGACACTAACACTAAGCCCCATGTCAATGTATTTCGTATTGTACATGTGAATAGACAAATTATATTAAATAATTGTGTACTTCATGAAGTTCTCTTTTGAAGAGGAAATGCATTAAAACACTTTCAAGTTCTTCTGGAATTTGAGCTTGAGTAAGTCACCAGCACGAGGCTACCTGCTTGGGTTCAGTGTTGTTTCGGTTATGTGCTTTCTATTTGGTCTTTCAAAAATGTGAGTGGGATGACTGAGAGTAAATAGTCATCGTTTGTTCTCCTCTAGGGTCAGATTACATGATAGTTACTTCGGTGATGTTCTATACAGAGTGTGTACTTCCTGTGTAAACAGATTTAAAAATCCCCATAGATAGACCCTGGTCAGGGAGGTCAAAAGTTCGTGGCCTTGATTTCTCTCAAAAAAGGTATTGGCAAGCTTGTGGTGATGATGGGAATGTAAATAGTGAGACAGACTTCCCACCAATTGTAATCAGAAATAAAGGACTTAATCGATGCCTAGCATTCAAGGTATGAAAAGGCAAAGCTAAGTGGAAAATGCTGCAGGAGATACATCGTGTCCACCAGCATGTACTGTGACATGTGGGCTTCTCTCAGTGAGTTTCCCATCAACTCCATCAAACGTCATTACTCACCTCCCCCCTTTCCAGAACTCTCAGTTCCTTCCACTGGGCTGCTCGGTGCTAAGCGCCCAGTTCCTCCAGTGGCGCTGGGAGAGAGAACGCTTTGATTTGGGCTGAGGCAATGTGTCCCTGGTTAGCCCTCCCTACCTGAGTATCAGTGAGACAGAGAGCAAAATGGGAGGTGGGGTTTGCAGGGGATTTTTCTTTCTTTTCTTTTTCTGGAGTGGCTACAGTGAAGATAAGATAAACCAGCAATTCCTGTGTAAGGCATCGCCAGCCTTCTCCCACTATGGAAAAATGCTCTGGAGAGTCAGAGATAGAGACTCGATGCCTACATCTGCTCCTGATTAAACTTCCCTTAATTCCAGCCCCAGCAGCCTCTGCGTTCTTCCGCTTGCTTACTCTTAGAACCAAGCTTCTGAGAAATGTTTAACCTGCAGACCTTACAGGCATGAAAGACCCTATAGAGCCCAGGAAAAGGGCCTTAGTTCTGCCAGCACCAACCACCCAGTGGCTTCTGGGGCTCCTTGTACAGGATTACTTTAAAAGTTCAAGCCAATGGATTGAGAAGCATCTTTTTGGAACTTAATCTATTCTTTAAAAGTCTGTAACTGGATTATAAATAAAATTCTCAAGAAGCTATCTTTAAATTACTTGAACCAAGTAAAATGTCCAAGAAATTTACAAAAGTTAATTCTCCACTTCTCTTTCTCTCCAAACTGGTCCCCCTGCAATTCCCTCATTTAATTTATTCTCGTAACTGGAGAAATTAGTGACTTTCCTATTCTGTTAGAATGTCTATGAGATGATAAAGAGGAAAAAAGTTAATCAAATGGAAGAAATTTCAGAGGGATAATAGATTCAGAAATAAATTATTTCAGCATGTGAGGTTTTTACTGGGCTGCCAAAGAAAATCCATGTAGTAGGTCACAAGCATGGAGTCGGTAGCTGGTAGGCTTAAGTTTCTTGGTTTAGAAAAAAAGATGGGTGTTCATATATTACATTTTCTATGAAGTTGGGTGGTTTGGAATAGACTATATACATATGAGTATAAATTCAGAAAATAGATTTTGGCAATCTTGATTAGAAGTGAATTTAACAATTATTAATCATTGTCATTATTAATGACACATGATATTTGACTATATTTCATTTCAATATTTTAAATTACAAGTACTGGGCTAGAAGGAAGAAAATCGAGTTATAACCCTGATTTTGTCACTAACAAGTAATATGATTTTGGGAAAATTCACTTAAGTTTTAGGGGCCTCAGTTTACCAAAGGTGAAAATTGTAATGTCTCATTAGTACTTTCTAACTTTGCAACTGAAGATTCACCCCAAGCAAAGAAATTTTCAGCATTGCTTCAGATGTGTTCTCTGCTTTCTAATCAGATTTGGTTAGAAATGATACCACATTTCTGGATGCTTTGTAGTTACCACAAATCTGTGCTATCACACAAATAAACTTTTGCTTCTCAAACACAAGTTTGAGAGCTGTTGTTGATACAAACAAGATGCGTGAACTGAAAGAAGCCACAAACTCAAGTGGCTTCTCAAGGAAAAATTGCACTTAATTATTTTGTAGGAAATAAATATTCTGCAGGATTCTGAATCAAGTGATATTTTTGTGCTTATACATTTCTAAAAATCTAGTTGTGAAAATACAGTAGGCTCTATGGGACAATTAGTAAAACAAAATTAAAAAGCTTCATTAAATTGGTTGTGGTAGTCAAGGGCCAAACAAGAAAAAGCTAAAACCTCAGGGCCAATTAAAAAGTCACCATTTTTAACCCTTTTGTGAATCATAGACCTTAGAAAGTCTGAGAAAAACTTGGGAAATCCTATTACAGATTCACACCCCAAAAGGCATTTGCATATATGCACATTTACTTACATTCTCAAGAGACTCAAAAGGTAAAAGAATTACTTTCCTTAGAGGATTTTTCTGAGGCCCAATAGGTGCTCTCTATATTTCAGTCTTTGCGGTAATCTTTGTCATCTGTACTGTAGCATTAGAACTAGGGCAGATTGTGACTTCTCTTTTATCCAAATAAGAAAGAGCACAGTGGCATACAGACACGACTGGTGGATCTCGCAGCACTTCTTTAGCTTTGTGCTCGTGTTTAGAAGTCTGTGCTTCTGAGAGCTCACCAGTTGTGAGTTAGCCTTATTTGTGGTAAATTGCTGGGGCAAAGGGAGCTTGAATTTAAAATAAGCTGTGGATGGTCAACAAAGTGTATGCAATATATGTGGATAATTACAAGCTTTCAAAAGGTTTTTATGTATTCACAAGCATTTATCCCAAGGAGAAATCTGAGAATATCAAAAAGTCACAGTAATTTCCACACAGATAGATATATTTTACCACAGCATGTGAATAGACTTCGGAGAGTGGCTACAATTTCTCCTTCCAGATTTTTCAAATATTCTTCTATATTTAGAGGTATATTCTGCTCTAAAGTAGCATAGGAGAGAACAAAAGAAAATGGTTGGCTTCTTTCCCCTCTCTCTTTCCCACCCACCTTTTGCTTTTCTCTGCATTTCTCAGTGTCACTTTCTCTTCTCCATTCTGAAGACAATTTTAGGGAGGTCTCACTTAATGTATTCTTCTGGAGAATTGTTGGGAACACCCAAAGTGATGTTGAGTCTGATTCTTGTTAGGGTCAGAGCTGAGCAAGTTTTTAAATGAAACCATTTGTAAGGGTTTATTTTGGTAATGCATATATCATTCATTTCACTGTACAACAACATTCTCCAGTAGATATTATCAACAGTGTTTTATGAGGTGTAAATCAGGACCGCAAGGGGCTGAGTTGAATTGTCCCGGGCGGCTGAGGCTGTGAGTTCCAGAGCCAGGTCCAGCTAACTGCACATGTGCATTCCCTTTATATATCTTTAGCTTCAACTTCAAGCAATGTTTAGGCACATAGCAGATGCTCAGTGAAGAATTAGAGAATGTTGTGTGAAGGATATAACTAACTTCGAAACTGTCCCAGCTTCCTAAGGTGGCATCTAGCCAAATATGTTGCCATTCATCATCCTCTGCTCTGAACTAATGTTAGGCTTCTGTGCTCTTTGAAGCAGAGCGGTGGACTAGACAACCTCAGCTGGAAACTTCATGTCTTGGAACCTTTAAAACTGAATGACTTCATCACTAGTAAACATTCTTTGAAGTTGTAGATAAAATGATTAAGATGTCCACATATGTCTAAATAATAACATGTCTTTTAATCAAATAATAGAAGATAGGTGTAAAAATACACCAAAGAGTAGCTGAGCCATTTATATCCTGGTATTACATAATCCAAATAATATTTTACTGTCTTTAAGAATTAGAAAATATTAAATGTTGACATTTTATAAATACACTAACATTTTTCCCATCACTAATGTTGATTTTTAATCCTGGAAGACATTAAAATAATTGTAACAAACTTTCATGTATCAGTGAAAATTCAAAGCAACATTTTTCTGTCTGATATTTAATTTAGGAAAATGAGAGTATCTATATTAGAAAGTTCTAGACTGACTTCCTGATATGTATACTTTGAGGGAAAAAAACTTTCAATAATGCTATAAAGTTTTTTAAATTCATTGAATTTACTGGTCATTTCTATTATTACATCAAATCTAAAATATCCTGAATTTTTCAGTGTTTGTGTAAATAATGGTGTATACACAGAGGAAGTTACCAGGCTTGGGTTCTTGACTATACTGAATCCTTGCCTTGGTTCTTGTTTGTCTGCATGTAATAAAAGAGCAAAAACAAAAATAAAAACTACAAGTGAGAGACTGTTCATGATTCTATTGCTGTTTACCTGTGTTTCTTTGTTTAATTCTTGCTCCTTAATAAATAAATTGGGCAAAATCCTTGCCTGAAGATGAAAAGAGTAATGGCTGGAAACAATCAAGAACAAAATGCTAGTCCATGAATCCTGTATTTATTTGTTTATTTTTATTTTTATTTTGGTATCATTAATGTACAATAACATGAGCAATGTTATAGTTACTGGACTACCCCCCCAATTATTAAGTCCCCACCACATACCCCATTACAGACGTAGTGAGATGCTATAGAATCACTACTTGTCTTCTCTGTGTTATACTGCCTTCCCCTTGTCCCTCCCTACATTATGTGTGCGAATCGTAATGCCCCTTTTTCCCCCTTATCCCTCCCTTCCCACCCATCCTACCCAGTCCCTTTCCCTTTGGTAACTGTTAGTCCATTCTTGAGTTCTGTGAGTCTGCTGCTGTTTTGTTCCTTCAGTTTTTCTTTGTTCTTATACTCCACAAATGAGTGAAATCATTTGGTACTTGTCTTTCTCCACCCGGCTTATTTCACTGAGCATAATACCCTCCAGCTCCATCCATGCAGTTGCAAATGGAAGGATTTGTTTTCTTCTTATGGCTGAATAATATTCCATTGTGTATATGTACCACATCTTCTTTATCCATTCATCTACTATGGACACTTAGGTTGCTTCCATTTCTTGGCTATTGTAAATAGTGCTGTGATAAACATAGGTGTGCATATGTCTTTTTCAAACTGGGCTGCTGCATTTTTGGGGTAAATTCCTAGGAGTGGAATTCCTGGGTCAAATGGTATTTGAGTTTTTTGAGGAACCTCCATACTGCTTTCCACAATGGTTGAACTAATTCACATTCCCACCAGCTGTGTAGGAGGGCTCCCCTTTCTCCACATCCTTGCCAACATTTGTTGTTGTTTGTGTTTCGGATGTTGGCCATCCTTACTGATGTGAGGTGATATCTCATTGTGGTTTTAATTTGCATTTCTCTGATGATTAGCGATGTGGAGCATCTTTTCATGTGCCTGTTGGCCATCTGAATTTCTTCTTTGGAGAAGTGTCTGTTCAGATCCTCTGCCCATTTTTTAATTGGATTATTTGCTTTTTGTTTGTTGTGGTGCGTGAGCTCTTTATTTATTTTGGATGTCAACCCTTTATCGGATATGTCATTTATGAATATATTCTCCCATACTGTAGGATGCCTTTTTGTTCTACTGATGGTGTCCTTTGCTGTGCAGAAGCTTTTCAGCTTGATATAGTCCCACTTGTTCATTTTTGCTTTTGTTTCCCTTCCCCTGGGAGATATGTTCATGAAGAAGTTGCTCATGTTTATGTCCAAGAGATTTTTTCCTATGTTTTTTTCTAAGAGTTTTATGGTTTCATGACTTACATTCAGGTCTTTGATCCATTTCGAGTTTACTTTTGTGTATGGGGTTAGACAATGATCCAGTTTCATTCTCTTACATGTAGCTGTCCAGTTTGGCCAACACCATCTGTTGAAGAGGCTGTCATTTCCCCATTGTATATCCATGGCTCCTTTATTGTATATTTTTGGGTTAATATCTGGACTCTCTATTCTGTTCCACTGGTCTGTGGGTCTGTTATTGTGCCAGTGCCAAATTGTCTTGATGTCTGTGGCTTTGTAGTAGAGCTTGAAGTTGGAAAGGGAGATCCCCGCTGCTTATTCTTCCTTCTCAGGATTTCTTTAGCTATTCGGGGTCTTTTGTGATTCCATATGAATTTTAGAACTATTTGTTCTAGTTCATTGAAGAATGCTGTTGGCATTTTGATAGGAATTGCATTGAATCTGTAGATTGCTTTAGACAGGATGGCCATTTTGACAATATTAATTCTTCCTATCCAAGAGCATGGGATGAATTTCCATTTCTTAGTGTCCTCTTTAATTTCTCTTAAGAGTGTCTTCATTTTCAGGGTGTAGGTCTTTCACTTCCATGGTTAGCTTTATTCCTAGGCATTTTATTCTTTTTGATGCATTTGTGGGTGGAATTGTTTTCCTGATTTCTCTTTCTGCTAGTTCATCATTAGTGTATAGGAATGCAACAGATTTCTGTGTATTAATATTGTATTCTACAATTTTGCTGAATTTAGATATTAGTTCTAGTAGTTTTGAAGTAGATTTTTTAGTTTTTTTTTGTACACTATTATGTCATCTGCAGATAGTGACAGTTTGACTTCTTCTTTATGAATCTGGATGCCTTTTATTTTTTGTTTATTTTGTTTGCTGTGGCCAGGACCTCCAGTACTATGCTGAATAAAAGTGGGGTGATTGGGCATCCCTGTCTTGTTTGTGATCTTAAAGGAAAAGCTTTCAGCTTCTCGCTGTTAAGTATGGCATTTGCTGTGAGTTTGTCATGTATGGCGTTTATTATGTTGAGGTACTTGCCCTCTATACCCATTTTGTTGAGGGCTTTTATCATGAATGGACGTTGAATTTTGTCAAATGCTTTTTCAGCATCTATGAAGATGATCATGTGGTTTTTGTCCTTCTTTTTGTTGATGTGGTGGATGATGTTGATGGATTTTCAAATGTTGTACCATCCTGGCATCCCTGGGATGAATCCCACTTGATCATGGTGTATGATCCTCTTGATGTATTTTTGAATTTAGTTTGCTAATATTTCGTTGAGTATTTTTGCATCTCTGTTCATCAGGGATATTTGTCTGTAATTTTTTTTTTTGTGGTGTCTTTGCCTGGTTTCATAGAATGAGTTTGGAAGTATTCCCTCCTCTTCTGTATTTTGGAAAACTTTAAGGAGAATGGGTATTCTGTCTTCTCTAAATGTCTGATAAAATTCTGTGGTGAATCCTTCTGGCCTCAAAGTTTTGTTCTTCGGTAGTTTTTTGATTACCGATTCAATTTCATTGCTGATGATTGGTGTGTTAAGATTTTCTGTTTCTTCCTTGATCAGTCTTGGAAGGTTGTATTTTTCTAGAAAGTTGTCCATTTCTTCTAGGTTATCCAGTTTGTTAGCATATAGATTTTCATAGTTTTCTCTAATAATTCTTTGTATTTCTGTAGGGTCCTTCATGATTTTTCCTTTCTCATTTCTGATTCTGTTTAGGTGTGTAGATTCTCTTTTTCTCTTAATAAGTTTGCATCGGGGTTTATCTATTTTATTTATTTTCTCAAGGAACCAGCTCTTGGTTTCATTGATTTTTTTTCTATTGTTTTATTCTTCTCAATTTTATTTATTTCTTCTCTGATATTTATTATGTCCCTCCTTCTGCTGACTTTGGGCCTCATTTGTTCTTATTTTTCCAATTTCAGTAATTGTGACTTTAGACTATTCATCTGAGATTGTTCTTCCTTCTTTAAGTAGGCCTGGGTTGCTACATACTTTCCCCTTAGGTCTGCCTTCGCTGTATCCCACAAAAGTTGTTGTGTTGTTCTGTTGTTGTCACCCATCTCCATAGATTGCTTGATCTCTGTTTTAATTTGGTCATTGATCCATTGATTATTTAGGAGCATGTTGTTTAGCCTCCATGTGTTTGTAAGCCTTTTGTTTTCTTTGTTCAATTTATTTCTAGTTTTATACCTTTGTGATCTGAGGAGTTGGTTGGTAGAATTTCAAGCTTTTTGCATTTACTAAGGCTCTTTCTGTGGCCTAGTATGCGGTCTATTCTGGAAAATGTTCCATATGTACTTGAGAAGAATGTGTATTCTTCTGATTTTGGATGTAGAATTCTGTAGATGTCTGTTAGGTCCATCTGTTCTAGTGTGTTGTTCAGTGCCTCTGTGTCTTTACTTATTTTCTGTCTGGTTGATCTCTCCTTTGGAGTGAGTGGTGTGTTGAAGTCTCCTAAAATGAATGCATTGCACTCTTTTTCCTCCTTTAATTCTGTTAGTATTTGTTCACATATGTCGGTGCTCCTGTGTTGTGTGCATAGATATTTATAATGGTTGTATCCTCTTGTTGGACTGACCCCTTGAACATTACATAATGTCCTACTTTATCTCTTGTTACTTTCTTTGTTTTGAAGTCTATTTTGTCTGATACAAGTACTGCAACACCAGCTTTTTCTCCCTATTGTTTGCATGAGATATCTTTTTCCATCCCTTCACTTTTAGTCTGTGTATGTTTTTGGGTTTGAGGTGAGTCTCTTGTAAGCAGCATATAGGTGGGTCTTGCTTTTTTATGCATTCTATTACTCTGTGTCTTGATTGGTGCATTCAGTCCATTTACATTTAGGGTGATTTTCAATAGATATTTACTTATTGCCATTGCAGGCTTTGGATTTGTGGTTACCAAAGGTTCAAGGGCAGCTTCTTTACTATCTAACTGTCTAACTTTAACTCACTTATTGTGCTATTATAAACACAGTCTGATGATTCTTTATTTCTCTCTCTTCTTATTTTTCCTCCTTCACTCTATATGTTAGGTGTTTTATTCTGTACTCTTTTGTGTTTCCCCTGACTGATTTTGTGTATAGCCGACTTTATGCTTTGCCTTTAGGTAGTATTTTATTGGTCTTTTTTCTTTGCTGTGATTTTATATTGTCTGGTGACATCTATTTAGCCTTATGGGTACTTCCATGTAGAGCAGTCCCTTTAAAATACACTGTAGAGGTGGTTTGTTGGAGGTAAGTTCCCTCAATTTTTGCTTATCTGGGAATTGTTTAATCACTCCTTCAAATTTAAATGATAATCTTGCTGGATAAAGTATTTTTGGTTCAAGGCCCTTCTCTTGCATTGCATTAAATATATCATGCCATTCTCTTCTGGCCTGTAAGGTTTCTGTTGAGAAGTCTGATGATAGCCTGATGGGTTTTCCTTTGTAGGTGATCTTTTTTCTCTCTCTGGCTACTTTTAATACCCTGTCCTTGTCTTTTATCTTTGCCATTTTAATTATCATATGTCTTGGTGTTGCTCTCCTTGGGTCCCTTGTGTTGGGAGATCCTTGGGCTTCCATGGTCTGAGAGATTATTTCCTTCCCCAGCTTGGGGAAGTTTTCAGTAATTATTTCTTCAAGAACACTTTCTATCCTTTTTCTCTCTCTTCTTCTGGTAGTCTCATAATGCGAATATTGTTCCATTTGCATTGGTCACACAGTTCTCTTAATATTTTTTTCATTCCTAGAAATCCTTTTATTTCTCTCTGCCTCAGCTTCTTTGTGTTCTTGTTCTCTGATTTCTATTACATTAACAGTCTCTTGCACCTATTCCGGTCTGCTCTTAAATCCTTCCATTGTTTTTTTCATTTCTGTTATCACCCTCCAGAATTCATCTCTTAGCTCTTGCATATTTCTCTGCAGCTCCATAAGCATGGTTCTGAGCTTTATTTTGAATTCTTTTTCAGGAAGATTGGTTATATTGGTCCACTAGGTCCTTTCTCTGGTGTTTGAATGGTTTTGGACTGGACCAGGTTCTTCTGACTTTTTATGGTGATAGAAGTGATCGCTGGTGAGTGGCGTGTGTGTTAGCTGGGCAAATAAAGTCCCTTCCTGCTTGCTGGTCGCCTTTCCCTTCTCTGCTACCTGTGTCGGTTAACCACACACATTGAGCACTCTCTGGGTTAATCCCCTGAGCTTCCGTGTGTGGGGTGGCCCTTGGGATAGCCTAGGGCACTGCTGGCTGTTGCAGGCATGCGGCATGTGTTGTCCTGTGAGAACAGTGCCCCTTCGTGCCTTCTGGACTTTGTGCCAGCTTCCTTTGCCTGTGCCCGGCAGCTGAGTGCAGGGGGCAGCCTCTGGGTCTGGCCCAGTTAGCTGCATGCTGGGAGGGGACTGTGTGGTTGCTGTGGGTGGGGTTGCTCCCAGGCTGCTCCACAGCAGTGGCGGGTCAGCCGGTTTGCTTGCAGTGCCTGTGGGAGTGGGGGAATGAACGGCAGGCTGCTTGTCCCTTCAGGGGCTTCAGAGCTGTGTTGCCACCCAGGGGGTTAGGGCACCTGAAGTTTCTTGAGATTCCAGCCTGCTGGGCTGAGTGTGCTGGGACGATTTTGTCCATCTGTTAAACCCTTGTCTCTAAGACTTTAAAAAAGTGCCCAGTTTTCTTTTGTCCCAGGGGAGCCAGCTGTGGGGACCTGCTTGGAGTCCCCATCTTGGATTTTACTTTTCCGTTTCTCTAATATGCAGTACACCATGCAATGTGTGTCTGTGCTCCCAGTGCAGATTACTAGGGCTGGTTATTTAGCAGTCCTGTGCTTCCACTCCCTCCCCACTCTTTCCTCCCACCGGTGAGCTGGGGTGGGGGGAGTGCCCAGGTCCCGCCGGGTCACGGCTTTGTATCTCACCCTTTTTGTGAGATGTTGAGTTCTCGCAGATGTAGATGTAGCCTGGCTGTTGTACTGTATCTCTGGTCTCTCTTTTAGGAATAGTTGTATTTGCTCTATTTTCAAAATATACATGGTTTTGGGAGAAGATTTCCGCCGCCCTACTCACACCGCCATCTTGAGAAAATCCTCTGTTGAAACCTATATTTATGATACATAATGGTCTCGTCATTTACTCCTCGGATGATCATTTTAGGATGTAGAAATAGGGAATAGGTATTCTAAATTGAGTTTATTGGCTCCCAACCTAGAACTAGAGTCAGGTCTCCCTGTTCCTACTGACATCCTGCCACTGACTCTGAGGTTCTGGGCAGAGCTTGGAAGCCAGAAATCCATTCACACTTGCCTCGGGTAACAGGGTGCCAGCAGGTGTTCATGGCTTACTTTGCTCGCTGTGCCTCTTATTTCCTCTCAATGCAACTCCCTTGATAGGAACCCTACCCAGACAGTCCAGGCTTTTCTCAAATGTCACTGTCAAGGTTTGTAACCTGTGCGAGCAGGTTTAAGGATGTAATCACAGGTGTAGCATATGGAAGAAATGTGCTAGGTTGGTCTCCTATGTTTTGGGGTAAAGGGACATGCTTACAAGGGCAGAGTTATGAAGAACACCTTCCCATATATCACACATGGCACTCAGTAAACAAGTCATGGTGTACTCTGTTGTGCTGTGCTTAAGAAACCCTGAGCAAACACTGTACAGAGAGGTAGTTCACAGGATGGTGATTTGTGTGTGTTGAGGAGATGGCTGGAAGAGTGAATGAACTATGTGGGGAAAAATCCCAAGGCTGGGACTCCGTCCCTCTAACCTATATAGATACAAGCTCCTGCTGAGGCCCGGGTCTCAAGTATGCCTGCGTTACGTAAGCTCTGTCCTTTAAAGCATTTTCTAGGGTGTTCAGAGAGCTTGGTGATTTGATGGTAGGCCTCTGTAGCATTATTCAGTGTTTCCACAAACTCATTTTTGCCTAAAACTACTTCCCCTGAACAAAGAAAGATGCAGGTTTTGTGGAATCCACTACTTATAATTTTTTGGAACCCTCTTGAAGAAAAAGACTACAACATTATGAATGTAAAACTAAGTACAAAAGTTACTACTTGTTTAGAATGAGAAAAAGAGCACATTGAATCAAAATTGAAAAGTTGAAAATTATCACACACATAATAGAATTCAGAAAAATAGAGTATTTGTATTAATAAACTGCCAGACACATTTCTACAAGGCTTTTTGTCCTCTTCAGTGTTTTTGGCTACATAACCTCTGATTGCCTCTTTTTTATTAAGACTTAATTTTTTTAGGATAGTTTTAGGTTTACAGCAAACCAGAGAGAGGTGCAGGGATTTCTCATATGTCCGCTGCCCCCACACATGTGTAGCCTCCCCTGTTAGCAGCATCACTCATTGGAGTGGGACATTTTTACCAAGGGTGGACCTACACGGACACACCGCTATCCTGCCAAGTCCGTGGTGTACTGTAGGGTTCACCCTTGGTGTTGTACAGTGTATGGGTTTGGACAAAAGTATACTTTTTTTTATAATTATTATATATTTATTCTTATTGTATAATATCACTATAATAATATCATACAGATTATTTTCACTGCCCTAAGAATTCCCTGTGTTCTGCCTATTAATTTCTTGTCCCCAACCCCAGACAACCACTGATCTTTTCAGTCTCCCTAGTTTTGCCTTCTTTAGAAAGTCATATAATTGGGATGGTGCAGAATGTCGGCTTTTCAGATTGGCTTCTTCCACTTAGTAAAATACATTTTGGGTCCCTTCATGTCTTTTCTTGGCTTCACAGCTCAATTCTTTGTAGCACTGAGTGATCTGTCACTAGATGCACCACGGCTGACTTATCCATTCACTTACTGAAGGACATCTTGGTTTCTTCTAATATTTGTCAACTATGAATAAAGCTGCTATAAACATTGTGTGAAGGCGTTTATGTGGATATGCATTTTCAACTTCTTGAGAAAAATACCAAGGAGGGCAATTGCTGGCTTGTATGCTGAGTGTACTTAATTTTGAAAGATCTGATTGCCTATTTACTTGATGATTTTCTAATACTGTTTTCTGTGGAGAGGGCACACAGATAATTCAGTCTTTATTCTAACCAGCTGAATGAAATTTGTTTATTGCCAAAAGCTGGGATGCATAGAACATGCAGTTTCAGAAGTTTGGTGTGCTTATAATTGTTTACTTGCTTCATTGAGTATGTTTCTGTCAGGAAAGAACTTCTGTTCAAGGCTTACTAAAGTGCCAGTTCCTCTGTTTGCAGTGTCACAGGTCTGACAATCAGAAGCGTTTTCTGAAGACTAGGAGTCTATACATTTTGAGTATTGTTTCTCTTTATGTGATCTTCCTGTTCTCCAGGTTGTGAAGTGTAGGTGACAGGCCTGCACCTTTGTGTCAGCACAGAGAATGATGGCAGTATTTTTGAAGAACATTCCTGTGCTGAGAAGGAGAGCAATAACTTAACAATATACAGAGGTGACTGTGTGTCTTGCCAATGGGTTTCAGCCCTGGGCAAGTTCACTATGGATTCAGTGTGACCAAAGAAATGACAGTAGAACATTCTTGGGGTTAAAGGGTTATGCCCAACTTTATTTCCATGGTGGCAGGTCAATCACTAAAATCTCGTTCACTCAGAGCAAGTCTGCATGCAGCAAGCTGGTCTCTGCCCTGGGCCTCTCTGCCTGCCCAGCCACACCCATCCTCTGGACCTCTCTCTGTTCTCAGTAGTGCCACCACTCCAGCCTCTGCTCTCCTGCAGCTGTGCCACCGTGTTGCCCAGAGCACTGGGTGGAGCTCTTTATAGAGAGTCAACAGCAACATATTTCCCACATGTGTGTAGTGAGCTAGCCGCCCAGGGCTAGGTGAGAATCTTGGCCAAAGGAACTTTCATTTTATCCACAGTGAGGAAGGAATTCATTAAAGTGAGAGCATCAGGGAATTTTTATTTCTGTTTGTTTTACAGATTCTTTTTTTTATTGCAGTATAGTTGACATGCAGTCTTATGTTGGTTTCAAGTATACAACACAGTGGTTCAACAGTTACCCCCATTATTAAATCCTCACCCCCACTAGTGTAATTTCTATCTGTCAACATAGGAAGATGTTACAGAATCATTGGTATATTCTACACGCTGTACTTCTATCTCTGTGACCAATTTATATTATGATTGAAAATTTTTGTTCCCCTTTATTCCCCTCCCCCTCCCACCTTCCTATATACCCCCTCCCCCATGGTAAGCACCCGGCATTTCTCAGCGTCTCTGAGTCTGGTGCTATTTTGTTCATTCTGTTTGGTTTTATTTTTAGATTCTACAAAAAAGTGAAATCATATGGTAGTTGTCTTTCTCTGCCTGCCTTATTCACTTAGCATAATATCCTCTAGGTCCACTCATATTGTTGCAAATGGGAGGATTTCTTTTTTTTTAATGGCTTAATAATATTCCATCATGTATATGTACCACCTCTTCTTTATCCATTCATCCACTGATGGACACTTTGGTTGCTTCCATATCTTGGCTATTATAAATAATGTGGTAATAATAATAGGGGTGCATATATCTTTTTGAATCAGGGATTTTGTTTTCTTTAGGTAAATTCCTGGAAGTGGAATTACTGGGTCATATGGTATTTCTATATTTAGTTTTTTGAGGACCCTCCGTACTGCCTTCCACAGTGGCTGCAACAATTTACCTTCCCATCAACAGTGTAAGAGGGTTCCCTTTACTCCACATCTTCGCCAACACTGTTATTTCTTGTCTTTTGAATAGTAGCCATTCTAACTGTTGTGAAGTGTTTTACACATTCTTATTAAAATTTTTCTATTTCATATTTTGTTTCCATTGTGAAGAGCATATTTTTTCTCTTGAATTGTTTATATATTCATTGCTGGTATATAGAAAAACTTGATTTTTCTGTTTATTTTGTATTTATTAGTCATTTTGAATTATCAATTGTAATAATTGTTCAGTGAAGATAGACATTGTTTGAGGAAGTATTCTTCTGTTTACTAAGGGCTTGAGACAGTAAGATTGAGCCAATGCTTTTTGGGCTTTGTCTTGCCGTTTCAGTCCCAGGCAAGTTCACTATGGATTCAGTGAGACCAAGAAATGACAATGCAATGTTCTTGGGGTGAAAGGGTTTATTACCCGGTTTGTTCTCCCGGCGATAGGTTGAGCACTAGAATTACTTCTGCATCCAACAATCTGCAGGTCTGTAATCCTCCTTCATCTCTGCCTCTGCCCAGAACACTGGGCAGAGCTCTTTATATAGTGACTCAGTCAATAATAGCTCATAATAATAATCATATAATTATTCTTTAAATTTACTTACATGATGAATTGATTAACGTATTTCTTTATACAAAGTCATACATTTTTGAATAAATCCTTTTTGTTCCTGGTGTTTTATTCTTTTAATATTCTGCTGAACTCTTTCTTAAAAAATAATGTAGGTGCAAGAATATGTTGTACCAGTATATAGGAAAGCAAATATTTATAAACAACCTCAATGTTTAAAACTAGGATATTGGTTAACTAATTTAAACCATATATCCTGTGGAGAAAGTGCAGGTTCCTATGGCCAGGATTCTCACCTGGCCCTGGTCGGCTTGCTCACTGCACACGTGTGTGCAAGACGTTGTGACTGACTCTATATGAAGAGCTCTGCCCAGTGCTCTGGGAGGAGGCAGGGACGAAGGAGGATTACAGACCTGAAGACTGTTGGATGCGGACATGATTCTAGTGCTCGATCTATCGCCGGGAGAACAGGCCAGGTAATAAACCCTTTCACCCCAAGAACGTTCCATTGTCATTCCTTGGGCTCACTGAATCCACAGTGAACTTGCCTGGAGTTGAAACCCATTGGCAAGACAGGTATCTTTCTAAAAATTATACATTGTATTTCTAGTATGCATATACTTCTTCCCACCTTCCTCTTCTTCACCTATTAAATTAATATTAATATAGTAAGTTGATTTTAATAATTTAAATTTAATAACTCATTTGTCACGGTTCACAACTGCTCCTCAGTTCTTGTCCCGACTGAGACAAAGAACTGAAAGGCAGAGACAGTGGTGAAGCAGAGCTAAGGTTTATTTAAGTACACTCTGAGAGAAGAGCACGCCAGAGTGAGAACCGGCTAGCGCCCTGTCCTGTAAGGGAAGGTCTCTTTTATTAAGCCCTAGCTGCGGAGTTGCCTTTTTGATTGACGGGGTGAGGTTTTGTATGCATGTGTTTTCCCAGAACGCACACAGAAAAGCCTATGGTGGAGGTGTGTGTGTGTAAAACTGCAATGTAGTTTTATGCTAATGAGATTTTAATGAGATAAGGTTAAGTGGGGTCAAATTATTGTCTAACTGTGCTTGCATGGCAATCGGGTTTGAACCAGCTAGCCCTGGACTTCTCAGATAAGGAAGTCGTCTCCCAACAAAGTTCTGTTTTTTGTCAATTAGGGCCTCTCCAGCTGGGCAGTTCTTTCCCTCCAAACCTATCTTCTTCTCCAAGTGCTTATATCTATCTTCCTACCTAACAAATTAATAATATAATATGAAATAATATATAATAATACTATGTAAAGTACATTATGTAATAATATGTAATATAATATAGAAATTAGCAAAATAAATTTAATAAATTAATATAAATATCAATTTATATTAAATATTAATTGCTTTTATATTGTCAAGATTTATATTATTTGCATTCTGTTACTCACTAAGTATAATTCCTATAGTCATATAGCTTTAGTTCTAAATTTAATTGGTTCAGTGCTTACTACCAGTCTTATCACAGTCTTATCTCTTTTATTTATTGTCCACTTCCTATCACCAAGTAGAATTTAAAGTAAAGTCCGTAAGTACTGCTATTTCATGAATTCTTTCATCTGGAAGGCTATCAGTCTATGGCCTTCCTCCATGATGAGGCTGACTGTGTGTACCATTTTTAGATCTAGTTTCTATAGGTGACAAACATGTCTCTTACCAGCCTGTCAAGCTGACTTTGAAGGAGGTCCTGGAGAGGACATGCTCTCAGCGGGATCCAGACAATCAGAGGCTTTTTACTCCTGCCTCTCTGTCCTTGGAATGTAGTTCTTCCTACTATTCCCATGCTAGCAGCCATTTCTTTGAGAGAGTTAGGTATTGAGACCATGTGCAATGAATACATGACTGAACCAAGTTAAAGCCTCTATATAAACTTTGTTTTTGGCAGGCAGGTGTGGAGATCTATTTATCTTGTGGCTGCCCAAGACATGCCTTGTAAATAAGTTCTCTTGCTTATTTATCAGACCTGCTACCTACCAATCTGAAGTGGCCTGCTGCTTTCTTCTGTCTCCTTGACCTCATGGACAGGCTTCAGTTTATGAACCAACACTACCAGACAAATTTTGTTTTACTTAGTAATTTAATAAAATTGATTTTGTTGCTGAAATTTAAAAGTTGTGACAATTAAGACAAATTTGAATTTTGGGGTTTTCTTGAAAATATCAACAATCTAGTAATACAATATTGTTTTTTAATGGCTTCATATTCCCTAAAGGCAAAATTTGTTATAGCCTATCTATCTTGTTTTTGATGTTTTTGATAGTGTGTGTGTGATAGTGGGTGTGTGATAGTGTGCTCTCCAGTGCACTGGATCCAGTGTGTTTTAGTACATTATGTAATAATATGTAATATAATAGAAATTAGCAAAATAAATTTAATAAATTAATATGATAAATTAATATAAGTATCAATTTATATTAAATATTAATTGCTTTTATATTGTCAAGATTTATATTATTTGTATTCTATTACTCATTAAGTCTCCCTTACCCAGTGGGGATTAGAGTTTTCAACTCCAGCCTTAGAACTGTTTTGATGTTGGTTTTTATTTCATGGCACTGAGTATTAGGCTAGTCATTTTACTGTGACTTCCCATTAATTTCTTGGTGGGTTTGATATACTTGCAGTTTTTTTCCTCAGGAAGGTCCCAGGTATTTCTTAAATTCTTTCATATTTCAGAACTTGTGCCTGTTGCCCTAACTTTGAAACCAGCTTGTCTGACTGTAATATATTTTGATATATTATAATTCTTTTCTTTGGGATATTGTAGATACTGCTCTACTGTTTTCTGGCTTACTATGTTGCTGTGGAGAGGTCTGCAGCTATCTGATCTTCCTCTTTTTGACTTGATTTTTTATCTGTATGGCAGACAAAAATATTCTTTGTCCTTTAATATTAATAATTTAGCCAGGATATGTTACAATACTGATATTTATATATCATTTTCCCAGTAGAAAAGGTCTGTCCTTTCATTTGTGCTTCTCTGTCATTTCAGGGATTTTTCTTTTACATGTTTCTGAATATTTCTTTTTCATTTTTTGGATCACAATTACAAGGGCATAAAATATCCTTCTGTTATACTGGCTTTGCACTCTGTCAGCTTCTTTCTGGCTTGTTTTCTTGTATTAATAATATCTCAAACCTTTCCTCAATCCCTTTAAAATAACTTATCTCTTTCTTGATCTTTATAATTTATGAAATTGGTGTATAATGGTTCTAATGACATGGTCACATTTTCAGTTTATTTCTGCAGCCTTCCTTTATATCTACTAAGTTTTATGAGCTTTCTTTTCTTCATATTCCTATTAAGTTCTTACACACTATGAATCAAGTTCAGAGAATCCTGCTCTTAGCATATGTTTTCTTTCCAACTAAGATTTTTCTGACTCTCTTATGGGCCACATCACTTTTCCTCCCTGTATTTTTGTTGTATTTATACATAACTGCAATGACAGTTCCTTTACTCTTGTCCATGCATTACATGAGCAGGATCCAGAACTTTGATTTGCTCTGGAAGTGTGTCTGTGAATTCTCCAGGATGCTATTTCCATGAGATCTCTCCACTTTGTCTTTCTCTCTTAGAGCTACACTCTGAGATCTGGGTGTCGCTATCTTTAAATTATTTTTTAGTCTTGTCATGAGAGTGAGGAAGGTGGAAAGCTCAGGCTTTACTTTTTCTTCTCTGCTTTGGGTTAATATCCTGTTTCACAACCCATTCCATCTATCTGGGGCTGTGTTCTCTTCCCAAGACCTTCAGATCAGTCTTGAGGTTTGTGTGTAGTGCCCTGAAGCTTATGCTTCCATTAAAGAGAGTTTATTCATTTCTTTCGTTTCACTTAAACCTTTCTCCCAGGGTACTTTTGTGTATTCACCTCTATGCCCCAGTTAGAATAGGAAAAGATAATGCTTCCTGTGTGTTTTAGCCCCATTATAACGTTAAGTGTGGGCCAAGCAGGGTTTCACCTTCTGCTTAATCTCTCAAGTTTTGGCTCTTTCAGACAGTCTTTATTTTTTCTTATTTATCTGCTTTTTGGCCTTCATTCCTGCCATTTATTGCTGGAGATCTTTAGCGCCCTCTATTTTTTCCTTTCTTGTTGGGAGGAGGGATAACAGTGTTCCACGAGTTCCTTTGGTGGAGATATTTGTGAAGGTGCTCCCTTGACTTTCTTGCTTGCAGCCTGTTTTTCCAGCTTCGCTCTATTTTTAGGAATATTAGTAACACTTTTGAGGACATGGATGAATCATCTACTTTCCCTATTATTTCTTCTGAGAGATGCAGTGAGGTGAAAGGACTTGCTGGTGAAAGCATTTGTATTTAGTTGCTTGGCCATACCTTTTCAAAATTTTTATCATGTATTTTTGTTCTTTTCATCAAGTTTTGGAATAGGCAGATCCTCTCACTGTCTACTGTCTTAACTGGGAAGTTTAAAGTAATTTACCATTTTTTTTTATGAGGTAGGCCAATATGTGTTTATTTATTTAAATTTATTTCTGCCATAGGCATATATTTCTTTGGTTAATTATTTTAAAAGTCACAAATATGTTGAAATAGATTTTATATAATTTATTTAGGGTTGTATAACTTTGTAATGCAATCCATAGTTTCTTTTTGAACTACACTGTTAGTTTTGCTACTGGAGTTGTGCTGGTTTTATATAAAGGTATAGGAAGTTGAAATATTTTTATGCATTATGAAAAAGTTTAAACAAGCATGGGAATTACTTATTTCTTGAAGGTTTTGTTGAATTTACTTACATATATGTCAGGTCCCAGTAGCCATTTCAGCGTTACATTTTGATAACTATCTCATTATTTTTCATGGTTATTGGTCTAGTTTTGCTTCTTGAAATAATTTTGGTAATTTCTTAGAAAGTTGTACATTTCATTCAGATTTTTTCCATATTTGGCATCTCAAATTTTTGTAACTTTTTTTTGTGTTTGTAAGGCATTTCTCATTTTTTGTGTTTATATTTATATTTCCACTTTTAAGTTATTACATATTCCAGAATTTTGTTTCTTTTTTGACCCTAATAACAAAAGCTTAAATTTCTTTATCAAGACTAGTTTCCATTTTTCTAATACATTAAAATTTTCTTTTTATTTATTGATTTGAATTTTTATATATCAGAATACCTTCTCTACAGTTTTAGCTGAGTAAGTATATTATTGGATTATATCTTTTTATCCAAGAAAAATCTATAGATATTCGCCATAATCATTTACATTTTGAAATTTTAGAAGGGAAATATGAGGCCAGTCTCATTTTTGTGCTCTTGTATGTGACATAAATATTTTCTACCTAGATTCCTGTATACTGACTTATTTTTCTAAAATGAAACAAAAGGGGGGAATGATGCATAATTATTGGTCTCTTTATGACTGTTCTTTTCAGTTCAGGAAAGTTTTCTTCTGTAATATCTTCGCTTATTATTTTTATTCAAATTATTTGCTTTTCTTCCAAGTAGCAATTATTTGAATGTTGGCTTCACAGACTCTGTCCTCCTTATCTATTTTCTTACCTTTTTTTGTTTCCGCTTTGCCCTCCATTATCTTCTACACACTGAGATTGCTTCTTAAATTTGTCCTCCACATCATTATTTCCATTTGCAATATATATTCTATTATTTTCCACTACCAATGTGGTTTACATTTTCTTATGGATTATTTTTTAATTTTTTGAAATTCTTCTTGTCTATTTATTTTTTTAAATCTCATCCTGAAGTTTTTACAGCTTACCTTGTGAACTTCTTATAGCTTTCTGTGTCATAGAGCCCATCTTCTTTGTATTTACTAGAGGATGCCATCCAGACAAATAGCACCACCACTAACAAAATAAAATAGCAACACTAATAAAAAAAAGTAAAGAAAAAAGAAAGATTAATTTGGTTTATTTTATTAGATATTTTTCTGTGCCCTATGGTAGATGATTATCAGAGGTGAGCTGTTCTTCCAAGTTTTCAGACTGAAGCTCCATTTCTTTCTTTCTGCAACATTGCTTTGTAGGTCCACAAGGATGTCTGTTAGGCATGGTGCCCACTCTGATTATAGATTCTAGGAAGCTTTCACCTAAAGTGATTTGTCTCCTGCAGGTTCCTCCTCTCTTATCTTTACAGCCTGATTTTTTGCAAGACTTCTATTCTGCAGGATGCACATTGCCACTAGGGCTCCCTTTGCCATGTGCTTTGCTTGGGTTGGCATCATGGTTCACATTGGCGCTCTCTTGTCTTCTGGAGGGTGCTGTTTGAGCAAATGTAGATGGACTTATGGGACCTCAGTAATGACTGACATAAGAAACAGCACCCAAATGGTGGAGGATTGGGTGTCATCCTAATCCAACATCATGCCTATGCAGCTGGCCAGAGAAAGGAAGAATAACAGAAGAGCATGAAAGGAACCCTTTCAGCTGAGTCAGCTCCATTCAGGATGCTGAGAAGGATGGGTGAGGACAGTGTTGGGGGAGAGATGTTTGTGTAGGATGCTGACAGTCTTTGTCACAGCCTGGGTCTCTCTGAGTCTGACCTGACTGCAGAAGGAATTAAAAGTGCTCCTTGTTATCAAACATTAGCTACAAAAAGGGCCAGCATTGTTGCATTCATCAGTTCTTCTCAGGCTTACTTATATTCCTTATGTTATGTTTGAACTTATTTCCTCAACTCCAGTAATTTTATGGAGCCTGTAATGTTAGAAAGATGACATAAAAAGTTAAGGCCTCATGCTGTGTGCCTCATCTTTCCACCCCCTCCCTTTTGCATGCCAGGTTGTTTATTCTCTTGTTTTTGGGGGTAATACCAGAGTACAGCAATTGGTCAGCCCCGGTTGCCTGACCTCACAGCCTCTCCTCTCCACCCCATCTGCCACTTATCACAGAGTCCTGGAGTTCCCTCTTTGGTCTTTTCTGCCACCAGCACAATTAATTTCCCATTCTCATTTTCCTTCTTGCTTCTCACTCTATTCCTACTAATAGTATTATACCATCAACACTAATGTTAACATTTTTATTCTTTACTCCTTACAAAGTGCTTTCTTATACTTTTGTTGCATTTACACCTTACAACCATCCTGCAATATTTTTTCTTAAATTTTCACTAAGACATATGTTTTAGAGATTAGTGATTAAACAAATCCATATGGTTAAGTGCTGAAACTGTAACTCCCACCCAGATCTAATCACACATATCATGAGCTTTCTACCACAGTGTGCTGTAAGTTGCAACTCTTACACGTGGCCTCTCAGCAGCAATGCAAGTGATGAAATGTCCTGAATTAGTGGGTACATGAGAAGGAAACCTATAATGTGCACCTAATTGAAACAGAGACCATGTGGCCCAAATAGGTGGATATGATCCTTGTTGCAAAGTAGCAATGAACATTGGCTCCCAGATATTCATGCTTAAGGACACATGGACCTCAAAATAATTCCTTTCCCTTATCAAAGTATTCCTCAAACAGTGCAGAGGATCACAAATAATGAACAGTGGCAACAGTAAAACCTCTGGAGTTTTTAAACTGAACTTGTTGGCTCCTAACTTAGTGCAGGTGAAGCAATCCATGGGTGGTAGCAAGCACGCAGATCCGAGACAACTGACCAACTTTTTTTTCAGTGGATTGGGGCCTCACAGAATGGCCTCAGATAAAAAAGGAAGCTGCAGGCAGAAAACCATGAACTCTGGAGACTGGCTGATTCAAAAAAGCAAATAGGTGGTAGTGATATAATGATAATTTTTTTCCCAAGGGAAAGTCAGGTTAGACAGCCTTGTAGTGAGTGTGAGAAGCACAGGACACATTAGTTCAGAGGCAATGTTCAGCTTCTAAGCTTGGGTTCCTCAGATTATTTCTTGGCTGTCTTTGGAATCACTGAAATCTACAATAACACTCCAGATTACTCAAGTTTGGACATAAACATATTTGCCTAAATGTGAAATTAAGCTTCAATCCAATATATTCAATATTTTGTTTGGAATTGATCATTTTAATACCAAGTTCAGTTGGTGGTATGGTAGATGGTGCAAAGAAGAGGTCTCAGTTCTCATGGAAATATGCAGACTTGTAAGGGCCCCTTATATTTGATTCCTGTACCATCTGCTTTTCTGTACAATGGAGAATTTAATCATCAGTGTGATTTATACAGACTAAAGATAATAATGCTGAGCAATATTTTAAGATAATACTCTACTTGCTTCTGTTATGCATTCATTCAATCAATCATTCAAAGGATATTTACTATGTGCATCTACAGCATACCAGATACTGTTCTACCTGCTGGGGATAGCACAGGCAAAGATCCCTGCCTTTAGGGAAATAGTGCCTCTCCCATCCTCAGAGCCTCAGGAATGACCAAGAGGAAAGAAGGAAAGAGACTCACATCTTGGTTTTCCATGAACCTGAGCCATGTTCACAGACAAGAACCCTGAAGTACCATTGGCATAAATATGGATATTATTCAACCTCTACTGTTAAATTAATTTTTTTAATTTAGTGCTTTTCAAGGTCCACTCCCTTCCCAGTGCATAGCTCTTCCTCACTCTGTATTATGTATGTCTGATCGGTTTCTCTTATTTACTCTGCACTGCGGCTCCTGGAGGTGTTGGACTCTCAGACATTTGGACTTACATCCTGAAAACTTAGAAAGTTGTGAAGGAAATAAAAGAGAGAAAAAGTCCTGGGCTCCAGAGAATATAGGTGTAGAAATAGGGAGTTCAAGGATTTGTTTTCTAACCACAAACAAGAAAGAGATTCCCATTCAGCCCAAGGGGAGGCATGACAGGTTTTAGGCCTCAGAGCAGTGGCAACTTTGCTTCCTGGGAGGGGGTAGCAAGAATGCAGGGGAGAATTTCTCTGTGGCACCTTTAGTCAGACTGGTCTGTAGGAAGGTCACAGGAGACTCTCACAGGATAGCATTGCAGGGAAGCAGCAGGTAGGGCTATGGGACAAGGCCCATGACATCCTATCACTTATAAGGACTGATGACCAATATTTGAAGACCACAGAGCACTAAACTATGCCTTGCCTGGGCAAAGCCTGTGAGTCTTGAAATTTCAGTATCACAGCTCTGGGATGCAGGAGACACCTCACAAATAGCCAAGGTTGCATTGTCCCAGCTGGCATAGCACTTGGATTTGTCAGTAAAGTTGAATACTGGATCATTGGGAAGTGGTGTTTCCCGGACACTTCAGTCAGTAGACTGAAAGTCACGTTTATGTTGCATGCTACGGAACGAAGCTTCCGCCACATGGAGGGAGGCAGGACTGGAAGGTGGCCTTGTTTTATGGTGAAGGACAATTGTTCCGTGTGAGCTTAGTTGCTGTTCTTTTCTGAAAGGCTTGGTCTGAAACCTCTTTTTTGCTCTTGCAAGTTTTTCTTGCAGCTCTTCCGTTTTCCTGCTGTCTTCTTCATTCCTGTCCCTTGGTTCAATTTGGCCACATGGAATGTTTCTCAAGCCATAATTCTCTTTCACAGATTGGCTGCCAGGGGAGCCCCTTGCTCCTCAGGCCTCACAGGGTTAGTTCCTTTCCACAGCTCTCTCTCCTGGTTCCTCCACTCGATCCCTCACAGGATTGCTCTCTGAGCTGCTCCAGGACGCTCCCTCCTGAGGGAAAGGTGTGGAGAGCGCAGTTGGCAGACCAGAGGTCTGCAGCCCGTGGAGACTTCTTACATTGTCAGGCCCGACCTCTGACCTAGGGAATCAGAAAGCTGTGGGTAGAACCTAGCAGGCTACAAGTTAACAAGCCCTCCTGGGAACTTGGGTGCTCGCTCAAGTTTGGGAAGCCTGGCTGGAAAGGGAAGCACTTTAAGAATGTGGTATTTGAGGCAGGAAGCAAGAGGAAGGGTCCCCTGTGGGCAGGAGTGCAGCTATCCTTTGTGGAAAACATACACTCTCAAGTCCATGATTAAGTCTTCAAGCTCTCCCACATAAATTGCAGTTAATTTTCTTGACCAGTTAATTTCTTTGGTTAATTTAAACCAAAGTTCAGTATTTTGACTTTGTGGGCAAACTTTTCAGGAGAATCCTGAAGATTCTAGAAATCTAGAGCTTTCACTTTAGTTTTAGTCCTCCTTGCAACATTGTCTCAGTTAATTGAGTTTCCATCCCATCATGAGAATTTTTCACCGTTCTATTCTGGATGTTATTTAATTTTCTTATTATAAGCCAAAAGAAAGAAAAAAAAGATTTCACTTTGCAGGAAGCATGCGGAAAGTTAGATGAAAAGTCTTGTGTGAAGTGTTGCAAGGATGCTATAGGTAGGTATTCTTCTGGTAATCACGCATGCTCCTTATGGGACTTCTCATAAAAACGAGTGCAAAAAGTGAGATGAAAAAAGCTGAAACCTGGACAAATTTAATATTTCCAACAAGAGAGTCGGCAATCAGCAAGGCTTTTTTTAGCTTCCGTGTTTCCATACCATGTGATATGCCGCCTACTAGTTCGTGTTTTCATTCAGCGGTCCAACATGAATGGAGTGTCTCATTTTTTCTAAGTAAAAGTATTGACTTTGCATCACAAGGGGAAAATATAAATGTATGTCTTTCTCAGATGACCTCAACCACAATGTTAGAAAATTACTAAGTGTCAGGAGTATCAAGTACAGTACTGGCACAGAACAAAGTTTCACAGTTTGTGATGCATAGTGTAAAACCCCTAGATTCTGTTTTTAATAACCAAACCAAATCAAAGTTGTGGGCCCATTTAAGTGTCTGTTAAAAAACCAGGACCGTCAAACCTCCAGGGCCCTACTTTTGGAAGAATGTTATCAATATAGAAGACAGGGCATGCATCGTGAACATTCCCAAAATTGAAAATGAAATTTCCAGTGGGTCAGTCATAACTCTGGAAAAAGTCTGCTTCCTGAGTTCTGTAAGAATACTGGGTCTTTTTAAAAATGCATTTAAACTTATTCGGAAAAAATTTTACTTCTATGTCACAGGTGGTTCATTTCTGAGTTTGTGTCAGTAACCACCCACTCAGAGTCATTTCCATTCTGATGCGAGTTGTATTTTCACTGGTGATGCTGTTTTACACTCACATTCACTGGCTCTAGTCTCCTCCCTTCATTGCTTTGAGGAAAAGGCAGTATTTTAGCATCAAATTATTGTTTTAAGACAAAGGATGGGGTTGGTCCAGGAGAGTGAGGTTTACTTTACTATCAGAATCAGTCTGTTCTGGAAGCAGTTTGTCTAAAAGAAAGCCAAATAGAAACATTCATGTTTCAATTAAGAGAAGAGTAAATATTTTTGTGTATAAATAAATATACTAAAGGAAAAAATAAGGCATTTTAAAATGCAGAGCCATTTTGTGTGGGTTTTTCCTTGCAATATTTGCCAACATGAGTGATTATGTGTTGGATGTTCAATCAGGTTGGATTTCCAGTTTGACATCGTCCCGTCCTCTTCCCTCCCTCTTTCCTCTTCTCTTCCTCCTGCCCCAACCCCACTGTTTTGTCATCCAGTATATTTATTGGAGGATATGGGCATCATTAAATCAAAAAATTTTTTGCTTATCTATTGTAAGTGAATAACTGAGCTTGGTGTGGAGACATGGAATGGAGGAAGATGGGCCCCTGTGGTAAACAGAAGTGCAGTGGTGAAGGAGCTGACAAGCTAGTGGTTACATGGACATGGATACAAAAACATTATATCATAAGGCAGAGCATGCTGTAATAAAACCATAAACATAGCTGAGTGGCATGCGTGGCACAAGAGGGAAGTCATACTTGTTTTTATAGGAGAGATAGCTTTGAGATTGTCTAAATATGGATAATATTTGAAAGGTAAAGAAGGAATGAAACACTGTTCCACATGAAGGAACAGAGGTGGGAAATATGGCTTAGAGAGGAATACACGTCATGAATTATGGTTATGGAAGAACCACTAATATAAAGACAAACTTAGACTACAACAAAGACCCTAATGAAGAGGTTAAAAAAAACCCCAAACTAAGGGGTTGGTAAAATGCCCCAAAGATGGAAGGGGTGGACCCGAGGTGGTCATTTACAGCCTCCTAATGACAGTTGGGGCTATTCTAGTTGAGAAATATATTTTTTAGCCTAGGAGCCAAAGACAGAAATGCTGATAGGATAGTAGGTCCCAGGAGCAGTGAATTCTATAAATCTGTCTGTAATACATCAAACCATTCAAAAATTTTAGGCCATTATTAATCAATCAAATAATTAGCCACTCAGTGTTTATGCTCCATATATTATTTGTCCAAAGTAGTTCATTCAGGTTTAACATTTCACAAACAGAATAGCCAGGTTACTGTAGCAATTTAAGAATTAAATGTACTGGATATTTTGGAATCATGTAGACCTAGCCTATGTAAAAAAGAATCCTGGCCAGTGAGTTGGCTGGAGCTATTGTTAAACAAAAGCCATAGCACTTTGTCATGGGGTTGAATGTGCTATTCCTACCACATTCTTTTTTTTTTCAAGTGAGTCACTATAACAACATCCTGACCCCACAATATGTTACCAACAAAAGCACATCTTTATTTTTCTCTGGTTTCTCTTTGCAGCCAAGAAAGGCTTTGGCTGTATTATATTCATCAGTGAGAAATCCCCAAATACCAGCATCTGCGTGGGCCATGGATTCAGGACAAATTTTGAATCCAGGAAGAAAGACTTAATCTCTTCCTTTTCTTGGGCATGCTCTAAAGCAAAACATGATTTCACCGACCCATATCAGACTTAACACTTCAGTTCTCAGCATCAGAAAGGGATCTCCACTGGGTCTCATTCGCTGGGGATGGCTGTGGCCAGAGCATGAAACAGGAAACTGGCCTTGCAGTGGGCAGAAATGAGGGTTCAGTCTTGGTGTAGCTTTGTCTGAAATTCTTGAAGCTAGCATTCCTGCTGAGTCCTATCCTGAGTTTTACATATGAAGATTAGTTGAAAATATTTCCCTTTTATGTGTCAGCACTGCTGTTCTAGGAAGGCAGTAAGCATTATTTGTCTTTAGCAGTGGACAGTGCAATGGTCAAAAAAATCGAATGTGGGTAATGAATCCATTTATCATTACCTAACAGCCCTAAACACTGGTAGGGGAGCACGTGCTTCCACTGACTTAGATCCTAGACTGCAGCAAGAGAGTCTCCTCCTCCGTGAGCTCCTGAGCAGCTGCTTAGGGCAAGGGTGAGGCTGGCAGGAATGCCAGAGGGGTTTGAATCAGGGTAGGGTGTGGCTTTGTACGCACATCTACTGCAATCCCTTAAAAAGCCTGGTGCAGCCAGAGGGAGCTTGCACAAGAGCAGATGTGGGCTTTTGTTCTCCTCTAAATAGCAAAATAAGAAATTCTCTGAGTCTTTAGACTGAAGGAAGACATAAATTATGATCATGTTTTCCATACTTTAATATTCCCTGATACTAAAAAAAAGAAAGCCTAATGAAACAAAATAGCTTATGATAGGAAAACAGCATACTCAGCTACACTGTTGACATAGTATTTAAATATCTTTCATTTACTATATAAGTTAGGCTAGAATTAAAACTCAATATTGGAGACAAGATCAAAGAATATACTAGGTTCTTATTTTTTTTCTGGCACTATTATGCTACTATGACTTTAAAACTTTCCCTACTGCATAGAGAGATCTATGATCCTCCAGAGGATTTGTTTTTCATTTTCCTACCTTTAGAAAGGAGAAATTCTTAACTAGTGTTGACAGCTGAGGCTCCATGGAGTCTTTCTGTTTCATCCCCTGCTAAAAGGAACTACAAGATCTAGTCTCAAGTCCCACAAAATTCAAGGTGTCCTTCATGCTTTGCTTCCTGATACTTTAGTATAGAACTCTGTTGCTCAAAGGACATGGACCTATGTTCATTCCCGTTTCTATCATTTACTAATTGTGTGAATGCAGGCAATTTATTGTTAGAAAATAGTTCTCCATGGTTCTCTTGCGTGTCTCCACATCTTTCAAGCAGAAGCATTGATTGCCTTTGTTTCAGACATTTTTTTTTGTGCTGAATGATGTTTGAATCTATATAGAGAGAGTGTCTCCTTCTGGAACACAGGGCAGGCATGCTTACTGTCCACTGTAAAAATTCCTGTAACACATTATAGAATTCCTGTAAGCTGATCTATCCATGTTCAGATGTTAATAGACCCTCTTAATGTTGTTCTGTGGGAATTGGGATTCAAGAAATTGACAAAAGAAAATGCTGATACTCTGGCTAATGCTAGTGCAGTGAGTAACAAAGTCCTTTGTCTCTGACCCAGGAGACTTGTGCCTTCTGCAAGGCAGATGAAACTGAGGCAGGCTAACTTGTTAGCTTTCAAGTATGTTGAAATATCAGACTCTTAACAATTTTTGATGATTTTTTTTAACAGTATTAATCTTTAGTTCCCTTATCTGCAAAACAGACTTAAATGTACTGACATATTTACTGAGGACAATGAGCTGTTTTAATCATATACTAAAACCTCAGTAATTATTTGCTATTTTATTATTTAAGAGATGCATTTAAACTGTACCTTAAATAAACCAATTCTTAGGTGTAATCTTATTTTGAAAAAAAACTTCTGTTAAGAAACACAATTTCAAGATATCCCTCCCCAAATATAGTTTCTTTTGGAATCATTTTCTTTCATATGTGAGGTTCACAGTTTCTCTTCTCTTTTTATTTTTCTGCAGTACATTTTTATATAAAATCTTGGCTGGATCTAATGTAGAAGCTTACATTCAAAAACAAAAAAAAGTTTTTCTTTATTTGCTTTCATAGAGAGAAATGGGAAAAAGGAGATTTGTAGAAAACTGTCTTCGTTTAATTTAGCTTATGAATAAAAATTTAACTAAAATGTCTTTATTCCTCAAGAGAGTTGGGTGAAGGCACAGTAGTGAAGCTGGCTTCACCTAAACATGTCAGCATGGCCATTGAGAGTCTAAATTTAATGTGTATGTTTATGGATGCCCTTGATATATCTAGATAAAAGAAATAAATTGCAGATATAAGTATATTACTCTTTTTCTTAAAATACCTATTTGGATACTTTTACCTTTAAGAAAAAGTCACATTTTTTTTGGCCTGCTTTTATAGGATCTTCCAGTCTGTCCAGCTTTATCCTCAGCACATCTTTTGCTTTAACTCTTTTACTTCTTCGTAGGTCTATGAACATTTAAGCTCTCTCCCTCTCTGTACATACCTTTCTGTCTAGTATGTCTTTCTCTTCTTTTGACCCAACACAATCCCATTCATCCCTTAAGGGTCATTTCAAGTTTCTCTTTCTCTGGAAGCCTTCTTTGCTTTATCCAAGAAGAACTGGCTGATCCTTTCTTTGTCTGACTCACACCTTTAGTTAATATCACTATTCTTACCCTTAAAGAATTTATTTGCTTTAGTCTGTTTCAACTGATTGCTCCTTGTCTGTGGGTAGGTATAATAGGTATAATCTTATTCATTTTTTATGACTTTGTTGATGTACTGGAAAATGGTAAACTTTTTTCTTATCAGTGGTGTATAGATGGGACGATTTAGATTTTCTGAGATTTAAAGCCATGGAGTTTGTTTCACTGGCACATGGTTAAACCTTACTGTTTCTCAGCACTGGTTGCTCATTGGAATCACATGGAGAGCTTTGAAAAAGTACCAGTGTGTGAGTCCAGGGACCTAATGTCATAGATTTGGATTTAGTTGGTTTTAAGTGGAATCCAGGTGTTCTTAATAATAATAGAAAGCACTTACATAGATCTTACTATATAAGGTACTACCTCAGGCATTTGTTTTAAGAACTTTACATTAATTTATAAGCATCTTTTGAAAGCCAATGTGGAGAACCACTACAGGCTAGCTAAATGGAAAGAAGTCTTTGAGATTGAAGTGAAATAATGGTACATAATGCTAGAACTAAGATTCTTCTGGCAGAGACCATATTTTTTTGTTTTCATTTTTTATTAAATAGGGGAGTAAAGAAGCAATCCCAATGTGTACAGTGTGATGAGTTGTGGTTAGACCAGAGAAAATTTTCAGTGACTTCAGGAAGAATTCAGATTGCTGAAGGAGATATTAAACATTGAGTCACATTCCAATTCTCATGAGACAGCACTTCATTACCCAATTTGCCATAAAAAATTTGTCTTTGTTAACTATAGCTTTTCACTTTTGAAATGGAAGCGCTAATCTGATTTGAAATCTTTGCCATTATTTAAAAGAAATGTAACATCTGGAAAAAAAGAGACTCTGATGATTTAAGTAAGGTCATATTATAAAAAGTTTATTAAAATGGTCCTAGGTTAAAATAGTAAGTTTTAGTAAGAATAGAAAGAATAGTAAAAGGGGGATTTTATGTATCTTATTTAATTGTGAAATAGTGTTTTCATAGAAAACATTATAAAAATAATTTGGTTTTGCATTAAAACATATTTTCCTAGCTTTCTTAAGTAACATTACTAGCGTAGTTCAGGCCACCCTCAATACTACATACACATAGCTTCCTTATTAGGCCTCTTGCTGCTTTTCTGTCTCCTCCCATCCATCCTTCCTGCCTGCCAGTTATCTGTCATCACATACCTCAGCTGTGCATGGAGGGTTAACCTCAGTGAGGCAAGGCAGACTTGGCACTGGGCCTGGAATAAACCTGCTGTCTTGCCTGAGGGTTTCAAACCCGGGCAAGTTCACTATGAATTCACTGAGATTGAGAAATAACAATGGAACGTTCTTGGGAAAAAAGGGTTTATACACGGCTTAATTCTCCATGCAACAGGTCAAGTGCTAGAATCATACCTGCATCCAACAGTCTGCAGGTCTGTAATCCTCCTTCATCTCTGCCTCCGCGCAGAGCACTGGGCAGGGCTCTTTATACAGTGACTCAGGCAATAACAGTTTATTGCCCACGGGTGTGGAAACAGTAACCTAGCAGTAGGCCAATTATACAATCAAGTAGTTTAGGGTCAGGTGAGGCTCCTGGCCATCGGAACTCCCATTTTTCCCACACTTGCCCACTTGGGTAGTACAGAGAGTAGAAGAGTCTCTTAGAATTCAGTGTTTACAGAGCAAGACAACTGGAAGCCATTTGATGTCATCAGCCACTGGGTGTCAAGGAGCCCACCAGGGGTAACTTAGATGGCCAGGAAGCTGAAAGAACATGACCACATGGAAGCCAGATTAAACAGTGCTGGAAGATGTACCTCAGCAGTAGGAGAGAAGCCATGCCTGCCAACAGCAGGCCCCAGCCACAGCAGGTAGGATTTTACTTCCTATGGTGGATGAGGATTGTTTCGGGGATTGGTATCTACCCTGATATGTCCTGAGGTCTCAGGAGGGCTACAGATAAAGGGAAGAAGCCAGTGCCTAATTATTAGAATTGAGAATAAGTTGGACAGAGTCTTAGAAATAAGACAAGCAGTTTTAGCCCCTAGGCACAAACTAGGAGGCAGATAAGTCACAAAAATGACTTGATCCTAGGTTTCAGCATCAGACCAGAGTCCCTCAAGGGAGGAACTATACGTAATGATGGTCAAATAGTTTAGATGTAGGTGGAAGATGGATGCAATGTTTGACATACAGAAAAAAAACACATCTTAACACCTAACTCTGATCTTTCTGATTCATTTTCTTTAATGGCTCCCTACTAATTATAGAACAAGCCAGTCTCATTAATTTATTATGTAAGGCTTCCATAATCTCGTTTCAACTGTTTTTCATTCCTATTTTTTCACTTCTTCCTTATATCTTCTCCCCTCAACTTCTGTACCTACTTGCCTTGCATAGAGCCTATAGTTCCATAATCCAGTCTCATTAAATATTGTTCTTTGTCTTAACATACCTATACTTTACTGGTTTGATGCTTTTCTCAAAAATTTTTTCTTTTATATCTACCCGTTATGTAGAAACCATTCCTTATTATCAGATGTTGGAAGTAATTTATTTTTTCTCTTTTTTGTACCTCTATTGTTGACATGCCTTTTCAAGCAAACGTTCATGTTGGCCTGATTCTTCTTAATATCTTGCATCGTGTGCAACTTAGTGGTAAAGACAAAAATGCAGCTTTTTCAAGACCTAATTTACTGACCCAATGTTTTTGACATTACATATATTTAAAAAGTCACATTCATTTGCACACATTTTGAGTTTTTGTAGATGACTGAATTTGAAGGAAAAGCCCATATTATTCTTGACTTAACTGAAATCTTATTAGTAGACTTAGAAAAAATTCAGAAAATTTTTAAAAGAATTTCAGTATTTAGTGGTACAGTATATATATGTATACTATATATTCATTCTATTATATAATATACAGACTTTTGTATACTATTGTATTTTCATGATATGCAGGAACACAAAACCATGACAACATTGTTTTGATGAGCTTAGAAGACAAATGATTCACCTGGCTAATAAATTCAGTAGTAGGCCTAGTCATTACCTTGAACCATTACTATAGAGTAATAGCAATTACTGATTGTATAAATGAGAAGGGGTTGATCAGTGTTCAAAACTTATTCTCAATGTCATAACTTCAGTGACTGTCAACCAGGCATGATTTTGACTTGCTCCTCAGGAACATTTAACAATACCTGGAGACATTTTGGGTTTTCGCAGGTGGGGGCTATGCTACTGGCATCTAGCAGGTAGAGTGTAGAGGCACTGCTAAATGTGCCACAGTGCACAGGACAGTCCCCCACAAGAAAGACTTGTGTGGCCCAGAATGTCAGTAGAGCTGAGGCTGAGAAACTGGGTGTAGACCAAGGCTAATGTTTGTTCTATTAAAATTAACTTAAAATACAAAGTTCAGTGAAAGTGTCAGCCATAGAAATATATTAATTCAGAAAGTAGCCTAAAGTTAATCAAAATAATTATGTAAAGCATAATTAAGGTGCAGAATAATGACCTTTCAGAGGTTGTGGATTCTTATTACATTGAAATGTACTGTGTTGACTTTTGCTTAAACAATTGAGCCCAATCCTTAGTCTAAGAAATAATTTAATAAACTAGAGGCTTTTGTGGTTGTTTTATGTTTGATTCACATGTGGTTAAAGTATATGTTTCCATGGTTTCACTGAATTTCAGGTTTTGCTTTATGGAGCAATACTGGTAAAAGGAAGAATTGATATAAGGCAATTAGCCTTGTAATCAGCTGTAACTTTGGAACTTTTCTTCCCTTTTTAAGGCTTTGCATAACTTGGGCTTTTGTGCTTTATAGTAAACTACTTATAACTCAAATGACTTACAGAAAAACTCTGTAAGGTGAGATCAGTGTGCACTTCAAGGCCAGGGCAAAAGACGTTTGCCATTTATTCTCACTGTTTTGTTTGGCCATGTCCCTTACACCAGATGGACAAGCAGAGCACATATGGTGTATGAACTCACTGGGTCTCCCAGCAGGCCTGTGCTGTGGATGCTGTGGCCTGCTGCTGTGCTTTTATGTTTGAGTTCAAAATTCTCCTACTCATTTGTGCAGGGGCAGAGGCCAGGCCCAATTAAGCTCAGAGGGAAGTGGCTGCTCTGAAATCCAGAATGCTCATCTAGTAGGAAGAGATCTTCAACAACAAAGGGCTTCTCACGTTCTTTGCGCCACGAGGTTCCCGCTCTTAGGAACAGAGAGTTCTGTGGGGTTACAATTCCTGACTCAGGCTTGTGGGCAATTCCCACTTTGAACCCAGCTTTGGGTCTCTGGGTGGAATCTCCTTCTGGCCAGCCTGTGGCCACTCCTGGAGGCCAAGAAACTGCTGAGCGTATTCGTGAAGTTCAGGAAAAGATAGGCCATCTGTGGTGTTGACCACAGTAGCTCTGGGCCACATGGGAGGGTCAGCCTGGGACCATCATCCCGGGATTAGTGTACTGGGAATACCGGTCTTTTCTGGGGGTGGGTCACCTGAGTCAGATGGTGTGGTTCAGGCCACTACTATGCCTCGTTCACTTTTGCTTTTATTGTATTTGATAGTCATAATAACTTCCACATTTATACAGTGGTCCTCTGCAGGAGGCCTTAGTGGTTTTATGAGATCATGAGTGGTTATGAGCATAGACATTGGAATGAGAAAAATTAGGCTTAATTTACAATGTCTGTCACATGTTAGCATAGGACATTTGTAAGTTATTTAACCCCACTGAATCTCAATTTCCTCTAAAAATTGATACAAGGGTTTCTATAACTAGATCAAATGAGATGTTATATTGTGTTGTGGTAGAGTGTGTGCTGCAGACCAGACTGCGTGGGACTGAATGCTGGCTCTGCCATTTACTGGGTACACAATGCTTCACCTTCCTGTGCTCTGTGGAGATAACAACAGGGTCTGTTTTTAGAGGGTTGTTGTCAGGATTAAGACTAAATAGGTAGAACACTTAGAACAATGTTGGGTATCTGGCAGTGCTTAAATTATTATTATAAGATTGTTGGTTAATTATTATTGTGAGGTGAAAATAGTTTTATCAGTAGCAGAGAAATCCTTTAATGCTGAGCATGTGTTCATTACATACATGCATAGCATTTATAACTCCACTATGAGAGAAACTGTTTTGAAAGTCCGTAGATATTGCATTATCTGGGTAATGTCTCAGTTTCCACTGGGCTGAGAAGTTATTTCAGATACATAAGGGGCCACTTGTAAAACTAGAGCAAGGTGTCTGGTACTGTTCTTCAAACTGAGTCAAGTTTAAGAAAAATGTACACACACACACACACACACTCATGCACATGCCTTATGACAGGTGTAGAAGGGCATTTGGTCTAATGAAATGAAGCAGGTGAAGAGAGTTTGTCACAACTCAAGAGTGTTAGGAACTCTGGGCTCTAGATGCCCCTGGGACTGAGATGCTGTCTGCCACAGTAACTCCAAATCACCTGCTCAATGATTGGAAAGTCACCCTTGTATATTCCTTCACTTTTGTCGTGCTTGTCCACTCCAGGAGGTCCCCCGACATCATCCCTCCAAATCTCCATCTATCCGTGGACCAGCTGCTCTAATTCTTTTCTTCTGTACTACTTTGGCTGGGAAATTGATCTCAATACATTTGCATATTTTAAAAAACATCAAAAGGAGCGCCTATTTACTCTTACACTACATTGAATTCTGACAGATTTAGGTTTCCAATCTAAAACAGGTACACTTCTTGGTTGATATTCTGATAGATTGTACAAAAGGAGCAGATTGCTCATTTTTATGCATGTACTTAATGAAATTTTTAATTGTTTGAAAAGAGGAAAAAAAATGTAAAATATATTATTAAAACCAATATATTTCATACCTTTATTATGTTAACAGAGCCTCTTTTTCAGATAAAAGAGCCACATGTTAAATGATAGAAAATAATTTACTGAGATATAATATATCTTGGCTTAATGGCTTAATATTTCTTCCTGAGTCTAATTGGGTTTTAGGTCATTAAAAAGATACTAAAATGCAGTGTTAAAAGTTTCAAAGATTCTTTGTATGAGAATAAATTTAGGAGTGTGTAACTCAGAAGGATTTCATTTAAAGTTTAGTTGGCATATAATGCTTTCAGTAAGGTAAAGTAAGAAAAGAATGATACCACAAATGTTTCATAATTAGTTTATCAAAATAAATGCATAAAATGTTTTACCTTATTACCTTATTCTTAAAATACTGAATTGAAGTGCTTTTTCTATTAACTTTGTAGAAGTTTAGAAACGTTTTTCAAATAAGTTGTGCCATCAGAATGAAATTACAGCATGGTGAGGCAGGGTCTTCAGAACTTCAAGACTTCCTTCCAACAGAAAAGCATATTTTATATTGTTTGAGTTTCCCAGTTCATTGGGATTGGGCAGCTTCTTGCATGTCTTGTCATAACTACTAATGTTAAATTTAGTCATATGTTCAGAAAATGGAGAAAAATGTTCACCACTGGCAGGTGAAAATAGGAAATAAAAATATTGACTTGGGACGTTCTCAGGATAATTAAATAGCTAATGAAAGGATGGTAGTTTCTAAGGCCACCAGGGACGGGAAAGTGGGCATTGGTGCTTTACTTGGTTCCTAGTTGATTCCAATTCATGATGCCTGTAATTTCTGGCTATGTCAATAATGTGGCAAAATAGCTTGTATTGCAGTACAATAAAAAAAAAGTGCCTCCTAAAGGACTTATATTTTCAGGATTTCAGCAGAATCTTCCCTTCTCCATTTCCCCTCTTTTGGAAACATCTGCACTGTTTTGGAAATGTCCAGTCTTTCACTTTGATTCCAGGTCTAAACAAAATGAGTATATACTTAATCACCAATGGCATTGTTTTCCTGGAAGATCAAGCTGTTTTGGATCTAATATGGCCCCAAGTAGAATAGTTACACGTGGTGGTGATACTATCAAAAATTAATATGTTTGTTCAGGTTCTGAATAGAACAGCACAGTAAGGTATTTGAAAAGAATTTCTTCTACAGAAAGCTATTCATCTAGGAAATATTTATGGAAACAGTAGGGAAACCATATATGAGGCACTGTGTGTGAAAAAGGAAAAATGGTGTTTACATTTTTATCTAGGAAAGCTAAATTTGATGGAATCTATTGAGAGGCTATGACTTCTCCTTTCAGAAAAAAAATAAAGGCAATTAGCCACTTTTTGTAGTGGTTTTCAAGACTGATGGCAAGAACATCAGGCACTTACTCCGAATGCTTTTTTGATTAAGGTATATAAATTATTCAGACTGTGTCCATTTTGTTTGAAAGTATTGTTTGTTGAATCCCTTGCTTATAGATGATGTCAGGAAAATAACTTTTGTTGTAAATCACATCTGATGGATTAGATGGGACCTCTCAGTGCCAGGAGAAGGTGGGAGGAGGAAATTTCAAAGTAAGCAAAGAGTCTGTCTTGGAAGTTCTTGGAGGCTAGGAATCTCAGAGGGACAATAAAATCCTACCAGATAAGGAGGTGTTTGGGAGCACGAGAGCCTAGAGGACTTCACTTGCCTCTTTCTTGTGTGTGTGGAAAATGGCTGTGAACACTGTGCTGGATGACATTTCAGACACCACTATAATCAAGATAACAGAATATTTGGCCCTCAAAAAGGGAAAAGATTTACTCAGAAGCAAATAGTCCCTGAAGACTCTTTGAGTCATGATGAGAGAGGCCAGGGAGGAAGTGAACTGGGCTAGGAGACTGCAGAGCAAGGGGGCGGCAGGTGCCTCAGAGGATGCTGGAGCGGGAGCGCGATCACGAGGAGGCCAGCTGCCAGCTCAGTTCCAGACGTCTTCATCCCGCTTCCCAAGATGGGATATCCTGGGGGAAGGGAAAAAGCCATTCTGAATTGATTGAATTTTTGTCCCACTTGACTAAGAAAAACTGTCAATGACTAGCAAAATAAACACGGAATTGATTTAGTCAATTTCAGTCATCCAGCAGCTAAACTCAAGTAGAGAGAGATTGGTTATTTACATGTCTGAATTTTGTCAGTTAAAAATTTGTGTTTACAAAGATTGCTGATTTCAGTGCATGTGCTTTTATTTCCTATGTTGTATACACAAAATGATTTTGGAACATTTATTTGACACAAGCATCAGCTTTATAGGTCAGTAAATGTAAACTCCCTTATAAAGTCCCCTTAATGGATTAAATGAAGAGAAATTAATAACCAGAAATGTTTATATAACCTATCAATTGATGGAACTATTTAAAATGATTAATGTTTTGAGTAAAAAATCACAAGATCTGTATAAATCATAAAAGTCTTCAAGACGTTGCTTGTCAGTTTCCAGAAATGACCATTTAAGAGAATCGATTCTGTTCTGTGGATGTACTTAAAGTGTTTGGAGTTGGTTCAGGGATATCCTAATTTTCTTTATAGGTATAAGACCATTGAAGGAAATAAAAAATATGTTTTTGAATTAAACACTTAGATAATTTTTGCTTTTCCTGCTTTTTAAAGTGATTAAACCAAAAAGTTGGAGTCCATAGAATTGTAATAATTTCATTTAAGGATGCATTTTCCACATACCTGGTAATTCGCCATTCCTAAAGTGCTTTGGAGACATCAAAGTTCTGAAATGTTTAAGACTTGGGTGGTGTTCCCCACCTGCAGAATCACAATGATCACAGCAGCGCACAGCACAGGTGGTAGAGGTTTACGTCTGGACAGGCTTGACGCTCTGAGGCCTCAGTGACTTAGAATTTATATAACCTGTAGTAACTAATGATTATGTGGTAGAATTTTGACAAGGAACTTGTAATATGTCCAGTCATTATCTTTCTAGCTTTTGTTTCTTTTTTATTTAAGTCGATATTCAGAAACACTCTTTCTTGTAAGTATTGTATCATGCCTATTGCTGAAATCCCAAAGATTAATTCCTATTGCTTTTAAGTTATTACTAATAAATTGCATATATTATCATAGGAAACCTATCATGGGTGGTGTTGCTAATAGCCTATAACTGGAACCTGAAAGGATTGGTTATGTAAATTAAAAAAAAGTCTTTATGTATCTTTGACATATAACAAACTGTATATTTATAGTATAAAACTTGATGTTTTGTGATACATATATAGGTATGTATATATATATATATATATATACACACACACACACACACATACACACACATACACGTATGAAACTATCTGCACAATGGATATAGCGACATACTCATCATGCCAAAAGTACCCTGTGTCTTTTAGTAATACCTCCTTCTCACCTTTCCTTGTCTTCAATCTCTTCATCCCCAGGGATTACTTTGAATCTATAGATCAAGTTTAGAAGAACTAACACCTTGACAATATTGAGGCTCCTTCTCCATGATCATGGAGTCTCTCTCCATTTATTTAGTTCCTTGATTTCACTTATCAGAGTTTTGTAGTTTTCTGCATATAAATCTTGTATATATTTTGCTGGATTTATATGTAAATATTTATTTTTGGGGTGATAATGTAAATGACATCATATTTTTAATTTCAAGCTCCACTTGTTCATGTTGGTACTTGAGAAGATTCGGTGTGGTCAGTCTTTTTAATTTTAGCCAGTCTAATGGCTGTGTAATGATATTATCTTTGTGGTTTTAATATGCGCTTCTTTAATGACCAATCACATTGAACATGTCTTCCTGTGCTTATTTGTAATACACATATCATCTTTCACAAAGTGTTTATTAAGCTCACTTTGCTTATCTTTAAGTTCTCACATGTATAACTCAAGAGTCCCAAGACCATCCGCCCACTTGATGGCTCGCTCACTGGAAGCACTCACGGACTCTGAGTCACTGGTACTCATGACTGTATTTTATCACAGTGATTTGCAATAGAAAAAGACACATCAGGCAGCGAGAAGGAATCCTAGTGCAGACTTCCAACGTTTTCCCCCTTAGGAGGAATCATACCTAGCATGCCCCTTCCTCTAGTAGTGAAATGCAGCAGCATGTATGTAGTGTTTTGTTTTAGGGAAGCTGGCTTGAGAGAAAGTCCAAGGTTTGTATTTGGGCCTCGTCTTGTAGGAACTCTGATGATATGCCCAATGAGAAGGACTAAAATTCCAGAAGGGAAGTAGGTATTCACCATTAATCATGTTCTTGGTACAATCAAGGCAAGTTGATACAGCAGGGTACAGGGCCCCAGGTGGAAAATTTACCGTTATAAACAGAGGGACAGTCCCAAGCCATGTCCCCAGATGCCAGCCACAGCCCTGCAAGCAAACCCTTCTAAATGTTAAATATAGCAACCTCAAAAATACTATGTTAATTCTTCACACACACACAGACACACACACACACACACACACTTTCATTTTCACCAAAGCACTCTAATTACTGTGGGATATCTAGGAAGAAGTAAGGATATGGTAAACCAGAAGAAGGCATTGAATTGAGGGAAGTTACAAGCATAAGATACAGGGCAGTACAACTTCTGGGAAGGTAGTATTTGCCTTGGGGTCATAGTCACTGGGATTTGAGTCAGACATAAGTTTATACTGTTTGGTAAGAAATCCAGTTTCACCTAAAAGTAGAACCTTCTTTAACCGATGACAAAGTGAGGCTGAGAAGAGGGTGGGATTTACAAAAATAGAGAACTTTCTTCAGGATAATTCTTTCAGATGGCCTGAAGCCCAGGGGACAAACTGGAGGCTGGGTAAAGTATGAATCAAGACCAGAGAAAAATGCTGTGGTGGACATGCTTTTCTCATTCAGGAAGGCTAGAGAGGCTGACTTTGGGGATGTGAATTCCTCCATACCAAGCAGGGTTACCATCTTTGATTTATCTGATTATGGTTTACTGAACATGGTTTCCCTCAAATTCTCAGCCCTGCCCCTCTCCCCATGAGGGCTTCTGTCATGTAATAAACAATGACCATTCCAACATTCTAAGGGCAAAAAGTACTTCCTATAAGGCTGTTTCTTAGAATAACCCTCAATATAAGACAATAACTTAGGAAGGAGAATGGAGAATATGTGCAAATTAATAATTCAATCTCCGTGGGCAATGAACTACTGCTCCATCTTAACTCAAGGACAGACTTAAGGGTATCTGGTGGAACTGATTCCTGGCATCCTTTGGGCAACATTATTACTTTTATGCTATTACTGTTCTTGGCTCTTGATAACTATTGTAAGACACTATGTTCGAAATTAGGCTTCCTGAAAAATACCTGGACAGTAGGCACCAGAAGCATTCATGTTAAAAGATAGAAACACTGGCTTTGGATTTACATTATCACATGAAAATTAAGGCAGTCAAGAAAGACTTGTGCTCAAAGACAGGATCACCTTTTCTTAGCTGAGAGGTTGTGTTTGCCCACCCAAGTAAGCAGGCAATTTTCAAAAGAATATCTCTAGGTGCAGACAAAATGTAACTGGCTTTGAGATTATAATTCCTATTTAAACAATTTGTAGAGGTAGTTGGTTAAGGATAGAAAGGGGCTAATACCAGCAATTTGTCTTTGAAAATAGTAGGTGTTTTGACTGTGGGTCATTACTTGTAGTTTGATTGAGTTGCTAAATATTCCTAGGTCACATTGACATATATGTACCAACTTGATCTTCGTGGGACCTATGTATTTTGATACCTGTACCTTTTGTAATTATGTTAAAAATCAAACAATTCTTATATAATTTTTTAGTCTTGATACAAGATATTTGTTGAGATAGCTTTATTTTTGGAATCCTAACTTTGTTGAGTGAAAATTTCTATTGATGCCATTACCTATTGGCGGAGCTAATTGTGGGTTAGTTTACTGTCCTAGGATCATAAACTTAGTGAATTTTCCTATTGCCCTTGGTCCAATTACTTGAGGTCTTAAAACAAATATATTACATATCATAGTATGAAGGAATATAGGAGCATATATAAAGGACATAATAGCTAAAAATGGAAACTCAAATATAAGGATATCTAGAAACTTTTGGAAGTTCTTTAACACTAAATCATGGTTCTGAAATATTTTAATATTACATTCCAGATAGGGTGAAATTCTCCATGCATCTATTCAGCATGTTACTGAAAATTCACTATTTCAAATATTACTTTCCTTCAAATATTACAAATATTATTTCCCTCTTTTTCATGGAGACAAACATGACTCCCTGAATTCACTGTTTCATGAAACAACTCAACACTTCTTGAAATCAACCATGGCAAAGGCAGAGGAAAACAACTGTCAAAGACAAAGGGGCAGCATTAGCCATGAGTGGCAATATTATGACTGTATCTACATGGGCACAAAGTGAAGTGAGGATCCAGTGATCATATAATTAATTTTCTTGGAATAAATAACCAGCTCAGGTGATGAAGATGATGATGGTGATATTAACAACTGCCATTTATTGAGTGCCTAACAGGTATCAGACATTGTTCTAAGCATTGTCTTTAATTCACTTGATTCTCAAAGAACCCTAAGAGATAAGTGTTACTTTCACCCCATTTTTACAAACAAATGGATTGAGGAGCAGAGACGTCAATAACTTGTTTGCAGTCACACACTAGCACTGGTAGAACTATGTCTCAACCTGAGGCACTGTAGTGTAGAGTCTGCCTTCTAAACCACACTTTTTGTATGCAAATTTGACAAATCTGATGTCCTTAGCTTTCAACTACTTCACATGTTTATCTTCAGAGACAAAGAACTTTGAAAACTTGACTTTAGTAAACAATAGGAGGAACACAAAATCTCTGATTCAAAAAGACATATGTACCCCTATGTTTATTGTCTTATTGTTTACAAAAGCCAAGCTATGGAAGCAACCAAGTGTCCATCAGTAGATGAATAGATAAAGAAGAAGATGTGGTACATATAAACGATGGAATAATACTCAGTGATAAAAAGGAGGAAATCTTGTCCTTTGCAACAACATGGATGATCTAGAGGGTATTTTGCTAAGTGAAATAACCCAGGCAGAGAAAGACAAATACCATATGATTTCACTTACATGTAGAATCTAAAAACAAAACAAAACAAAATGAACAAAACAGCAGTAGACTTAGAGACACTGAGAAGTGACTGGTGGTTACCATTGGTCAGGGGTTGGGGTGGGTATCATGGGTGAGGGGCATAAAGAGACCCAGACATCTCAGTCATAATATGAGCTGGTCATGGGGATGGAAGTGCAGCGTGGAGAATATAGTCAATGGCTGGGTAACATCATTCTATGTTGACAGATAGTAATTGCACTGATTGGGGTGAGGAATCAGTAATGTGTATAACTGTTGAATCATTATGTGTATACTTGAAAGCAATAAAATATTGTGTATCAACTATACATCAATGAAAAAACAAACACATAACAAAAAACCCATGGAAACTAAAAAAAAAAAAGGAATATGGATTATTTAACCAAAACTGTTAATCTGAAATTTAAAAATATATTTAAAGTAATGATAGACTTGCTTGGTTTTACAGAGAAGATTTTATATCCTGGACTAATGATGGTGCTGTCTGCTTCCTCAGGGGACCTTAACGTGTGAGACAAGAAGACAATAGCCTGCAGGGAATGTTTATGGCTGCTGGAAAGTCTCTTCATCAAACATATCCTCACCACAGCAGTCCTGGTGCTGGGAGCTCCTCCGCCGGAGGCAATGTAGTAGAGGAAGGACAAAAACAGACAGCGCCAGCAGCAGTGCGGCCGGGTCTAGGCTGTTGGTGAGGTGGAGAGTGGGGGAGGGCCTTGGCTTCAGTTCTTTGTAAAGTAAGGTTCTTCCTATTTCTGACAATCCTGTAGGTGAAGGTAGTGACTGCTAAAGTGCACAGGCTCTTAGGATTGATAATAACATTAATCAGTAATCTCTAGTGAGATTTAATGAATTAGATTCCTCTTCAGGTAACCATATTAGAGAAGGTCATGTATTAGGATTAGTGGCAGTTGGAAGACGGCAAGGAGAGCAGGGAATAGCCATAGGGAAGTATTGTGGAGCCAGGAAAAGTGCACGAGGGGGTTATGGATCCTCAACAGGAGGCGGTGGTGGTGAATAAGAAAGGAGAGAGGTGAGGAAGCTATGATGAGAACAGTCATTTTGTATTTCATGTCATTGCCTTTGTCTGTCTTTATCATAATTTCACTGCCACACCACCTCCCAGCCCCCAGCGTGCCCTGCAATTCCTTTACTTCAGAAGAGTTCTAAGGATTGCTTGACACTCTTTCCTTTTCACTAATTCCCGTACCTACTCATTTCATCATTCCCTGTGCCTGCTAATCTTGAACTGTATTTCCTACAGCCTGTTTTTTTTATCAGACTTTCCAAATCCATTAGCTAAAAACTGAATGGTGGAAAGGTATATCTGACACTATTAATCTTTATATCTTGTTGTTTACTCCTTAATGTAGAAGACTGTTTTCTGGAGCCCTGTAGGTAAAGTTCAGGAGTTGCACCCTTAGGTCCTGATAAGTCTTTGAGGGAAGGAGTCAAGGCTGACCCAAGGGTCTGTGGCATCCCGAGACGTGGCACAGCTTCTGTTCTCAGCCCCAGGGTGTTTCCATCCCAGCACCGTGGAGTGTGGTGTTTGTGTGCCAACCCCCAACACACACACACTCCTATTGATGCTGAAACTAGTACACGTGCCTGAGCTTTCAGTAATGGAAAAGAGCTTTCCTATTATTTTTCCTCACAGTGAAGTAGAAGAAATACTTTAATCAGACCTATGATTTGTGAAGTTTAAAAAGGTGGTTACTGTGTTGATTGTATCTAGTTTGTCCACGTATCTAAGCACTGGAATAAAGAGATTTATTACTCTTCATGATGTCAAGATTCCCAAGAGACACCAGATGAAATTACAGACTGGGGCATGGTTACCCTGGTTACGTTCCATTATGTGTTGTGAGATGGTAAAGAGAGAAGGATTTGTGTTTTATAAAAATTAGAATTGAAATTTCCTTAAGGGCAGAGATTTTGTCTGTTTTGTTCACTGGTATATGTCAGCACTGTAAGGCTTTTGAGTCAATAATTGTTGACTGAAAAACATCAGCCTCACCCTGTATCTTAATCTTCGCAGCAGAGTTAGGCGCTAGGGGTGCTGTGCTCTGCTTCTGTCCTTTCCAATTGATGCCCTCACCCCAACCTCCAACTTATTTTCTACCATAACATTATCAGAATTCACCAGCATATAATTAAGTCACTATTATTCCATTGACTTTTTTTTAGCAAACTGTGTAATTGTTTTTAACCCCCAGTAAATTCTGGGTGGAAAAAAAATTATGTTGGCACTGAATGCTTTAAATAATATCTGGACTTAGATGGAAAATGTATATTATACATTATCTGTGTTCAACATATAAACAGATGAAAATTTTATCAATTTATTTGGTAAGTCAAACTATCATTCCCCAGAAAGCTCTGCTCCCATTTTATAGTTTGGCTATAAAGCCAAATAACAAAAAATATTTTTTCTCTTATTTTTAACTTCTTTAACTTTAGAAGAGGGGATGAACACAAGAAGTCAGACTCATCCCTTTATGAAGATTCTAAAAAAAATACATCAGTCAGCTGGTTGTGATAAACTGATGAATTTCTGAAGGATTAGAAATTATGTGATATATTGCTGTCCTAAACAGTTGAAATTGACAAAATAATTGGATTTTCCTTGGAGACAGAAGGGACCCTGCTTCCAGTTATTCTTTTAGAGATAAAATTGACCAGTAATCCTGTAATGCTAGGTTTGACCTAATATTCCCTAATATATGTTTGCTTTTTTGAACTAATTTATATTTGAAGTGAGCGGACATATTTCTTTGGCCTGATTTTATTTTAAGGGGTGGAAGTGTCCTGAAAATTTAAAACAACTGTCAATGTGTATCTTATTATACTTTGGACATCTGATTATTTGATCAGATTTTGACCTACACTGAGTCTAAATAAAAATTTTATAATTTTTATTTTGTTCATCAGTATTGTATGTTTATTGTGGGAAGAGCAAATTGCCAAGAAAGAGACATTTTTCTTTTGTTGAATCATTTTTTTCCTTTAAAAAAATAGCTTTATTGGGACATAATCCCAATATAATTCATCCATTTAAAGCATATAACTTAGTGACTTTTAGTATATTTATGGAGTTGTCTCTTCATCACCACCTCTTCAGTATTTTGAAACTTTTTATTATTCCAAAAAGAAACCCAACAATCCCACACCCCACATGTTAGCTATGACCTCTTGAGCCCTACATCCCCCTGGCCAGGCAACCACTAGTCTATTTTCTGTCTCCATAGATTGGGACATGTCATATAAATGGAATCATATAATATATGGCCTTTGTAACTGGCTTATTTCCCTTAGCTTAATGTTTCCAAGATTCACTCATGTTGTTGCTTGTATTGGTATTCCAGTTCTTTTTATTGCCAAATAATATTCCATTGCATGGATGTACTGAACTTTATCCACTTTTTCCATGATGGACATTTGAGTTGTTTCCACTTTTGGGCTATTATGAATAATGCTGCTACAAACATTAACTTCCAAGTTTTTGTGTGTGTTTTCTTTTCTCTTGGGTATATACCTAGGAATGGAATTGAATCATATGACACCCGTGTTTAACCATTTGAGAAATTGCCATACTGTTTTTCAAAGTGGCTGCAACATTTTACATTCCCACTAGCAAAATATGAGAGTTCCAATTTCTCCACATTCTCGCCAACACTCCTTATTCTGTCTTTGTTATTATAGTTAATCTAGTGGGTGTAAAGTGGTATCTCATTGTGTTTTTGATTTGCTTTTCCTGGATGGCTAATGAATGTTGGGTATTTTTTTCATATGCATACTGTCTCCTTATATATTTTATTTGGAGAAATGCCTGAAATGTTATAATTTTATATTTATATTCATATAGTGTTGGTGTCAACTTCTATGTTAAGAAATGACTTTGAGCTCATGATATAAAAATTAAGGAAAGAATCCAGTCACAAAGGACTACATGTTGCATATTTCCATTGCTAGGAAGTGTCTATAATAGGCAAATCATTAGACCAAGAAAGTAGATTGCTGGTTACCTATAGGGCCCAGAGAGAGCGAAATGGGGCATTACTGCTGGTGGGTGAGAGGTTTCTATTTTGGGTGATGAAAATGTTCTAAAATTATGTTACAGTGATGGTTGCACAGTACTGTAGATAAGGTAAAACTATTGAATTGCATACTTTAAACAGGGATTTTATCATATGTAAATTACATCTCAGTATAGCTGTGAGAAAGAAAGCCAGAACAAAAGGAAACACAAACAAAAACAAAAATTAAGCACTTAGTTCTCTTGAGTATCTGTCTGTTGAACTCAAAATACACTTTCCCCTTTGCAGTTTGTGTTAACCCCTAAGTCATGCTTAGTTGGAATAGAGAACAAATAATATGACCTGGACATTTATTATGCCCTTTGCTCCAAAACCAAGTGTCACTTGGTTTTATAACAGAATATTTTTTTTTCTAATTTTTGAGCAAGAGTTTAGATGAAGTTAAAACTTCCAAGCAAAATTAAGGGGTTTCTATAGTGCTTTTATTTTTGGCATATCTTGTGCTTTGAACTATAATAATGGGAATTTTAAGAGATTGTCAGTTAATTTAGCAGTTTCAATTAACACTTACTGAGAGTTTTGTGATATGGCAAGTAATCTGCTAGACACTTTTGTATGTTATCTTATTTAAGGTATTATTTACTCCATTTTATAGTTGAAAAGGCTGAAGGTACCTGTGTTTATTTCATTTAATAGCATAATCAGAATAGCATTTGGTTGTGTTAAGACATGGAGGGAAGTTTCCAATCATTTCCCTTGAAATATCCTAAGAATACAATAGTTATTGAACATTCTGGTTCAGAAGAGAAGATGGGAGGAAAACAAAGTCCCTGGTCCTAGGTGATGTTGAAGCCCAGCTAGGCAAACACCAGTTAGTTTCAAGCCTAAGGAATAATCCTCTATGGCTTGAAGCTGGCCCCCATAAGACATCCTTCTTTTTTCTGAAAGGTAGCATGTGTTTGCAGTTGAGCAGTTTTATTAGCATATTTGTTGCCTGTACAGTTTTAGGAATCTAACAGCCTTCTTTCATTTTGTCCTCTTTCTGTACCCTTCAGTCTTAGCTATTAGTGCTTGTGGCTGCATGATTCTCAAGAATTTCATGAGTCTCCTATGTCATGGGCATTCACTCCATTAGATTAGAAGCTCCTAATCAATCTTATTTTTGTCTTTAGTTGAGGTGGCTTAGGGGATCTATAAGTCACATGCATATCTTTTCTAAGAGTCTTCTGCATGTCTACTCTGAACTTTTGATTTTTCTGCAATATTGGCAAAGTTTTTTAGGTGCTTCCTTAGTTTTTTTCTCTAGAGCATGCTTTCCTGACAGTGAATCTCTTATTTTTTTGCATCTTTTGCAATCTGCATAAGCTAAGGAAAACCCAAATCATCATGTCCTGGTTCCACTTTATTTAATAGTTCTTCCTAAATTATCTCTTTCCTCTAAAATTTTGCTTTAAGCAGTAAGAAGAAACCAGACTGTACCTTCAACACTTTGTTTGGAAATCTCCTAAACCAAAAATCCAAGTTCATCGCTTTTATGTTTTGGAAGTGGTAAAAGGTTGGTAAATAGAAAGGACATTTCTCCTTATTTAAAACATCCTTAAAAGATAATTTAGTGTTTAAAGTAATAAAAACAATGAATTGCTGGCTTTATAGCACATGTAGACAATAATAGCATAAGGGATAATAGAAAAGAGAGAAATCCAAGTGTACTGCCATCAGCCTTTTTTATAGTATGTATGACAATGTATTATTTGATGTTAATGTGATAGGTTAAAGAGGTATGTTGTAAACATGGCACCCACTAAAAAGATAGAATGAAGAAAAATAGGTAATAAGCCAATAGCAAAGATAAAATGGAATTTAAAAGTATTTAATCCAAAATTAGTCAGAAAAAGAAAAACAAATGACAAAGAACAGATAGGACATAGAAAACTATTAGAAAGATGGTATATTTTTTACCAAATCATAATATCTATATGTTAGTATATTAGTGTATATGTAATTATGTATAACATGTGAAAAGCAGATTGTTGGACCAACTAAAAAGCAAGCCCCAACTATATCTTCTTTATAAGGACCACTTTAAAAATAAAGTCACACATGAATTAAAGTATAAGGATGGGAAAGATATATCAAGCAAACACTAATAAAAAGAAACCTGGAGACTTTATTTTAATATTAGACAAAGTACATTTTGAAACAAGAAATAATACTAGGAATAAAGAGACACATTAGGTATTGGTAATGAGATTGATTTACCAAGGGACGTAACAATCCTAAATGTTTATGCAACTAATGATTTAGGTTCAAAAACCGATGGAACTGAACACTTTTTTGTTATAAGCTTTTAAGCTCCTCAACAGCAATTCTCTTACTATTGGAATTTTCAAGAATCTAAATCTAAAGGAAGAGAAGGATTTACTGTATAATAGTTAAATCATTCACATATGTATTGTTTTTGAATATAAAACTCTAATTCCAACATAAATACATTATAGAATATTAATAAAATATTTACTAAAAAATACCAAATACATACCAAGAATTGTATGTATGTCATTTAATGAACATCATAATCCATATTACACGTAAGGAAACCCAGTGAAATTGCACACTTGCCCAAGGTCATGCAGTAAGGAACATGGCCAAAATTAGGTCTGTTTGCCGCTAAGCCCATGATCTTGCCACAACCTGAGGGCTTGAAATAATCTTAAAAAAAAAATTAACTCTAATTTTGATCTCACTATAAAAGATGGTCATCCTCTGAAACAGCAAGGAGGTTGTAAAGGATGGGAAAGCCATTTGTTGATTAACTGCTTTTGTCTCAGAGAACTGTTAATGACCCCATTTATTTTCAGTGAGGATACCATTCTGTTGGAGCCACAAATATAAGCATCATGCAAACATCTACAAGAAACCATGAAATATTTTCAGTAGGACTCTTAATTTCGAAGATCTATATCCATCACTGCTATGCTAATATTTGTTCAATGAATGAATGGATGGATAGCATTTCTGTAGCCAAATAATGATATTATGAGGTTTTAGTTGATTAATTCACATATTTAAAAATATTGTGGACTGAAGTAGGGGGATTTGTAGAAACTATAGGTTTTTCTGGAATTGATAAAATCTTCCTATTATATTTCCATGGCTTTATTAATTAAATAAGGCTTAAAAACCTGTTTCAATGAAATAAAAATGAATCAAAGAAATATAGGACTTATCAAGATAAAGAGAGGACACCAGTAAACAAAATCAGATATGAAAAGGAGATATTACAACTGAACCACAGAAATACAAGGAATTACTAGACAATACTATGAAAAATTATATTCCAATAAATTAGACAACCTGGAAGAACTGGACAAATTCCTAGAAAAGTACAGCCTTCCAAGATTAACCCAGGAAGAAGCAGAAAATCTGAACAGAGAATTACCAGTAACAAAACTGAATCAGTAATCAAAAAACTCCCAACAAACAAAAGTCCAGGGGCAGTTGGCTTCACAGCTGAATTCTACCAACATTTAAAGAAGAGATAATACTCATCCTTCTTAAAGTCTTAAAAAAACTAGAGGAGAGAGAATACTTCCAAAGTCGTACTATGAGATCAGCATCACCCTAATACCAAACCAGACAAAGATACTACAAAAAAAAAAAACAGAAAAACCAGACCGATATCCCTGATGATCATAGATGCAAAAATCCTTAACAAAACATTAACAAACCAAATTCAAAAATACATCGAAGGATCATCCATCATGACCAAGTGGGAATTATTCCAGAGATGCAAGGATGGTACATTATTCATAAATTAATCAATATTATAACACCACATAAACAAAAAGAAGGGTAAAAACCATATGATCATCTCAACAGATGCTGAAAAGCATTTGAAAAAATTCAACATCCGGTTATGATAAAAACTCAACAAAATGGGCATAAGGGAAATGTACCTCAACATAATAAAGGCCATATATGACAAACACACAGTTGGCATCATACTCAATGGGGAAAAGCTGAAAACTTTTCCTCTAGGATCAGGTACAAGACATGGGTGCCCACTCTCACCAGTTTTATCCAGCATAGTACTGAAGTCCTAGCCATGGCAATAAGACAAGTTAAAGAGATAAAAGGCATGCAAATTGGTAAGGAAGAAGTTAAACTGTCACTGTTTGCAGATAACTTGATATTATATGTAGAAAACCCTAAGACTCCACCCAAAACTTTTAGAACTAATAACTGGATTCGGCAAAGTTGCAGGATACAAAATTAATAACCAGAAATATCTGTTGCATTCCTATATACAAACAACAAACTAGGGAAAGAGAAATCAGGAAAACAGTTCCATTTACAATTGCATCAAAAAGAATAAAATACCCAGGAAAAAATCTAATTAACAATGTGAAAGACCTGCACTCTGAAAAGTATAAGACACTGATGAGAGAAATTAAAGAAAGATGAATAATTGGAAATCTATCTCTTGCTCATGAATAGGAAGAATTAATATTATCAAAATGGCCAGACATAAACCCATGCATGTATGGTCAATTAATATATGATAAATGAGCCATGAATATACAACGGGAAAAAAGATATACTCTTCAATAACTGGTGTTGGCAAAACTGGACAGCTACATGCAAGAGAATCGAACTGGATTACTGTCAAATTGCATACACAAAAGTAAACCTGAAATGGATTAAAGACCTAAATATAAGACAAAAACCCATTGAACAGAAGAAAACATAGGCAAAAATCTCTTGAACTTAAGGATGAGAAATTTTTTTCCGGACACATCTCCCCAGGCAAGGGAAACAAAAAAATGAATTAAGTGGGACTACATCAAACTAAAAAGCATCTATACAGCAAAGGACACCATCAAAAAAATAAAAAGGCAACCTACAATATGGGAGAATGTATTTGTAAATGATTAATCCAATAAGAATTAACATCCAAAAAATATAAGAACTCATTAACTCAACACTAGGGAAAAAAAAACCCCAATTAAGAATTGGTTGGAGGATCTGAACAGATAGTATCCAAAGAAGAAATACGTATGACCAACAGGCACATGGAAAGATGCTCCACCTCACTAATCATCAGGGAAATGCAAATCAAATCCACAATGAGATATCACCTCACACCAGTCAGAATGGTTACCAAAAGACAAGAAATAACAAATGCTGATGAGGATGTGGAAAAATGGGAACCCTCCTGCACTGTTGGTGGGAATGTCAACTGGTGCAGCCACTGCAGAAGGCAGTATGGAGGTTTCTCAAAAAACTAAAAATAGTAATACATACGACCCAATAATTTCACTTCTAGGAATTTACCTGAAGAAAGCAAATCCCTGATTTGAAAAGATATGTGCACCCCTGTGTTTATTTACAGTAGCCAAAATATGGAATTAACCAAAGTGTCTGTCAATGTACAAACGGATAAAGAAGAGGTGGTACATATATGCAATGGAACATTATTCAGTCAAAAGAAAAAAGAAATCCTGCCATTTGCAACAACATGGATGGAGCTAGAGTGTATTATGCTAAGTGAAATAAGCCAGGCAGAGAAAGACAAATACCATATGATTTCATTTATTTGTGGAATACAAAAACAAAACAAAATTAACAAAACAGCAATAGTCTCAGAGACACTAAAAAATGACTAGTGGTTACCATTGGTAAGGGATTGGTCAGTGGGTGGGGAGGGTAAGGCAGCATAAGGGGGCACAAAAATTCTCAATCGTAATATATGTTGGTCATGGAGATGGAGATGGTATTACAGCATGAATAATATAGCCAATGATTCTGTAACTTCTTCCTATGTTGACAGATAGTAGCTGCACTAGTTGGGGTGAGGATTTAATAATGGGGGAAACCGTTGAAACACTGTGTTGCATACTTGAAACCAATATAAGAATGTATACCAATTATACATCAATGAAAAAAATTGAATGTAAAAGAAATACAGGAAACACATTACTTGAAAACAAGGTTGAAAAAAAGCTATCTCTTTTGATTGTAACTATAATTTTAAAACTATTTTGGGAATAGTCAAAGCATCAAATCCTATGGTAATATCTTCATATCCATATCTAGAACATGTTCATTCTCTAAGTTTCATGGAAAAGAGTTGGCAGAATTGATGTGTTGCTAAAGAAATATACCAAGAACTAACATACAAAGCATAACAGGTTCAAAGGGTTCTCAGGAATCATTATAAGGCCATAAAGCCTGTCAAATAATTGGAACAATAAAAGTGGGAAATTAATTTCAAGCAAGACTAAACATTTCAGCCAACAGCTGAGAGAGTTTTGAAGGTAGATTCTAGGAAAAATAAGTGAGGGCTTTTAAAGATCCAAGTGCTTAATTAATGGAGACTGAAGCCAAATGCAAGCATTGGGAATATAGCAGAAAAATTGGCTTCTGGTTTCACAAAGGGGAATTTGCCTTAATAAAATTTATTAGTAAGAAGGATGAGGGTTCATAGAACAGGCTCCTTGAAGCAGTTGAAAAATGGACCAATATTCTGAGCTTTGAGATTTGATGTGTTTCTTGGTCCAAATAAAATACAACCAGGGTGTTAAAGGAAGTAGATACAGAAATAGGAGATCCTTTTTATGAATAGTTTTACAAGTGCACTTAGTTCTGCAGAGACCCCCTAGGATTAGTCAATATGATGGAATTATTTCTAAAGGGTCTGGGATTTTACCAGGGTGGCTTGCATACCGATTGACATCACTCATAAGAAGTGTTAAAAGGTGTTTTGTGGGTCAAATGAAGAAACACTTGGAAGCTTTCTTGCATGATGAAGGAATGCCAACTGACTATTCAGATGGGAAATAGATGCTTCATTAAGTTGTCAAAATGTCAGAAAGGCATTATTACTTCGGAAGGAAGAAGGTGTATAACGCATCCTTAGCATTTCTATAGTGGGCAATTTATTGAAATGCTTTACTGTGGTTAAAAGGATTTCTTCTTTTAAAAGTGCCATAATGGAAAAATTGGTAGATTGAATTAAACTTGCTAAATTGTAAGAAACAGAAGTTTTTTGGCAACTAAGCCATTGCTAGTTCAGAATATCATCATTCTAGAGGACTTAATTTAGGCAGCCACGGAGAGACAGCCTCCTCTTTTTAGACATCTATGTGAAATCTCTCCTAAGGCAAACTGTGTATACAAACTCACATATACATGTTGTGTAACTATAAGGTTCAAAACATATTTTTGAATAAAATTTCAAAACTCAGGGAAAGTTAGTTCCATCAAAGACATCACCTTCGCGGTGGGCTCCATATTTATTTCAGTAATACCACTTTCAGACTAGTCATTCTTAGAATTTCTCCTGTGGAATTGTTTCTCAAGACTATGGCAAACTTTAAAAATTGTATTTAACAGTGAAAAAATTTCATACTTTGAGTGAAAATATTATATCTGGGGAAGTTCCAAAGAAATTAGGGTCTCATATGGTAAAGAAAGTGAGTGATTAAACTGTTAATAATATTTTTTTAAAAATGAGGGGTTACTATTGAGTAAATAAAGTGATATTCTTTTGTGGTTTATAGCCTGGTTCTCAAAATATTCCCGAAGCATTTTAGACATATTTTGATCATTGAGGTATGCTTCTAATAGGGCTAAAGATTCTCAAGGTGACAGCATTGAAGAATAATTTTACTAAGTTATAGTGCACTGCCTAGAAAGCCAGTCTCATGATGTTTATAGCTTCAACTTATAAAAAGAGAGAAGTAGAGAGATACTGATGTCTAGTGAAAATTCCTGGTGATTTTAAGATATGAGACACAGATATACTTACATTAAAAATTTTTTTTATTAAGGAATCATTGATATACACTCTTATGAAGGTTTCAAAAGAAAATGTGGTTATTACATTCACCCTTATTATCAAGTGCCTCCCCATAACCCATTGCAGTCACCTTTGATGAGTGTAATAAGATGCCATATAGTCCCTATTTGTCTTCTCTGAGCTACACTGTCTTCTCCGTGATCCCACACAAACCATGTGCACCAATCACGATCCCTATAATCCCCTTATCCATCCCTCCACACCTAACCACCCCCACCCTCCCCGCTGGTAACCTCTAGTCCCTTCTTGGAGACTGTGAGTCTGCTGCTGTTTTGTTCCTTCAATTTTGCTTTGTGGTTATACTCCACAAATGAGGAAAATCATTTGGTATTTGTCTTTCTCTGCCTGGCTTATTTCACTGAGCATAATACCCTGTAGCTCCATCCATGTTGTTGCAAATGGTAGGATTTGTTTCTTTCTTATGGCTGAATAGTATTCCATTGTGTATATGTACCACCACTTCTTTATACATTCAGGTACTGATGGATACTTAGGTAGCTTCCATATCTTGGCTATTGTAAATAGTGCTGCAATGAACATAAGGGTGCATATGTCTTTTTTTAATATAATTTATTTTGGTATCATTAATCTACAGTTACATGTGCAATATTATGGTTATTAAAATACCCCCTTCATCAGGTCCCCCCCACCAACCCCATTACAGTCACTGTCCATCAGCGTAGTGAGATGCTATAGAATCATTACTTATTTCTCTGAGTTGTACAGCTCTCCCTGTGCCCCCCCCAACATTACGTCTGCTAATCATAATGCCCCCTTTTCCCCCTTCCCCCTTGTCCCTCCCTTCCCACCCATCCTCCTCAGTTCCTTTCTCTTTGGTAACCATTAGACCATTCATGGGTTCTGTGAGTCTGCTACTGTTTTGTTCCTTCAGTTTTTTTTTCTTTGTTCTTATACTCCACATATGAGTGAAATCATTTGATACTTGTCTTTTTCGGCTTGGCTTATTTCACTGAGCATAATACCCTCTAGCTCCATCCATGTTGTTGCAAATGGTAGGATTTGTTTTCTTCTTATGGCTGAATAATATTCCAGTGTGTATATGTACCACATCTTCTTTATCCATTCATCTACTGATGGACATTTAGGTTGCTTCCATTTCTTGGCTATGGTAAATAGTGCTGTGATAAAAATAGGGGTGCATCTGTCTTTTTCAAACTGGGCTGCTGCATTCTTAGGGTAAATTCCTAGGAGTGGAATTCCTGGGTCAAATGGTATTTCTATTTTGAATTTTTTGAGGAACCTCCATACTGCTTCCCACAATGGTTGAACTAATTTGCATTCCCACCAGCAGTGTAGAGGGTTCCGTTTTCTCCACATCCTCGCCAACATTTGTGTTTTGGATGTTGGCCATCCTCACTGGTGTGAGGTAATATCTCATTGTGGTTTTAATTTGCATTTCTCTGATGATTAGTAATGTGGAGCATCTTTTCATGAGGCTGTTGGCCATCTGAATTTCTTCTTTAGAGAAGTGTCTATTCATGTCCTCTGGCCATTTCTCAATTGGACTATTTGCTTTTTGTTTGTTAAGGTGCGTGAGTTCTTTATATGTTTTGGATGTCAACCCCTTATCGGATACGTCATTTATGAATATATTCTCCCATACTGTAGGATGTCTTTTTGTTCTACTGATGGTGTCCTTTTCTGTACAGAAGCTTTTCAGCTTGATATAGCCCCACTTGTTCATTTTTGCTTTTGTTTCCCTTGCCCGGGGAGATATGTTCATGAAGAAGTCACTCATGTTTATGTCCAAGAGATTTTTGCCTACATTTTTTTCTAAGAGTTTTATGGTTTCATAACTTACATTCAGGTCTTTGATCCACCTTGAGTTTACATTTGTGTATGGGGTTAGACAGTAGTCCAGTTTCATTCTCTTACATGTAGCTGTCCAGTTTTTCCAACACCAGCTGCTGAAGAGGCCGTCATCTCCCCACGGTATATCTAAGGCTCCCTTATCAAATATTAATTGACTGTATATGTTTGGGTTGATGTTTGGATTTTCGATTCTATTCCACTGGTCTCTGGGTCTGTTTTTGTGCCAGTACCAAATTGTCTTGATTACTGTGGCTTTGTAGTAGAGTTTGAAGTCAGGGAGTGTAATTCCCCCTGTTTCATTCCTCCTTCTCAGGATTGCTTTGGCTATTTGGGGTCTTTTGTGGTGCCATATGAATTTTAGAATTATTTGTTCCCGTTCATTGAAGAAAGCTGTTGATATTTTGATAGGGATTGCATTGAATCTGTATATTGCTTTAGGGAGTATAGCCATTTTGACAATATTTATTCTTCCTAGCCAAGAGCATGGGATGCATTTCCATTTGTTAGTGTCCACTTTAATTTCTCTTAGGCTTGTCTTGTAGTTTTCAGGATATAGGTCTTTCACTTTGTTCCTTAGGTTTATTCCTAGGTATTTTATTCTTTTTGATGCAATTGTGAATGGAATTGTTTTTTTGATTTCCCTTTCTGTTAGTTCATCGTTAGTGTATAGGAAAGCAACAGATTTCTGTGTGTTAATATTGTATCCTTCCACGTTGCTGAATTCAGATATTACTTCTAGTAGTTTTGGACTGGTGTCTTCAGGATTTTTTATGGAAAAATCATGTCATCTGCAAATAGTGACAATTTGACTTCCTCTTTACCAATCTGGATGCCTTGTATTTCTTTGTTTTTTCTGATTGCTGTGGCTAGGACCACCAGTACAATGTTGATTAATAGTGGAGAGAGTGGGCATCCCTGTCTTGTTCCCAATCTTAGATGAAAAGCTTTCAGCTTCTCGCTGTTAAGTATGATGTTAGCTGTGGGTTTGTCAAATATATTGCCTCTGTTATGTTTAGGTACTTGTCCTCTATACCCATTTTGTTGAGAGTTTTAATCATGAATGGGTGCTGAATTTTGTCAAATGCTTTTTCAGCATCTATGGAGATGATCATGTGGTTTTTGTTCTTCTTTTTGTTGATGTGGTGTATGATGTTGATGGATTTTCGAATGTTGTACCATCCTTGCATCCCTGGGATGAATCCCACTTGATCATGGTGTATGATCCTCTTGATGTATTTTTGAATTCAGTTTGCTAATATTTTGTTGATTATTTTTGCTTCTACGTTCATCAAGTGTATTGGTCTGTAATTTTCTTTTTTGGTGAGGTCTTTGCCCGGTTTTGGTATTAGAGTGATGCTGGCTTCATAGAATGAGTTTGGAAGTATTCCCTCCTCTTCTACTTTTGGAGAATTTTAAGGAGAATGGGTGTTATTTCTTCTCTATATGTCTGGTAGAATTCAGAGGTGAATCCATCTGGCCCAGGGGTTTTGCTCTTGGGTAGTTGTTTTGATTACTGATTCAATTTCGTTGGTGGTGATTGGTCTGTTTAGTTTTTCTGTTTCTTGTTTGGTCAGTCTTGGAAGGTTGTATTTTTCTAAGAAGTTGTCCATTTCTTCTATGTTTTCCAGCTTGTTAGCATATAGATTCTCATAATATTCTCTTATAATTCTTTGTATTTCTGTGGGTTCTGTCGTTATTTTTCCTTTCTCATTTCTGATTTTGTTTATGTGTGTAGATTCTCTGTTTCTCTTAATGAGTCTGGGTAGGGGTTTATCTATTTTGTTTATTTTTTCAAAGAACCAGCTCTTGGTTTCATTGATTTTTTTCTATTGTTTTTTCTTCTCAATTTTATTTATTTCTTCTCTAATCTTTATTATGTCCCTTCTTCTGGTGACTTTGGGCCTCATTTGTTCTTCTTTTTTCAATTTCAGTAATTGTGTCTTTAGACTATTCATTTGGGTTTGTTCTTCTTTCTTTAGATAGGCCTGAACTGCAATATACTTTCCTCTTAGAACTGCCTTTGCTGCATCCCACAGAAGTTGTGGCTTTGTGTTGCCATTAGTCTCCATATATTCTTTGATTTCTGTTTTGACTTGATCATTAACCCATTGATTATTTAGGAGATAGTTGTTAAGTCTCCATGTATTTGTGAGCCTTTTTGTTTTCTTTCTACATTTTATTTCTAGTTTTATACCTTTGTGATCTGAGAAGTTGGTTGGTAGGATTTCAATCTTTTTGACTTTTCTGAGGTTCTTTTTGTGGCCTAGTATGTGGTCTATTTTGGGAAATGTTCCATGTGCACTTGAGAAAAATGTGTATCTTGTTGCTTTTGGGTGCAGAGTTCTGTAGATGTCTGTTAGGTCCATCTGTTCTAGTGTGTTGGTTAGTGCCTCTGTGTCTTTACTTGTTTTCTGCCTCGTTGATCTGTCCTTTGGAGTGAGTGGTGTCTTGAGTCTTGTAAAATGACTGCATTGCTTTCTATTTCCTCCTTTAATTCTGTTAGTATTTGTTTCACATATGCCGGCACTCCTGTGTTGGGTGCATATATATTTAAAATGGTTATATCTTCTTGTTGGACTGACCCCTTTTTCATTATGTAATGTCCTTCTTTATCTTTTGCTACTTTCTTCGTTTTGAAGTCTATTTTGTCTGATACAAGTACTGCAACACCTGCTTTTTTCTCCTTGTTGTTTGCATGAAATATCTCTGTCCATCCCTTCACCTTTAGTCTGTGTATATCTTTGGGTTTGAGGTGAGTTTCTTGTAGGCAGCATATAGATGGGTCTTGCTTATTTATCCTTTCAGTAACTCTGTGTCTTTTGATTGGTGCATTCAGGCCATTTACATTTGGGGTGATTATCGATACATACATACTTAGTGCCATTGCTGGCTTTAGATTCGTGGTTACCAAAAGTTTAAGGGTAGCTTCTCTACTATCTAACAGTCTATCTCAACTTTCTTGTTAAGTTATTGTAAACACAGTCTGATGATTCTTTAATTCTCTCCCTTCTTATTCTTCTTCCTCCCCTCTTTATATACTAATTGTTTTATTCCTTCCCGTTAGTTAGTATTTGGAAGGTCTGCTTTCTTTACTATGATTTTATTTTCTCTGGTGACCTCTTTTTAGCCTTAGGCATGCTTCCATCTAGAGCAGTCCCTTTAAGATATCTTGAAGAGGTGGTTTATGGGAGGCAAATTCCCTCAGCTTTTGCTTGTCTGGAAATTGTTTAATCCCTCCCTCAAATTTAAATGAGAATTGTGCTGGATACAATATTCTTGGTTTGAGGCCCTTCTGTTTCATTACGTTAAATATATCATGCAATTCCCTTTTGGCTTGTAAGGTTTCTGTTGAGAAGTCTGATGATAGTCTGATGAATTTTCCTTTGTAGGTGATGTTTTTTCTCTCTCTAGCTGCCTTTAATACTCTGTCCTTATCTTTGATCTTTGCTATTTTAATTATTATGTGTCTTGGTGTTGTCTTACTTGTGTCCCTTGTGTTGGGAGATATGTAGGCTTCCATGGTTGTGAGACTATTTCCTTCTCCAGCTTGGGGACGTTTTCCACAATTATTTCTTCAAAGACACTTTCTATCCTTTTTTCTCTCTCTTCTTCCTCTGCTACTCCTATAATGCGAATATTGTTCCATTTGCATTGGTCACACTGTTCTCTTAAAATTCATTCCTAGAGATCCTTTTATCTCTCTCTGCCTCAGCTTCTCTGTATTCCTGTTTTCTGATTTCTATTCCATTAACAGTCTCTTGCATCTTGTCCAGTCTCCTGCTAAGCCCATTGATTGCTTGTCTCATCTCTGCATTGTCTTTCCTCACTTCCTCTCTTAGCTCTTGCATATTTCTCTGTAGATCCATCAGTATGGTTATGACTTTTATTCTGAATTCTTTTTCAGGAAGATTGTGCATTTCCATCCCATCAGGCTCCCTCTTTGGGGTTGTCTGATCTGGGTTTGTCTGGGTAAGCTTTGTTTGTACCATATTACCATATTCTTCTGTCTTTTCATGGCGATGGAAGTGGTCAGAGAAAGAAAAAAAGAAGAAAGGGAAAATGGAGAAAAAAAAATAAGATACCCCTCCCGGGTGTAGTTTCTATGAGGATCCTGTTGGTGGCACTGCTGCTCCACTATTCTGCAGGCACACCGCTCCACCGGTCCCTTTGTGACTCTGGCCCAGGAGGGAATAAATGGGAGGCTGCTGATTTCTTTTGGAATTCTCGGTGCGACTGCTTTTCCCAGCCGCAGGCCAAGGGGAACAAAATTCCCCAGGACTCCCAGCCTGCTTGGCTGAGTGCGCTGGGACGATCCTGCTCCTCCACTTGGCCCCTGTCTCTTTAAGACCACTAAAACAGGGCACACTTTTCTTTTGTCCTGGGGAACCAGATGAGTGGACCTGCTGTCTTGGATCCTGCACCTCTGTCTCTCCAATCTCTGATACATGGCGTGATGTGTATCAGTGTTCCTGGCGTAGATCACCAGGGCTGGTTATTTGGCGGGCCTGTGCTTCCACTCCCTCCTGGCTCTGAATCCTCTCCTCCCACCAGTGTGCTGGGGTTGGGGAGGGCTCGGGTTCCGCTGGGACACGGCTCCGTATCTTATCCGCCTCGCGGGTTGCCAAGTCCTCTCAGGTGTAGATGCAGGCTGGGTGCTGTCCTGTATCTTCTGGTCTCTCTTTTAGGAATAGTTGTATTTGTTGTATTTTCATAAATATATATGGTTTAGGGAGGAGAATTCCGCCGCCCTGCTCATGCTGCCATCTTCCTGGAAGCATATGTCTTTTTGAATCTAAAAACTTTTTTTCTTTGTGTAAATTCCCAGGAGTTGAATTGCTGGGTCAAATATTATTTCTATTTTTACTTTTTTAAGGAACCTCCATATTGCTTTCCACAAAGGTTGAACTAGCTTACATTCCCACCAGCAGTGTAGGAGGGTTCCCCTTTCTCCACATCCTCACCAGCATTTGTTGTTTTAGTCTTTTCTATGTTGGCCTTCCTAACTGGTGAGAGCTAATATCTCATTGTGGTTTTAATTTTCATTTGCCTGATAATTAGCAATATGGAGCATCTTTTCATGTGCCTATTGGCCATCCGAATTTCTTCTGTGGAGAAGTATCTTTTCATATCCTCCGCCCATTTTTTAATAGGGTTATTTGCTTTTTGGGTGTTGAGGCATGTTAGTTCTTTATATATTTTGGATGTTAACCCCTTGTCGGATATGTCATTTACAAATATATTCTCCCATACTGCAGAATGCCTTCCTGCTCTGCTGATGGTGTCCTTTGCTGTACAGAAGCTTTTAGCATGATGTAATCCCATTTGTTCATTTTTTATTTTGTTTCCCTTGCCTAAGGAGATGCATTCCAGAAAAAGATACTCATGTTTATATTCAAGAGATTTTTGCCTATGTAAGAGTTTTATGGCTTCATGACTTACATTCAGGTCTTTGATCCATTTTGAGTTTACATTTGTGTATGGGGTTAGACAATAATCCAGTTTCATTCTCTTGCATGTATCTGTCCAGTTTTGCCAACACCAGTTGTTGAGGGGGCTGTCATTTCCCCACTGTATATCCATGGCTCCTTTATTGTATATTAATTGACCATATATGCCTAGGTTTATATCAGGGCTCTCTAGTCTGTTCCATTGGTTTATGGGTCTGTTCTTGTGCCAGTACCAAATTGTCTTGATTACTGTGGCTTTTTAGTAGAGCTTGAAGTTGGGGAGCATAATCCCCCCTGCTTTATTCTTCCTTCTCAGGATTGCTTGGCTATTCGGGGTCTTTTGTGCTTTCACATTCATTTTGCTCTAGTTCTTTGAAGAATGCTGTTGGTATTTTGATAGGGATTGCATTGAGTCTGCAGATTGCTTTAGGCAGGATGGCCATTTTGACAATATTAATTCTTCCTATCCATGAGCACTGGTGTGTTTCCATTTATTTGTATCTTTAATTTCTCTCATGAGTGTCTTATAGTTTTCAGAGAATAGGTCTTTCACTTGGTTAGGTTCATTCCTAGGTATTTTATTATTTTTGATGCAATTGTGGAATTGTTTTCCTGATTTCTCTATCTGCTAGTTCGTCATTAGTGCATAGGAATGCAACGGATTTCTGTGTATTAATTTTGTATCCTGCAACTTTGCTGAACTTGGATATTAGATCTAGTAGTTTTGAAGTGGATTCTTTAGCATTTTTTATGTACAATATCATGTCATCTGCAAACAGGGACAGTTTAACTTCTTCCTTACAAATCTGGATGCCTTTTATTTCTTTATGTTGTCTGATTGCCATGGCTAGGACCTCCAGAACTATGTTGAATAAAAGTGGGGAGAGTAGGCATCCTTCCCTAGTTACTGATCTTAAAGGAAAAGCTTTTAGCTTCTCTCTGTTAAGTATAATGTTGACTGTGGGTTTGTCATATATGGCCTTTATTTTGTTGAGGTACTTGCCCTCTATACACATTTTGTTGAGAGTTTTTATCATGAATGCATGTTGAATTTTGTTGAATGCTTTTTCAGCATCTGTGGAGATGATCATGTGGTTTTCGTCCTTCTTTTTGTTGATGTGGTGGATGATGTTGACGAATGTTGTACCATACTTGCATCCTTGGAATAAATCCTACTTGATCATAATGGATGATCTTTTTGATGTATTTCTGAGTTCTGTTTGCTAATATTTTGTTGAATATTTTTGCACCTATGTTCATCAGGGATATTGGTCTCTCATTTTCTTTTTTTGTGGGGTCTTTGCCTGGTTTTGTTATTAGAGTGATGTTGGCCTTGTAGAATGAGCTTGGGAGTATTCCCTCCTCTTCTATGTTTTGGAATACTTTAAAGGGTATGTGTATTAGGTCTTCACTAAATGTTTGATAAAATTGAGCATTGAAACCATTTGGTATAGGCGTTTTGTTTTTAGGTAGTTTTTTATTAGCAATTCCATTTCCTTGGTGGTAATTGGTCTATTCAGATTTTCTGTTTCTTTCCGGGTCAGCCTTGGAAGGTTGTATTTTTCTGGAAAGTTGTCCATTTCTTCTAGGTTATCCAGTTTGTTAGCATATAATTTTTCATCGTATTCTATCATAATTCTTTGTATTTCTGTGGTTTCTGTAGTGATTTTTCCTTTCTCATTTCTCATTCTGTTTATGTGTGTAGGCTCTTTTTTCTTTATAAGTCTGGCTAGGGATTTATCTATTTTGTGTATTTTCTAAAAGAACCAGCTCCTGATTTCATTGATTCTTTTTATTGTTTTATTCTTCTCAATTGTATTTATTTCTGCTCTAATCTTTATTATGTCCCTCCTTCTATTAACTTTGGGTCCCATTTGTTCTTCTTTATCTGGTTTCGTTAATTGTTCATTTAGACTGTTCATATAGGATTGTTCTTCTTTCCTGAGGTAGGCCTGTATTGCAATGTACTTCCCTGTTAACTTGGCCTTTGCTGTGTCCCAGATTTTGCGGTGGTGATTCACTGTTGTCATTTGTCTCCATATATTTCTTGATCTCTGTTTTAATTTGGTTATTGATCCACTGATTATGCAGGAGCATGTTATTAAGCCTCCATGTGTTTGTGGCCTTTTTTGTTTTCTTTGTGTAATTTATTTCTAGTTTCATACCTTTGTGGTCTGAGAACTTGGTTGGTACAATTCCAATCTTTTTGAATTTACTGAGGATCTTTTTGTGGCCTAGTATATGATCTATTCTTGAAAATGTTCCATGTGCACGTGAGAAGATTGTGTATCCTGCTGCTTTTGGACAGAGAGTTACGTAAATGTCTGTAGATGTCTATTAGGTCCATCTATTCTTATGTGTTGTTCAGTGCCTCTCTCTCTTTACTTATTTTCCGTCTGGTTGATTTGTCCTTTGGAGTGAGTGGTGTGTTGAAGTCTCCCAGAATGAATGCATTGCATTCTATTTTCCCCTTTAATTCTGTTAGTATTTGTTTCATATATGTAGGTGATCCTGTGTTGCCTGCATAGATATTTATAATTCTTATATCCTCTTGTTGCACTGACCCTTTATCATTATATAATAACCTTGTTTGTCTGTTGTTACTTTCTTTGTTTTGAAGTGTATTTTGTGTAATAGAAGTACTGCAATTTCTGCTCTTTTGTCCCTATTAGTCGAAATACCTTTTTCCATCCCTTTACTTTCAGTCTATGTATGCCTTTGGGTTTGACGTGAGTCTCTTGTAAGCTCCATATAGATGGGTCTTGTTTTTTATCCATTCAGTGACTCTATTTACATTTTGATTGGTGCATTAAAACCATTTACATTTAGGGTGATTATTGATAGGTATGTACTTATTGCCATTGCACACTTTAGAAATGTGGCTACCAAAGGTTCCAGGGTGATTCCCTTACTATCTAACAGTCTAATTTAACTTATTTAATTCACTTAGTATGCTGTTACTAACACAACCTAAAGTTTCTTTTTTTTCCTCCTTTTTCTTCCTTCTCCATTCTTTTTATATTAGGTATCATATTCTCTACTCTTTGTCTATCCCTTGATTGACTTTCGGGGTAGTTGATTTGATTTTGCAACTGATTAGTAATTGTTCTACTTTCTTTATTGTGGTTTTATTTCCCCTGGTGACAACTATTTAGCCTTAGGAATACTTCCATCTATAGCAGTCCCTCCAACACGTACTGTAAAGGTGGTTTGTGGGATATAAATCTCTCAACTTTTGCTTATCTGAAAATTGTTTGATCCCTCCTTCGTATTTAAGTGATAATCTTTCCAAGTAGAGTATTCTTGGTTCAAGGCCCTTCTGCTTCATTGCATTAAATATATCATTCCAATCTCTTCTGGCCTGTAAGGTTTCTGTTGAGAAGTCTGATGATAGCCTGATGAGTTTTCCTTTGTGATCTTTTTACTCTCTCTAGCTGCTTTTAAAAGTCTGTCCTTAGCCTTGATCTTTGCCATTTTAATTATTATATGTCTTGGTTTTGTGCTCCTTGGATCCCTTGTGTTGGGAGATCTGCGGACTTCCATGGTCTCTGAAACTACTTCCTACCACAGACTGGGAAAGTTTTCAGCAATTACCTCTTTAAAGACACTTTCTATCCCCTTTTCTCTTTCTTCTTCTTCTTGTACCCCTATAATGTGAATATTTTTCCGTTTGGATTGGTCTCAATATTCTTTCATTCTTAGAGATTCTTTTTTCTCTCTGTGCCTCAGTTTCTTTGTATTCCTTTTCTCTAATTTCTATTCCATTTACTGTCTCTTCTACTACATCTAATCTGCTTTTAAATCCATTGTATATTTTATTTCAGATATATAATTTCTTAATGATTGAATCTCTGTCCTAAATTCATCTCTGAGTTCTTGAATATTTTTCTGTACCTCCATGAGCATGTATATGATTTTTATTTTGAACTCTCTTTCAGGAAGATTAGTGCGTTCAGTTTTACTTCGGCCTTTTTCTGGTTTGTGAGATTTTGGTCTGAACCAGGTTTCTTTGACATTTAATTTTTGTTTGTGGTGCCCTCTAGTGTCCAGAAACTCTAGTCTCTGGAGCTGCTCAGCTCCTGGAGTGATGTCAGGGGTCACAGGGGAGTGGTACTGGTGCCTGGGGGGAGGAAAGAGCTGTTTCCTGCTACCTGGCTGCAGTGTGTGTCTCCACTGTCACAACCAGTGAACTGAGCACACAGGTGTAAGCCTCTGTGCTTTGCATTTGTAGCTGCTATAGACGGGGCCTCTCTCTGGCTGGCCTGGTGCCAGGGCAGGGACTGTCAATTGGCAAGCTGATGTTGGCAGGCCAGGAGGAAGGTGCAGCAGGCTGTGTATCACAGTGGGGGGCCTCGGAGCTGAGTAATCAGCCAGGGGGATGGAGTCCCTGAAGCTCTGGAAAGTTCCCAGCCTACTGGGCAGAGCACGTCCCTACAACCTCGTCCAGCTCTCCCTTCTCCTGCACAGCAATCTCCATGCAAACCCTGCCCCTTCAGCATCCTTCTCACTGCTAGGAAGCCTCTCAGACTGCCCGCCTTTCCTTTGTCCTAGAGCAGCCGGATGTGGATCCCTGTCTTCTACAAACGGCTGGAATCTCAGTCTCTCCAAGTATTCCACCTGTCTTAGCTTTCTAACCCCACTAATCTCCAGAGCACCACACAATGTAGGTTTGTGCTCCCAAAGCAGATCTCCAGGGCTCAGTGTTCAGCATTCCTAGGCTTCCACCCCCTCCCTGCTCCATTTCTCTTCCTCCCTCCTGTGAGCTGGGGTGGGGGAAGGGCTTGGTTCCTGCCGGATGAAGGCTTTGGTATTTTACCCTTTTTCATGAGGTCTGCTCTGTTTTCCAGGTGTATGCAGTCTGGTGCAGCCTTCTTTCCTGCTGCTCTTTTACGATTAATTGCATTAATTATGTTTTCGTGTTATATATGGTTTTGGGAGGAGTTCTCTGTCTCACCTCTCACACCACCATTTTTAATCTCTCTATTTACATTTTTATAGGAAAGGTAAGGGTCGGGTTTTTGTTGTGATGTCCTATGGAAGACAGAGCACAGTACCCAGCATTGTGGCTGTGTGAACTTGGGTCAGTCATGTTAACATCTTTTAGTATCTTTTCTATCTTAAAAACTGGGTTATGTTTGGAGAATGAGCCAAAATATTACCATGTCATGTGTCCAACATGCATGTATACACTTCATAGACCAAGTATGAGGGTCAGATGAGATACTGTGTGCAAATTAACTTGGGGACTCAAATAAGCTTGGCTAGTATATTGTAATTTCAGAGAAAATATTTAATAAGGAAAAGTTAGAAGCATGTAGGCTTCATTCTGTCTCCTGACTTCTTGGAACATTAAGCTGTTACTTTATTTTTTGCATAAACAAAATATGAAATTTATCACAATTTTTCTATATGGCTTCCAGTTATAACATAGAAATACAAATGGAGTATTGGTAGAAATGTCTGGAGAGAAAGGCCCCATATAATGTGTAAGTTTATCTCACGTTAGGCGGCCTGACAAGAGCCTGGCACAGAAATGGTTTATAATCCCTGCTATTGGTTTTTGATGTGCTGAGAATTCATGTGCAATTGTTTGTCATTCAATTTAATTCTTTCAAATTTACATATTTAGAATTCAGATTTGAGCATAATTTATAGGAAAAAATACTGGTATTTTATTTCCTTAATATATTAATTAAGAAATCCGGCCTATTAATTGTACTCCTGGAGATCTTAGAGAAGGGAAAATAACCTGCCTTTATCAATAGAAAATTCGCCAATTAATGTCAAACATGACTTCAATAACATTAATTACTTTGAACACAAAAGCATCAGAATGAAAGGCCCTAGTCTTATTTTCATATTTCTAAATTACATACTGAAATTGAAAATATATAATTAGAAATATCATGCAAAATGCCCTGAACTTAAGACATATTTTGCATTTGGCATTGAAAAATCCTCAGACCTCTGAAACAATGCAATTTCACCATTATTTTTTCTTCTCTGTAACCGAACCAAGCTGGTATGTGTTATAAATTAGCCCATTATGCCAAGGGAAGGATATTGAATAGTTTCCATTCAGTTAGAAAAAATGTCAGTAATATGTCTCAGAAGTCAGACCCTTTCTGGGTCTCTCTAGTATTCTCCAATGCATATCCAATGATTATATGTGCTGGCCTTTGCCATGTCAAAATTCAGGCTCTGAAATGCAGTGGGAAAGTAGAGTGAGAGGGCACTGGGGCCACTGACTCACAGGGCTGACTGCAGGAAAGCTAGCTTGTTTCATTTTATAAAACCCAGAACCTACCTTTTTAAAGGTTCTGTACACCAGGGAGGTAGACACATTGCAGGCTAGCTTATCACATATTAACCATTCTTCTACCACATGGAATTTTTCCAAATGTCCATAAGGTAACATAAGACTAAGGGTGTCTTGAATTGTTAGAATGTTTAATTTGATGACTAAGAATCTGAGAGGTAGGCAGTAGGGGAGTGGCTCACAGGCTTGGTGATGCCAGAACGAGCTCAGACACTATTTCTTTGCTAAGAATGTTGGCTTTATCCTTTGTCTTATTTATGTCACAGAGGCTGCTGTAGCTCCTGGCATCACTCCTGGAAGAAAGAAAAACAAGGAGAGCAAATGGGATCATTCTGTGTGTATGTCACTTTTTTAAGGCTGAAATATTTCCCAGAAGCAGTTCAGATTTTTTTTCATAGTGTTTTCTAGAATTATGTCTCCTGGCTGCCTTGAGTTAAAAAGTCTTGGAAGAATAAATTCTGTCGTTTCTTAGACTCTGACTTGGGAGCAAAGACTGGCTATGGAATGGGTAACTAAGGATTCATACCAATTACAGTCACTGTGTTTCAGTTCCCTGTAATACACATAAACATTCACCTTTCAGTCACAGTAGAGGGGCATTTGTAAAATCTCAGCATCACAAGGGCTACATATACCCAAGTCTTTACACTTCACTGATTTCTAAGGTGGGAATATTAATGTGTAGTAAACAACAATAACATTACTCAGTAGCAGAATTATATGGATGGATATAGAAATTTTCAGGTACCAGAAATGAATATTTTGCTGTGTCCTATATATACATAATATATGACCAACAAATATTTATTAAAGAAAATTAAGAACAGAAACTAATCTAACACTTTTGCATTATCTGACTACCACTTGATGACTCTTCATTGCTTCAATTAAAATCCAAACATTAAACAAACTTTAAAATCCACATTAAACAAACATTAAATTCACACTTGATTAATGTGAAAAAAAACTCCTATTAATAAAAGTAGCTATGGATCACAGAGGTTGCTCCTCAGGCTGGAAGATACATGGGTGTCAGAAACATCAAGAAGACTAGAGCTTTTTAAAGTATTCCTTTGTTACACACACATACACACAGACTTGTGTAGCTTGGCCTTTTTAGAGGGAACCCTGACTTATGTTGTAGAAATGTGAAATAGAATTGCCTTGTTTGCCAAGATAAATACAGGTAAACTATGCCATCTGGAAACTACATTCTGAAACTAGCTTAGTGAAAAAGATTGCCATTAGGTTTACAAAAAACCATGAGAGTCTGGGTCACTTCGTGTGCTCTGTGACTGTGGTGCTGTGGTTTTGGAGGGGTGAGTGGGGAATCTGGGCACTGTGGGAGTTTGTGAGCAATGACATGAGGATATAAAAGGGAAGTTCTAAGGGAGATATAGCCAAAGAATAGCTGGATAGAAGAGTTGGAGAAAGGCCAGATGAGATGTTAATCTGTGTGAAGTTTGAGCTGTTCTGTAGATAAGGAGAATGTATAATACAACATTCATTGGGAAGTTTGTTTATAGATATTTATTTGCCTAGCTCATATGATTAGGGATAAAGAAGAGCTCAATGATTTTAAAGACAAATCCCCATGTTACTATTCTGTTTAAAACTTAAGGAATTTAGGGGATTTTGTGAGGGTATGTATATGTAATGCTGGGAACTTTTTTTGAGTTAACTCATATTGTATTTTGTATTAATGCCTTGTGCATTTTATGGAGGAAATGCATAAAGAATAAATTTGTGATTTATAAAGGATAAATCCTTATAATAAGGTAGGTTTGAATTTTAAGATAAGGTTTTAAATTTCATCTTGACATTTCAAGATATTTTTAGGAAAAAGGCAATGTAAGAATAAAAATGGTGAATTTAAAAGTGGCATCAAGTGTGTACTTTTATCACTAGAAGACTAATGAGAGAAGGTGAAGAAATACCTCTTTCCAAAACTGCTTATTCAAATATGGATGAATTCCTACTAAAGGTCAGGACCTATTCAAGGAATGAACACAACAGATAAGGCCTCATAGGCTTTTCCATTCTTGTAGGGCAAACAAGTAAAGAGCAAGCACCTGTGTAGTATGGCAGGTAGGGCTGGTGGCTCAGAGAAAAACAGCAGGGATTGCTGCTGTGGTTGGGTGGGTAGGGACTGTTGCCGCTTCATATAATGTGACTTCAGGGGTGAGCTCCCTGCAGGGGTTTCAGGAACCAGCCATATGTACACCTGAGAGAAGACATTCTGCACAAAGGGAAGTGAGTATGAAAAGTTAAAAAAATTGATCTATTTATATATTAATATGATTGCCATTGTAGTGATAATTAGCTCTTCTATCATGTTACATAATTATCACTTCTTTAGCAGTTGGAATAATTAAGTTCTAAGGTCTTACAAATTTGATGATTATAATGCAGTATTGTTGTCTATACTTACTATACCATGCATTAGATCTCTAGGACTTATTTACTACTTGTTGCAAATTTGTACCCCTAAAAATTTGTCCTATACCTCACATCCCATTCCTTGGTAACCACCATTTTGCTCTCTGTTTTTACAACTTTGGCTTTTTTAGATTCCACACATAAGTGAGATCATACTGTATTTGTCTTTCTCTGTCTGATTTATCTCACTTTCACTAATGTCCTCAAGGTCCATCCATGCTAATCCTTGAGTATGAAGACTTTAAGTCAAGAGAAAACTTGGACTGTTTAAGAAATCCATATTTACTTTAAAAAATTTGTTGGATTGTTTGTTACATAAATTAATGAACATACATAAATAATAATAGACACATCTGCCTGTAGATCTGTTGTTAGAGCACTTTGTGAGAGCACTGGTGAAATGGGCTTTTTTTATGGAAATTCTGTCCTAGTTCTAAGTCTTTTCTATATTTATGAACTTAGTTCTCTGTTACCCACTGGTTTTCTTATCATAAAAGTGCTAAGTGATTTACACACATATCTTATGTAATGATTTTCTTAGTCTTAAAGAGTAAGATTTATCGAGGTTAAGCTGTCCAACATCAAAGCCAATTAAGTGGCTAAAACAGAATTAGAACTTTGTTGCTCAAGGGATGTCACACTCCAAACAAATTCACCAAAGCTCAGATTGAACCTACAGTTTTCTTGTATATAGTATCATGTACAAACCTCCATGTCTACAGCTGTTAAAAATTTAGCTTAGATAAACTTCATTAATTTCTGTAGGTATATGTTTCCTAAACTATATTCTTTGAAAGCTATTCCAAAAGATTTTAATAATTTTTAGATGAAAAAGTGATCACAGGCCAAATAATTTTTAGGAATGCTAGTTTATAAAAAGACAAATACGCTATTTGAATGCAGGACTTCTCAGTCTTTAAAATGCTAATGTGCATTCTCCATAAAGTAAATATCATCAAATTATTTGATCTTGGAAGATGTGTTTGTAAAACATTTCTAATATCTCAATGAACTAGTTTACAGAGAATACAGTTTTTGAAATGATGCTTTAGCTATTTCAGGTCTTATGAGCCCCTTCCCAGCTTCATTCAGTGCACGGGGCTCACTGTGCTTCAGAGTGTTCCTGGCCGTTGCTCCGGGCAAAATGCCCTTTCCTGTGCTGCCTTAATTTGAAAGAACTCCTGTGGCTTGAATTTAGGTGGTAAAATATAACATGAATGGCATCTAGAAGCTTCCCTTCAATATTGAGAAATCCCGCAGTGTTGATGTGTTGGTTATACTTTTCCTTCTTACCCATTTTCAGTAGCTCAAAATAAAGAAGAGGAAAAGATCTGTCCATGTTCTTTATTGTTTTCTGTTTAACAATTTCTTGTCTGTGTGTGTACAGTTTAGGTCTTCTCAATCCGATCTGACAGTCATCAGCAAGCTTCAAGCAGGGTTGTTCTCATCCTACATGTAACATCACCATTTGAGAACAAATACTGTTTTCCCTTTGGCTTGTAAATGAGCCTTCTGTTCATTGGTGGTGCCTAAGTGGGGCTCTGGTGTGATCTAACAATGGATGAGAGGAATGCACAGGAAAATTTTGCAGAAGTTACTATATCCAGAAAGCTCTTACTTTCTGGAGGTCCCAGCTTCAGAACCCTTAATTTCAAAAGCATCTTTTCAGCAGTAAAGTTTCTCCAGGCACAAAATCAGCAGAACATCAGGTGGTTCCCAACACTCATCATTCCATTTATTTCCATTACCCATTTTCTAGAAGGTAAGAGTTCCTTGGGGCTAGTACTATTTGTTGGAGCAAATTGGCCTATTGTTTCTGGGAAAACTTTCATTTCTCCAGGCTCTTCTTCGGGAAGGGTGACAGCTCTGGCCGTTCCTGATTTTTCTCTTGTCCTTCTGTGGCTCAGTTGTCCCCTGGTCTCACACTGGGAGCCGCCTCAGAGGAGACACCTGGGCACAGCATCCCGGGATGGCAGGCCTGGAGCAACCGGCACCGAGGTGGCTGCTTTGCCTTGCACGCATCTTCTGGGAATAAAGCCACAAAGCAGGAAACTTCTATTCATTCTCCTCAGGAAATATATGCAGAGCAAGGGCTCTTCTCTCCCTCAGATTTTAAGGGTGATTGATTCTAAGGTGGCAAGGGCTGGATGCTTCAGAGCCATAAGGTTGCCACAGGCTGACACTCTTCTAGAAAGGGTAGCTGTTGGCAGGACCGCAGCATAGGCCTGAGGTGGCAGCCCTTTACTGGTGGCAACTCCAGTCCACTTGGATGTGGCCTTGGATGGTGGCACATGGGCCTGCTGGCAAAACCTCTCTTTGGCAGCAGCTTTCAGCAGGTCAGCTGATAGCTGAGTCTTCTCAGTGGTAAAAGGCTACAGAGCTAAAGTGCCCCAAAAATCTTTCAGAAAGGTTCCTGCAGGTCCTATGAAGTGTACTGGCAGAGCAAATCTGTGCTGAGCACCACACTCCTGTTCTTCTACCCAATTTCCTTTCATTCATAATCTGTAGAATTTTTGAACCGAGTAAAAGCATCTCTAAGTTCAACACCTTGTCTTGCAGTTGGGAAATATGGGCCTCAGAGAGGTGTTCTGATAGCTCCGTGTTGCGTAGTGAATCAGGTTTAACCAAGATTGGGAGTTTTTTTCCATGCACCAACTGAGTGCCATGACCCTTTCTGCAAGTTACATTTGCCTCAAAATGCTCTGAGTGTGAGCCCTGCCATGTCGGAAACTGACCCTGATCAAGCCGAGCAGGGAAAGGGCATACACTGGGGATGCAGCAGATCGCTCAGAGAATTAAAGGGAGGTTTGAGAAATCAGGCCTAAGGAGAGACAAAATGCGGGGAGCCTCTGGGATTCCAGCCTCAGGGGCCTGAGGCCCAAACCTCTGGGTGCTGCTTTTTGGCTCTTATAGGTATCCTCTTTAGATTTAAAACCTCCAAAGGGCATCTCATTAGCTGATTGCAGCTCATGCACCCACCTCTACATATGTGTTTGTATGTGGCAGGAAGAGAAAACTTTAATTTTATTTTATGAGGGTGAGGTGGGTAATTTACTGTGATTGACAGCCCCAGCAGAACCACAAGGCAGGTGGGAGGATTAGTTTTCCCGGAGAAAGATGGGGTGGAGGATGCCCAAAGGTGAGGAAGAAATGCTGGGCGGAGCAAACCAAGAATCATGTCCTACAAACACTTAGACAAGAGGAGTGAGGGTGCAACCAGCACGAGGAAATGGTTCCTGAGCCCACTGTGCTCTGGCGGAGGCCCTTGCCATTGCTCACCTCCTCCTTTCTCTCCCCTGCCCTTCTCCACTCTGCTCCTCTTTGGCAGGCTCTGTCCACCCCTGCCTCCATTACCAGTGTAACTAATTGCATCGGGGTAGAGGTGGGTGAAGACGACAGTCACGAGTGTGTGCTGGGCAAGTACTGGTGACTTACAAGTCAAAAGCACAGATTTCTGTGTTGTGAAATGCCTGTGTCCTTCCTTCATCCCCTACTTCTCTCCTTGTCTAGGCCCTTCAGAAGAGCAGAGGAGGTCAGACGCAAGGGCTCTCTTGTCACTCTGTTGCCACTTGAGTGAGGAGGAATTTTGGTTTGAAAGGATGTAGCAAACACAGACGTTGTTTAGGTGACGGGGACATGGTGCATTCCCAGTTTACCAGTGGATAATGTAGCAGGTTATGCTCCAACAATTGGGATATTGAGTATATACTAATGTTTAATCTACATCTTTATGGTAAATAAAGCAACACAGGTACTTGAACAGAAAACCCACACAGTATAGTACAGAAGTTAGCCTTATGATGCAACCATCTTGTCAACATGCGGCAATTTCTAATCTGTAACATTCACTTGTATATTCCCTGTGACCTCCGGTTACATATATGTACAGGCACAAATGTCTCATGGAAGACTGAAGTGGGCCTTAGCCCCTGGGACTCTTAGCTGACTGTGACTACACCTGAGACTTTTCTGAAAAGAAATGGATCTTTCAGGAATTGTTAGACGCCATCTGAGTACTAAATGAAAGGAGTGTTCTACATATAAAAAGTGAAATGGAGGATTGTCTTTAGTAACTCCAACCTCCCGATCAGAAACCTTTTTCTCTTCTTAGTGGTCCATTTCCCCTCCTGCCCATGAGATCCTTGGGCCTCTAGTGTCCTCGGTCTCTCTAGTTTTCTTCTTTCTAAATTTACTCTCGTAAAAGGATCTTATTGCTATCTTCTACAGGTTAACACATTAACGTGAATATAATTTAATGTGTTAAAATTGCAACAAACACAAAAAAGCCAGGGTCAGTGAAATAGTTTAGTTGGCCACTTGAACTAGAAGACCTCCAACTCATAGGCTTGTATTCTTTGTGTTCTCTCTGGGGTTTTATCTCTTTCTTCTGTTGTCACCTGACTTTTCTGAGTGTAACCACCCACTTTCAAATACAGACCCTAAAGCTCTAAAAAATCTGTTGAAGATGTGTTTAAAATAATTGCAGAGGGGCCCTAAGTGGCTTTCTTTATAAAATTACTTTAGGGTGTTAGAAGATGTGTTCTGTGGTGGCTGTTTTGAATGTTTAGTTATTTCTACCTTTCTGTTACTAGGTTATCTTTGGATACATGACACCTGGTATTTGATTGCAAATATTCCAGTGACCTCAGTTTTTAAAAAATGGAATTTTAGCACCTCACAGTTTTGTGCAGCAGAAAATTTAGATTATAATTCAGGAAAATTTAACCTGGAAAAGTTTCAGAAAGGGTTAAAATGACCTGATATCCCAGCAAACATTTACTGCGCTGCTTGCTATATGGCTGATCTTACGTCTGTTTTGAGTTCCATGATCCTTGTGTTGTTAATGAATTTTTACAATTGAAGTATAGCTGATAAAGAATTTTATATGTTTTAATTGCACAACACATGGTTCAGAGGTTACCCACATTTTAAAATCCTCATCCCAATTAATTCAGTTACTGTTAAAAAAGGAAGATGTTACAGAATCATTGGTTATATTATTCATGCTGTATTAACATCCCTGTGACCAACTTAAATTACGGTTAAGATTCTTATGCCCCTTTATCCCCCTCACCCTCCGTAACCCTTCCACTGCAAACCCTCCCCCATGGTAACCACCAGGCACTTCCAGTGTCTGAGTCTGCTGCTATTTTGTTCATTTGTTTTGTTTTTAGATTTCACAAAGAAGTGAAAACATATGGTATTTGTCCTTCTCTGCCTGGTACTTAGCATAATGCCCTCTAGGTCCACCCATGTTGTTGTAAATGGCAGGATCTCTTTTTTCTTTATAACTGAATAATGTTACATTGTGTATATGTACCACATCTTCTTCATTCATTCATCTATTGATGGACACTTAGGTTGCTTCCTTATCTTGGCTATTGTAAATAATGTGACAGTAAACATAGGGGTGCATATGTCTTTCGAACCAGAGATTTTGTTTTCTTCAGGTAAATTCCTAGAAATGGAATTATTGGGTCATATGCATGTATTTCTATTTTGAGTTTTTTGAGAAACCTCTATACAGCTTTCCACAATGGTTGCACCAATTTACATTCCCACTTTCAATGTAGAAGGGTTCCCATTTATCCAAATCCTTGCCAACACTTGTTATTTCTTGTCTTTTGGATTTTGGACATTCTAACTGGTGTGAGGTGATATCTCATTGTGGTTTTAATGTACATTTCCCTGGTGAATAGCAGTCTGTTCAGGTCCTCTGCCCATTCTCTTATTGGGTTATTTGGTTTTTTTTGGTGTTGAGGCATATGAATTCTTTATGTATTTTGAATGTTAACCCCTTGTCAGATGAATCATTTATGAATATATTCTCCCATACTGTAAGTTGCTTTTTTGTTCTGCTGATGGTATTCTTTGCTGTACAGAAAAGTTTTAGTTTGAGGTAGTCCCACCTGTTCATTTTTCATTTTGTTTCTCTTGCCCATGGAGATGTGTCCAGGAAAATATTGCTCATGCTTATGTTCAAGAGATTTTTGCCTATGTTTTCTTCTATGGGTTTTATGGTTACATGACTTACATTAAGGTCTTTGATCCATTTCTAGTTTACTTTTGTGTCTGGAGTTAGGCAATAATCCAGTTTCATTCTCTTACATGTAGCTACTAGTTTTCACAATACCAGTTATTGAAAAGGCTGTCTTCCTCATTGTATATTCATGTATCCTTTATTTTATATTAATTGACCATATATGCATGGGTTTATATTTAGGCTTTCTATTCTGTTCCATTGATCTATGGGTAAGTTCTTGAGCCAGTACCATACTCTTTTGATTACTGTAGCTTTGAAGTGTAGCTTGAAGTTAGGAAGCATAATCTTTCCAGCTTTGTTCTTTTTTCTCAGAATTGCTTTGGGTATTTGGGGTCTTTTGTGGTTCCATATGAATTTTAGAACTACTCATTCTAGCTCATTGAAAAATGCTGTTGGTATTTGATAAAGATTGCTTTGAATCTGTGAATTTCTTTGGGCAGGATGGTCATTTTGACAATATTAATTCTTCCTATCCATGAGGGTGGATTTCCATTTATTGGTATCTTCTTTAATTTCTCTCATGAATGTCTTGTAGTTTTCAGAGTACAGGTCTTTTACCTCTTTGGTTAAGTTTATTCCTATGTATTTTATTCTTTGTGATGTATTTGTAAATGGAGTTGTTTTCCTGATTTCTCTTTCTGTGAGTTCATTGTTAGTATATAGCAATGCAACAGTATTCTGTGTATTAATTTTGTATTCTGCAACTTTGCTGAATCCAGTTATTAGTCCTAATAGTTTTTTGGTGGAGTCCTTAGGGTTTTCTATGTATAATGTCATGTCATGTGCAAATAGTGACAGTTTTACTTCTTCCTTACCAGTTGGTTGCCTTTTATCTCATTGTGTTGCCTGATTGCTGTGGCTAGGACCTCCAGTACTATGTTGAATAAAAGTGGGAGAGTGGACATCCTTGTTTTGTTCCTGATCTTAGAGGGAAAGCTTTCAGCTTTTCACTATTATGTATGACGTTGGCTGTGGGTTTGTTGTATATGACCTTTGTTTTTGTGAGGTACAAAACCATTTTGTTGAGAGTTTTATCAAAATGGATATTGAATTTTGTCAAATGCTTTTTCAGCATCTATTGAGATGATGGTGTGGTTTTTATCCTTCTTTTTGCTAATTTGGTGAATTATATTGATTGATTTACAAATATTGTAGCATCCTTTCATCCCTATAATAGATTCCACTTCGTCATGATTTATGATCTTTTTGATGTATTTTTGAATTCAGTTTGCTAATATTTTGTTAAGGATTTTTACATCTATGTTCGTCAGGGATGTTGGTCTGTGTCTTGACTTAGGGTTTCAGCCCTGGGCAAGTTCACTATGGATTCAATGAGACTGAGAAATAACAACGGAATGTTCTTGGGGTTTATACCTGGCTTTATTCTCATGGTGGTACATTGAAGACTAGAATCATGTTTGCATCTAGTAGTCTGCAAGTCCATAATCTATCTCAGTCTCTGCCTCCACCCAGAGCACTGGTCGGAACTCTATATAGTGACTCAGTCAATAATAGCTCATTTCCAATGGGTGTGGAAGCATTAGTCTAAAAGTAGGTCAATTACATCAAGTAGTAAGGTGAGGATCCTGGCCGTAGGAACTCCATTTCCCCTACACTCCACCCCTCCAGGATTCTTGCCTCACAACCTAAATGCCTTCATTCTTTCATGATGGTCCCTGTGGAAGATACCTGGAGCGTTGCAACCAGTTTCCACAATAGCAACAGAGGATAACAGCAACATAAGGATAATAACAAAATTATGATACAGGTAACAAAAATTATAATAATCCTCAAGCCTGAGGAGATCAGTTGCAACCAAGTGGTCATCCCGGCTGTATTCAAACCAGTCCCATTTCACAATATACACTTTCCATGGGAGGCCAGTAGTGGTACTGATAGGAAGCTCCATGCATACCCAGCAAGTAGGATTGCTAGGGCCAATCCACAAAGATATTAGAGGAGATTAACCTTAAGGGTGATAAGACACATGTTTTAATGATATTAACAGGCAATCTTGTCTGTCAGGTAGGATGCATGCAAAAGAGTGGTGGTATGATAGGATCATGGCAGGATGGGGGTCCTGTCCAGGTCTAGTACACCATACCTTTACCCCTCTTCTGGTAAAGTTACTGAGGGGTCTGTATATAGTGCTACCGGAGGTGCATGCGCTAGCCAAATGATAAAACAAATCACCCCGGTAAGATGCTCCTACCTTCCAGCCATTTAGGATATACTACCATCTTTGGGGGCCACTCTGCTGTTACTCCAGGAATACACAAGAGGCCAGATTATCCCTAAGGTCCCAAAGGGCCAGCCATCGCTGGCCCATTCAGTGGAGGTTTGGCAATGTCCACAGAACGGAGTCTCCAGGGTTTATTACAGTCAGTGCTGGCAGCAAGATATAATTCTAGTGACCAAACCTCGGCTTCAATGATTCCTCCTTGGGTTGTACTTGCAGTTGTACTGGGGAGGCAGCAATGTGTGTGAGCATGTCTATGGGGCTCAGTGCCCCCTTCTGTGGCTTCTCATTCAAACACCACAGCACTGTCCATAAATGGACTGGCCAGCCCCATAGACTATTGGTGTCTTGATTTCAGCCAAGATTTTAACAAACCATTGTACCTTTTTATCATGCCTTCCCTGCTAGGATTACATGGTACATGAAACTTTCATTTGATCCCTAATTGTCGCAACCATTCTTGTAATGCATGTCCAGTAAAGTAGGTGCCTTGATTACTCTCAATTACCTGTAGTCAGCCATGCACTGCAAAGAGATGCTCCAGGACTCTTTTGATCATCTGCTGGTGCACACAAAGTGCAGGAAAAGCAGCCAGAACTGGTAGCTGTATCCACACAAGTCATGACATATCTATACCCTTCTGATATTGGCAGAGGCTCGACATAGTCTATCTGCCACCTGATGAAGGCTATTGACCCCTTAGCGATTATCCCAGGTTGCTGTGGGAATTGGTGTAAATCCCTTTTAGAGCATACAATGCACTCCTGCCCAGCTCTGCTGACTTTTTCCAAGGTTAAAGGTGGGCCCCACTGATGGGCTACAGCCCACATTGTCTTCTGACCTGCATGCAACAAACTCTGATGTAACCATTGGGCTGCATCAGAGGCAGGCTTTCCTTCTAGCCAGGGTACCTGGGCCAATTCTTCTGCTTCATCATATCCCGGGGATGCCAGCATTAAATGGCCTGTCACATGATATACTATAACTATTTTAGTCTGACCCATAAGTCTTGCTTGCAATTCTTGCCCCAAAAGGGTTGATGCGGTACCATATTGATAGCCACAGAGTCAAGCCCCAATAGATGGCCCAGCTGTCAGCACAGACAATTACTGGGAGGGCTCCTTGATGATCACAAACCACACTGTCCACAATTCTGCCCACTGTAGGCTCTTCCCCTCACCATCTTTCATTCATATTGTCTCAGTCTTAGGATAGAAAGCTATAGCCCACCATTTTGGGGGCTGCCAATGGTTGGAACCATCTGTGTACCATGCATCTTCAGGTATAGGAGCTCTTCCCTCCTGATAAGGGCTTTCTACTACTAATGGCTCTTAAGCAAATCCTGCCTGCATCTCACTATTATATGTCAGTCTACCCAATAAGCACTGGAGTTCTTCATTCAGGGAGCTAATAGAGAGGGCACTACACTGCTGTAGGTACATGCCCCACTTGACCAGTGTAACCATCCATGCCACACCACTCCGTGGCTTTTGGGCCCAGTCCTATACCTACCCCAAAATAGAATAGGTGGTTATTACCTTTATCAGGGCCATTCCAGGGATGGGCTCTGTAGCCAGCAAGGCATGGTACATGGCAGCCAATTGTTTCTCCTGTTAAGGGGTATTGTACCTCTGCCCCTTTCCAGACTTGCAACCAGAATTCAATAGGTTGGTGAGTTCGTTCAAGCCGCTGCCAGAGTCCCCAGCCATAACCGTCTTCAGTGACATGAACGTCCAGCTCACAGGGCCTTGATGGGTCTATCACACTCAGGGCCTGCACGGCCTTGACTGCCCGTTTTGGTGTAGTAAAGGCAGATGCACATGTTTCATCCCAGTCCCACCTGATGCCCTTTCGTACCAACCAGTATAAGGGCTTCAGAATTTGTGCCAAGTGTGGGATAAACACTCTCCAGTAGCCCAGAAGACCCAGAAACTCCTGTAGCAATGCTACTTTTGTGGGGGTAGGAAAGGCCTGGACTTTATCTATAACTGTTTCTGGTATAACTTTGGTCTTACTTGACCAGAAGACCCCCAAGAATGACAGACAAACCAGGTCCCTGAACCTTGGTACTGTTCACAGCCCATCCTTTCTCCTGTAGATGTTGTAGCAGTCTAGGTGCTGCACCTTCCAGATCTGAAAGAGAACTGGATGTGAGCATGACATCATCAATATAATGGTACAGTGGCACCGTTGGAGGTTTCTCCCATGTAGCCAAGTCCTGGGCTACAAGTCCATGACAGATGGTGGGACTGTGGAGGTATCCCTGTAGAAGGACGGTGAAAGTCCATTGCCATTCTTCCCACGTGAAGGCAAACTGTTCCTGACTTTCCTGCTCAGTGTCAATGGAAAAGAAGGCATTAGCAAGATCTACCATATGATAGTTCCTAGTTCATGGCTTGGCTGAGGGTATCCATCAGGCCTGCAATAGAGGGGAAAGCAGCACGCAGAGGGGGTATACCTTTACTCAATTCTCTGTAATCCGTGGTCATATGCCAGGAGCCATCTGGCTTTTTTACTGGCCATACCAGGGAATTGAAAGGCCTATGGGTGAGCTTTATAGTACCCACTTTCTCTAGTTCCTAGAGGGTGTCTCCAATTTCTTTATGCCCTCCAGGCAGTTTGTATTGTTTGGTATTAATCACCCACAGAGGCACAGGCAAAGCGATGGGCGGGTGCCTAGCATGTCCCCTCAGAACTGCCTTCACCACACGTACTCTCAGTCTGAATTCACCTGCAGTGGTCTGCAACCATTGACCCTGTAAGATATCTGTCCCTAAAATATATTTGAGGATGGGCGAGATATACACATTGGGGTTATATACCCTATTCCCAATGGGATTTGGACTTATTTCACTCTGAGAGCCTCACCCCCATATCCATCTATATCAGTGGGGGTCCTGGGAAACTGCTCAGGGTTGCCATAAATCAGTGAGCATTAGGCTCCTTTGTCCACCAGCACCAGGACACATTGTATGTTCACTGGAGACCAATGGACTGATATTTCAACATGTGGCCTCTGGTCCCTCCTGGTCCCTCAGGGTGGGGGCCTCAACCCTTTCCACAAACTATGTCTCCCAGTCATCTTCCTGGTGTTGGTTCAGGTGAGGTCAACTCGCTCTCCAGAAGGAACTCTTGCAGACACACAGGCTGGACTTGTGGCTCTGTCTCTGGCCTCCGCTTCTTGGTCCTCAGCAGCTGGAACCACTGCTCTGGTTTCAGTTGCTGCCACAGCTCCAGTAAGACTCTATTGGATTCCTGCCCAAATTCTCTCTGTCTGCTCCTGCCCCTATTAAATCAACCCTCATCTGGGTTCTCATGACCTTCATGGGGCCCTTTAAATTCTTCCTCTGAGTAGCAGACTGTATTTCCTTTCATGCTGTCATTGCTTCAGCCTGTCCAAAGTCTGCTACCATATGGCTGCCCAAAGTGAAGGGAAAGAATGGCCACTAATGGCCAAAAAAGGGATGTGGGAGCCATTTGAATCACCACACTTCTCATGCCCACAGTAAAATGCTCCTCAACTGGGCCATAATTCTCTGCACTATAAATGGCAATTTTCATGCCTATCTCCTATAACACCTGTTGGAGTACAGCATACATCTGCTCTCTAGCAGGGAGGGATGGTTAATCACCCTGATTGGGCCATACAGCACTAAGAGTGTCCATAAGCCAATCGAGGGGGGAGTGATTTTCTGGGGTCTAATGTACATTTTATAATTGCTGCCTCAGGAAGGATAAACTTGAATGTCTCCCCACTCATAGGGGCAGCCTGTTGAACCACGCCTCCCAGGAGAGCAGCCTGTTTCATTCTTCAGTCCATAGTCAGTCCTGGTGACTATACCAATTGTCTTGTCTGAGGGTTTCAGCCCTGGGAAAGTTTACTATGGATTTGGTGAGACAGAGAAATGACAACAGAAGGTTCTTGAGTAAAAGGGTTTATATCCAACTTTATTCTCAAGGCAGTAGGTCGAGCACTAGGATCGATTGGCATCCAGCAGTCTGCAGGTTGATAATCCACCTCCATCTCTCCTCCGCCCAGAGCACTGGGCAGAACTCTTTATATAATGACTCAGTCAGTAATAGCTCATTGCCAATGGGTGTGGAAGCATTATCCCGGCAGTAGACCAATTACATCATCAAGTAGTTTAGGGTCAGATGAGGATCCTGGCCATAAGAACTTCCATTTTCCTCACAGTCTGTAATTTTCTCTTTTTATGGTGTCTTTGTCTGGCTTTGGTAGATTCTGGTCTCATAGAATGAAGTTTTCCCTTCTCTTCTACTTTTTGGAATACTTTAAGAAGGGTGGGTATTAGCCCTTCTTTAAATGTTTGGTAGAATTCAGCTGTGAAGCCGTCTGTACCTGGCATTTTGTTTTTTGTGAGTTTTTTGATTACCAATTCAATTTCATTGCCGGTAACTAGTCTGTTCAGATTTTCTGTTTCTTCTTGAGTCAATTTTGGAAGGTTGCATTTTTCTAGGAAGTTGTCCATTTCTTCTAGGTTGTCCAGTTTATTGACATATAATCTTTCATAGTATCCTCTCATAATACTTGTCTGATGCTGCTTCAATACTAGTCTGGGCTGAGTCGGTCGGCTCACCTGCAGTGTGCTCGGGGAGGTGTTTCAGGACTGAGTTGCCAGCTAGTGGGAAGGAGTATCTGGGGCTCCAGAGAATTCCTGATCCGTTGGGCCAAGGGAGGGCTCGGGAGGAATCATCCACCTGCCCTTTCTCCTGAGGAGAGAGCTCCATCCAACCCTTGCCCCTCTTGCTCCCTTCCCACTTCCAAACTGCTGCCTATGTTGGGTCTCAGCAAGACCAGCAGAGTGTGCCTGTCCCCCAGAAGTGGGCGGTGTCTCAGCCTCCCAGAGTGCTCCAACTGTCCTTGGTATCCAGCCCCATTAATTACCAGAACCCAGTGTAATGTGGACTTGTGCTCCAGGAGCAGACCTCCAGGGCCAGGGGTGCAGAGTTCCTGGGTGCCTATCCCCTCTCCATTCTGTTCCTCTTCCTTCCCCCTGTGGGCTTGGGTAAGGGCTTGGATCACACTCAATCATTACCCTTTTATTACACTGCCACTTGGTACCCTTTTCTATGTGGGCTTCTCTTTTTCCCCAGGTGTAGGTGGTTTGTTTTGAAGTCCTCAGGTCATTTTAAGGTTTAGTTGTATTTTCTGTAGTTTCTTCCTTTATATTTTTGTGGAGGGAGGTTTCTGTCTTGCCTTCCTACTATGCCTTTTTTTCTACCCCCTCCCCAGCTTCATTATTCATTCTCAGGATTGCTTTGTGTATTCATGGTCTTTTGTGGTTCCATAAAAATTTTAGGATTATATGCTCTAGTTCATTGAAAAACATTCCATTGTTATTTTGATAGGGATTACATTGTATCTGTGAATTGTTTTGGGCAGGATGGCCATTTTGACCATATTAATTATTTTTATCCATGAGCATAGGATAGAGTTTCATTTATTTTTGCCTTTAATTTTTCTCATCTGTGTCTTTTACTTTTCAGAGTACAGGTCCTTTACCTTTTGGTTAAGTTTATTCCTGGGTATTTTATTCATTTTGATGCAATTATAAATGGAATTGTTTACCTGATTTCTTTTTCTGCTAGTTCACTGTTAGTATAAAGGAATACAACAGATTTCTGTGTATTAATTTTGTATCCTGCAACTTTGCTGAATCCAGTTATTAGTTCTACTAGTTTTTGGTGGAGTCTTTAGGGTTTTCTATATATAGTATCATGTAATCTGCAAACAGTGATAGTTTTGCTTCTTCCTTGCCAATTTGGATGCCTTTTATTTCTTTGTCTTGTCTGTTTTCAAAAACTAGGACTTTCAGTACTATGTTGAATAAAAGTGGTGAGAGTAGACATGCTTGTTTTGTTCCCAATCTTAAAGGACAAGTTTTCAAGTTATTACCATTGAGTATGATGTTAGGTGTGGGTTTGTCATATATGGTCTTTATTGTGTTGAGGTATATTCCCTCTATACCCATTTTGTTGAGAGTTTTTATCATGAGTGGATGTTGAATTTTGCCAAACACTTTTTCAGCATCTGTTGAGATGATCATGTGGTTTTTATCCTTCCTTTTTGTTAATGTGGTGTACCACATTGATTAATTTATGAATATTGTGCCATCCTTGCATCCCTGGAATACATCTCACTTGGTCATGAGGGCTGATCCTTTGATATATTTTTGAATTCATTTTTCTAGAATTTTGTTGAGGATTTCATCAGGGATATTGTTCTGTAACTTTCTTCTTTTTTTTTGTAGTGTCTGTGTCTGGTTTTGTATTAGATTGATGCTGGCCTCATAGAATGAGTTTGGAAATATTTCTTCCTCTTCTACTTCTTGGAACACTTTAAGAAAGATGGGTATTAGCTCTTTAAATATTTAGTAGAATTCAGCTGTGATGCCATCCTCCTGGGATTTTGTTTGTTGGGAGCTTTTTGATTTCCAGTTTAATTTCATTACTGGCAATTAGTTTCTTCAGATTTTCTGCTTTTTCCTGGGTCAGTCTTTGAAGACTATTTTCCTAGGAATTTCTCCATTTCTTCTAGGTTGTCCCATTTATTGGCATATAATTTTTTCATAGTATTCTCTAATAATTCTTTGTATTTCTGTGTTGTCCATTGTGCCTATTCCTTTTTTTGTTTCTAATTTCATTTATATGTGTCCTCTCTTTTTTCTTGATAGGTCTGGCTTCTAAAAGAACTGGCTTTGGTTTCATGGATTTTTTATATTGTTTATTCTTTTCTGTTTTATTTATTTATGCTCTGATCTTTATTATGGCCTTCTGTACTAACTTTGAGCTTTGGTTTTTCTTCTTCTTTCTAGTTCCTTTAGTTTAAATAGTTTACTTGGAATTGTTCTTGTTTCTTGAGGTAGGCCTGTATTACTATGTACTTCCCTTTTAGAACTGCTTTTGCTGCATTCCACAAATTTTGGACCATTGTATTTTTGTTTTAATTTGTCACCATGTTTTGCTTGATTTCTGTTTTTATTTGTTCATTGATCCATTGATTATTTAGTGGCATGTTGTGTAGCATTCATGTGTTTGTGGGGTTTCTTTGTTTTTTGTTTTGGCTTTCTTCATGTTAGTATTTCTAGTTTCATACCATTGTGATCTGAAAAGATGCTTGGTACAATGTTTTGAATTAGTGAAATCTTTTCTAATTTATTGAGTTCTTTTTGTATCATAATATGTAATCTAACACGGGAAAAATACTGTGTGCATTTGAGAAAAATGTGTATCCTGCTGCTTTTGTTTTGTATATATGTGTTAAGTTCATCTACTCTATGTATTATTCAATGCCACTGTGTCCTTGTTTATTTTATGTCTGGTTGGATATATCCATTGATCTTTCCAAGTGGGGTGTTAATATTACCTAATATGATTGGTGATATGATTGGTGTTGCTGTCTGTTTCTCCCTTAAGGTCTGTTAGTATTTGTTTTATATATTTAGGTACTCTTATGTTGAGTGCATAGGTATTTATAATTGTTGGACTTGATCCCTTTCTCATTATGTAATGTCCTTCTTTGTCTCATACTTTCTTTGTTTTGAAGTCTATTTTGTCTAATATTAGTACTGCTATTCCTGATTTTTTTCTCCGTATTATTTGCATGGAATATCTTGTTCCATGCCTTCACTTTCATCTATGTGTTAGGTCTGAAATGAGTTTCTTGTAGGCAGCATATAGATGGGTCTTGTTTCTTTATCCATTCTACTGCCCTATGTCTTTTGATTGATGCATTCAGTTCATTAACATTTAGGGTAATTATTGATAGGTATGTACTTATTGCCACTTTATTAATTGTTTTCTGATTGTTGTTTGTAGGTCCTCTCTGATATTTTCTTCCTCTCTTATACACTTCTCTTGATATTTGATGGGTTAGTGTTTTGATTGAATTTCTCTTTTTACATTTTTTTGTGTATCTATTACAGACTTTAGGCTTCTGTTTATCATAGGGTACATGGATAGTTTCCCAAATATGTAACAGTCTATATTAAGTTGATGGTCATTTTATTTCACAAATCTAAAAGTACTTCTGTTTTATTCTTGCTTCTCCACACTTTATTAGATGTCATAATCGGCATTTTTTGTGTAACCCTTGACTGATTTGTGAACAGTTGATTTTACTACTTTTTTTCATTTTGTCTTTTTTCAACTTCATACTTGCTAGTTAGTTATTGGTCTACTACATTTACTGTGAGTTTATTTTTACTGGTGAAGAATATTTAGGCTTATGAACATTTCCATCTATGGAAGTCCCTTAAAGGTGTTTTGTAAGGCAGTTTAGTGGTGGTGATTTCCTTCAGTCTTCATTTATCTGGGAAATTATTAATCTTTTCTTCAATTCTGTATGATAATCTTCCTGGGTAGAGAACTATTGGTTGAAGGTCCTTGTGTTCCAATACATTAAATATTAATGCCAACCTCTTCTGGCCTGTAAAGTTTCTTCTGAGAAATTTGCTGATAACCTGATGTGGTTTCCCTTATAAGAAACATTTTGTCTTCCTGAGATCATCAATACGTTTCCACAGATCAGTGAGTCTATATTTATGACTTTTACTTTGAAATCTTCATGAAGAAGACCGGTGACTTCTGTTTCATTTACCCCTATTTCTGGTGTCTTACACTGTACTTTCTTTGGAACATATTCCTTTGGCTCTTCATTTTATCAGGGTTTTTGTGTTTTTTTCCTTTGTATTTCATAGATCTGTTATGCCTCCCGGTCTAGAGAGTAATAGCTTTATGAAGAAGGCATCCCGTGGTGCCCAGCAGCTCAAGATCTTTGCTCACCTGTTCTGGTTCTTCCTTGTGGTGGGGCTTCGGTTGCTGTTGGTGGGCTGTGAGTGGGGCCCCTTTCTGCCTGTCTGCCAGTAGTGGTTGGTCTCTTTCAGCAGAGGCCCTTTGTATTCATGCCGCTGTTCTTCTGTTGGGAATATTGTGGGAGGGGCCACCACTGCTGGGCTGGTTGGGTGGGGCAGAAATGAGCACAGCGCAGGACTGGGACAACAGCAAGGAGGGGGGAGCATTTGGAGGTAGCTTCTACAGGTGGCTCCACCGTTGGTCTGAGAGAGGGTCAAGAAAGCTGAGGAAGCCTCTCTCACGAAGTCTACCTCTGCCTGCCAGGCAGCAAAGTCTGATCACTGCTATGCCAAGTGGCTGGGGGTGCTGAGGAGTGGGTGCACAGTGAAGCACCTTGGGTCTGAGACACCATTGAGAGCAATGGAGAACTTAGGGCTGGCTTCCATGTGTACCCAATCATTTGTGTTGAGGGAGGGCTTGGAGAAGTGTTTTACACCTTCCCTTTCTCCTGGGGAGAGGCCTTTGTTCAATCCCTGCCTCTCTTGCAACCTTCCTGTTGCTGATGAATCTTTTAAACCACTGATTCTGTATTGATTTTCAGGGGAAGTTACTGAGAGTGGCTGTCTGTGGAGACGAGCGGCAGGGGACTCCGCCCCCAGAGTGCTCTCATTCTCCTTGGTGTCCAGCCCCAATGCAGTGAGGACTGCTGTTCCCAGACCCAGGTGTCCAGAGTTCCTGAGCACTTATCCCCTTCCTGCCCTGGTCCTCTGTGTCCTGCTTGTGGACTGGAATGGCACAAGGGCTTGGATCCCAATTGATCTTGGCTCTGCCATTTCCTCCCTGTGTGGTTTCCTCTCCTTCACCAGGTTTGGATGGTCTGTTATGAAGTCTTCAGGTCATTTTTGGTGTTGGCTGTATTTTCTGTAGTTGTTCTCCTGTGTATGTGGGAGGAGGTTTCCACCTTGCCTTCATACTCTACAATTTTTTCATTGGAAATCCTGGAAATGAACACTTTTAGCAGATGTTTGTTGACATTTCGTGTGCTCTGTTGCAACCTATTCTTTTCAGAAGCAATTATAGATCCTGGGTGGCAGTTTTAAGTTAACAGCACAATTTGCCCAATATAAGCTGTTATCACCTTTGAACCACCTGAACCTCCAAGCACCACTCTGCCAAGAGGCACCTGAGTTGTGATAAATGTTACTTTGGGGCTTAGAGTAATGTATCCTCCTTTCTTTGTACTTATTATAACTACCATATTAAAATAGGATACAAAAACCTTTTATTTTTTCTTACTCAGATGTAAACCAGTCATATAAGTACTACTATTTCTTGGTTGTCTTGTTCTTTTGTACCTTTACTGTGGACAGTAGGTCATGTCTATATAGTCAGTTTTTGGAAGTTTCCTTTTTGTCTAAAGAAAAAAGGTGCTAATAACTGATTTAAGGAAACTGTTTTTAAGTATCAGTTTCATAATAAAGCTATTTTGTTTTATCCTACACTGTTGTCAAGCTAATATTGCATGGTATTTTGTTCCTATTCTCTACCATCTTATCAAGGAAACTACCAGTTTTCACTCTGATGATGGAAATAAATGATGATGACTCATTAGTTCTTCATTTAATGAATCCAGAAAAATATTTTGAGTAACCTACATAATGTCTAAACAATTTAGAAAGTGTTATCTCAAAGGAAAATAAAATAAAATCCTTTCACAGTGATTTACAGGTTGTATGGAGAAGTTGCTATGAGTAACAGATTGGTACATGAAAATTTTATTTTCCCAAGTATTTCACCTCTTCCCAGATTTCTACATATGTTTCTTTCTTTTACAAGTTCATCTGATCACATACACAGATTTCAAAATTTGTATAGTTACTAAGTCGTGTTTGATCTAAAAGCTGTACATTGGCAGACACAGTTAAGGATTGATGGACATCCCAAAGATCGAAGGTCTAAAGGAGGCATGAGTATGACTTGGAGGAGGCTTAGGAAACTATAAAATCATGCAAAGAATAATGAACTTGAAATGAAGAGTAGATAAGAGTGAAAGGCATCAGACTGAAGGAATATTGTTTCCATGCCCAGAGAGATAGAGAGAGAATTGCAGTGAGGGTGAGATGCAACAGAAATGTCATGCATGAGTGCGTGTAGGTGAAAGATAAGGAGAGAAAAAGAGGTTCTCTCACCTGTCTTGCCCGTCATTGTTCTAAATACATCCATGGTGTTATTAGAGTGAAGGTTGACTTCTTAATGGAGTTTTTTTCTCCTGATGGTTAGACTGAAATATATTTTTCTGTTCTACTTACTTTTCCACCATTTACATGTGTACTTCATCAACATAGGTTATGTTTCCTTCATAAAGCTCTGAACTGTTGGAAGCAATATTTCCTCTCAAAAGTGTAGTTATTAAGAAAAATAAATACGGAAACAACCTGTTACTAAGTCTTAAGAGGATAATTTTTTCAAAATATAAAAATAATTTAATATTGTAAATCTAGAATAAATAGGTGTACCAGATATCAGCAGGGATGTTTGCTATTACTGAAATTATATCATGTGTTACATGGCCCTCTAAATATACACCATTGGTTGTAACTGCTAGAGCTAAGGATATGTACAAAGATTCATTAAAATTTTAGGAAGATAATATATTATAGCAGTCAGAGTATATACTTTGACATCTGAAAGGATTCAACTCCAGTTCTGAGTTGGTTGCTGCCTTTCTGTATAAATTTGAGCACATAATTTATTTGAACTTCTACTTCTTACTCTATAAAATAAATGGAAGGTTTGTAAACATAAACAGTCCCCTATAGATGGTAACTCATCACATATGTTGTGTATTATGATGATTATTATGATCCTATTTCTTCCCTCTTTTGTTATTTTAAAACAATTAGTAATTTTCCTATGTTTCACTTTCATACTCTGCTTCTTTGGACACCTCTTTCTTCATTCGTATAACATTTAGAAGGGTTTTGGATAAAATAGATCGATCAATTCTAGAACCATGAGATTTAGAAAGACCTTAAGTGCTATCACATTCATCTTTGTTACAAAACAGTAAATGTCTGGAATATTCAAGACCAAAGTAGATTTTTCTTTGTGAGAAATTTCAGAATAGAACAGACTAATTATGAATATTTAAAATTGGGGATAAATATGAGTATTTATTAAAAATAGAAAAATTAAGAATGGAAAAATTATATATTTTGGTAATATCAAGCAAGATATTCCTTATGTGTATACTAGGTTTCTCACTGTTCCACCAATCCATTATTTATTTTTATTATTTTAATTTTTTGTTGATTTTTAATTGAAGTATAGTTGATATACAGTACTACATTGGTTTCAAGTATACAACTTAGTGATTCAACAGTTACATTATTAAATCCCCACACCAACTAGTGTAGTTACTATCTGTCAACATAAAATGATGTTACAGAACTCTTGACTATATGCTCTATGCTGTATTTTCATACCCAAGACAAATTTATATTATGACTGAGTATTTGTGTCTCTTTAACCCCTTCACCTATTTCACTCACCAACTCCAACCCCTCAACTCACCAATCAATTCCCAATATCTATGAGTCTGCTGCTATTTGTTCTTTTTTTTTTTTGATTCCACATATAGGTGAAATCATATGGTATTTGTCTTTCTCCAACTGGCTTATTTCACTTAGCTTAATACCCTAAGTCCATACATGTTGTCACAAATCACAGAATTTTTTTCTTTCTGATGGCTGAATAATATTCCATGTGTACATATACCATCTCTTCTTTATCCGTTCATCTATGGTTAGATAATTCAGTTGCTTCCATATCTTGACTATTGTCAATAATGCTGCAATAAACATAGGGGTGCATATATCTTTTTGAATCACAGATTTTGTTTTCTTTAAGTACATTTCTAAAATGGAATTACTGGGTTGTATGTATTTCCATTATTAGTTTTTTGAGGAAACTCCATAATTCTTTTCAGAATAGCTGCACCAATTTACATTCCCACCAACAGTGTAGGAGGGCTTCCATTTCTCTGCATCCTCACCAACATCTTTTATTTCTTATCTTTTGTATAGTGATCATTCTGACTGGTGTGAGGTGATATCTCATTGTGGTTTTGATTTGCATTTCCCTGATGATTAGCATTGCAGAGCATCTTTTCACATGCCTGTTGGCCATCTATATTTATTTTTTGGAAAAAAACCATTTTTTACTCAGGTTTTTCTTTGGTGTTGAGATAAATGAGTTCCTTATATATTTGGGATGTTAACCCCTTAATGGATAAATCATATACAAATATATTCTCCCATACTGTGGGTTATCTTTTTGTTTTGTTGATGGTGTTCTTTGCTATACAGAAACTTTTTAGTTTGATGTAGTCCTACTTGTTCATTTTTTATTTTGTTACCCTTGCCTGGGGAGAAGTGTCCAGAAAAAAATTGCTCACGCCTAATTTTCAAGAGATTTTTGCCTATGTTTTCTTCTGTTTTATGGTTTCATGTCTTACTGTTAGGTCTTTAATCCATTTCAAGTTTACTCTTGTGTATGGTGTTCTACAGTAATCCAGTTTTATCCTCTTACATGTAGCTGTCCAGTTTTCCCAACAACAGTTACTGAAGAATATGTCTTTTCCCCATTGTATATGCATGTCTCCTTTATTGTATATTAATTGACCACACATGTGTGCATTTAGCATTTATATCTGGGCTCTCTATTCTGTTCCACTGATCTATGGGTATGTTTTTGTGCCAGTACCATACTATTTTTATTACTGTTGCTTTGTAGTATAGCTTGAAGTCAGGGAGCATGATACTCCCAGCTTTGTTCTTTCTCAGGATTGCATTTGGCTATTCAGGAGCTTTTGTGGTTCCATATGACTTTTAGGATTATTTGCTCTAGTTCATTGAAAAATGCCGTTGGTATTTTGATAGGGATTGCATTGAATCTGTGAACTGCCTTGGACAGGATGGACATTTTGACAATATCAATTCTTTCTATGCATGAGCACTGGATATATTTCCCTTTATGTGTGTCTTCTCTAATTTCTCTCATGAGTGTCTTGTAGTTTTTAGAGTACACATCTTTCACCTCCTTGGTTAGGTTTATTCTTAGGTATTTTATTCTTTTTGATACAACTGTAAATGGAATTGTTTGCTTGATTTCTCTTTTCCAGCAGTTCGTTGTTAGTATATAGGAATGCAACAGATTTCTGAGTGTTAATTTTGTATCCTGCAACTATGCTGAATCCAATTATTAGTTCTAATAGTTTTTTGGTGGAATATTTAGGGCTTTCTATATATAGTATCATGTCATCTGCAAATAGTGACAGTTTTACTTCTTCCTTACCAATTGGATGCCTTTTATCTCATTGTCTTGTCTTATTGTCATGGCTAGGACCTCTAGTTCTATGTTGAATGACTGGTGAGAGTGGACATCCTTGTTTTGTTCCTTTATTAGAGGAAAAACTTTCATCTTTTCACCATTGAGTATGATGTTAGCTGTGGGTTTGTCATATATGGCCTTTTATTATGTTGAGGCATGTTTTTGCTGAGAGTTTTTATCATGAATGAATGTTGAATTTTGCCAAATGATTTTTCAGTATCTACTGAGATGATGATATGGTTTTTATCCTTCCTTTTGTTAATGGGTATATCACACTGACTTATTTACAAATATGTACTAATCTTGCATCCCTGGAATACATCCCACTTTGTCATGATGGATGATCCTTTTTATTTATTTTTTATTTCAGTTTGCTAATATTTTTTTGAGGACTTTTCCATCTAATTCATCAGGGATATTGGCCTGCTATTTTCTTTTTTTGTATTGTCTTTTTCTGGTTTTTGTATTAGGGTGATGCTGTCCTCATAGAATGAGTTTGGAAGTATTCTCTCCTCTTCTGCTTTTTGGAATACTTTAAGAAGGGTGGGTATTAACTTTTCTATCATGTCTTATATAATTCAGCTGTGAAGCCATCTGATTCAGGAATTTTGTTTTTTGGGAGCTTTTTGACTACCAATTTAATTTCATTACTGGTTATTGGTCTGTTCAGATATTCTGCTTCTTCGTGTGTCAGGTTTGGAAGTTTTTACTTTCCTATGAATTTCTCCATTTCTTCCTGGTTGTGCCATTTATTTGCATATAGTTTTTCATGGAATTATCTAATAATTCTTTGAGTTTCTGTAGTGTCAATTGTAACTATTCTCTTTTTGTTTCTGATTTTGTTTATTTGTGCTCTCTCTTTATTTTTCTGAATAATTCTCTTGGGGTTTGTCTGTTTTGTTTATCTTTCTCAAAGAATCAGCACTTGGTTTCACTGATTTTTTTCTATTCTTTTATTCTTCTCTATTTTATTTATTTCTGCTCTGTACTTTATTATGTCCCTCCTCTACTAACTTTGGCTTTCATTTGTTCCTTTTCTAGTTTTTTAATTGTTAGTTTAGACTGTTTATTTGGGATTGTTCTTGTTTCTTGAGGTAGCCAACTATTGCTACTTTCTTCCCTTTTGAACCATTTTTGTGGCATCCCACATATTTTGACTTCTGTATTTTTGCTCTCATTTGTCTCCATGTATTGTTTGATTTCTGTTTTGGTTTGTTCTCTGATCCATTGATTATTTAGAAGCATGTTGTTTAGCCTCCATGTGTTTGTGGTTTTCCATTCTTCATGTAGTTTATTTGTAGCTTTATACTATTGTGATCTGAAAAGATACCTGATACAATTCCAGACTTTTTGAATTTACTGAAGCACTCTTTGTGTCCTAATATATGATCTATTCTGGAGAATGTTCCATGTGTAGTTGAGAAAAATGTGTATTCTGCTGCTTTTTGGTGAAATGTTCTGTGTATATCTGTGAAGTCCATCTGATCTAATGTGCTGTTCAGTGCCTGTTTCCTTATTTATTTTCTGTCTGGATGATCTGTCCACTGATGTAAAGGTTTGTTAAACCCCTTAATATGATTGAGTTGTAGTCTAATTTTCCCCTTAATTTTGTTAATATTTGTTTTACATATTCACGTGCTCTTCTGATGGGTTCATAGATATTTATAATGGCTATATTCTCTTGCTGCACTGCTGCCTTTATCATTATTTAATGTCCAAAGAAGTGTTTTTACTTTGTTTTGAAGTCTATTTTGTCTGATACAAGTACTGCTCCTCCTGCTTTTTTCTACATATTGTTTGCATGGAATATCTTGTTCCATCTCTTCATTTTCAGTTTATGTATATATATAGGTCTGAAATGAGTCTCTTGTAGGCACTGGGTCTTGTTCCTTTATCCATTCTGCCATCCTATGTCTTTTGATTGACACATTCAGTCCATTTACATTTAATATAGTTATTGATAGGTATGTACATATTGCCATTTTATTAATTGTTTCCTGGTTGTTTTTGGAGTTCCTTTCTGATATTTTCTTCCTCTCTTATACTCTTCTCTTGATATTTGATGATTTTCTTTAGTGTTTTGATTGGGCTTCCTATTTAAAATTTCTGTGTATCTATTATAGCCTGTGGGCTTGTGGTTACCATAAGGTTCGTGGGTAGTTTCTATATTAAGTTTTTGGTTTTTCTATTTCAAACACAATCTAAAAGTCCTTTTTTTATTCTTCTTGCTCCTCTACACTTTATGTATTCAATGTCATAATCTGCATTTTTAAAATGTTTCCCTTGACTGATATTGTGTATAGTTGGACTACTTTTTTTTAACTTCATACTTGCTTGGTAATTGATTGTTCTACTACCTTTACTGTGGCTTTATTTTCACTGGTGAAAAGTATTTAGGCTTCTGAATATTTCCATCTACAGAAGCCCCTTTAATGTATTTTGTAAACTGGCTTAGTGGTGCTGGACTCTTCAGCATTCATTTACCTGGGAATCTTTTAATCTCTCTTTTAATCTTAAATTGAAGATTCTTTGTTGAAAGTCTTTTTCTTTCTATACATTAAATATTTCATGGCACTCCCTTCTGGGCTGTAAAGTTTCTGCTGAGAAGTCTGCTGATAGTGTGGTGTGGTTACCTGTACAAGAAATTGTTTGACTCTCTAGCTGCTTTCAGTTCCCTCTTTTTATCCTTAATCTTTGACATTTTAATTTTTATATGTCTTGGTGTTGTCTTCTTCAGTTCCTTTTGTTAGAGGTTCTCTGCACTTCCAAGACCTGGGTGTTTATTTCCTTCTCCAGACTGAGGAAGTTTTCAGCAATTATTTCTTCAAAGAGACTTCATACGCCTTTGTCTTTCTCTTCTTCTGGTATCCCTATTATGCAAATATTGTTTTGTTTATAGATGTCACACAGTTTTCTTGCATTCTCTCATTTTTAGAGATTTTCTGTCTTTTCCTAAGCTACATTGTTTTCCTGTTCTCTAATTTCCATCTCATTGTCTACTTGCAGCAATCTATTATTCCTTCCCTCCATTGTATTTTTCATTTCAGATACTGTATTTTTCAGTTCTGAGTGGCTCTTTTTCAGCTCTTGTATATCTTTGTTGAAGTCCTCCCTGAGATCGTCAATGCTTTTCCGCAGGTTTGGGAGCATATTTATGACTGTTACTTTAAATGTTTATCAAGAAGATTGGTGACGTCCATTTCATTTAGCCCTACATCTGGTGTCTTTTCCTTTACATACTCCTCTAGCTCCTCATTTTGTCAGGGTTTCTGTATTTTTTCCTTTGTTTTAGATGGATTTGCTATTCCTCCTGGTCTCGAGAGTAATGGCTTTGTGAAGAAGGTGTCCTGTGATGTCCAGAAGCACAGGACTATTTACTCACCTGTGCCTGGTTCTCCTTTTTGGTGGAGCCCCTGTTACTGTTGGTGTGCTACTAGAAGGGCAGGCTTTCTGCCTGTCTGCCAGCAGTGGTGGTTGTCTGTCAGCAGAGGCTCTTCATGAGCTATGTAGCTGGATCTTCTGCTAGGATCATTGTGGGTGGGACCTCCTTTCTGCTTGTTTGATAGCAGTGGCTAATGAGTCTGCTGCAGCAGCAGCTCACTGGAGCCAGCCTTTTGTGCACTGAGCCAAGGTCCTTGTGCTGGGATTGTTGTGGGTGCACCAGCCTGTGTCTGCACTGCTGCTATGGCAGATCTGCTGGGCCGTTGGGGTTTGTTGCACAGTGGAGCACAGAATGTTGCTGGTCCACCAGCAAGGAGGAAGGAGCATTTGGAGCTGACTGCTGCAGATGCCTCCCCATTTGGGCTGAGAGGGCCATTAAGGTGTGGAAAGCTTCCCTCTACCTGCCAAGCATCAAAGTCTGACTGCTGTTGGTCTGAGTGGTCCAGGTAGGCAGGCAGGTGTGTGCACAGGGAAGTACCTACCTCAGGCCTGAGGGCATTTTGGGTTGGCTCCTGTGCACCTGACCAGCTGGGCTGAGGGAGGGCTGGGGAAACCTTGTCCTGTAGAGAGGGCTCTAACCTCCACCTCTCTGCCATCCTTCCACTGTTGGTAAATGTTTCACACTCCTGCCTCTGTGTGGGATTGATAGAGTGCCTGCCCTGCATAAGTCGCAGGAGTCTCTGCTTCCCAGAGTGCTCCAGCTCTCCCTGGTGTCCAGCCCTGTTAATCTCCAAAACCCAGTGCAATGTGGACTCGTTTTCCCAGAGCAGCTCCAGGACCAGGTGTGCAGAGTTCCTGAGCACTTATCACACTCCTTGCTCCATTCCTCTTCCTACTTGCAGGCTGGGATGAGCAAAGGGCCTGGGGCCTGATGGGTCATGGCTCTCCTCTGTACCCCTTTCTGTGTGGTCTTCTATTCTTCACCAGGTGCGGATGGTCTGTTCTGTAGTTTTCAGGTCGCTTTCAAGGTTAGTTGTATTTTCTGTGGTTGTTCCTTTGGTGTGTGTGTCTGTGTGGGTGAAGAGGTTTCCACCTTGCCTTCCTAGTCTGCCATCTGTTTTACCCTCTCAGGAGCGCACTATCCAGCTTGTGTTCTTACCAGTCATTTTTGAGTCTGAGCACGGCTCTTGTCTTTCATTTCTGTCTACAACGTGTAGTCAATACCATAAAATTTAGTCATTATTTATATACTGCTTTATTCTTAAGTAGTTTTATATATAAATGCTTTTACTGTCTTTGAGATCATATTATTTTACGATGAGGATGTTGTATATTCCATTTTGTGCCATGCTCAATAACCTCTGGACTGTTATTCTAATGGAACTTCCATTTTCATAGTATCTGTTTCTAGCTAATATATCACACTTATAAGTTTAGACAAACAAACCCTCAACAACTCAATCATAACAAACTAAATGGACTAGTCTTGACACTCAAATTCTGGAAGTCTGGGAAAATCCAAATGGCTCAGCATTTCTGGAAAGAGACCCAAGCACTCATTCTTTTTTTATGCAACCAACCAGCAGAGGGAGCAAAAGAGATGTTTAACAGATATTTTTGCTTGTTGACCTTCTAGGATGGTTGCTATCTAGATCTAGGTTATATTTTTAATACATATTCCCCCTAATCCCAAGGCAGAAATTCCACTGTACAATTACCACATGCCTGTGAAGTTAATTCTAAGAAATCCTACTTACAGGATTTCTTTCTACAATCTGGAGTCTCATGAAAACCCTAAAAGTTACTAGCTGAAACCCAGGACCAAAATTTTAGGGCTTCAAAACTCTAGGAAGCTCTGGAACTAATGCAAAGAGATTTTGGATGAATAAAAAAACAAGCTTCCTGGCTATTAGGATAAACAATAATAATGAATATCTGATATCTGTTGTGTTCTATGTTATCTAAAATCTTTTAAGAGATTTTCACACATAATATTGGAGGTTTTACTATATTGAAATAAAATTGTAATTTTTATATTATGGGAAAATAACAAGGAGAAGGTCCTTCTGACAGTAATGTTGTATATATACACACAAGTACCTACACATATTGTGTGTGTATATATATATATATATACATATATATATATATATATATATAGTACATATATTATACATAATATGTGTCTACATTCCCATATAAAATGTTTTTTATAACATTTTAGTTCAAAAGAGCTTCTCATTACCCTTGGCACTTTGGTATAGACAGTTCTGTCAAGTATAATCATGAAGATGGCTGGAAACTTGGGTGTGACTTACACCATCCATTGCAAAGCTTTAAGAATATAATTTCTTGCATTCTTTGGATGAGTTTAATATGAGGGCTCTTTAGATGTATAAGATCTTATTTCCAAAATTGTCCCTTGAATTTAAGAAAGTAGTATTAAAATATAGTCACAAGGGAAGTTAAGAAACAAAAAGAAAGAAAAATCTGTGATAATGCAAAGCTCATATGAATTTAATGTGAATCATTTTATTCATCTGCTGAAGAATATCAGGAAAAGGAAGCATGATAGCCATTTCATTTTTTTAAAAAATGATTATTATGAACAATAATGTCTGTGTAGTTTCTTTTGTGGTAGGGATGTATAAATTCTTACACCAACAAAATGTAACAAATTCTGGGAAATTCCAGATATCATGACATTGTGGGCATCTTTATCATTCTCCTAATTCTTGACTAGGTAGAATTGTAGTAGATTCAGTTATTTAAGTTGATCTTCAAAAAGAAGTTATAGGGAGATTCTCCTAAGGTGACTGAGATTGCTTTTACGAGGAAGTAGATTGTATATGTTTGTGTGTGTGCATGTGTGGGTCTGTATCATGGATCAACAACAGAAATAACTTTAATATTTGCTTCTTTAAGGAAGTAATAAACTTTCTAACTATTGTGAAAATACCCCCTGTTGTGTATTTATATCCTGTAGTGAATTATTTTTTATTAGAATGTGGTGATTGTTTGTGCTGAAGGCAAAAAGTTGCAGGGTAAATGGACCTCTATGGGGGCTACCTTGTCCATCTTCTGGCTGGCTAGTTGGGTTGTGCAACTCATGGAAAGAACAGCATTACAGCTTGAGAATAACACTCCACTGAGTGTTTTGAAAGAACATCCAAAAGAGAAACAAATAAACCAATGTTGGCATTCATTTTGTTAAAGACACTAATAAAGCAAAGTTTGAAAACTCAGTCAAAAAGCATCTTAGAAGAATTTAACCTTTAGAGAGGTTTCACTGCATGGTGCTTCTTGGTAATATAGCTTAAAGAAGCCCATTGTTTTAGTTTTTTTTGGTGGAGTTGATATGGATAACATTTGAGCTTGTTGAAGTGACTCAAAGACTTGGAGAAGGTGCTGGAGAGAAGGTGGTCTGGTATGGTTCAGTTAGTAAGCTTGGAATAGCAGTCCAGAGATGTCAGTCCTCGACTCAGCTTTATCACTCAGCGATTGCTTGTCCTTGTCCAGTTCAACAGACTTGTTTCCTTATCTGCCAAATGTCTTCTCTCTTCTTGTAGGATAACATGACCAGGTAGAGGAAGTTTGAAAGTACCCAGCATGCTATAAAAATATAAATATATGCTTTCTTTATAAAAATGATTTGCCGATATTAAAAATACTCAAGTAGATGATCATTATGGCTGTTTTAAATGCATTTTTAAAATTATACTCAAGAATATATATCTTGGAAATAATAAAACTTAACTAGAACTAAGACAAAGTGCTCTTATCTTTCGGCATTAGGTGAAAAAAATGAAATATTCATTAGGACATTTGTGTTGATTTGGGAGATGACCTTAATAGGTTATCAAATTCACAACCTCTCACAATGGACAAAACTTAAGCCAATTCAATTAAAGGAGATTTTCCATTGTTTACAAAGACTACCACAGCCAGCCAGGACTCTATTCCAATACAAGCAGTTTCAATATTGTGCAATCCTTTTTATGTAAATCTTGATTCTCAGGCCACACCAGCATGGGGATAAAAATAGAATATGATGATTGTTTCAAACTGGTATTTCTCTAGCTCTGCTCCTATTCACTGAGTGAGAACTCTAGACCACCCTTACATGTCTACTAAATAGTTAAAGCATTCTTACAATGTTATCTACAAACAGCAACATTTTTCCTTTTAACTACCCAGTGACATCCTATGTTCTATTTCTCTCTGTCTTACTCTGACTCTTTAAAATATGTCCACTTTCTGCTATGTAAAACAGCAGTTTTGCTGCTGACACCACCCTCTGGCGATGATTCTGAAGGTACTGGTGCCTGTGCCCAGGCGGCCGGTACCTATCGCTGAGTGTGTTGATGAAACTGTTACAGTGCCAGCCACCAGGTCTCCTTCTGCGGGCGTGAGACTAGCCCCAACTCTGTGCTGCTTGTGTGCTCTCTGAATGTCGCAGCTGTTCTGGTTTACTTGTTCTTTAGCAGGCGCTTCCACGTTCTGATCTTTGGCCATGAGTCTACAAGCTCCACGGCCAGGAGAATATGAATGAGTGACATTTTGCTGTCATCACTGTTATATCTTCCCTTTGGTTCTGACACATGATCCTTGACCCAAGCATGTGTGCCTTAGTTCCTTTTTCTCCATAAGTTTTACCCAGGATAGGTTCCTGTCTCCTGTGTAATACTCCCCAGCAGGGACACCTCAGAGCCCTGCCAGACACAAGTGAATACTGTTTAGGTTGAAAATGGTACACTGAACTGTCCTCAAATTATCCCAGTGCAATTTCTTTATTATAGTGACTGTGAGCCTTGGGCTTTAGTTTGGTTCTTAGAGAGAGAGGACCCTTTCATTTGTATAGTAGCACTTCATACACTTAGGAATCATGCTCTACTCTTTCAACCATCACTGTTACCCAAGAATCAATCTTAATTTTTTTAAGTAAGGGTACTGTTTTATAGACTCTTACTCATCTTTGTGGTTGTAGGTTTGAATTCTTCTTCAACTTATTCACAAAACAGGGCACCTTATTCTAAAAATGTAACTTCTCTTTTGCACAAGGTGTCTTTGTTCATTTATGGGGTCCTAACATAACCTCTGTTCGCAGTATGTCAAGTATTATTGGAGTCACATGAAGCATGCATGCTTTTTAAATGATGCATAAGGATGAAGTGTTATAGCAGGCTCCTGGTTTACCCTGGCTTGTAGTTTCCTGAGAGATGCCAGAATTGGCCAAGGAACTTCTTTTTTAAAAGGATGGAAAAAATTCCATAGAAGACAAACATAGATCACTTTAAAAATCATTTTTTCCCCATTTCTATTCTTCCCTTCAGTCCATAAATACCAAAGACGATTTTGAAAGGTATACATGACATACTTATATTGGAATTTGTAACAAGAAGTTTGACAATTATTCATACATTTGACAAATATCACTTTGAAACAAATGATTTTATTCCTGGCTGAATAAAATCTCAAGTAGACATCAAATTTGGATGTGTTTCTTAAAGATGATATGTCAATTCATCAGTGAATATCAGAAAGCAGATATTTTTCAGTATATTTTTTCCCTAATTTACTTAGACAGTAGAGTAAATCACATGAGATACTGTGGACAAGAGGGGTTCCATGGTCAATGAGTCTGGGAAAAAGCATAGTTTCAGAGGTCCTGCAGTGAAAAGAAAAAACAAAAAAGCTGCTTAATTCATGTAATGCATCTAGTTCCAAGCTAATCAGACTACAAAAACCACCCCTCCTCTTCTGTTTCTAACAGGGACTCACTGGACATCTTGTGGCACACACTTTGGTAATTATTGCTCTTTTTTAACCTCTCCAACTAGCTCTTTTGACTGCATGGGTCATTTATTCCAGTTTTCTTTTCAATAAATATTTGAGGTATTTCATTTGTTTGACTGAGTCAAATAAGTGTTTTGATACAGACTATGCAGATAGCCTCATTCTATGCACAATTTTGTAAATTTTTTCACACATACTTCCTTGGCAAAATAAGTGTCTAAACTAGGTTCTAATGGTTGGGTAAGGCAAATGCAGAAAGGATCTAAACTTGTATTCCTTAGGCAAGGCCTGGGTGGTTTCTTAGGGCCAGAATGGTGCTAGGCCTGACGTTTCTTGCCTGGGAAAATGCGAAATGTGTAGGGCCTTCAGTGAATGGACAGGCAGCCTAGAGAGACAATGAATTCAACAGCTTCAGGAGACTATAGATTTCTGCCAGTGTTATGTGAGTAATCAGGGGCCCAGATCACCCATGACTGGCCTCAGATTGACAGCAGTTGTAGCTGAACTGGATGTAAGCCTGGACTCCTGACTCTTAATCCTGTAAGTTTCCTGCTAAATTTGGGGCTAAATGTTAGACCTCTGTTGGATAGTTGGATCTTGTCTCAAATTCTTCTCTTCTATTCTCATCAAGTGCAAAATTCCACAACTGTTTCCCTTGGTTTTGAAAAGCATAGCTGTAGAGCTGACCAAGGCATATCTTGTGGTAGAGTTCTTCCAAGTATTAAACCCACCAAAATATTTCCAAGCAAGTTGTGTGTGTGTGTGTGTGTGTGTGTGTGTGTGTGTGTGTTTAAGGTGGTGGTGGTGGAGGTGGTGTTGGGGTAGAGTGGGAAGAGGAATTCATTCTTTAATTGATTTAACAACGTAAGAAATACTCTTGTTCTGGGCTTCCAGGAAAAAAAAGTAAACTGTCTTTCTATGAAAATAATTGCTGAGTATTTTTTCTTATTCAGTACTTTTTGAGAGCTATTAAATAGTCTGTGAAATGGGTTGGTGGTGAAAGATGAGGTGGTAGCAATTATTTCCCCATATCCTAACTGACTTGGATAATGCTAACTTTTCTTTGCTATGTACAACCTAACTGAAAATGCAGATTCGATGACTAATGTCCTGGGTGTGTCAAAATGGCAGGCAGGCGGGCAATGTTTGCAACTCATCTCTTTATCTAGCATTTCCCTCTATTTCTAGGTTAATGTTAATTTTCTCTTAACCCATCAAGCTAAATCCTTTCGCAGAGGAACACAGATTCTATTGAAATTACCTGGAGGAACCTCCATTCAAGTACTCGTTGGAAGTGCTTTGGGTAGAGAAGAGATTTTAAGGGAAATAAGCACTGCAAAATTATGTCCAGCTGTGTGCAAATATTTATGGGGACAGTCACAGTGACTGAAATAATCGATGCAAAGGAAAACAATTAACAAAGAAAGATGATATTGTTTCGATACAGCAGAATAGTTCATGACTTCCCCCTCAATTCCTCTCCATTATGGTTGAATTTATTAAATCTCAAATAGAAAAATGTCTGAAATTAGAAAATGGTTACCAAGAACTGGGTATGCATAATTATCATTATTTTCAAGAACAAGGATTCTCCTTAAAGAAAATTAAAGGAAAGAATTATATTCTGGCCCATTTACCAAAGCATGACATGATATTTGACAATTAAAAAGGTGACATAACAAAAAGTTACTTTGTAGAAATGTTTGCAGAAGAAATTGTAGTTCATTAATCACTACAGCATTGACATAAATTAGATAAACAGTGGTAAAATATATGAGGGGAATAGTGTTTATTTTATTTACTAAGATATCTTGGAGTTCATATAGATTTACATATCTCTTATGATAAATCTAGTTCCCAGGGATTCAGAGCCCAGTCCGGGAACACTGGATTTTAGCATAAAGGCAATACTTCATGTACGTTTTGCTGGTACTATCCCCTGTCCCTCCACCAGAACCCCATAGACTATCCTCTTTGTGAGTTCCCTATATCCCACTCTCCTCTGCTTCCTGGCACCACAAGCCAGACAACTATTGGTTCCGTCTGCTCAATGTCTCTCAAATATGTTTTTTTAAATATATTTTTTATTGAAATATAGTTGATATACAATATGATATTGGTTTCAAGAATACAACATAGTGATCTGACCAACAGACATTATTAAGTGTTCACTCCAACTAGTGTAGTTACTATCTGTCAACATGGAAAGATGTTACAGAGCCATTGGCTGTATTCTCTATGCTGTGCTTTCATCCCTGTGACTAATTTATGTTAGGATTGAGACTTTGTGCCTCTTTATCGCCTTCACCTGTTTTAACCACCACTCACTTCTCAGTGTCTATGAGTCTATTGCTGTTTTGTTTTTAGGTTTCACATATAAGTGAAATCAAATGGCTTCAAATATGTTTTGAGACAAGATTATCACAACAACCCTCTTGCTAGTTCTCCTTCCTCCATTTTTAATTTATTTAATTTGTCCTTGAAACAGCTACCAAGTAATGTGTCTATAATAGTGAAATATATTGATGGGTTACTGTATGACTGGCATTTACCACCCACCAGGCCATTTAATTCTTACAGTGATATCATTCCTCACTTTTGTTAGATAAGAAGAGTAAGGCTGGGAGAAGTCAAGGTGTGTGTGAGTCACACATCTGGACAAGGCAGAGCTGAGAGGTGAATGCTTTTGGATTTGAAAACCCAGTTTGCTCCTCCTACTACTTCACTATGCTGCTTCTTCAAGCCAACACACTGTGTTACAATATGCATTAATTTTGGTGTTCTTTTCATTTATGAAATGGTCAATTTGCAGAGACAATAATTTTCTTAGCATATTCTTGTTCTGCAGAGTAAAACAGTAGGGAAAAACTAATTTACATAATTCTTATGGCTGTTTTCATAGTACTGACTGTTTGTTAAGCTCCTCCCTAAGTCAACAATGTTTCCATGATTCAGGGAGACAATGAATAGATTGATTTGTAGGTTAGAGGTATGTGAATGGTAGAGAGGTTTAGGTAATTGGCTCTGGTTGCTCAATGCAGCTGATTAAAGCACCATATGAATGGAGTCAGTCCCCTTTGTGGATTCGGTTCCTGTGTGGGCCAGTGTAGTTAGTCACACTTGTATTGCTAGCCTCAGCCCACCTACTTGCTCATGCATACTATTAGCTCAAAGTTTCAGTTCTGAAAAATTCATTATGTGATAAAATGTCATGAATCATATACAAATTTGAATCCTCATTATAATATTGCTTTAACTGAATTTTAACAAATTGCACATTAAGAGATGTAACAAATTAAGGTGAAAATAGAAAAGGAACTATACTGAAATCTTCAGTTTTACAAGGAAAAGCACATCTGCTAACCCAGAGAGGATGGTTGGTCGTGGGCTATTTGAGCGTATTTTTTTGTGGTGTTCCCGTGTTTTTTTTCTTTAATTCACTTTATCAGAGTAAGTGAAGCTGCTCTGTGATCCCAGGTTCATTTTCATATATTTAAAATAGAGCTGTCATAATTGGAGAAAAATAAAGAAAACCCAGATTAATACTTTTCTTTTCTTCCTTTCCAACCGAAGTAACAAATGGGCCGCATAAATGAACCACCGGCACTTTTGAGGTGCAATTACTTACAGACTATTTAGTTTCTCTTATATTGTCCTTCTAGCTAACTATCATGAAAGAGTTATTCTTTTTTTAAAATTATCTAATAATGAGGAATAAGTGCATTTATTTGTTTAATATGTATTTATTGAATTTCTACAAATACCTATTTATTGGGCACCACTAGTCCCTGGAGATACAGTTGTGAACAAACAGAGGACATGGTCCTTTCCTCACGGAGGCTTAGAAGACAGTGGGAATGCCAGACATCGATCAATTCATGACTGAGTGCCAGGTAACCTTACAGGCACTGGCGATATAGATAAAAAAATTACCTACAAACATCTCTTGCCTTATTGAGCTTATATTCTTATGAGAAAAGAGTCTACAAGTAAGCAAAGAAGTAAGGATATGTAAGATGTCAGATGATGATTAGTACAAAGCAGGAGGGTGACATGGAGAGTGGTGGGATAGAAGGGTGCAGTTTGAAGTATGGTGACTGGTAAGGTTCCCCTGAAAATGTGACATTTAAACAAACAGCAGAAGAAGGTGAGGGCGGGAGTCCCGTTTCTAGGGGAAGAGAGAAGAAAAAGGGCCAAGTCCTGAGGCGGGAGGATGCCTGTGTGTTCCGAGGGCGTCAGAGGCCGAGGAAGAGTGAGCAGTGCAGCAGCTAGAAAGTGATAAATCACAGATGTAGCAGGAAGCCAGTGTGGGTAGGGACCCAGTAGGACATGTGGAGAGGGAGATGGGGAGCCGTTGAGGGTTTTATGATCTGATTTGGATTGTGATAAAATCATTCTGGTGCTGAGGTAACAACAGATGGCAGAGGGACAAGAGAGGATAGAGGAGAATGTCTCTGACCCACGTGAAAAGTGATGATGGATTAGACCAGGATGGCAGTGGTGGGTGGTGAGAAGTGGTTGGTTTCTATATAAATTCTATGATTCCCAAGAAGAGGTATAGTATCACTTATTATATTTGGGGGCAGAAATGTTAGGTTCATTCATAAAACCAAGATATTTTCCAGCATATTTTTTATTATGTTTGAATGTTATAATCCACATTATATCATCCTCTTGTTGAAAACCATTCAGTGGGTTTGCACTCTTTTTAGACTGAATTGCAAACCTTGCAATGACTTAGAGTGCCAACTTGTTCTACCACTGTGCTGCCCATACGGTAGCTACTAGCCACCCGTGGCTACTGAGTACTTGGAATAAGGCCAGTCCAAAATGAGGTGTGTTGTATGTATAAAATCTACAACAGATTTAAAATCTTAGTAAGGAAATAAGAATGTCAAGTATGTTATTAATAATTTTTCAAATAATGGTCACAGACTGAAAAGATGATGTCTTGGAATTATATTAGTGGAAATCCAGCATTGACATTAATTTCACCTCCTTTTTACTCTTAAAAAATGTGACTCCTAGCACATTTAAGATTATCAATGTGGCTGAAATTTTTGGCTCACATTGTATTTCTGTTGGAAAGTAAATGGTAGTCTACATTCTCTTTATCTGATTTTATCTCAAACTATTCTCCTGTTCACTAAGCTCCAGTTATGCTGGTTTCTTTGATATCAGTGAACTCGCCAGGCTTATTCCTGCCTCAGGGTCTTTGTGTTTTTTTCTCCCCTTTTCTGAAATGCTATTCCCTTCAGACTTCCCTTATCTTCCCCTTTTATTCATGTCTCGGCTCAAATGTCGCTTCTAAGATAAGCATTTGGACTATTTCAGCTGAAGATCTGTTCACTCTTAATCTCATTTCCTATAAAAAATTTAAATATCATTTGTTCCCGGATCATTATTTATTTATGACTTTTCATCCTCTAGAATGTATGATATGTAGAAGCTGAGATCTTAATTTGTTGACTGCTATACTCCAGAACAGTGTTCGGTATACAAGAGTTGCTTATTAAATAGAGAATAATTAAGCTGCTTGCGTAAGAGGAACTTAGTGCTGTAAGTTAATAGATAAATAGATTTAGCCTGGTCTGCGGAAATGAGGGAAGTCTTACAAATGGACATTGAGCTTGGATCTAGCAAAGAGTGAGTCAGGGGATGAAGAGAGGGAAGAATACCTCAGGTGGAAGGAATAGAATGAGGAAATGTTAATGGGTAAGTGATCTGACAAAAAATAAAGAGTAAGCATCTGAAGAAAGTTAAAAAAAAAGGTTAGTGGGTTGATGTGATCATGGGAGAGGGCTTGAGCAGCGCTTGCTGCGTTCAGTCTCACAGTGTCTATGTGTCCTGTGGCTTGTTATCTGAGACAAAGTAGGCATATCACTGTCACTTTACAGATCAGAGAAGTGAGGGACAGCAAAGTTAAGAAACTCATGTGAGGTCATACATCTAGCAAGGGTGGGAGAAGAGACTGCAAAACTATAACTCCACAATATTTTATATTGCCTCTAATACTCACAAACTTAACATGTATGGAAAATATACGTGGTAAGCTTTGGAATTTGGGGTTTTGTCTGATCAACAATCAGGGTATTTGGTTGCAAGCAACAGAAAGAGCTGGCTAAATAAAATAGAAAAAGAATTTTGTTGGGAGTAAATTGGGAGCTTCATGAAAGTGGGGCACGGGCTGACCAGGCTTAGAAAATGGGCAGTCACCGAGGGGAGCCAGCGGCACCCAAGACCATTCCATAGCAATGCTCAGGACACCACCACTTGTGTGAGTGCCACCTCGAAGCAACTGCCGCGACTCAGCTCTGCTGTTCCTGGGTCGCTGTTGTCTGGGAAGGTACTTTCAACTCTGCCAAACTCACAATGAGCAACCTATGACTTTTTCTGAGGCTTTAGGTCATGACCTCCATATTCCAAGTCCTAGTTAGAATTGGCTGACCTCTGTGCTGGCTGTCTGGAGTCTAAAAGAAGCCTCCTTGGCTTCTATATCAGGAGCTGAGGCCTTGATCCCCATTTGTTTTGGGATTGATACCAGATAGAAAGAGTTTTGTTTGCTGGGTTTCCAAAGTGGCAAATATTCACCACAGCTCACTGCCTTGGCTCCCCAGTCAACATACACATTTTTCACTTACACCTTGGTATATGCCTCATCCAGAGGCTTTTGCCTACCGTCATGTAATTTGGGTTATATGGTCATATATATCTCATGTTTAACTGGTCAGTCATGACCAGGCTAGTTAAAATACATGAGTATTTGAATATTTGTTATTAATAAAATTAAGAAATTTTATAATAAAAATAGAAATTAATGATAAATAAATGTTAATGTTAATAATAACAGTATTGTTGAGTCGTTCACAAAATTGATGGGAACCCTGAAGAACTAGACTTGGGAAATGAGCAGGAAACACTGGACACAAAACCAGCCAAGGATGTGGCCAAGGATGTGACCCATTCAATGCTGGTGCCACTTAACTGCAGCTACCTCTGGACCCTTCTTCTCCAGGAAACTCACCATCATGCAGAGGATTTTCAGCTTAGCACCAGGGACTACAAATAGTGCAGTTTGTGGCAAAACTGAGAGTCACTTGCTGCAAAGTCCCAAGTTTGAGTGTCTGACTTGTCAAGCCTTGGAGTTGAGAAAGGGATTATCCTTTTTGGATACTTTATTCATTCATTGTAAGAATTAAATTGGTATTTATTTTGAAAATATATTTAACAGTTCCAAGCTCTGTTTGCCCACTTGTGTTGTAACTATAGGCTCATATAGTCATCGAATATATTTTTAAATGTTTAATTTACTTTTCTATTATAAATGTAGTATATATTAAGTGCAGAAATTTAGAAAATATAGAAAAGCAGTGAGACAAAATAAAAAAAATCTGTCATGATCCTACCTTCCAGAAATAACACTATTGACATTTTGGTGTATTATTTTTTAGTTTTTCCCTGTGTCTATCTCTGTGTATCTGTGTGTGCACATGCATACATATGTGTGTACATTATTGTGTATATTACTTCACAGCGTGCTTTTTTTCTGCAGGATATGTATAGTGATATGGTTGTGAAACAAGAAAGGGACCTTGGGCTATGGACATATTCAAAAGATACATCATAAATGCTATCTTTCTTAAATTTTGGAAGCTAGTTTTTGTTTCGCCTTGCCCGGTGTAAGAATATACATGTGAAATTTATCACAGAGCCTTCCCGGCAAAACCACCCCCTGGGCCACATGGAGGCTGTGCTCCTCAGTCACTGCTTTTCTGTTTCCTGGAAATCCTCACATTCTCCTCTGTGACACCAAAATATCTGCTTCTTGCAACACCACAACTCACCACTGCCAACACAATCTGTTGTAATGAACTTGTATTTTTTTTTTCTTGTGTTCTTCCAGGGTTCTTAATCTTATTTTTTTCTCCTTGAATCAAAGGCATTTGATTTTGGCTTCAAGCTAGTTTTCCATCTGCTTTAACTCAGTGATTTCTGAGTATATGCAGTTGTGAGAACGCTGGATTGTTCTATTTCACTCTTGATCATATTTGAGGAGGACACATCATTTAACTGTTCTGGGCCTCAGTTTCCTCATGGTTAAAATGAGGAATTTGGTTGTATGTTTCCTAAGTCTTTTCCAGAGCTAAAATGGAATGTCTGTATGTCTTTAAAAGCAGTATGGAAGGGTAGAAAGAGCATGGGCTCTGCATCAAAGAAAACTCTTGTCAAACCTTGTTGTTCTGTGCCTTTGGCTTTGCTACTTACTGTTTCCAAACTTTTATTTTCTTTTGCACTCATTTATTTTTGTTCCTCTGAATGAGTTCCACTGCCTGAGTTTGCTTATCCTTTTTTTTCTGCTTCATCTATTCTGCTGTCAAATCCCTTTAAGAAATTTTTCAGTTCAGTTGTTATATTCTTCAGCTCTGTGATTTTTTTGTTTAGTACTTTCTTATATTTTCTATGTTTGTTGAAATTTTCACTTTGTGCATTATTCTCCTGACCTTGATGAGCATCTTTATGATTATTAAGTTAGGGCACTAGATGTTGGGTTCAAATCCCTCACTCCTCAGGGAGAAGCTGGAGTTGTGGAGTTCCCTCCCAATTATATGTTGCTGTGGCGGGGGTGGGGTTTATGACGAGAGTGTGTCTCAGCCTCTTTTATCCATTTTGATGTGGACTTCTTGTTTCACAATGTGTAGGAGTCATTTAGCTCGCTTCTGGATCTCTTTCAGAGGGAACTGTTCTATGTGCAGCTGTGAGTTCAGTGCATCTGTGGGGGAAGGGGAGCTCGGGAGCCTCCTGGTCACCATCATGGAACCAGAGCTCCACAAGCTTGTATTTTCTTATATGTAAAAAATGGGGTGTAGAAGTTATTGTGTTTGGCTACATATAGCAGAACTCTGACTACAGTGGCTTGGCCAAACAAGGGGTTTACTTTTCTCATTTATCAAGAAGTCTGGAAATACACAGTTCTGAGCTGGTACATGTGCTCTTTCATGTCATCATCATCCCAGGCTCCTCCTTTGCTCCACCAGCCTTAGCGTGTGGTTCTCATTCTCATGAGGGGACCACTGAGCAGGCAAGAAGAAGGAAAGGCGGAGCTCACAAGGGGCATGCCAGGTAGATTTCCACGAGGAAAGCAGCCCAACGGACTTCCACTTCCACCTTGCTGCTCAAAGCTGTGACAGAAAGTTATCCCCAGCCAGCAGGGAATGTGGGACATTATATTTTTAGGGAATGTGCTAACATCCTGAATACAATTCAAGTTTTGCTAGTAAAGAAAAAGGTGGGAATAAATAATAGGCAGGCAGCATCAGTGTTTGCAACTGGGAAGGTTTAACTTCCTTTGCTTGTCGGGAGGTCATGTGAGACGGCCTGTGAGATTCAGGACGCATGCCGGGCGCTCAGGTCGCAGCTCCTCCCTATTCTGTGGCCATTACTATTTTATGTGGAAGTGACCGTTTGCGTTGGTCATGGGAATGGTGCTTGTATGATTTAATTATTATATTTATAAATACATATGTCTAAAGAATGTGTCTATTTTCTAGCTATTTTGCATAAGCTCTGTTTTGTTATGCAATGCGGTTTAACAGTCGAATATCTCATTTTCACTTGACCTATTAGATATTAATAAATAAAAAGCAAATAAGTTACAAAAATATGTATTTAACTCTTGTAAATGTGAAAAATATGAAAGAGTAGTAAACCCAGATTAACTTGGAGAAATGCTTAATACTTTTGGGTGTCTTGATATGGGAGAAAATCCTGTCAGATAGAGAAAGTGACTGCTTATATAGTGTGGTTTAAAAGAAACTGGAAAAGAAATTTTCTTTGGAAATGCTTCCTTGCCCAAAATGGTTCCCACCAGTCCTTTTGTTAGTCTACCACATGCCTGAAATGCTGATGGTTAGAATCGTTATGAGAATATATATCCACAAATGTCCTTTTAGAATGTTTTATCTGGGAGGAAATTCCGATTGAGACACTAGCAATATACATATTTTAAATCTAATCAGCAATCGTAGTGAACAGGCTGCTGTGGAACTTGGGGAGACAAGGCCCATTTTTTAGGTTGGAGAAAGGTAGATTTGAAATTTAGGGGGAGGTCAGCGGTATGAGGAGATTAGGAGGAACCCAAAGAGGGCAGGTGAGGATTAGAGAGGTCAAACACCCTAGGCCTGTGTCTTCTTTTAATGCATCCAGGGGCAGCGCTGACACTGAAGTTCTTCATTATCATCCTTGAGGGCCTGTGAATCACAGCCCTATGAAATAGTCGCAGCGACATTTCAGACATGACTAGGACTGCCTCGGACCTCATTAGAGCCTCGATCCATGCCCTCTGTTCACCCACTGCCATTAAACACTGTGCAGATGAGAATGTTTCATGGTTCCATGAATGTTTTTGTGATAATCAGAATGGTAACCTTTAGACTACCTGAAAGTTCACATTCGAGAAATTTCTCCAAGTTGATTGAAATAGAAAGAGGTAGCTTCTTTCACTCAGATTGTTAAATGTTTTATTTGCGATCCAGTATGCTGTATTAACATTAATTCACATGGTTGGAGGATCAAAAAAAATATTGAGTGGCCATGTAACTTATTAGACTGAACTGCACTTTCTTCTATGAATCAGCTCCCTTGAAAGGTTTAGATTAGAATCCATTGGTTTTTCTTGCTCTTTGAAAATTATTCTCCCTTATGCTTGTTTAGTAAACACTTATTTAGCACATACTTATGTGGTATTTATAAAATGCCTTTGTACACATTTTGAATATTGACAGATTTAAGCCTTACTGTGACCCAGTGCATTAGGTACTGTCATTACCATCATGCTTAACAATGGAAGAAACTGTGGCCTAGAGAGCAGGGGCTTCGGCATGCAGACCAAACAGCCCAGCCCCAGGGCCCAGATTCTATGCTATTATTGTAGGCCTTAAGGAACATGCAGTCTTACTGATTCACAGTTTTCTTCTTAATTGTCTTCTGTCCTAAAATCCTGAAGTTTAAACATAGAACATTTTAGTAATAATTTACCTACAGACCATCTTCTTTTCTATACAATAGATCCACAACCACGACACACAGTAATTGATCAAGTGTTTGATTTTATTCTTTTATGTAGCAATATTTTCACTTCACTTTCCAAAGGAAAGTAAAGATACGGAGTCTCTATATATCCTAGAATTACATCATCTTCTCCTGTAACTTCCATAAAACTCAACACCACCAAAAGCATTAAATATTTGGATATAAAAACAAAAATCTAAAAGAGCTTGGCAGTGGCAGGCAATAAAGTACTCCATGTGGTTGGTGTATCATTAGTCTTGTGCCATGGTGCAAAGGTCTAAACATGAAAAAGTATTTTTAAATCTTCCTAATATCAGAGGATACCCCAGTTTTTATCTTCAGTGAACTGACCATTTATTTTATGATCCTTCAGACATCACTCTCAGGGCAACTGGATGGACCCAAGAATGCTGACTGAGTCTGGGATGAGAATAAAAAAATAGAAACTTGAATAAAGTGTATAAATACATAAATATTTAGCCAAATAGAATCATACTTTGATTTTGGGGGGGACTCCTGTGGAAAAAAGGATGATGATTTTTCATTCTACATGAAGATGATTCCCATTTGCCTTTAGAAGGCTGGAGCTGGAGCTGGTGTTGACCAGGTCACCGGAGCACTGAATGTTCCTAGTTTTTCCCTATTCTGCGTTCAGTGACTCATGCTGTAGCTTGAAATTGGCCACGGTGAGAATATTTGCAACATCGAAGTCAGGAAACAGAGGAAATCAGGGCCTTTTCTTTTTCCCCAGAGACAATTGTCAAATATTTATGGACACACGGCTGGGTGCTTGGATACATAATGAACACGTGGTATTTAAAAATCTCCCTTCTAATAACTTAAAAAGAAACAAACAGACAATACAGAGAAATACAACCTCTTTGACTTAGCTTTACTTATTTTTTATACTGCTTTTTTTTTTTGTGATTGAAAGCCTATCTCAGGAGATTGATAATCTGTCCTAAGAACGTGAAATTCACCACTGGATCTTGTAACCAGACCTCCTGCAAACACAATCTTTGTCAGCCTTGGAAATCTTTGTAAGGAACAGAGCCCTCAATGGGTTTTTATTTCCATTTTTCACCAGACATTTGCAAAGAAAAATCACTTCCGACTGAGTATCCATTAGCCCCCAGCACTGATGCTAATGAGCAAACTGCAAGTGAGCTGGAGAGCAAATGGATGTGAGTCACCAAATACACTTAGTCTGTGCTTCCTGCTCAGCCTCCTGCGTCACTGCAGGGACACTTGTTGCTCACCAGCCTGGGGAAAAAGTCACCGTCCCACACTTGTACATTGCTGGGAGAACTGCTGATCTGAAGTGGCTCCTTTAAAACGATGCACTGATTTGTTCTTGTGAAATCATCTGCGCACATACTTCCTCATGTTTGGTATTTACATCCAGGTTGAAATGTCCTTAAATGAATGATGTTAAGCTAAGAGCACCTACCTTTTAAAATGTACTGCTTTATCAAGAATGGAAAGCTAAACAAACAGGATTGAGAGCAAGCTTGTTTTTTTGTTTTTTTTTCTGTGCAAATATAGAGAAACATGTCACCGCGAGGCAGGTAATGCCAAGAACCACAGAGCAGCCAAGAGTGGGAACCAGTGGGTGCCGCCCCACAGGACCCTTGCTCAGGGGGATTTTGTTAGTGTATATTTGTTTTGTGCCTTTTAGTTATAATGCTGCGAATGGTAGAAAGGAAGAAGAATTTCTGGTTCTGGGGCTTTCCTAGGAATGATTTGCAGTATTGAATAGTCAACAAGCAGCAGATGGAAGAAAGATTTCTGATTAGCCTCTGGGAAGACAGTGGCACAATTTGTGTACATGGGATACTAATGGGAACAAATGGTAATTTCAGGTTTATCAAGTTTATGTTACTGAACCAGTGTCGCTGAAGCCTTGGTGAGTGGCTAAGCATTCACTAAGGGATGTTTTATATTTAGGAGTAATTTTTTCAAACAGGAGGAGGTAAGCATAATGAGGCAAAACTTTGTTTCAGTGGGAACTCTTTCAGTGCTTGAGTCTAATTTATTTGTTTATATTCTGCCTGGTTCCAAAAATTATTTAAGACACTCTATGAAAGAATACCTGATACAACCAAGTGAGCAAATTGAGCAAAAAAAGTCAACAGAGGTGAAAAAATAACAGTTATAAGGTGAGGCCGGTTCACACTTTGTATGATTGAAGCTTCCTTTATGTGCACAAGAGGTAGGCCATAGATTTGGCTTTGGACTTTTAGGAAATCAAGGTAAAGAGGACAATATAATGAGTCATTGACTCAGTGTTGGTAGGATGGACATGAACTAGTGGCTCAGGGAACAGTACTGCTGTTTTCCATTAAGGAGTAAGAAAAGTTAGACTGAAAGGTCAGTAAACATTTACAAGTTGGGAGGGACACTGAGTAAGTATTTGGGGCTGATGGACATCACGTTAAATTAACTTCTTGAAGGAGGTTACATTTAAAATGTAATGACTGACATTATAGTACTAAAAATGCCAAAAGTTGTACTTAAAAATGACTTCCAACCACCCCCCCCCCCCAACCAAGATGTGTGTAAATCTAAATGGAAAGCATTATAAATGGCTTGCAAAATTAGTGGAATGGAACCTTCTACTTTTATGGTTTAAAATAACATATCAATCTAAGTTGAGTAGTAGTAAAAATTACTCGGAGATAGGTCGGACTTGGAAGCAGCTCTTTGACCATCATGAAATCTCCCTGGCAGTCGTGACCACAGGCATGCAGGAGAATCAAAGCAAGGAAAGTCTGCCACAGCTCCCTTCACGGACCACCCGTCTTTCTTGCCCGACTTCGCATTTTAAACTGAAAGGGGCTGCCTGTTTGTGAGGTTGTCTTTATCTTTATCTCTGCCAGCCTGTTCTCCTTTTCCCTTTTGTATAAGGACCATTATAGACTGAAACTCATCAGGACCCAGCTGTGCATCTAAATGTTGATGTTTAAACATTAGTTGTTTTTTCTTACTTTATCTTGCATTCCACTTGTATCTTGCCACTTCAGCCCATAACCGAAAACAACTTGAAAGATGATTCTACCATAACTTCAAGCACACAAATATGTGATTTGGTGTTTCTTTATATTGAAGGTATGGACTAGGGAAGGAGAGAGGTATTACTCATGAACAGGTGGGGGTTAAGAACACCTTGGCAAAGAGTGGGGATACCTTTTCCTTTACACAGGGAGAGGTGGAAGAGGCTGAGTGGACTTGGAACAAGAATAGATAGTGCAGCCAGGAGGAAAAATTGTCAAGAGTTTCTGGCTAGATGGTTTCAACATACTCATAAAACTGAGTGCTACTCTATTGATTCTCAGACATTGTGAGGCCAGAGCACCTGGGAAGCTTGTTGGAAGTGCTGCCTTCTGAGCCGTGGGGGCCCAGAGGTTTTAATCTGGGAGATTCAGGCTGCAGGGGCTATGGGCAGGTGGCAGGCAAAGGGCCACAGAAACCTAATTTGGGATTTACCTCAGGTTGATCTGATGCAAGTGATTCACAGATATTTTTTTGTCTTATATACTTTGCCATTACTGGTACTGTCACACATGGACATACCAGAGAAAATTTTGCTTTTGGTGGTAGCTCCGTGTCTGGGGCCAGCCCGTACCATCTGTTCTTTCACCATCCAAATACCAGTCTTACCTGTCTTCTTCCATCCATCTGCCCACATCTATCCATATCTCTTTTATTTCCAAAAAAGGAACCTATAAAATATACCATACTACGTCCGGCTTTTTTTCCAACTGACTAAAAAATATTGGAGTTTTTCTATAATAGACATATACACCTGGATCATTCTGAAATGTGATTACATAATTAGATATGACATATATTATTTAACAATTGTGTTAATGATATAAACCTAGATTGATTTTATTTTTTTTCTGTAACAAGAACCCATACCAGGAACACCCTTGTTTTTGGTCTTGATGAATACTGAGAGTGTGTCTGTAGAGTAAAATCTTAGAAATATGACTATTGAGTTAAAGACTATGTGCATTTAAAAAGTTTTGGTGAATTATTCACATTTTTTATCCAAAACACATTGACTGTAAACCACATTCTCACTGGAAGTGGATGAATGCCTTTTCTCCAAGCGTCATCAATATTTAGGATGATCCAACGTGAAAATTTTGACTAATCAGAGAAATTAAAAACCTCATTTAAAATCAGTCAGATATTTTAATTGTTTATAAGCCTACTATATCTTTTTAAAACTATAAATCACAGTTTTAGTGTCCAGTCCTAAGCTACTGAGCACAGACCCATGCCGTTTGTTTCTTTTACTTTCCCTACATTTTTATTTTCAAACAATTTAGAACCACAGAAAACCTCCAAGAATAGTACAGTGAGCATTCCCATGCAGTGAACATCCCTTTTACCTACACTTACCACACTCTAAGATTTTGCCATGTTCTTACTTTCCTCTCTAGATACACACACACATTTTTTCTGAACCATTTGAAAGTTTAGTGAAGTCATGATGACACTTCAGCTATAAAAACTATTTACAACATAAAGGGATTTTTCTAAGTAAATATAATACTATTTTACAAAAAAGGATAAAACTGTAAATCATATGATCATATCTCTGACCATTTTCCTGTTGAACTGCTTATTTTTTTAATATAGTTTTATGAAAGTATTAGAAAATTAATCAACTTAATTTTTAAATGCCAGCTAGTTTGAGAAAACTTTTCAAAAGCAATTTGCTTTTGCATTTATTTTCCATTATCTAAAATATGGAACAGGCCTGTCAAGAAATGTGAAGGGTTTTCAATTTTACCCTGCGTTTTATCTAACTGCCATAATTCCATAAATGTGGAGGATTTCTGGCTGTCAGCTGAGGCTACTGGGGCGCCTGACTCTGTTCTATGGATGACTTGCCTGCACCTGTTTCTACGTCAGCGGCAGAGGCATCAGACCAAGAACAGAGATGCACAGGCTCGGGATCTAGCACGCTGTGACTTTCTCATTCCGTAGACTATCGACTAGTGACCATAGTCAAGCTCAAATTCGAAGGATGGGTGAGTAGACCTTGGCCTCTTTAATGAAAATTGAAAAATAATAAGGTAAAAGGCATAGCGATAAGGATGGGTAAGGCACAGCGCTACTGACGGACTCCACCAAAGTGCTCTTCGTTCTGGCCAGTTGCACCCTCTTCCACCGGAGGCTGGCTTCCGCCACAGGATAGGGTACATGGATGTCTCTATTCTACCTCTTGGGTTTTGTACTCTTTATCTTCGGCCTCAGAGTTGGGCTGGCTATCCTCCTTTGCTCCCAGTGGAAAAATCTCTGGAGGTGATTATGATTGGGCTGATTTGGCTAGATGCCTGTACCTTATCCTTTCAATATTTTGGCTAGAGAGGTGAAGTTATGGAATAAGTCATGACTTCTGGCCACCTATCAATGTGCTTCTATAAAGTTCTTAGTAAAATGAGGATCATAACCAAATACATCCAGCTAATTTTTATTTGAAATATTCTGTCTAAAACATCCAAAATAATTAAGCATCTGTATTTGGGACAGTTTCTGACATCTAGGCATTCAATAAATTTCACTGGATGACTTTTCAATCAACAACTATTTATTGAATGAGTCTTGTTTGCCAAGCACTGTATAAGATTCTGGGGATAGGGTAGGAAGTTAAGGCAATGAAATTCTTCTTGTAGCTCATAAATGTTGTGAGGGATAAATGGACGAGTATGATAGGTCTATATAGAGAAATCTAGAAAATTTAAGAAAATTTGCTCTGTGGGTAACTTAGGTTTCACGGTTGTGATAGCTCATTCAAAAGCATAATTCACCCTTCTCGTACATCACATAATCACTCTGGTATTACTGATAATTTGATCTTCTGTTAGAGACTTCTGTTTGTTCATTAATTCCCACAGAGTGGTTATTAAGGTGAAATAAACCTTATTATGCTAAAAGCATACACACCAAATCAGTTGAACTGAAATTGCTCTTCTTCCTAATATAAATATAACTTTTTAATTGGGGAATGACAACTTAGAGGAGGTATAAAATAATTTTTTTCTCTAATCACAGCTTCCAACTATGCTCAAGCAAATTATTTGCTTCCAATCCATTAACAAAATAATGGGCAGATTTCATGAATTTTTAAAATTACTTTTAAATCTTAGGAATCCATTCATTACTGTTGAAACTCCAATTTAAAATCCCATCAAAGATTTTCCCTTTTTGCTATTGTCTACATATATGACTAAAGGCAGTCTGTTGGAACATTCTGCAGAGACAAAATGGATACCCACCGCAAATTTGGTTCAGATGTCAAGGCTGATGATGCCACACGTTCAGCCCAGGAGAGAATGAAAGGTTAATTACTCATGTGATGAGGCTTGATAAAGAGGACAGGGGAGCTCCCAAGCATGTTCAAATGTAGTTTAAGAGAATAGGGAACAGAAACTGGGGTGGGGTTTTTACTGTTGTTTGGGAGTGTTGTTGGAATGAGGTTTCCTCAAGTGTGGGGGTCTACTTGGTCTGAACGTCCTCCTGGCACTGAAGAAGCACACACCTGGACTTTCCTATCAGCTCACCCTTGGGGGTAGAGGGAAGGAGGGTGGCAGGGATGGACAGCTGTCAGCAGTCAAACATCAGAAATGGATTCAGACTCTTCATTACACAGTTTAAGTAAAGCCCCTTTCTCCCTTTTTGTTTCTGCTCTTCTATTTGGGAAGAAGGGCTCTTTGCCCTCTTCCTCTTGAAAAATATTAAATAGAATAATAGAGTCCTTAAAGTAATCTGAATTCATCTTGAACAAATGACACAGAAACAATCATTAGAAAACTTTGAACACAATAGCAAAAAAACCACCAAAAAAAGCAATCCAATTTAAAAGATAGATGGAGGACCTGAATAAACATTTTTCCAAAGAAGACATAAATGGCCAGCAGGTACATGAAAAGGAGCTCAACATCTCTGATCATTGGGGAAATGCAAATTGAAAACACTGTAAGATATCATTTTATACCAGTCAAAACTGTCATCATAAAAGAGACAAATGCTGGTGAGGACGTGGAGAAAAAGGAACCATTATTCACTATGGGTGGGAATGTAAATTGGTTTAACCATGATGGAAAACAGTATGGAGGGTCCTCAAAAAATTAAAAATAGAAATGCTGTATGATCCAGCAGTCCTACCTGTAGGAATATCTATCCAAAGGGGGTGAAAACAAGACATCAAACATAACTCCCATGTTCTTTGCAGCACTATTCACAGTAGCCAAAACTGGAAACAACCTAAATGTGTGTCAACAGATGAAAGGATAAAGAACATATGGTGTATATATCATGGAATGTTTCCAGTTAAGAGAAAGAAGGAAATCCTGCTATTTGCAACAATGTAGATGAACCTTTGAGAGCATTTTTCTAGATGAAATAAGTCAAACAGATGAAGACAAATACTGCATGGTACCATTTTTATGTGGAATATAGAAAAAAAAGTCAAACTCATAGAAACAGAGTAGAAAAATGGTTGCCAGAGGCTGGGGGAAAAAAGGAGATGTTGATAAAAAAAAAACTGTCAGGTGAATACGGTCTGAGCATCTAATGTATAACATGATGACTCTAATTGATAACACTGTATTGTATCATTGAAATTTGCTAAAAGGGCAGAATTTAAATGTTCTCATTAAAAAATATATACATAAAATATTCTCATATATATATATAAATAGTGATGGATGTATTAACTGGCTGGGAGGAATCGTCCTTTTACAATGTGTGTGTATATATATATGTATATATATATATATCAAATCACAAGGTATACATTAAATATATTTTATTTGTCAATTATATCTCAGGCTGAAAATCTTTAATAGTCATTATTAAGCAGTTGCACTTTTTTCTTTTGTACCATTGTACAGTTTTATATTAATTGGATATAATTTACTACAATCGTATATATCTTAATACATAGAGGATGTGGTGGCAGGTGAGGAGAATGCTTCTATGAGACTAGAAACCAGGAAAACAAGATATTATGCTAGCTATGCCACTGACTAGCTGGGTGACCTTGAATTGATCACTCATTTCTGGGTCTCAGTTTCCTAGTCAGTAAAATGAAATGACCTGCGGCATTATGATAAAGAACTCTCTGCAAGAGTCCCCTATGCTCTCCCTGCATCTGGTTGAATTTTTCACACTAATCATTTAAGCTAATTGACCCATCAGTCTAGGTTAACCCTTAATTAATTATCAGATACTCAATTGTAATTTATTGAGGGATTACTATCGACTGGTGTATGAACAATCCAGTCGAGGTGGGCGCTCTGTGGTAGTGCACAGGGGAGGTCTCTGAGATACGACCTTGGAATACCTAGATGCCTGTGGCAGTAGTTGTGCAGATAACCTGCAGGGCAAGCATCTTGGGGTTCTTTGGTCATACTGAACAACTGGACCCACCAAATTCAATTAACTGTGTCCTTAGGAGGCAGGCCTTGTATTGGCTCTTTCACTGAGCTCGGTGGCTAGTAACCAACCTCTGAGAAGCCTCAACATTTTGAATACAAAAGAAACACAGGCAGTTAGATGTCAACATCATTAATAGATCGTAAGTACCTACGTTCAGATGCTTTTCCTCCTTGCAATTGGAACTGTGATTTTAATACTACAGAAGCCAACACTTTCAAGCAAACCATCTTCTTTTAAAGAAGACAATAATGGTTTTCACACCAGGGCTTTATGCGGACAAATAACACTAGCATCTCACTTATCAATGCTAATTGGTTTGATGTGTTGTTTGACATTTTATGATTGCTTTGCTGGTTTGTCCTGTGTTTATACAATCCTTATGCTACTAGAATACTAATAAAAGCAGCTTGTATTTATTTTTTATATTTTTTTATAATTTATTTTGGTATCATTAATCAACAATTACAGGTGCAATATTATGGTTATTAAACTACCCCCTTCATCAGGACCCGCTCACCAACCTCATTACAGTCACTGTCCATCAGCATAGTGAGATGCCAAAGAATCACTACTTGGCTTCTCTGAGTTGTACAGCCCTCCCCATGACCCCCAACATTTCATCTACTAATCCTAATGCCCCTTTTTCCCTTTTATCCCTCCTTTCCCACCCATTTTGCCCAGTCCCTTTCCCTTTGGTAACTATTAGTCCGCTCTTGGGTTCTGTGAGTCTGCTGCTGTTTTGTTCCTTCAGTTTTTTTCTTTGTTCTCATATTCCACATATGAGTGAAATCATTTGATACTTGTCTTTTTCGGCTTGGCTTATTTCACTGAGCATAATACCCACTAGCTCCATCCATGTTGTTGCAAATGGTAGGATTTGTTTTCTTCTTATAGTTGAATATTATTCCATTGTGTATATGTGCCATATCTTCTTTATCCATTCATCTACTGATGGACACTTAGGTTGCTTCCATTTCTTGGCTATTGTAAATAGTGAGTGCTACGATAAACGTAGGGGTGCATATATCTTTTTCAAACTGGGCTGCTGCATTCTTAGGGTAAATTCCTAGGAGTGATATTCCTGGGTCAAATGGTATTTCTATTTTGAGTTTTTTGAGGAACCTCCATACTGCTTTCCACAATGGTTGAACTAATTTGCAGTCCCACCAGCAGTGTGGGAGGGTTCCCTTTTCTCCACATCCTCACCAACATTTGTTGTTGTTTGTGTTTTGGATGTTGGCCATCCTCACTGGTGTGAGGTAATATCTCATTGTGGTTTTAATTTGCATTTCTCTGATGATTAGCGATGTGGAGCATCTTTACATGTGCCTGTTGGCCATCTGAATTTCTTCTTTGGAGAAGTATCTATTCATGTCCTCTGCCCATTTCTTAATTGGGTTATTTGTTTGTGTTTGTTAAGGTGCGTAAGTTCTTTATATATTTTGGATGTCAACCCCTTATCGGATATATCATTTATGAATATATTCTCCCATACTGTAGGATCTCTTTTTGTTCTACTGATGGTGTCCTTTGCTGTACAGAAGCATTTCAGCTTGATATAGTGCCACTTGTTCGTTTTTGCTTTTGTTTCCCTTGCCTGGGGAGATATGTTCATGAAGAAGTCGCTCATGTTTATGTCCAAGAGATTTTTGCCTATGTTTTTCCTGAGAGTTTTATGGTTTCATGACTTACATTCAGGTCTTTGATCCACCTTGAGTTTTCCTTTGTGTATGGGGTTAGACAGTAGTCCAGTTTCATTCTCTTACATGTGGCTGTCCAGTTTTTCCAACACCAGCTGCTGAAGAGGCTGTCATCTCCCCATTGTATATCCAAGGCTCCTTTATCAAATATTAATTGACTGTATATGTTTGGGTTAATGTTTGGATTTTCTATTCTGTTCCACTGGCCTGTGGGCCTGTTTTTGTGCCACTACCAAATTGTCTTGATTACTGCGGCTTTGTAGTAGAGCTTGAAGTCAGGGAGAGTAATTCCCCCTGTTTTATTCCTCCTTCTCAGGATTGCTTTGTCTATTCGGGGTCTTTTGTGGTTTCATATGAATTTTAGAATTATTTGTTCCAGTTCATTGAAGAAAATTGTTGGTAGTTTGATAGGGATTGCATTGAATCTGTAGATTGCTTTAGGCAGTACAGCCATTTTGACAATATTTATTCTTCCTAGCCAAGAGCATGGGATGCATTTCCATTTGTTAGTGTCCTCTTTAATTTCTCTTAGGAGTGTCTTGTAGATTTCAGAGTACAGGTCTTTCACTTCCTTCCTTAGGTTTATTCCTAGGTATTTTATTCTTTTTGATGCGCTTGTGAATGGAATTGTTTTTCTGTTTTCTCTTTCTGTTGGTTCATCCTTAGTGTATAGGAAAACAACAGATTTCTGTGTGTTAATTTTGTATCCTGCCACGTTGCTGAATTCAGATATTACTCCTAGTAGTTTTGGAGTGTGGTCTTTAGAGTTTTTTATGTAGAGTATCATGTCATATGCAAATAGTGACAATCTGACTTCTTCTTTACCAATCTGAATGCCTTGTATGTCTTTGTTTTGTCTGATTGCCATGGCTAGGACCTCCAGTACTATGTTGAATAACAGTGGAGAGAGTGGGCATCCGTATCTTGTTCCCGATCTTAGGTGAAAAGCTTTCAGCTTCTCGCTGTTAAGTATGATGTTAGCTGTGGGTTTGTCATGTATAGCCTTTATGATGTTGAGGTACTTGCCGTCTATACCCATTTTGTTGAGAGTTTTAATCAGGAATGGATGCTGAATGTTGTCAAATGCTTTTTCAGCATCTATGGAGATGATTGTATGATTTTTGTTCTTCTTTTTGTTGATGTGGCAGAAGTTGTTGATGGATTTTCGAATGTTGTACCATCCTTGTATCCCTGGGACGAATCCCACTTGATCATGGTGTATGATCCTCTTGATGTATTTTTGAATTCGGTTTGCTAATATTTTGTTGAGTATTTTTGCATGTACATTCATCAGGGATATTGGTCTGTAATTTTCTTTTTTGGTGAGGTCTTTGCCCGGTTTTGGTATTAGAATGATGCTGGCTCCATAGAATGAGTTTGGAAGTAGTCCCTCCTCTTCTATTTTTTGGAAAACTTTAAGGAGAATGGGTGTTATTTCTTCTCTATATGTCTGGTAAATTTCAGAGGTGAATCCATCTGGTCTGGGGGTTTTGTTCTTGGGTAGTTTTTTGGTTAACGATTCAATTTTGTTGCTGGTGCTTGGTCTGTTTAATTTTCCTGTTTCTTGTTTGGTCAGTCTGGGAAGGTTGTATTTTTCTAAGAAGTTGTCCATTTCTTCTAAGTTTCCCAGCTTGTTAGCATATAGATTCTCATAATATTCTCTTATAATTCTTTGTATTTCTGTGGGGTCTGTCATTATTTTTCCTTTCTCATTTCTGATTCTGGTTATGTGTGTAGATTCTCTTTTTCCCCTAATGAGTCTGGCTAGGGGTTTATATATTTTGTTTATTTTTTCAGACAACCAGCTCTTGGTTTTATTGATTTTTTTTCTTTTGTTTTATTTTTCTCAATTTTATTTATTTTTTCTCTGATATTTATTATGTCCCTCCTTCTGGTGACTTTGGGCCTTAATTGTTCTTCTTTTTCCAATATCAATAATTGTATCTTTAGATTATTCATTTGAGAATGTTCTTCCTTCTTTAAATAGGCCTGGATTGCAATATACTTTCCTCTTAGAACTGCCTTTGCTGCGTCTCACAGAAGTTGTGGCTTTGTGTTGTTGTTGTCATTAGTCTCCATATATTCTTTGATTTCTGTGTTGATTTGGTCATTAACCCATTGATTAATTAGTAGAATGTGGTTAAGTCTCCATGTATTTGTGAGTCTTTTTGATTTCTTTCTAAAATTGATTTCTAGTTTTATACCTTTGTGATCTGAGAAGTTGGTTGGTAGGATTTCAATATTTTTGAATTTACTGAGGTTCTTTATGTGGCCTAGTATGTGGTCTATTCTGGAAAATGTTCCTTGTGGACTTGAAAAGAATGTGTATTCTGGTGCTTTTGGGTGCAGAGTTCTGTATATGTCTGTTAGGTCCTCTGTTCTAGCATGTTGTTCAGTACCTCTGTGTCTTTACTTATTTTCTGACTGGTTGATCTGTCCTTTGGAGTGAGTGGTGTGTTGAAGTCTCCTAAAATGAATGCATTGCTGTCTATTTCCTCCTTTAATTCTATTAATATTTGTTTCACATATGCTGGCACTCCTGTGTTTGGTGCATATATATTTATAATGGTTATGTCTTCTGGTTGGACTGACTCCTTTATCATTATGTAATGTCCTTCTTTATATCTTGCTACTTTCTTCATTTTGAAGTCTATTTTGTCTGATACAAGTATTGCAACACCTGCTTTTTTCTCTTTTTTGTTTGCATGAAATATTTTTTTCCATCTCTTCACTTTTAGTCTGCGTATATTTTTGGGTTTGAGTTGAGTCTCTTGTAAGCAGCATATACATGGGTCTTGCTTTTTTATCCATTCTGTTACTCTGTGTCTTTTGATTGGTGCATTCAGTCCATTTACATTTAGGGTGATTATCAATATATATGTACTTATTGCCGTTGCTGGCTTTAGATTCCTGGTTACCAAATGTTCAGGGGTTGCTTCTTTACTATATTACAATCTAACTTAACTTGCTTGTTAAGTTATTGTAAACACCGTTTGGTGTTTCTTTATTTCTCTGCCTTCTTAGTCTTCCTCCTCCGTTCTTTATATACTAGGTGTTTTATTCTTTGCCTTTAGTTAGTATTTGGATGGTTTGCTTTCTTTTGCTATGATTTTATTTTCCCTGGTGACATCTTTTTAGCCTTAGGAGTGCTACCCTCTAGAGCAGTCCTTTTAAGATATCCTTTAGTTGTGGATTATGAGAGGCAAACTCTCTCAACTTTCACTTTTCTGTAAATTGTTTAATTCCTACATCACATTTAAATGATAATCGTGCTGGATACAATATTCTGGGTTCGAGGCCTTTCTGTTTCATTACGTTAAATATATCATGCCATCTCTTCTGGTCTGTAAAGTTTCTGTTGAGAAGTCTGATGATAGTCTGATGGGTTTTCCTTTGTAGGTGATCTTTTTTCTCTCTCTAGCGGTCTTTAGTACTCTGTCTTTATCTTTGATCTTTGCCATTTTAATTATTATGTGTCTTGGTGTTGTCTTCCTTGGGTCCCTTATGTTGGGAGATCTGTGGGCTTCTGTGGACTGCAAGACTATTTCCTTCCCCAACATGGGGAAGTTTTCAGCAATTATTTCTTCAAAGACACTTTCTATCCGTTTTTGTCTCTCTTCTTCCTCTGGTACTCCTATAATGAGGATATTGTTCCGTTTGGATTGGTCACACAGTTCTCTTAATATTCTTTCATTCTTAGAGATCCTTTTATCCCTCTGTGCCTCAGCTTCTCTGTATTCCTGTTCTCTGATTTCTATTCCATTAACAGTCTCTTGCATCTCATCCAGTCTGCTGTTAAGCCCGTTGATTGCTTTTCTGATTTCTGCATTGTCTTTCCTCACCTCCCTCCCTTTCTCCCTCAGACGTTGCATATTTCTCTGTAGATCCATAAGTATGGTTATGACTTTTATTCTGAATTCTTTTTCATGAAGATTGTGCATTTCTATCCCTTCAGGCTCCCTCTCTGTGGTTGTCTGGTTGATCTTTGTACCATATTCCTTTGTCTTTTCATGGCTGTAGAAGTGGTCACTGGTAGTTGCCACGTATGTCAGCTGGGCTCTTTAATACTTAAAAAAAAAAAAGAAAGAAAAGAAAAGGAAAAAAGAAAGAAGAAACAAAACAAAACAAAACAAAACAAAAAAATAACAAAACAACAACAAAAAAAGAAAAACGCCCACCGGGAGTAGATTTTGTGGGGATGCTGTAAGTGGCGCTGTTGCTCCACTATTCCACAGGCATGGCCGTGCCACTGTGCATGGCCCTTTATAGCTGTGGCCGGGGTGGGAACGAATGGGAGGCTGTCGATCTCTGTGGGAAGTCCAAGGGCAGCCACCCTTTCCCAGTTGCTAGCTAAGGGGTCCAAAACTCCCTAGGACTCTCAGTCCACTGGGCTGAGTGTGCCGGGGCAATTCGGCTCCTCTGCTGGTCTCCTGTCTCTTTAAGACAGCTGAAAAAAGCACGCACTTTTCTTTTTCTTTTTTCTTTTTTCTTCCCAGGAGCCGGCTGCAAGAACCCGTGTGTGTTCCCTGCTCAGACCCTGCACCCTCTCTCTCTCCAATCTCCGCTACACCACGCAGTGTGTGTCAGCACTCCTGGTGCAGATCACTGGGGCTGGTTATTTCGCAGAGTGTACTTCCACTCCCTCCCGTCTCTGAATCCTCTCCTCCTGCTGGTGAGCTGGGGTGGGGGAGTGCTTGGGTCCCGCCGGGTCGCGGCTCTGTATCTTACCTGCTTTGCAGGGTGCCGAGTCCTCTCAGGTATAACTGCGTGCTATGTGCTGTCGTGTATCTTCTGGTCTCTTTTTTAGGAATAGTTGTACTTATTGTATTTTCATAAATACATATGGTTTTGGGAGGAGATTTCTGCTGCCCTGCTTACGTCGCCATCTTTCCAGAAGTCCAGCACCTAGTATTTATGAGTGCTTACTATGATTAGATGCCAGGCACAGGGCTCTGCGCTCTGTGCGCATTATCACATGTGATTATCACAGCAACCCCTTGATGTGGCTGCTCTTGACTCTCTTCCATTAACGTATGAGGCAGCGGAGAGAGAACACAGGCTTAGGAGAGGACTCAAGGGCACAAAACTGGTTAGTGGTTTAAATCAAAGAGTTTCAATCTGCTGTTACCATAACTCATGTTCTTAACAAGATGCTTTACTACTTTTACCAGCATCACTTTATACCAGGAACTGAGGAGATGCTGAATTTAGGGAAAAGGAACATTTAAATCGTTCTGTGTGTTTCATTCGTGCTTTTTCCTGGTCAGACATGGCCATTGGCAGAAATTTTTAAATCTCTTTCCAGATTTTGCTCCTACTAACTAGAAATATGGAGTGAGGAGAAATGAAAAATAACTCTTTAAAGTCAGCTAGATGTTTCAAAATGGGAAAATGGATTTATTGTTGGGTTGGAGTTTGGGCAAAAAAAAGTTTAATAAAAAGCACTTTGTGTTTTCATATACTGAAGGAATGATGGAGCCGTATATGATATGACCTTCCATGGAGCTCAAGCTGGGCTGGACTGGACATCCATTGGATTGTTTTGTCCAGGTGAAGGTATTCCCTTCACACCTCTGCAAGAAACTTGGTCGTCAAAAACTGGAAGGGAAAGGACAATGGGATTACAATAAAAAAAAGCTACCATCACACAAGCACTGTTTCTGAAATTTCATAGCAATATTACATAAGCAACAACAGGTTGAACTGTAGTGAAAATTTTTCTTGTCATGAAATTCGTAATTTTAAAAGATCAAAGACAAATTTAAACTTGTTGAATTCTGGGAAGATGGTTTCGTGAGCAGGGTGGCAGAAAACTCCCAAAACCATATATATTTATGAAAATACAACAAATACAACTATTCCTAAAAGAGAGACCAGAAGATACAGGACAGCACCCAGCCTGCAACTACACCGGAGAGGACACAGCACCCCGCGAGGCCTGTAAGATACGGAGCTGCGACCCGGCAGGACACGAGCACTCCCCCACCCCAGCGCACCGGCGGTAGGAGAGGATTCAGAGCTTGGGAGGGAGTGGAAGCACAGGCCAGCGAAATAACCAGCCCTGATGATCTGCACCGGGAGTGCTGACACACATCGCGTGGTGTATTTGAGATTGGAGAGACAGAAGGTGCAGGATCTGAGCCTGGGAATGCACTGGGTCCTTGCAGCCGGCCCCCTGGGACAAAAGAAAAGCACACGCTTTTTTTTTAGCAGTCTTAAAGAGACAGGGGCCCAATGGAGGAGCAGGATTGTCCCAGCACACGCAGCCCAGCAGGCTGGGAGTCCTGGGGAATGTTGGTCCCCTTGCTGGCAACTGGGAAAAAGTAGCTGCACTGAGACTTCCCATACAGATCAACAGCCTCCCATTCTTTCCCACCCCAGCCAGAGCTACAAAGGTCCCTGTGGAGTGGCACAGCCGCGGCTGTGGAATAGTGGAGCAACAGCGCCACCTACAGCATCCCCACAGAAACTACTCCTGGCAGGCGTTTTTTTTCCCTCTCTCTTTTCTTTTCTATTCTTTCTTTCTTTCTTTTCTTTCTTTTTTTTTTCTTTTTTTCCTTTTAAAAGTCTTAAAGAGCCCAGCTGACATATGTGGCACCTACCAGCAACCACTTATATTGCCATGAAAAGACAGAGGAATATGGTAAAAACAAAACTTACCCAGACAACACCAGAGAGGGAAACTGAAGGGATGGAAATGCACAACCTTCTTGAAAAAGAATTCATAACAAAAGTCATAACCATACAGATGGATCTACAGAGAAATATCCAAGAGCTGGGGGAGGAAGTGAGGGAAGTGAGGAAAGACAATGTAGAAATGAGATAAGCGATCGACAGGCTTAGCAGCAGACTGGACGAGATGCAAGAGACTGTCAATGGAATAGAAACCAGAGAACAGAAGCACAGAGAAGCTGAGGCAGAGAGAGATAAAAGGATCTCAAGGAATGAAAGAATATTAAGAGAACTGTGTGACCAATCCAAAAGGAACAATATTCGCATTATAGGAGTACCAGAGGAAGAAGAGAGAGAAAAAGGGATAGAAAGTCTCTTTGAGGAAATAATTGCTGAAAACTTCCCCATGTTGGGGAAGGAAGTAGTCTCGCAGTCCATGGAAGTGCACAGATCTCCCAACATGAGGGACCCAAGGAAGACAACACCAAGACACATAATAATTAAAATGGCAAAGATCAAAGATAAGAACAGAGTATTAAAGGCAGCTGGAGAGAGAAAAAAGATCACCTAAAAAGGAAAACCCATCAGACTATCATCAGACTTCTCAACAGAAACCTTACAGGCCAGAAGAGAATGGCATGATACATTTCACGTAATGAAACAGAAAGGCCTCGAACCAAGAATATTGTATCCAGTACGATTATCATTTAAATATGATGGAGGGATTAAACAATTTCCAGACAAGCGAAAGTTGAGAAGTTGAGAGAGTTTGCCTCTCATAAACCACCTCTACAGGGTATCTTAAAGGAACTGCTCTAGAGGGTAGCACTCCTAAGGCTAAAAAGATGTCACCATAGAAAATAAAGTGATAGCAAAGAAAGCAGACCATCCGATTACTAACTAAAGGCAATGAATAAAATAAGTAGTATATAAAGAATGGAGGAGGAAGAATAAGAAGGAGAGAAATAAAGAAACATCAGACAGTGCTTACAATAACTTAACAAGAAAGTTAAGTTAGATTGTAAGATAGTAAAAAAGTAATCCTTGAACCTTTGGTAACCACGAATCTAAAGCCAGCAATGGCAATAAGTAAATATCTATCAATAATCACCCTAAATGTAAATGGACTGATTGCACCAATCAAAAGACACAGTAATAGAATGGATAAAAAAGCAAGACCCATGTATATGCTGCTTACAAGAGACTCACCTCAAACCCAAAGATATACACAGACTAAAAGTGAAGGGATGGAAAAAAATATTTCATGCAAACAAAAAAGAGAAAAAAGCAGGTGTTGCAGTACTTGTATCAGACAAAATAGACTTCAAAATGACGAAAGTAGCAAGAGATAAAGAAGGACATTACATAATGATAAAGGGGTCAGTCCACAAGAGGTTATAACCATTATAAATATATATGTACCCAACACAGGAGTGCTGTAATATGTGAAAAAAATACTAACATAATTAAAGGAGGAAATAGACAGCAATGCATTCATTTTAGGAGACTTCAACACACCACTCCAAAGGACAAATCAACCAGACAGAAAATAAGTAGACACAGAGGCACTGCACAACACACTAGAACAGATGGACCTAATGGACATTTACAGATCTCTACACCCAAGAGCAACAGAATACACGTTCTTTTCAAGTGCACATGGAACATTTTCCAGAATAGACCACATACTAGGCCACAAAAAGAACCTCATTAAATTCAAAAAGATTAAAATTCTACCAACCAGCTTCTCACATCACAAAGGTATAAAACTAGAAATCAATTTTAGAATGAAATCAAAAAGGCTCACAAATACATGGAGACTTAACAACATTCTCCTAATTAATCAATGGGTTAATGACCAAATCAAAACAGAAATCAAAGAATATATGGAGACTAATGACAACAACAACACAAAGCCACAACTTCTGTGGGACACAGTAAAGGCAGTTCTAAGAGGAAAGTATATTGCAATCCAGGCCTATTTAAAGAAGGAAGAACATTCCCAAATGAATAGTCTAAAGACACAATTACTGAAATTAAAAAAAAAGGAAGAAATGAGGCCCAAAGTCACCAGAAGGAAGGACATAATAAAGATCAGAGATGAAATAAATAAAATTGAGAAGAATAAAACAATAGAAAAAATTAATGAAACCTAGAGCTGTTTCTTTGAAAAAATAAACAAAACAGATAAACCCCTAGCCAGACTCATTAAGAGAAAAAGAGAATCTACACACATAAACAGAATCAGAAATGAGAAAGGAAAAATAATGACAGACCCCACGGAAACACAAAGAATTATATGAGAATTTATATGCTAACAAGCTGGAAAACCTAGAAGAAATGGACAACTTCTTTGAAAAATACAACCTTCCCAGACTGACCAAACAAGAAACAGAAAAACTAAACAGACCAATCACCAGCAACAAAATGGAAGTGGTAATCAAAAGATTACCCAAGAACAAAACCCCCAGACCAGATGGATTCACCTCTGAATTCTACCAGACATACACAGAAGAAATAACACCCATTCTCCTTAAAGTATTCCAAAAAATAGAAGAGGAGGGAATACTTCCAAACTCATTCTATGAAGCCAGCATCACTCTAATACCAAAACCTGGCAAAGACTTCATCAAAAAAGAAAATTATGGACCAATATCTCTGATGAATGTACATGCAAAAATACTCAACAAAATATTAGCAAACCAAATTCAAAAATACATCAAGAGGATCATACACCATGATTAAGTGGGATTCATCCCAGGGATGCAAGAACGATACAACATTCGAAAATACATCAACATCTTTCACCACATTAACAAAAAGAAGAACAAAAACCATATGATCATCTCCATAGATGCTGAAAAAGCATTTGACAAAATTCAGCATCCATTTATGATTAAAACTCTCAACAAAATGGTTATAGAGGGCAAATACCTCAACATCATAAAGGCTATATATGACAAAGCTAAGCTAACATCATACTTAATAAATGGTTTCACTGATATGTGGAGTATAAGAACAAAGAAAAACTGAAGGAACAGAACAGCAGCAGACTCACAGAACCCAAGAATGGACTAATAGTTACCAAAGGGAAAGGGACTGGGGAGGACAGGTGGGAAGGGAGGGGCAAGGGGGAAAAGGGGGCATTACGATTAGCAGATGTAATGTTGGGGGGCACAGGGAGGGCTGTACAACTCAGAGAAGACAAGTAGTGATTCTATAGCATCTCACTACGCTGATGGACAGTGACTGTAATGGGGTTGGTGGGGGAATCTGATGAAGTGGGTAGTTTAATAACCATAATATTGCACATGTAATTGTAGATTAATGATACCAAAATAAATTGTTAAAAAAATAATAAAAAATTAAATAATAGTAAAAAATATGTGTAAGGATGTTATAGATTTCTTAAAATAACAAAATTGACAATATATAGTTAAATCTGTTTTTAATATGTTTGACAAAAATAAATAAATGCTTTTTGAGACCAAAAAAAAAAAATTTAATCTTGTTATGTCCTCTTCAGTACCTGTTGTTTTTTGTTTTTTTTGGCAAGCTGTATTCCTGGTAAAAAAAAATTGTGTGCTGTTAGAATGGATTAAAAGTAGACTTTATACTCTAACTTCGTTAATTTTAGACACTCTAAACATGCTTGGGTAGAAAGAGTTACTTAAAAGCCGCCTTAACCCATGTGGGGAGAGTGCTTGAGTTTCTCCCTGTTGTTGCCAATGCCAGCGGGGAGTACATGCGAAACGGCTGCCCTCGGTATTAGGTACGAGTGACTCCTGGATTCCGTGATAAACCGGTTAATTACAAAATATTAGGGAACTTGAGGTTGAGCCTGGATCAGGACAGTGTATGAGATATTCATGGTAAAACACACTCTAGGTTATGTTTCAGTAAAGAAATGTGGAGAGGAATTCACTGACTTTCCACCCTTGAAGGAAACTGAGCTGCTGCCATGGTAGGAGATATTGAAAGCATTGGATTTAAAAGGCATTTTATAGAGAAGGGCCTAAGAATTACTAACATGGAAGAAATGTTAGTGGAATGAAGGGACTGCATTATTAATTTTGCTTTCCATTTATTCATTCAGTTCACTTTCAACGAACATTCAGTGTCTACTATATATAACAAGTTGTGTTTTCTCTACTAGGGAAAACGCGGCAGATGAGAGCACCTACTCTCACAGAGCTGATCTTCTAGTGGGAGAGAGCAGTGAGATCTTTCACAATATTTACTTTAGTACTTCCTCGAGGTTTGGCAGGTGAGTGGAATTGAATTGAACTGGGTGTAAAGGTACTTTCAGGATGTCTCCACTCATCTATTATTTCCCTAGGGGATCTCTGTACGTTCCTTCCACGCTAGAATACTGTAGAAATACTTTGAAGGAAGTGTACTTTAACAAAGTATATTCACTATTATAATTCTATAATGGCAAAGCCAGTGAACCAGCAGCATGAACATTACCTGCGACCTTGTTAGTGATGCAGCCTCTCAGATCCAATCTCAGACAGTGAAATAGAATGTGCATTTTACCAAATTCCCCATTACAAATCTATTCTTTTTTTTAAAATTAAGGTATCATTGATATACAATCTTATGAAGGTTTCACATGAGCAATATTGTGGTTTCAACATTCACCCATATTATCAAGTCCTCACCATGCTCCCTCCCCATTGCAATCACTATCAGCCTAGTAAGATGCTACAGAGTCATTACTTGTCTTCTCTGTCCTATACTGCCTTCCCTGTGACCTACCTATATTGTGAGTGTTAATTATAATACCCCTTTTAATCATTGTTAATTATAATGCCCCTTTTAACTGCTACTCCCTTCTTGGAGTCTGTGAGTCTGTTGCTATTTTCTTCCTTTAGTTTTGCTTGATTGTTATACTCCACAAATGAATGAAATCATTTGCTATTTGTCTTTCTCTGCCTGGCTTATTTCACTGAGCATAATAATCTCTAGCTCCATCTATGTTGTTGCAAATGGTAGGATTTGTTTTCTTCTTATGGCTGAAAATTATTCTACTGTGTATATGTACCACATCTTCCATATTCTGCTGGACACTTGGGTTGCTTCCATATCTTGACTATTGTAAATAGTGCTGCAATAAACATAGGGGCACATATCTCATTTTGAATTAGGGATTTTTTTTTTCTTCGTGTAAATTCCTAGCAGTGAAATTCCTGGGTCAAATGGTATTTCTATTTTGAGTTTTTTGAGGAAACTCCATATTGATTTCCACAATGGTTGAACTAATTTACATTCCCACCAAAGTGTAGAAGGGTTCCCGTTTCTCTGCATACTGCCAGCATTTGTTGTTCCTTGTCTTTTGGATGTTGGCATCCTCAGTGGTGTGAGGTGATACCTCATTGTGGTTTTAATTTGCATTTCCCTGATAATTAGTGATGTGGAGCATCTTTTCCTGGGCCTGTTGGCCATCTGAATTTCTTCTTTGGGGAAGGGTCTGTTCAAATTCTCCACCCATTTTTAATAGGGTTATTTGCTTTTTGGGTGTTGAGGTGTGTGAGTTTTTTATATATTTTGGATGTTAACCCCTTGTCAGATATGTCATTTACAAATATATTCTCCCATACTGTAGGATGCCTTCCTGTTCTGCTGATGGTGTCCTTTGCTGTACAGAGCTTTTTGGCATGATGTAGTCACATTTGTTCATTTTTGCTCTTGTTTCCCTTGCCTGAAGAGTTGTGTTCAGGAAAAAGTTGCTCCTGTTTATATTCAAGAAATTTTGCCTGTGTTGTCTTCTAAGAGTTTTATGGTTTCATGACTTACATTCAGTTCTTTGATCCATTTTGAGTTTACTTTTGTGTATGGGGTTAGACAGTAATCCAGTTTCATTCTCTTGCATGTATCTATCCAGTTTTGCCAACACCATTTGTTGAAGAGGCTGTCATTTTCCCGTTGTATGTCTATGGCTCCTTTATCATATAATAATTGACCATATATGCTGGGGTTTATATCTGGACTCTCTAGTCTGTTCCATTGATCTATGAGTCTGGTCTTGTGCCAGTACCAAACCGTCTTGATGACTGTGGCTTTGTAGTAGAGCTTTAAGTCGGGGAGCATAATCCCCACAGCGTTGTTCTTCCTTCTCAGGATTGCTTTGGTTCTTCGGATCTTTTTTGGTTTCATATAAATTTTAGAACTATTTGCTCTAGTTCACTGAAGAATGATGTTGGTATTTTGATAGGGATTGCATTGAATCTGTAGATTGCTTTAGGCAGGATGGCCATTTTGACAATAGTAATTCTTCTATCCATGAGCACAGGATGTGTTTCCATTTATTGATATCTTCTTTAATTTCCCTCATGAGTGTCTTGTAGTTTTCAGAGTATAGGTCTTTCACTTCATTGGTTAGGTTTATTCCTAGGTATTTTTTTCTTTTGGATGCAGTTGTGAATGGAATTGTTTTTCTGATTTGTCTTTCTTCTAGTTCACCGGTAGTGCATAGGAATGCAACAGATTATTATGTTTTAATTTTGTATCCTGCAACTTTGCCGAACTTGGATATTAGATCTAGTAGTTTTGGAGTGGATTCTTTAGCGTTTTTTATGTACAATGTCATGTCATCTGCAAACAGGGACAGTTTAACTTCTTCCTTGCCAATCTGGATGCCTTTTATTTCTTTGTGCTGTCTGATTGCCATGGATAGGACCTCCAGACCTATGTTGAATAAAAATGGGGAGAGTGGTCATTCTTGTCTTGTTTCCGTTCTTAAAGGAAAAGCTTTCATCTTCTTGCTGTTAAGTATAATGTTGGCTGTGCATTTGTCATATATGGCCTTTATTATGTTGAGGTACTTGTCTTCTATACCCATTTTGTTTTGAGAGTTTTTATCATGAATGGATGTTGAATTTTGTTGAATGCTTTTTCAGAATCTGTGGAGATGATCATGTGTTTTTTTGTTCTTTTTGTTGATGTGGTGGGTGATGTTGATGGATTTTCGAATGTTGACCATCCTTACATCCCTGGAATAAATCCTACTTGATCATGATGGATGATTATTTTGATGTATTTTTGAATTCAGTTTGCTAATATTTTGTTAAGTATTTTTGCATGTGTGTTCATCAGGGATACTGGTCTGTCATTTTCTTTTTTTGTGGGGTCTTTGCCTGGTTTTGTTATTAGAGTGATGCTGGCCTCATAGAATGAGTTTCGGAGTATTCCCTCCTCTTCTACTTTTTGGAAAACTTTAAGGACGTTGTGTAATAGGTCTTCACTAAATGTTTGATAAAACTCAACAGTGAAACCATCTGAGCCAGGAATTTGTTCTCAGGTAGTTTTTTGATTACCAGTTCATTTTCCTTGCTGGTAATTGGCGTATTCAGATTTTCTGTTTCCTCTTGGGTCAGCCTTGGAAGGTTGTATTTTTCTGGAAAGTTGTCCATTTCTTCTAGGATCCAGTTTGTTAGTATATTATTTTTCATAGTATTCTCTCATAATTCTTTGTATTTCTGTGGTGTTAATAGTGATTTTTCCTTTCTCATTTCTGATTCTGTCTATGTGTGTAGACTCTCTTTTTTCTTGATAAGTCTGGCTAGGGGTTTATCTATTTTGTTCATTTTCTTGAAGAACCAGTTCTTGTATTCATTGATTCTTTCTGTTGTTTTATTCTTCTCAATTTTATTCATTTCTTCTCTGATCTTTATTATGTCCCTCCATCTACTGTCTTTGGGCCTAATTTGCTCATCTTTGTCTAGTTTCATTAATTGTGTGTTTAGACTGTTTATTTTGGATTGTTCCTCTTTCTTGAGGTAAGCCTGTATTGCAATGTATTTTCCTTTTATAACCATCTCTTGTGCATCCCACAGGTTTTGGGGTGTTGAGTTATTGTTGTCATTAGTCTCCCTATATTGCTCTGTTTTTTTGGTCATTGATCCATTGATTATTTAGGATTATGTTGTTAAGCCAAATGTGATTGTGGGCTGTTTTCTTTTCTTTGCATAATTTATTTCTAGTTTCATACTTTTGTGGTCTGAGAAGCTGGTTGGTACAATTTCAATCCTTCTGAATTTACTGAGGCTCTTTTTGTGGCCTAGTGTGTGATCCATTATGGAAAGTTTTCCATGTTCACTACTGTTTTTGGGTGGAGTGTTCTTTAGATGTCTATTAGGTCCATCTTTTTAAATGTATTCTTCCATGTCTCTGTCTCCTTATATATTTTCTTTCTGGTTGATCTGTCCTTCAGAGTTTTCCAAAATTAATGCATTGAATTCTATTTTCCCCTTTAATTCTTTTAGTATTTGTTTCACATATTCAGGTGCTCCTCTTTTGGGTACCTATTTATAATGGTTATATCCTCTTGTTGGGCCAACCCCTTTATCACTATGTAATGTCCTTCTTTGTCTCTTAGTACTTTCTTTGAAGTCTATTTTGTGTGACACAAGTACTACAACTCCTGATTTTTTCCCCTATTATTTGCATGAAATATCTTTTTTCCATCCCTTCACTTTTAGTCTGTGTATGTCTTTGAGATTGAAGTGAGTCTCTTGTAGGCAGCATATAGATGGATGTTGTTTCTTTATCCATTCTGCCACTCTATGTCTTTTGATTTGTGCATTCAGTCCATTTACATTTAGGGTGATTATTGATAGAAATGTACTTATTGCCATTGCAGGCTTTAGATTCATGGTCATCAAAGGTTAAAGGGCAGCTTATTTATTCCTAACAGTGTAACTTAACTCTCTAATTATGCTATTCCAAACACAATCTAAAGGTTTTTTTTTCTCTCTTATTTTTCTTCCTTGTCCATTTTTTTATATATTAGATGTCACAATTTATACTCTTTAGGTATCCTTAACTGACTTGGTGGGTAGTTGACTTAATTTTACATTTGCTTAGTACTTAATTGGTCAACTTTCTTTAATGTGGTTTTATTTTCTCTGGTGATAGCTATTTAACCTTAGCAGTACTTCCATTTGTAGCAGTCCCTTTAAAATGCACTGTAGAGATGGTTTGTGGGATATAAGTTCCCTCAACTTTTGCTTATCTGGAAAGTGTTTAATCCTGCTTCAAATTTAAAAGGTAATCTTGCCAGGTAGAGTATTCTTGGTTGGAGGTCTTCTGTTTCATTGGATTAAATATACCATGCCACTCCCTTCTGTCCTTTAAGGTTTCTGCTTAGAAGTCTGATGATAGCCTGATGGGCTTTCCTTCTCACATGATCTTTTTTTCTCTCTCTGGCTGCTTTGAGTACTCTCTCCTTGCCCTTGATTTTTGACATTTTACTTATTATAGGTCTTGTTGTTGTCTTTCTAGGGTCCTTTCTGTTGGGAGGTCTCTGCACTTCCATGACCTGAGAGACTATTTCCTTCCCCAAATTGGGGTAGTGCTCAGCAATTATTTCCTCAAAGAGAATTTCCATCTCTTTCTCTCTCTTTTCTTCTGGTACCCCTATAATGCAAATATTGTTCTGCTTGGATTGCTTGCACAGTTCTCTTATTATTCTTCATTCATAGAGATCCTTTTTTCTCTCTGTGCCTCAGCTTCTTTGTATTCCTTTTCTCCAATTTCTATTTCATTTACCATCTCCTCTACCTCATCTAATCTGCTTTTAAATCCCTCCACTGTATGTTTCATTTATGATACTGTATTTTTCAAAGTTTCTATCACTTTCTTGAAGTTATCCCTGAGATTTTGGGTGTTTTTCTGTAGCTCTGTGAGCATATTTATGATTTTTGATTTTAAGCTTAGTCATGAAGATTGGTGATTCCAGTTTCACTTAGATCTCTTTCTGGTATCTCATCCTGTATTTTTGTTTGGACAAGTTTTTTGCCCTTTCATTATTTTAGTGATTCCTATGGAATAATAACTTTGTGTAGGCATCACCCTCTAGTTCCCAGGAGCTTTACTCTCTGGATCTTCCAAGCCCCGTAGCAATGGCAAGGGTCATAGGTGTGTGGAACTGGCACCTACCAGGAGAAAATAGCTCTTTCCTGCATCCTGGCTGTAGCACCTTCCTCCACTGCCTCCAGTGGACCAAACACTTGGGGAGGAGCCTCTCTGCTATACCCCATAGTTGCAGTAGGTGGGGCTGCCCTCCAGCTGGCCTGGCACAATAGTTTGGACAGCAGGTGTGCCTGCTAGAAGGAAGAACAGCGGGCTTCCTACTGCAGTGGAGGGCCTTGGAGCTGAGTTGCCAGCTAGAGGGATGAAGCATATGAAGCTCCTGAGAGTTCTCAACCTGTGGACTGAGTGTGCCTGGACAATTTCATCCACCTGCCCTTTCTCCTGAGCAGCAAGCTCTGTATAATCCTTGCCCCTTTGGTGCCCCTTTCACTGTTGGGAATTCTTTCGAAGTTCCTACCTTTCTTTTCTCCCAGCAGGGCCAGTTGTACATGCCTGCCCTCCACAAGCAGCTGGAATCTAAGTCTCTACAAGTATTCACCTGTGTTAGCTTTCCAAGCCCACTTATCTCCAGAGCACCATGTAATGTGGGTTTGTGCTTCCAGAGCAGATCTCCAGGGCCAGATGTTCATGGTCCTGGGCTTTTACTCCCTCCCCATTCCATTTCTCATCCTCCCACTGGTGAGCTGGGGTGGGTGAAGGGATTGTGTTCCACTGGGTTGCAGCTTTGATACTTTACCCTTTTCTGTGAGGTCTTCTCTTTTCCCAGATGTAGGCATTCTGTTCTTCAGTCTTCAGGTCAGTCTCTCAGGGCTGTATTTGCTGCATTTTCGTGTTATATGTGGTTCTGGGAGGAAGTTTCTTCCTCACTTCTCACACTGCCATCTTTTCCCCCCTCCACAACTATAAAGTGATTCTTTAGTCTTCCAATTAGCTCTACTTAGAAAGAGTTTTCACACACATACCTTTTTGATCAAATTCAGCTTTAAAAATAAACCAGCCTCTGAATGGATTCTGTATTCAGAAAAGCAACTGAATTTTTATTTTTTTCTCTATCAGCTGCCAAACATTTTGACTAAAATTCTTCACTTTTCAAATCATTGTTTTAGTGTCATATGAACATGGCTAGTACAGAGCAAGGTATTCATATTTTTTCTGGTCAAATTGTCATGTTACCCAAAGGTCTATTTGTTTTGTTTTGTTTTTTTACACTGCCTAGATACTTAGGGCATGAACTTCAACAAAATATACAAATGAAAACGTGAGTGTGTGTGTATGTTGGTTTAAGAGAGAAAGAACTGTCCTGGTAAAGCAACAAAAGCATATAAGATTAAATACACATTTGATCCTAAAGCCACATTACCTTCTTTGGTGTCCAGGTGAGTATTTCCAAAGTGGGTTCTTGTTTTAGAGCTGTTCAAGGCTTGTCCATATGTGGAGGGGCAAGTGTGGTGGTGGTGGTTAGACAACCTTTAATAAGGCATGAATTCAAGGATTTCCAAGGTCTTTTGCCTCCTGAATTTTGTACCAGCCATATAGTGTCTGTGTGAGTTGAATAAATTAAACCTAAATAAAAGCCATGTTTTTGTTTAAGCAAGATAATATCAAATCCACTAGCTTCTATTTTATTCTTACCATAATTTGTTTTCCATCTGTAATGATTTCTCCACATATCACTGCATTCTCCAGCTTCAAAGTTCAATTCTAGTCTCGCCTTCAAAAATAATTTCAGTTTGCAATCTTAGGCTGATTTCTTACTTCGCTAAGTCCTTTTGCACAAGCGGGATGACTCATACTAACATTTTATTATATACTGTTCTTTATCAATTGTTTCATATATCTATCGATTCTTCCAACCTAATTGTTAAGCTCATTTATGGTAGATATAATGTCTTAACAATATGTTATTCCCGTGAGCTCAGAACATATTAAGTGCTTAGAAACAAGTTGCTTAAACTGATTTACCCCATTGCTTACAGAATGAAACCCAGGAGAACTTATTTTCTTGGGTACATATAAAGGGAATCAGAAAGCTTATTAAAGCTCTGCAGGAGGTTATGGAAAATAGAAATAAAAGATGATGATGGAAGAGTTGAGAGTATTTGCAGTCAGAACTCATGAGCTTCACAGATTTGCTTATAGTTAGTTCTTGATGCCAATTCCATGCATCCAAATTTGCCAAGGTGAAGGTTTGTGTAGGAGAGGTGAATGAGGTAAGTAGTTTAAACCAGAATCTGACATCACTATCTTGGCTTATGTTTTTGGTAATAGCATACACTGCTGTAGACGTTATCACAGCACAATTATTAGAGTCCATGGCAAATCCCTCATTTTTATATTGAAGGCTTAATTGATCTTGCCTTGGCCCACGTATCTCCAAAGGAGCTCCATATTAGTTCACTTAATCTGCTCTTGGATTATGAAGGAAAAAATTATTGGCAACCAGAAATATCCCAATTGCTAGAACATAGTTCTAACCCCTGAAATTGATCTGTATGGATTCACCACATTCAGATGTGGTGTGGGGTTTCATGATGTCGTTTGATCTATAAGTGCTCTGTGGACATTGGTGTGACCCAGAACGTCATGGGAAATCTGCCAAAATCATTGTTTGTGGGCTTGAGCTGTGAGCTCAAGGAGTTCTTCATTTCCATGTCTCTTCCCAAAGCCTTGAGAACATTGTTAGGCCCTGGTCCCATTAGTTCCCACTGGCAGTAGGTAGATTTGTTTGCTAGCTATCATGCAGGAGGGATAATTTTTTCCCACTTCTATAATGTATAAAACTCACCCAGAAAAAAATTTTAGACCTTAATTAGTTCATTTCCTTTGTTAGAGACCAAAGAAATGGCAAGTGTTATGTTTTAATGAATGGCATTTATAGTTCATTGCATATGATGCTTCATTTGCTATACCCATGCTAATAGGCATGGCTGATAGTTATTCTGGCATTCTTGCTGTGTCTTGTGTAAAAAGGCACAGATGTCTGTTGGCATTTTTAATTACATTATGGCCAACTGTGGATTTTTCCTTCATAGTTCACATATAATGCTTCAACTAAAATAACAGCAGTCGAATGATTATTCTGTTTTTAAGGTCTCTTCAATAGTTTTGAAATCCACGATATCCTAGTATGATCTGCAAATACACAAGTGTATTTCAGTTAGAGGATATTTGCTCAGACAGGAGACTCTGTATTGACTCTGTAACCGTGCCAATCATTTTGGTCGCTGTACTATCAATCATGTCACTTCCTTCATCACAATCCTGCATTGCCTCCTCCCCCAGACCTCTGTCTTCTCATTTTCCAGTTCTGCACTCTAAATCATCTTGGTCTGTGAAAACAACATCATCACTCACTTCTAAAGTTAAAGTGATCATTTAATTGGAGGCAAAATGAATGCCCTCCAACGTGTGGGATAAGCACTGTGAAAACAGGACAATATACCATACTTTGTGAATGAATGGCCAGAATATTTATTTGTAAACTCAAATATGGAGACTGGACATTTTCTGAAATCTTCTATGTATCAGGTATTGTACTAGAGGTGCTATGTACTATGTACCTCTAGTACATGTTTAAGCAAATGATCTTAAACTTCAGCCCAAGGTAGGTGGTCTTATCATTCTATAGATGAAAGCAAAATAGGGTTTCAGAAAGAGAGTCTGAATGACAGAGAGAATGTTATTGCCTATCTCAGTCACATGGTTGATAAAAGCTGAAGCTAGGATTTAACCTAAAATCTATGTAGCTCCATCTTGCTTCTCTAGAGAGAATCAGAAAAGTAGAAGAGGCACTTACCCTCTAACATGACTATGGCCCAGTAATGCCTTTGGAAAATGGTAGTCTTGGAAACTAACCGAGGTCCTGCTTCCATGAGTTCTGTATTCAGGATACCTGTGTTTGTGAAGGAGAGGCTGAAATAGCTCTGTCTCCTCCCCAAAAGAATTTCTCATTATAACCCAATTTAGGGAAAACAAATTGTCCACTTGGACTACTGTGGTTTGTAAATATCCACCATTCATGTGTCACCTGGCTTGAACATTATTACCGTATTTAAGAGCTATTGAAATAGGCATATTTTAAAGATAGATTCACATTCAGAATCAAAACTGATTCTATGGTCAATAAGTCTCCTTGAGTGATCACCTTCTGCCATCAAGGAGAAATCTCTTATGACATAGTGGAAGCAGCACAGAGCTTTGGGATGAAAATATAAAATTAGGCTCAAGTTGGTTCTATAGTTAATAATCAAGTACCTTTATTTTAGACATCTACCCTTCTGTAAGCCTTGGTTCATCAACTATAAAATGGTGATGATTAAAATTTCAACTGAGTTACTGTGAGGCTCAAAAAAATTAGAAAGTGTTTATATAAAAAACCTAATATTAACATTTACTATCAATATAACCATCCAGAAGACTAAGTATCATGAATCTTAATGAACCCAAGTAATGGTGGCATTGAGGAAGGATGCAGGGGAAAGGTGAGAGTTAGTCTAAAATGAATTATACAACCAATAAAGTCCACTCTCTGCCATCCTGGGTCATCTAGATTCATTCTCAGTGTGAGACCTTGATTGGGTAATAAAGCCAATTAACACTGATATCCCCTGATGGTGAGAAGAACCATCTCTTGGGACTGGGGTGAGGGGAGACAGAGGGTAGCCTCTTGCCGCTTTATCCCCACTTCCCCTACACTCACCCAGAGCTGTGAAGCAATGGCACAGAATCTTTTAGGCTGCTTAGGTGATGGCGGTCTACTTAGCCCCTACGTAATTATTGGGTAATGCTTGGAAGGTGCATTCTCTTAAGTCCTTAGTCTAGTTTACCTGTTCTTATTTACAAACTGGTTAATATGATTAAGTGTTGACTACCTCTTCCAAATGTACAGCAGACTATAGTTTTTGTAGAAACCTTGCCTGGACAAAAGTACAGTTCAAGTAATGGCGTGCCTATTATTTTAACATACAATTCATAAATACTACTTGGAAATCTTTGTTTCCTTTGTCATTCCACACAGAATGTGTGCTGGGAAGAATTATAACCATAATGACATAAGAACTTGGTGGAAGGGCTGGCATTCCTCTCGTTGCCAGTGGAAATTGCTATACGAGGGCAGCTATGAGAAAGAAATTTGTCAAAAGGTTTTGAAAGGCAATCACAAATTGCCGATGAAAGTAGATGAAACTTTGAAAAGGATTTATGAAGACTGATTTAGACAGTTTTGGAATTCTATGGCATTGCTGGTGCCAGCAGAGGAGGGATGAGAGAGGGTAGAATACTGAACCCTGTTTGCCAGCAGACACATTAGGCCCTACAGTGTGGATCTCAGCTGTAAAATTCATGGCACTCTGGGTGTAGTGGTTGTGGATTGCCTGTGGTTTTCCCAGAGTGCCTCTCTCAGGAGACTTTGAGTGCAAATTATCTCAAAGGCTGTAAGAAAGCAACAGGAAGGGAACAGCAAAAGCTAACAATCAAAACAAAATAGAAAAGGCAATGAACTGTTAATTGAAATGAGTTTTTAGTATGCTGTGAATAATCTTATGATGATACTTGCAGACTCCTTAAGGGAAATGGTGTGTGTGGTTCTTGATTGGCCAAAAGTATCTCACACAGATGGAGAATTAAGCCCAAATAGTCTCTGTAGAGATAAGAGGGACTTCATCAACAACATGTTTATCCTAGTGCAAGTCAGCAATTTCTGCCCAGTAATCCAAGGAACTCTTTAGAGAATGCATCAGTTTACTGACTTTTCAAACTTAGCTGTCCACCATCAAATTTTCATCTATGTTTAGATCGTTATGTCATTCTAGATATAGTTTAGATCGTGGTTGTAATTGCAGTGTATCAAAATGATATCAGGATTGAGTAAAGTTGCTGTCTTCCTATTCCTTTTAAAGGAAATAATAGTCTTAAATTTTAATAGGACAGAATGCCCTCAAAGACTACTTGTAAAGGTTTGTGTTTGTGTTTTAATCTTGAATAAATTAGCAAAATTATATTCCTAGTAGACATATTCCTAGTTCTACATGAAAACTACTATGGGAATGATTACTTTGTGCATGGGAGATAGCATGTGAATATTTGAAATCTATTAGTTTCGGTTTAAATCACCAACCGAGCATTTGTATGTAAACTAGGTAATTTCTGTGTTTTGTATTGTTCATTTATCACTTAATAATGACACAATCCTCACAAGGTTTTCATGAGGCTTAAATTACATACATAGAGAAAACTCAGACTAATATCTTCCATTTCCTTCTTCATAGCAAAGTCCTTTGTGACCTGAATTCACTAATAACCAGTGAGAAACGAGTATAGCAATTAAGAATGTGTGCCACTGAGAATAGCCCATTTGCCCACATATATTTTGTAGGATAAAACACAGGAAAATATTTTCAATTGAATACTTAGATTTATGTATGTGCTATTATTAAAATCTTAGAAGTATTGTTGATTTTTCAAAATGTAAATATTAATAATCTATCTCCACATATGAGATATAGCACAAAATTCTCATAAGTATAAACTTGACAGTTTATGCTTTTAAACTATCTGTGAATGTTTATGCTTTTATTAAACATGGGAAATATTTTAATAAGATTCAAGAATGAAGTTAGCAGGAGGAATTGCAACTGAGATATCAATCTCACAATGACGCATGACATTGTCCATTCATGAATCTGGTATCTAAGCTACCACCTTTTTCTGGCTTCTTCATTAATTCATCCTTAAGAATTAGAATTTGAACATCTCATTTTATGCTTCCTGAGCCATGATGTGCAGAATGTTAATGATCAAAAACAGAAATAGAACCACCTTTAAAACTGATGTTTTCATTGTGACATTTAACATCTAGGGAAAGAGGAGTAAACCAATGGAAAAGAGACTTGCTTGTGGCAATTCCTTGGTCACTGTAAAAAATAAAGATACTAAGAGCTAAAGGAAGAGAAGTTAAGTCCACAACTTCTGATCATCTTTTATTAGGACTTAACAAACCAAGTTTGTGTACAGGTTGTGTTAGAATTGCCTCTTACTGCTGCTCACGCCGCGTTAGGCTTGATTCAAAGCCTTTGTATAAGGTGTCTGGAGTCTTTAAAGATCCCTTCTTAACTGATCTGACTGCTTCCACATACGGTATCCATCTTCATGGAACAGAGCAGCTGTTACTGCTGCTTTTGTTCTCTTAACACAAATAAGAACACATTTCTGCTCTCCTACAGTGTTGCACCTACCACTTCGTGGTGCCTAAAAAGGTGATTTCCAGGATAGACCGTAATAGACTACTTTCTATCATTAGTCAACTTTTCCTTTTTTCATGTTTCCAAAATAATATGCTCACTTAAATTAATTAATAAATAATCTACGGAAGAAGTACATTCTAACCTCATAGGACTATTTTAAAATGTATGACTAGATTTTCTAAATGTTCATTCAGACTTAAAGTAGACTGCAGTCTTCTTAAAATTAAATGAAGACAAAGGCTACCAAAAATGAATTTAAGGAATACTTGAAATTAATGTCCAAGCTCACAAAGCTTTTACATAGTAGTCTTTTAAAACTTTTAATCTTGAATTTCTTTGGCAAGTGCAATTATATTTTCCTAAAATGATGTTTAAATGATCTACTATTTTGATGATCTTTTAAACATAGGGCTTTAAAATAGTACAAGGGAGAGATTCAAAGTGTAAAATGACATAAAACAAATAGTAAATATCTTTCCTGTCTCAAACCACCAGTGCCATAGTCTTTCTCCCTAGATAAATTCAATATTACCAGTTTTTATTTATCTCTAGAAAGATATGTATCTATGTATCTGTGATAGGCATAATAATGTGCCTGTTCCCAAAATATCCACATCCCAGTCTCTGAAACCTATGAACACATTACGTTACACAGGAAAAGTGATTTTGTGTATGTAATTAACTTAAGGCTCATGAGATAGTGGTATTATTCTGGATAATCTAGGTATGCTCAGTGTAAGTGCAAGGGTCCTACCTTTTTTTTTTAAATTTCTATTTAGATGTATGTCTTTCTTACCTCTCTTAGATTGTGATCTCCTCAAGGAATGGTACTGTGTGTTATCTCTGTATCTATCACATGTGCTTTGCACATACTAGGTGCTCAGGGAATGTTTGTTGAATAAGTTGTCTTTGCTTAATCTTTAAGTGGACAGTTTCTACATCATTTGTAAGCTTAGAGGCCTCAAAATGCATTTACTATTCATAATACAAAGATAGAGCCTCTCCTTTCACCTTGCTCCCTTGTATTGATCCCCTCAACAAGAGTTATCAATATATCATAGTTACTGAATCAGATTTAATACTTTTTCAAATAGTGAAATAACTATGGTTCAATTTTAAATAGTAAGCTTTAAAGAAAATATTTATACTAGTCACTAATGATGGAGCATTAAAACTAAACTTTAATAAGCAGTATTGTATACAATTAGTAAAATTATTGGTTTAGTAGTTAAGATTTGAACTGGGAAGAAAAAGCAAAGTCCCTTAAATAAATTACACTAGTTTCTTTGAAACTTATTATTTTGAGTAATTATAATTTGAACAAACTGATAAATTGACTAGATAATACTGTATTATGTTTTACCTGTAATTATTTTATTTTATTTTATTATTATTTTTTATTAAGGTATCATTGATATACACTCTTATGAAGGTTTCACATGAAAAATATTGTGGTTACTACCTTCACCCATATTATCAAATCGCCCCCATACCCCACTGAAGTCACCGAACATCAACGTGGTAATATGCCAGAGTGTCACCACTTGTTTTCTCTGTGCTACATTGTCTTCCCCATGACACCCCACACACACCATGTGTGCCAATCATAATACCCTTCAATCCTCTTCTCTCTCCCTCCCCTTTAGTAACTGCTTGGAGTCTGTGAGTCTGCTGCTGTTCTGTTCCTTCAGTTTTGCTTTGTTCTTATACTCCACAAATGAGGGAAATCATTTGGTATTTGTCTTTCTCTGTCTGGCTTATTTCACTGAGCATAATACCCTCTAGCTCCATCCATGATCTTGCAAATGGTAGGATTTGTTTCCTTCTTATGGTTGAATAATATTCCATTGTGTACATGTGCCACATCTTCTTTATCCATTCATCTACTGATGGACATTTAGGTTGCTTCCCTATCTTGGCTATTGTAAATAGTGCTACAATAAACATTGGGGTCCATATTCTCTTTTTCAATCTGGGATCTTGCTTTCTTTTGGTAAATTCCTAGGAGTGGAATTCTTAGGTCAAATGGCATTTCTATTTTTAGTTTTTTGAGGAATTTCCATATTGCTTTCCACAATGGTTGAACTAATTTACATTCCCACCAGCAGTGTAGGAGGGTTCCCATTTCTCTGCATTCTCGCCAGCATTTGTTGTTTCTACTATTTTCAATGTTGGCCATCCTAACTGGTGTGAGGTGATATCTCATTGTGGTTTTAATTTGCATTTCCCTGGTGATTAGCAATGTGGAGCATCTTTTCAAGTGCCTGTTGGTCATCTGAGTTTCTTCTTTGGAGAACTGTCTGTTCATATCCTATGCCCATTTTTTAATTAGGTTATTTGATTTTTGGGTGTTGAGGTGTGTGAGTTCTTTATATATTGTGGATGTTAACCCCTTTTCGGATATGTCATTTACTAATATATTGTCCCATACTGTAGGATGGTGTCCTTTGCTGTACAGAAGCCTATTAGCTTGATGTAGTCCCATTTGTTCATTTTTGCTTTTGTTTCCCTTGCCTGAGTAGATGCGTTCAGGAAAAGTTGCTCATATTTATAATCAAGAGATTTTTATTGTATTTTCTTCTAAGAGTTTTATGGTTTCATGACTTAATTCAGGTCTTTGATCTATCCATTTCGAGTTTACTTTTATGTATGGAATTAGACAATAATCCATGTTCATTCTCTTACATGTAGCTGTCCAGTTTTGCCAACACCACTCATTGAAGAGGCTGTCATTTCCCCATTGTAAATCCATGGCTCCTTTATCATATATTAATTGACCATAAATCCTTAGGTTTATATCTGGGCTCTCTTTCTGTTCCATTGATCTATGTGTCTGTTCTTGTGCCGGTACCAAACCATCTTGATCACTGTGGCATTGTAGTAGAGCTTGAAGTTGGGGAGCGTAATCCTCACACCTTTGTTCTTCCTTCTAATGATTGCTTTGGCTCTTCAGAGTCTTTTGTGGTTCCATATGAATTTTAGAACTATTTGCTCTAGTTCGCTGAAGAATGCTGTTGGTATTTTGATAGGGATTGCATTGTCTCTGTAGATTGCTTTAGGCAGGATGTCCATTTTGGTAATATTAATTCTTCCTATCCATGAGCATGGGATGTATTTCCATTTATCAGTATCTTCTTTAATTTCACTCAAGAGTGTCTTGTAGTTTTCAAGGTATAGGTCTTTCACTTCGTTGGTTAGGTTTATTCCTAGGTGTTTTATTCTTTTTGGTGCAGTTGTGAATGGAATTCTTTTCCTGATTTTTCATTCTGATAATTCATTGTTAGTAAATGGGAATGCAACAGATTTCCTAGAATTAATTTTGAATCCTGCAACTTCACTTTTTCAGTTATTCTAGTGGTTTTAGAGTGGATTCTTTAGGGTTTCTATGTACAATATCATGTCATCTACAAACAGTGACAGGTTAGCTTCTTCCTTACCAATCTGGATTCCTTTTATTACTTTGTGTGGTCTGATTGCCATGGCTAGGACATCCAGAAGTATGTTGAATAAAAGTGTGGAGAGTGGGTATCCTTGTCTGGTTCCTAATCTTAAACGAAAAGCTTACAGCTTTTTACTGTTAAGTATGATGTTGCCTGTGGGTTTGTCATGTATGGTCTTTACTATGTTGAGATACTTGCCCTCTATACCCATTTTATTGAGAATTTTTATCATGAATGGTTGTTGAATTTTGTCAAATGCTTTTTCAGCATCTATTGAGATGATCATGTAGTTTTTGTCCTTTTTATTGATGTGGTGGATGATGTTGATGGATTTTCGAATGTTGTACTATCCTTGCTCCCTGGAACAAATCCTATTTGATAATGATGGATGATCTTTTTGATGAATTTTTGAATTTGATTTGCTAATATTTTGTTGAGTACTTTTGCATCTATGTTCATCAGGGATATTGGTTACTAATTTCCTTTTTTTTGCGGTGTCTTTGCCTGGTTTTGGTATTAGAGTGATGCTGGCCTCGTACAATGAGTTTGAAAGTACTATCTCCTCTGTTACTTTTTGGAAAACTTTAAGGAGGATGGGTATTAGGTGTTTACTAAATGTTTGATGAAATTCAGTGGTGAAGCCATCTGGTACAGGCATTTTGTTCTTAGGTAGTTTTCTGAATACCAATTCAGTTTTGTTGCTGGTAATTGGTCTGTTCAGAATGTCTGTTTATTTGTAGGTCAGCCTTGGAAGGTTGCATTTTTCTAGAAAGCTGTCCATTTCTTCTCGGTTATCCAGCTTGTTAGCATATAATTTTTCATAGTATTCTCTAATAATTCTTTGTATTTCTGTGATGTCCATAGTGACTTTTCCTTTCTCATTTCTGATTCTGTTTATGTGTGTGGACTCTTTTTTTCTTGATAAGTCTGACTAGGGGTTTATCTATTATGTGTATTTTCTTGAAGAACCAGCTCCTGCTTTCATTGAATCTTTCTATTGTTTTATTCTTTTTGATTTTATTTATTTCTGCACTAATCTTTATTATGTCCCTTCTTCTACTGACTTTGGGCCTCATTTGTTCTTGTTTTTTTAATTTCATTAATTGTGAGTTTAGATTGTTCATATGGAATGTTCTTCTTTCCTGAGGTGGGCCTGTATTGCAATATATTTACCTTTTAGCACAGCCTTCATTGCTTCCCACAGATTTTGTGGTGTTGAGTTATTTTTGTCATTTGTCTCCATATTTTGTTGATCTCTGTTTTTATTTGGTCATTGATCCATTCATTATTTAGGTGCATGTTGTTAAGCCTCCGTGTGTTTGTGAACTTTTAAATTTTCTTTGTGTAATTTATTTCTAGTTTCATACCTCTGTGTTCTGAGAAGCTGGTTGGTACAATTTCAATCTTTTTACTGAGGCTCTTTTTGTGGCCTAGTATTTGATCTATTATGGAAAATGTTCCATGTGCACTTGAGAAGAATGTGTATCCTGCTGCTTTTGGGTGGAGTGTTCTGTAGATGTCTCTTAGGCCCACCTGTTCTTATGTGTTGTTCAGTTCTCTGTCACCTTACTTATTTTCTGTCTGGTTGATCTGTACTTTGAGGTGAGTGGTGTGTTGAAGTCCTCTAAAGTTAATGCATTGCATTTTATTTCCCCCTTTAATTCTGTTAGCATTTGTTTCACATATGTAGGTGCTCCTGTGTTGGCTGCATCGATATTTATAATGGTTATATCCTCTTGTTGGACTGACCCCTTTATCATATTGTAATGTCCTTCTTGGTCTGTTGTTACTTTCTTTGTTTTGAAGTCTATTTTGTCTGATAAAGGTACTGCAACTCCTGTTTTTTTCTTCCTGTTAGTTGTATGAAATATCTTTTTCCATCCCTTCACTTTTAGTCTGTGCATATCTTTGGGTTTGAAGTGAGTTTTTTGTAGACAGAATATAGACGGGAATTGTTTTTGATCCATTCAGTGTCTCTATGTCTTTTGACTGGTGCATTCACACCATTTACATTTAGGTGAATCCCGATAGATATGTTCTTATTGCCATTGCACGCTTTAGATTCATGGTTACCAAAGATTCAAGGGTAACTTCCTTACTATCTAACAATCTAATTTAACTCACTTAGTATACTATTACAAACACAATCTGATGGTTCTTTTTATTTTCTTCCTTTTTCTTTTTCCTCCATTCTTTATATGTTAGGTGTCATATTCTGTATGCTTTGTCTATCCCTTGACTGACTTTGGGGGTGTTTGATTTGATTTTGCTCTTGCTTAGTAATTAATTGGTCTACTTTTTTTAGTAAGGGTTTTTTTCTTCTGGTGATATTTATTTAGCCTTAGGAACACTTCCATCTATAGCAGTCCTTCTAAAATACAGTGTACAGACCGTTTGTGGGAGGTAAATTATCTCAGCTTTTGCTTATCTGGAAATTGTTTAACACCCTCCTTGAAATTTAAAAGGTATCTTGCCAGATAGAGTATTCTTAGTTTGAGGCCCTCTGCTTCATTGCATTAAATATGTCATGCCACTCCCTTCTGGCCTGTAAGGTTTCTGTTGAGAAGTCTGATGATAGCTCTTAATAGTCTGTCCTTATTCTTGATCTTTGCCATTTTAATTGTGATATGTCTTGGTGTTGTCTTCCTTGGGACCCTTGTGTTGGGAGATCTGTGTATCTCCTTGGCCAAAGAAACTATCTCCTTCCCTAGACTGGGGAATTTTTCAGTAATTACCTCCTCAAAGACACTTTCTATCCCCTTTCTCTTCTTCTCATACCCCTATAATGTGAATATTTTTCCGTTTGGATTGGTCACACAGTTCTTTCAATATTCTCTCATTCCTAGAGATCCTTTTTTCTCTCTGTACCTCAGCTTCTCTGTATTCCTCTTCTCTAATTTCTATTTCATTTACTATCTCATCTACTACATCTAATTTGATTTTACATCCCTCCATTATGTGTTTATTTTCAGATACTGTATTCTTGAACATTTTTATCTCATTCCTGAATTCATCCCCGAATTCTTGAATATTTTTCTGTAGCTCTGTGAGCATGTTTATTATTTTTATTTTGAAATCTCTTTCAGGAATATTGGTGAGTTAAGTTTCACTTGACCCTCTTTCCGGTGTTTGTGGGATTTTGATTTGAATCAGCTTTCTTTGACATTTCATATTTTTAGGTAGCCCTCTTGTGCCCAGAAGCTCTACTCTCTGGAGCTGCCCTGCATCTGGAGCGATGGTGGGGGGTCTCATGGTGATGGTGCTAGTGCCTGTCAGGAAGTAAGAGCTCTTTCCTCTTTTCTGGCTGCAGTGCCTGTCTCCACTGTCAGGGCCAGTGGGCCAAGCATGTAGGCAGAAGCCTCTATGCTTTGCACTTGCAGCTGTCCTAGGCTGGGCTGCCTTCTGGCTAGCCTGGCACATTGGTAGTGGCAGCCAGTTTGTTAGCCAGTGCCAGTCAGGAGGAAGGCACAGCAGGCTGCGTATCACAGTGGGGGCCTTGGAGCTTCGTAGGCCAGCTACTGAGGAGCAGAGTTCGTCTGGACAATTTTGTCCACCTGTTCTTTCTCCTGAGCAGCAAGCTTTGTGCAATCCTTGCCCCTTTAGCAGCCCTCTTACTGTTATGAATTCTCTCAGACTCCCTGTCTTTTTTTTGTCCCAGAGTGGCTCATGTGGATCCCTGTTTTCCACGAGCAGCTGGAATCTCTGTCTTTGCCTCTCCAAGTATTTTACCTGTCTTAGCTTTCCAACCCCACTAATTTCCAGAGCTCCATGTAATGTAGGTTCGCACTTCCAGAGTCGATCTTCAGGGCTGGGTGTTCAAAAGTCCTAGGCCTCCACCCCTTCCCCACTCCATTTCTCTTCCTCCCTCAGGTGAGCTGGTGTAGGGGAAGGGCTTGGGTGTCTCTGGATCATGGCTTTGGTACATTACCCTTTTCCTTGATGTCTGCTGGTTTCTCCAGGTGTAGACAGTCTACTGCAGCCTTTTTTAATCCTCTCCTCACAAGGGTCCTATCTTATGATAGGGAGGCAAGTGGTTCAGAGTCAGAAAAACATTTGAATATGATCTCCTGCTGGCTTTAGAGATGGTGGAAGTGGCCATAAACCAAGAAATACAAGTGGTCTCTGGAAAATGGAAAAAATAAGGAAATGAATTCTCCTCTAGAACATACAGAAGGACAGCAACCCATCCAATACTTTGATGTTAGTCCAGTAAGACCCATTTTGAATTTATGATCTTCAGAATAAATTTGTGTTATTTTAAACCACTAAGTTTGGGGCAATTTGTTACAGCAACATTAAAAAACTCAACCCTATTTATCTATCTATTTATTAGTTATAGATTTATGTCACCATTTCTACCTTTTCCACAATTAGGACCATACTATACTTACCATCCACTTTATTTTGCAGTTTAGTCATATCAACTTAAATAGATAAACTCTTTCTTTTAAGAGCTGTATACTATTTTGATATAAGATTGTAATATATTTTTATAACCAGTTCTGCATTCTACTGATAGATATTTAGCTTCTTTCATTCTTTTTCTTCAACAAATAGTACTGTATCTAATATCTGAAAAATATTTTAAAAATTAATATATAACATTGCACACAGGCAGAATACTTTAATACATGCACTCTACCTATTATCTCACTTCAACATTTATTAAACCATAGTCAATCTTGTTTCTTCTATAACCATCCCAACTTAAACTGCCATCTCTAGATTAACAGACAGCATATTATTTCATCAATAAATATTTTAGCATATATCTCTAAAGCATAGAGAATTGTGTTCTATATTTTGTATATACATGAGTATATCCTTAAGATATTTTAGAAATAAAAATGAACTCTGGGAAGACCATTGTTTTGTGGCTTTATGAATTATTTCAACATGAGTTATGCTATATAATGCCCTTACTGGCCCATCACCCACTGCAACCCAATAGACCAAACATTTTTCAATAGATATGTCAAATAATTAAGACTTGTGTTCACAGAAAGTGAGTTAAGAAGTTTTAGAATGAATTTCATGATATATTTACATTAATATTTAAATCCATATACATTTTAAGACAAAAATAAACTATTCATTAATTACTCATTTAAGGATAGTTTTTACCAACTTAGCCAGATTTATTTGTGAAACAAGGAAATAAAATCTTACTTCTCTAAAAAAAGGATAGATTTTGCTGGTGGTAGGCAAAGCATGGGGTGGTCACAGAATATCTTTTTTTTATTAAGGTATGATTGATATACAATCTTATGAAAGTTTCACATGAGCAACATTGTGTTACTATATTCACCCATATTATCACGTCCCCTGCCACATCCCATTTCAGTCACTGTCCATCAGCGTAGTGAGATGCTATAGAGTCACTACTTGTCTTCTCTGTGCAGTACTGCCTTCCTCATAAACCCCTACAGTATGTGTGCTGATTATAATGTCCCTTAATCCCCTTCTCCCTCCCTTCCCACCCACTTCCATTTGGTAACTGCTAGTCCCTTCTTGGAGTCTGCGAGTCTGCTACTATTTTGTTCCTTCAGTTTTGCTTTGTTGTTATACTCCATAAACGAGTGAAATCATTTTGTACTTGTCTTTCTCCACCTGGCTTATTTCACTGAGCGTAATATCCTCCAGCCCCATTCATGTTGTTGCAAATGGTAGGATTTGTTTTCTTCTTATGGCTGAATAATATTCCATTGTGTGTATATGTACCACATCTTCTTTATCCATTCATCTACTGTTGGACATTTAGGTTGCTTCCATTTCTTGGCTATTGTAAATAGTGCTGCGATAAACAGGGGTGCATATGTCTTTTTGAACCTGGGATCTTGCTTTCTTTGGGTAATTCATAGGAGTGGAATTCCTGGGTCAAATGGTATTTCTATTTTGAGTTTTTTGAGTAACCTCCATATTACTTTCCACAATGGTAGAACTAATTTACATTCCCACCAGCAGTGTAAGAGGTTTCCCCTTTCTCTGCATCCTTGCCAGCATTTGTTGTTCCTTGTATTTTGGATGTTGGCCATCCCAACTGGTATGAGGTGATATTTCATTGTGGTTTTAATTTGCATTTCCCTGGTGATTAGCGATGTGGAGCATTTTTTCATGTGCTTGTTGGCACAGAATATCTTTTAAATATTTTTTCCTGTAAACAGAACTTGGTTTTTCCAAAGATGGTTTCCAATACAAGCAGGCTTAAAGTCATTTGATAATTCTAAATTAGAAAAGTTTAAAGCATTTGAAACTTGTCAATTTTTTTTCATATTAGAATTATGATTTTTAAAAGTCTTAATTTACCTCAATAGCAAAAGTTCCTGTGCAGTGTCTTCAGTCTATGGTCAAGGATTTTTGTATTTACATTCAAAAATGGAAGTTGAAAATTAAATACTGAAAATGATTTTAGAGCTTCACTGTATACTTTCCTTTCTCTACATTTTTTTTCTGTTTCCAGTCTTTGTTCTGCTTGATGGATAATTAAATGTGAATGTTTTCAGATATGAGGTATTGCTAATAAAGTTCAGTGGTGAGCGCTCCAGAGTCTTATAGCATTTTTAAAAACAAGAAAGAATTTCAAAGTAAATTATTTAATTAAAAATGTTTTTAGCCAGAGGATTTCAGTTTATTCCTGGTTTGGATTCAAGCAGAGGCCTTAAAACAAATCAGTATTCTATAGAGACGAAGTTATAGCTTTTGCCTTTGTATTGACTCCACCCACACATGAATTTCTGTGACACTTTTCAAAACACATGCGTGCAATACACCTAGAGAAATGACTCTGGAATGTTTACAGACATATAACTCAAAATATGGATCACACTACATTTATTTAATACATTAAGGTATATAAATAGATGCGTGTGGCATGTCATATACATAGTTTTTAGGCATCAACATGAGCCCAGCCAACAGTTTGAAATTTTATTTGTCCTTTACATCATGTATATGTTTCTTGGGTATTTTTCCTTATTTCTCTATATGCATTTAGGAACAGTTGTGTGGTTAAAACTTGCTTTCTGCTCTGAGTGTGTGAAGGGTAGAGAAAGGCCACAGTGATTTATCTCAGAAACAAACCACTTTCATTGCTATCTTTGGTTGCCAGAGGCTCAAATTTCCTCAAATTAACCTGGATTCACAGGTGGAATATTTTTAAATAAGCATCAATGAAAGAGCCGACCAATTCCTAGAATGTTACACTGTCCACCAGATTATATGGTCATGTACTTTTAAAAAATTTAATTACACTTATTTGAATTGCTTCACTTAATTTCCTAGGAAGGGTCTAAGATAGGCTTTACCCATAGTGACTCCTACCATGTGCTGGTGAGCATTAGAGAGAAATCCTACACTATATTAAGATTTATAGGCCATTTAAAACTCATATGCCCCCCCCCACCTTTTTGGGAAAATGGTAAGAAGTGGTGAATATTTTTGAAAACCAGATAGAGATGACTTCTGTTAATCCTAAAATAAAACTGTCAGAAATAGGGAAAAAAGTTAAATGCTTTATATGTTATGTGTAAGCAAAATTTATATGTTATGTGTAAAGAAAATATATGTCTTGGAAATAATTAATAATTAAAGGTCATTAAATGAAATTACCAGTGTTGTGAATTTGTTACATTTCTTGAAAATTAGCTATTTTCCTGCATAACACATAGGACCTCTATTAATTTGTGTATTTAATTAATCAGAATCTTTGTATACCTTTAGAGATCTATATAAATATGAAGATAATGTAATTCACTTTGGTTCAAATTCTACATAAAAATCCATTTCTTAAAATGAAACCACCGTTTACTCATTGATGATTAATTCCACTAGTATGTATTGTCAGCTGGAGACAGACAAGTTAACTAGAAAATGCATAAGTACATAAATGTATGTATAGTTTGTCATTATCTCCATTATCCAACAATGAGGAATTGAAGCTTAGATAGATAAAGTGCCAAGTCAGGGCACCATAGTTCGGCAACAGAAGGTCTGTATGCCACCAGAGCTTCCTGACTGTGTCCACTCCACAGAAACCTCTAATAATACTGCAGAGTAAAATGAGTGTTATGCTGCAGTTATAGGTCAAGTGCTATGGGGAATTAATCATGCATGAGAGAGTGGGAAAGGTGAGATAGATATTACGTTGAAAATGTTTGACCTAGCCATTCATATATTCTGCTAAGGAGTTTTGCACAAGTTCATGAGGCCATGGGGAGCCATTAACAGATTTTTAAAGAAGCATACGGCATATTTCAAGTGTGTATTAAGAGAATAACTCTAGCAGCTATAAGAATTAGAGACTAGAGCACTATTTATTTTCCTAGCTTGTTGATTGCTCATGACCCCGCTACATATTTATTATTTGTAAATTATATTTCTAGTATAGAGTACTAAAATTATGTATGTTGTAAAATTATACAAAAGAGAGACGTGAAACAGAGATAAAATTCCATTCTTAATTCTTTTAAGTTTTATTCATGGTGAAAGACTTCAGCTTCCTAACATAAAATTAAAATAGTCATGAAATTTTACTACTATGAATAATCTATATATACTTCTATTGAGAGCAATGTGATGGGAAATAAAGAACAGGAAAACGACCATGCTGAGGAGCAGAGAAAAAAAAATTCCTAAAAATGATGGAATATGTTTAAGAAAGACCCCAGGCTGGGTAATCTGCGCTCCGTGTTGGTGCCAAATGAGCTGCTGGCCAATGCCGGTGTTTTTTTTTTTTTATAATTTATTTTGGCATCATTAATCTACAATTACATGTGCAATATTATGATTATTAAACTACCCCTTCATCAGGTACCCCCCACCAATCCCATTACAGTCACTGTCCATCAGCGTAGTGAGATGCTATAGAATCACTACTTCTCTTCTCTGAGCTGTACAGCCCTCCCCATCTCCTCCCAACATTACATCTGCTAATCATAATGCCCCTTTTTCCCTCTTATCCCTCCCTTCCCACCCATCTTCCCCAGTCCCTTTCGCTTTGGTAACTATTAGTCCGTTCTTGGGTTCTGTGAGTCTGCTGCTGTTTTGTTCCTTCAGTTTTTTTCTTTGTTCTTATACTCCACATATGAGTGAAATCATCTGATACTTCTTTTCTTCAGCTTGGCTTATTTAGCTGAGCATAATACCCTCTAGCTCCATCCATGTTGTTGCAAATGGTAGGATTTGTTTTCTTCTTATGGCTGAATAATATTCCATTGTGTATATGTACCACATCTTCTTTATCCATTAATCCACTGATGGAGGCTTAGGTTGCTTCCATTTCTTGGCTATTGTAAATAGTGCCGTGATAAACATAGGGGTGCATATGTATTTTTCAAACTGGGCTGCTGCATTCTTAGGGTAAATTCCTAGGAGTGAAATTCCTGGGTCAAATGGTATTTCTATTTTGAGGTTCTTGAGGAACCTCCATACTGCTTTCCACAATGGTTGAACTAATTTGCATTCCCACCAGCAGTGTAGGAGGGTTCCCTTTTCTCCACATCCTCGCCAACATTTGTTGTTGTTTGTGTTTTGGATGTTGGCGATCCTCACTGGTGTGAGGTAATATCTCATTGTGGTTTTAATCTGCATTTCTCTGATGATTAGCGATGTGGAACATCTTTTCATGTGCCTGTTGGCCATCTGAACTTCTGTCTATTCATGTCCTCTGCACATTTCTTAATTGGATTATTTGCTTTTTGTTTGTTAAGGTGCGTGAGTTCTTTATATATTTTGGATGTCAACCCCTTATCAGATACATCATTTATGAATATATTCTCCCATACTATAGGATATCTTTTGGTTCTACTGATGGTGTCCTTTGCTGTACAGAAGCTTTTCAGCTTCATATAGTCCCACTTGTTCATTTTTGCTTTTGTTTCCCTTGCCCGGAGAGATATGTTCATGAAGAAGTCGTTCATGTTTATGTCTGAGAGATTTTTGCCTATGTTTTTTTCTAAGAGTTTTATGGTTTCATGACTTACATTCAGGTCTTTGATCCACCTTGAGTTTACCTTTCTGTATGGGACTAGATAGTCCGGTTTCATTCTCTTACATGTAGCTGTCCAGTTTTTCCAACACCAGCTGCTGAAGAGGCTGTCATCTCCCCATTGTATATCCAAGGCTCCTTTATCAAATATTAATTGACTGTATATGTTTGGGTTAATGTTTGGATTTTCTATTCTGTTCCACTGGTCTGTGGGTCTGTTTTTGTGCCAATACCAAATTGTCTTGATTACTGTGGCTTTGTAGTAGAGCTTGAAGTCAGGGAGCATAATTCCCCCTGTTTTATTCCTTCTCAGGATTGCTTTGTCTATTCGGGGTCTTTTGTGGTTCCATATGAATTTTAGAATTATTTATTCCAGTTCATTGAAGAAAGCTGTTGGTAGTTTGATAGGGATTGCATTGAATCTGTAGATTGCCTTAGGCAGTATAGCCATTTTGACAATATTTAGTCTTCCTAGCCAAGAGCATGGGATGCATTTCCATTTGTTAGTGTGCTCTTTAATTTCTCTTAGGAGTGTCTTGTAGTTTTCAGGATATAGGTCTTTCACTTCCTTCCTTAGGTTTATTCCTAGGTATTTTATTCTTTTTGATGCACTTGTGAATGGAATTGTTTTTCTGATTTCTCTTTCTGTTGGTTCATCCTTAGTGTATAGGAAAGCAACAGATTTCTGTGTGTTAATTTTGTATCCTGCCACGTTGCTGAATTCAGATATTAGTTCTAGTAGTTTTGAAGTGGAGTCTTTAGGGTTTTTAATGTACAGTATCATGTCATCTGCAAATAGTGACAATTTGACTTCTTCTTTACCAATCTGGATGCCTTGTATGTCTTTGTTTTGTCTGATTGCTGTGGCTAGGACCTCCAGTACTATGTTGAATAACAGTGGAGAGAGTGGGCATCCCTGTCTTGTTCCCGATCTTAGATGAAAAGCTTTCAGCTTCTCGCTGTTAAGTATGATGTTAGCTGTGGGTTTGTCATATATGGCCTTTGTGATGTTGAGGCACTTGCCGTCTATACCCATTTTGTTGAGAGTTTTAATCAGGAATGGATGTTGAATTTTGTGAAATGCTTTTTCAGCATCGATGGAGATGATCATGTGGTTTTTTTTCTTCTTTTTGTTGATGTGGTGGATGATGTTGATGGATTTTCGAATGTTGTACCATCCTTGCATCCCTGGGATGAATCCCACTTGATCATGGTGTACGATCCTCTTGATGTATTTTTGAATTCGGTTTGCTAATATTTTGTTGAGTATCTTTGCATCTACAGTCATCAGGGATATTGTCTGTAATTTTCTTTTTTGGTAAGATCTTTGGTCAGTCTTGGTATTAGAGTGATGTTGGCTTCATAGAATGAGTTTGGAAGTATTCCCTCCTCTTCTATTTTTGGGGGAACTTTAAGGAGAATGGGTGTTATTTCTTCTCTATATGTCGGGTAGAATTCAGAGGTGAATCCATCAGTTCTGGAGGTTTTTTTCTTGGGTAGTTTACCGATTAAATTTCATTGCTGGTGATTGGTCTGTTTAGTTTTTCTGTTTCTTGCTTGGTCAGTCTTGGAAGGTTGTATTTTTCTAAGAATTTGTCCATTTATTCTAGGTTTTCCAGCTTGGTATCATATAGATTCTCATAATATTCTCTTATAATTCTTTGTATTTCTGTGTGTTCCTTCGTGATTTTTCCTTTCTCATTTCTGATTCTGTTTATGTATGTAGATTCTCTTTTTCTCTTATTGAGTCTGGCTAGGGGTTTATCTATTTTGTTTATTTTTTCAAAGAACTAGCTCTTGGTTTCATTGATTTTTTTCTATTGTTTTATTCTTCTCAATTTTATTTATTTCTTCTCTGATCTTTATTATGTTCCTCCTTCTGGTGACTTTGGACCTCATTTGTTCTTCTTTTTCCAATTTCAGTAATTGTGTCTTTAGACTATTCATTTGGGAATGTTGTTCCTTCTTTAAATAGGCCTGGATTGCACTATACTTTCCTCTTAAAACTGCCTTTTCTGTGTCCCACAGAAGCTGTGGCTTTGTGTTGTTGTTGTCATTAGTTTCCATATATTCTTTGATTTCTGTTTTGATTTGGTCATTAACCCATTGATTAATTAGGAGAGTGTTGTTAAGTCTCCATGTATTTGTGAGCCTTTTTGATTTCTTTCTAAAATTTATTTCTAGTTTTATACCTTTGTGATCTTAGAAGTTGGTTGGTAGGATTTCAATATTTACTGAGATTCTTTCTGTGGTCTAGCATGTGGTCTAGCATGTGGTCTATTCTGGAAAATGTTCCATGTGCACTTGAGAAGAATGTGTATCCTGTTGCTTTTGGGTGTAGAGTTCTGTAGATGTGTATTAGGTCCTTCTGTTCTCAGCTTCTCTGTATTCCGGTTCTCTGATTTCTATTCCATTCACAGTGTCTTGCATCTCATCCAGTCTGCTGTTAAGCCCATCGATCACTTGTCTGATTTCTGCATTGTCTTTCCTCAATTCCCTCACTTCCTCCCTCAGCTCTTGCACATATCTCTGTTGATCCATCAGCATGGTTATGACTTTTGTTCTGAATTCTTTTTCAGGAAGACTCTGCATTTCGATCCCTTCAGGTTCCCTCTCTGGGGTTGTCTGGTTGATCTTAGTCTGGACCATATTCCTCTGTCTCTTCATGGCTATAGAAGTGGTCCCTGGTAGTTGCAACCTGTGTCAGCTGGGCTCTTTAAGACTTTAAAAAGAAACAGAGAGAGAAAAAAAGAGAAAGATAGAAAAAAAAAGAAAGAAAAGAAAAGAAAAAAGAAAGAGAAGAAAAAACAAAAAACAAAACAAAAAGAACCATAAAAAACATAAAACAAAACAAAAAAGAAAACGCCCACCAGGAGTAGATTCTGTGGGGATGCTGTAGGTGGTGCTGTTGCTCCACTATTCCGCAGCTGTGGCCACGGTGCTCTGCAGGAGCCTTTATAGCTCTGACAGATATGGGAACGAATGGAAGGCTGTTGATCTCTGTGAGAATTCTACGTGCGGCCACCCTTTCCAAGTCGCCAGCTAAGGGGTCTGAAACTCACCAGGTCTCCCAGCCTGCTGTGCTGAGTGTACCAGGGCGATCTGGCTCCTCCACTGGGCTCCTGTCTCTTTAAGACCGCTGAAGAAATCGTGTGCCTTTTTTTTTTCTCCTTCCCAGGAGCCGGCTGCAAGGACCCTGGCATGTTCCCCACTCAGATCCTGCCCCTCTGTCTCTCCAATCTCCGCTACACTGCGTGATGTGTGTCGGCGTTCCCCACGCAGATCACCAGGGCGGGTTATTTCATGGGGTGTACTTCCACTCCCTCCTGGCTCTGAATCCTCTCAACCCGCCGGTGCGCTGGGGTGGGGAGTGCTCAGGTCCCACCGGGTCGCGGCTCTGTATCTTACCTGCCTCTTGGGGTGCTGAGTCCTCTCGGGTGTAGCTGCACGCTGTGTGCTTTCCTGTGTATTCTGGTCTCTCTTTTAGGAATAGTTGTATTTGCTGTATTTTCATAGATATATATAGTTTTGGGAGGAGATTTCTGCCGCCCTGCTCACGCCGCCATCTTCCCGGAAGTATGCCAGTGTGTTTTGAGGCTTTAACTATGTTGCTGCCATAGTTGTTATACTTATTTAATTTTCAAGATTTTTATTCACTATTAGATTTTGTCTTCTAATTATGAAAAGTTTTGCATTAAAATTTGGCTAGTGAATTTTCATTTCTCCTGACATGAAGCAATTGTTGTTACATTTATTTTTTAATAACTCTTTGAACTCTCAAATAGTATTTTTAAAAATTCTTAATAAGCAAGCAAAATGTACACCTGATCAGGTCTTTAAATGAGTAGGTAAGAATTTTTATAGTTTCCAGTGTTATTGTTGGGGCAAAAATATGTGACCACATTAGACTGGATTAGTTCATCCTGTTTCTGACTCTGAATGTGGCTGCCAAAGGCCATCAATGCTGTGATTTTTCTTTGTGCTGGGGCTTGACTTCCTGGTCCTATCTTCAACTTACTGTGTATTTAATTTTATTTATATTTGTTGTAGAAATCTTTTTATCACTCTTCAATCATGACCAATTTGATTAAAATTGTGTATCATCAAAACACTACTTTGATGGCCTTATGAGGCAATGTGATACAAGAACCCTCACTGTCAACTCCTCCACATGTGGAGTGTCCTCTTTATTCTCAGGATAATTATTACTTCAGGGGAAACAGCCAGCATACTGCAATGGAATGTGCTAGCACTGGCTTATCTCTGCATTATCGCTAATATTTATCTAGAACTTATTTCCAGGATCTACATTAGCCAATCTTTACACGTTTTCTCTTTGGGAAAGTCTTAGTATTATCTTCCTACTACATATGAAGAAATGTTTTATTTCTCATTTTATGTTCATTAAATTTTAGAGGGTAAAAATAAATATAAATAGATCTAATATTTCTGCCAGTAATCTAAGACATTGACTTCATAGGCTCTCAGGTATGTAGGTCTTCCTTTGGGGACCAGATTAGTGGTGAGATGGGACTGGGAGAAGAAGATGGGTTAGAAGGCCATGGCAGTAGCTGAGGGAAAGGCAGTGCTTAGGAACAAGGACAGGGAAAGCAGAGTGTCTTGCAAATGAGTTTCAGCTCCAGGCAAGTTCGCTATAGATTCACTGTGACCAAAGAAATTTACAGCAAAAGGTACTTGGGGTGAACAGGTTATATCCAACTTTATTTCGAGGTGGCAGGTCAGTCCCTTGGCACTACAACCACTCCAGCCTCTGCTCTGCTCCCCTACAGCCTTCCAGCCCCACCACCCAGTCTCTGCTGAGCACTGCGCGGAAGTCCTTACAATAACACAATAATATCTTATTGCCTAAAGGTGTGGAACCGGTAGCATAGCAACAGGCCAGTTACATTTAAGTTCAGTGAGGATCCTGGCCATAGGAACCCCACTTTATCCACACTCCACCCCTCCAGCATTCTCGCCTTACATCTACACACTTTCCATCTTCTGCAATGGTCCCTGTGTGACAAAGCTGGAGCACTGTAACCAGATTCCACAACAGCAGAAAAGGATAACAACAACTTAGAGATAATAAAAATTAAAATACAGGTAACAAAAATTATAATAATCCTCAAGCCAAAGGAGGTTCTTAATAACAAAGACTTTAGGGGTGATAAGACACATGTTTTAATGCCACCAACATAGGCAAATCTTGTCCACCAGGTAGGATGCATGCAAGAGAGTGGTCCTGTGATAGGACTGTAGCAGGAAGGGGGTCCCTTCCAGGTCTAGTATACCATACTTTTACTCCTCTCCCCATGGGGGTTACTGAAGGGTCTATATATAGTGCTACTGGAGGTGCATGCACTGGCCATAATGATAAAACAAAACTCCCCAGTAAGATGCTCCTATCTTCTGGCCGTTCACGATATACTACTGTGACCTTTGGTGGCCACTCTGCTGTTATTCCAGGAAAACACAGGAGGCTAGCTTCCAGGCCTTGTCCCCAAAGTTCCAGGAGAGTCAGCCATTGTTGGTCCATGTGTTGAAAGGTCCAAGGCCATGTCCACTCACTGGAGTCTCCGGGATTCAGTGCAGTTGGTGCTGACAGCCAGATGTTATTCTGGTGGCCGAAACTCGGCTTCAGTGATTCTTCCTTGTTTTGCAATTGCGGTTGTATAGGGGAGGCAGCCATATGTGTTAACATGTCTGTGGGGCTTAGGGTTCCCTTTCAGGGTCTCTCATTCAAACGTTATAGCACGGTCCATAAGCAGACTGACCATCCCTGCAGACTGTTGGTATCTGACTTTAGTTCGGATTTTAACAAGCCATTGTGCCTCTCTATCATGACTGCTACGGTAGGACTGTATGGCACATGAAACTTCCACTTGATTCCCAGCTGTCGCACCCATTCTCGCAGTGTACGTCCAGTAAAATGGGTGCCCTGATCACTCTCAATTACCTGTGGTCAGCCATAGGCAGAAAAGAGATTCTCCAGGCCTCTTTTGGTTGTCTGCTGGTCTGCACAATAGGTAGGAAAGCAACCAGAAGTCCAGTAGCTGTGTCCACACAAGTCATTGCATACCAATATCCTTCTGACACAGGTAAAGGCCCAATATAGTCTATTTGCCACCTGATGAGGGGTATAGGCCCCTTAGCTATTGTCCCATGTTGCTGTGGGACTCGGTGTAAGTCCCTTTTGGAGCACACGACACACTCCTGCTGAGCTCTACTAACTTCTTCGAAGGTTAAAGGCAAGCCCCACCAACAGACTACAGCCCACATTGTCTTTTGCCCTGCATGCAGCAAACGCTGATGTAACCATTGGGCTACATCAGAGGCAGGCTTGCCTTCTAACCAACGTATCTGGGCCAATTTATCTGCTTCATCATTTCCTGGTGATGCCAGTGGCCAATGACCTATTACATGGCATACTGTAATTATTTTAGTCTGACCACAGGCCCATAAGTCTTGTCACAATTCTTGGCCCCAAAGGGGTCAGTGACCAACCAGCCAGTTGGCATGGTACCAGGTTGGTAGCCACAGGGTCAAGCCCCAATAGACAGCCCAGCTGTCAGTGCAGACAACTATAGGGGAGGGCTCCTGGCTGATCACAAGGCACACGGCCCACAACTCTGCCCATTGGCTGCTCTTCCCCTCCCCATTTTCCATCCATATTGTCTCAGTCTTAGGATGGAAAGCTATGGCCCTCCATTTTGGGGGCTGCCCACGGCTGGAGCCATCTTTGTACCATGCATCTTCGGGTATAGGGGCTCTTCCCTTCCCACAGGGACTCTCTGCTACTAATGGTTCAAAAGCAAGTTCTTCCTGCTTTTCACTAGTATATTCACCGGCCCCAACACACGTTGGAGTTCTTCACTCAAGGGGTTACTAGAAAGGGCACTACGCTGCTGTAGGTAAGCACCCCACTTGGCTAGTGTGGGTGTTTGTGCCATGCCACTCCTTGGCTTTTGGGTCCAGTCTCGTACCCACCCCAAAATGGGATAGGTGGTTATTACCTTTATTGGGGCCATTCCAGTGATGGGTTCTGTAGCCAGTAAGGCATGATACACGGCAGCTAGTTGTTTTTCTATCAAAGTATATCATACCTCTGCCCCTTTCCAGAGTTGTGACCAGAATCCAAAGGGTTGGCGAGTTCATTCAAGCTGCTGCCAGAGACCCCAGCCATAACCATCTTCAGTGACATGAACGTCCAGCTCACAGGGCCTTGATGGGTCTATCACACTCAAGGCCTGCACGACCTTGACTGCCCTTTTTGCTGTAGTAAAGGCAGATGCACATGTCTCATCCCAGTCCCACCTGACGCCCTTTCGTATCAACCGGTACAAGGGCTTCAGAATTTGTGCCAAGTGTGGGATAAACACTCTCTAGTAGCCTAGAGGACCCAGAAACTCCTATAGCAATGCTACAGTTATGGGGGTAGGAAAGGCCTGGACTTTATCTATAACTGCTTCTGGTATCACTTTGGTCTTACCCAACCAGATGACCCCCAAGAATTTGACAGACAAACAAGGTCCCTGATCCTTGGTGCTGTTCACAGCCCATCCTTTCTCCTGTAGATGTTGCAGCAGTCTAGGTGCTGAACCTTCTAGATCTGAAAGAGAATCGGACGTGAGCACGACATCATCAATATAATGGTACAGCCGCACTATTAGCAGTTTCTCCCATGTAGCCAAGTCCGGGGCTACAAGTCCATGACAGATGGTGGGGCTGTGGAGGTATCCTTGTGGAAGGATGGTGAAAGTCCATTGCCGTCCTTCCCATGTGAAGGCAAACTGTTCCTGACTTTCCTAATCAATATCAATGGAAAAAAAGGCATTAGCAAGATCTACCACATAATGATATGTTCCTAGTTCATGGCTGAGGGTATCCATCAAGCCTGCAATAGGGGGGACAGCAGCATGCATAGGGGATATGACCTTATTCAGTTCTCTGTAATCCACAGTCATATGCCAGGAGCCATCTGGCTTTTTTACTGGCCACACTGGGGAATTGAACGGACTATGGGTGGGCTTTATAATACCCACCTTTTCCAGCTCCTGGAGAGTTTCTCCAATCTCCTTATGTCCCCTGGCAGTTTGTACTGTTTGGTACTAGTCACCCGCCGAGGCACAGGCAAAGCTATGGGCGGGTGCCTAGCATGTCCCCTCAGAACTGCCTTCACCACACATACTCTCAGTCTGAACTCACCTGCAGTGGTCTGCAACCATAGACCCTGCAGGATATCACCCAAAATATACTCAGGGATAGGAGATATATACACAGTATACTCTTTTGGGGGTAGATGCCCTATTCCCAAAGGGATTTGGGCTTTTTTTACTCTGATGGCCTTCCCCCCGTATCCATCTATGATAGTGGGAGTCCCGGGGAACCACTCAGGGTTACCACGAATCAATGAACATTCAGCCCCAGTGTCCATCAGAGCCAGGACATGTTTATGATCACTGGGGACCAATGGATAGCTATTTCAACATGTGGCTTCTGGTCCCCCCCTGGTCCCTCAGGGCAGATACCTTGACCTTCCCCTCAGTCAAACCATGTTCCTGAATCATCTTCCTCTGTGGGCTCAAGTGAGGTTGGCTCACTTTCCAGCAGGAAGGAAGTCTTGCAAACACACAGGCCAGACTCGTGGCTCTGTCTCTGATCTCTGCCTCTTTGGTCTTAATGGCTGGAACTGCTGCTCTGGTTTCAGCTGTTGCCATAGCTCTAGTAAGATCATATTTGACTTCCCATCTAATTTCTTTCCATCTGCTCCTGCCCGTATTAAATCAACCCACATCTGGGTCCTCATAACCTTCATGGAGCCCTGTAAATTCTTCTTGTGAGCAACAGGTCTTACTTCTTTCCGAATTCTCGTGGATTCAGCCTCTCCTAAGTTTTCTATTGTACGTGTCACCTTGCTTATGGGATGCCCTAAGTGAGGGGAAAGAATGGCCACTAGAGACCCAAAGAGGGACGTAGGAGCCGTTTGAAGTACAATATTCCTCATCCCAGTAGTGAAAATCTCTTCATCTGGGCCATAATTCTCTGGACCGTAGATGGCATTTCTGATGCCTAGCTCTCGTAGCACCTGTTGGAATTCAGCATATGTCTGCCATCTAACAGGAGAGGATGGTAGATCACCCGGATTGGGCCACACAGCATGAAGTGCAGCCATGAGCCAATCGAGGAGGGAGTGACTCCCTGGGGTCTGATGTGCATTCTGTAATCGCTGCCTCAAGGCAGGCTGCACTGTCAGGGAAGATAGCTTTCCCATCTCTGACCCCGACAGAACAATTCCATCCACCCCTAAGTCCCACAGATGCAGGAGCCAAGCTGATATTGACTCCAAGGGCTTCTGCCTAAACCAGGAGCCAAAATCCACCAGCTCAGCCTGAGTACAGGGGCGGAGCATAGAGTGCTCCACGACCTGGGGAAGGGGGCTGCTCCTCTTCTTGTGGAACCTGCAGCTGCTGGGTCTTTATTTTCTTTACAACCATGGGGCGTGCTTTCAATACAGGAGGTGCCAGTGCCTCTGGCATCACCCCTTCATCTTTCTCCAGCTCCTCCATTACTGGGGCTGATGGCACCTTTCTCTCCCCTCCCCTGAGTGCCTCCTCTGCTACAACCTTTACCTTTTCTACTGTACCTTGCAGCAATGCTACCTCAGTCTTCAGAAGGTCTCCTACCTTCAGCTCAATGCTTCCCAGCTGACGTTCTCGGCCCACCTCCGCCTGTGCTTCCCTCAGGAGTTCATCTTTTTCCTTGATGGCCTCTTCCTCCTTCAGAACACCTGGCAGAACTGTCGTCTCATCTCCTATGGCACCTTACTGCCAGTGCTCTTGTATCAATGCCATCTCTTTCTTTAGGGAACCACAAAAGAGTGCAGCTTGCGTTCTCGTGCTGCCTCTTGCATCAATGCCATTTCCCTCCTCAGGGAATCCACAGAAGTTTGCAGCTCGTGTTCTCATGCCGCCCTTTCTTGGGTCTCCTCCGTAGACTTTTTAATACTGTAAGAAGCAGCCAACCCACAGTCCCTGCTGCCTCACGGGCACTCTGCTTCTCAAAGGATCTACTTACTATACGAAGGGCCAGCTCTACAGCTTCAGGTGTCGCCTCCACTTGCCTCCAGCCCTGGGGTGGGGCCCAGCCCTCTAGGAGGCAAGCCACCTCAGACCACATACCCACTGGGGGACAATCCACTGTCTCCCCATTCACAGGGGCAACTGGCTGAAGCACCCCTCCCATAAGTGCAGCTTGTCTTTTTCCTTGGTCAACAATGAACCCTGCTGACTTCGCCAATTGTCTTGCAAATGAGTTTCAGCTCCAGGCAAGTTTGCTGTAGATTCACTGTGACCAAAGAAATTTACAGAAAGGGTTCTTGGGGGTAAAAAGGTTATACCCAACTTTATTTCGACGTGGCAGGTCAGTCCCCCGGCGCTGCCACCACTCCGGCCTCCGCTCTGCTCTCCTACAGCCTTCCAGCCCCTCCACCCAGTCTCTGGCAGAGCACTGGGCAGAAGTCCTCACATTAACACAATAATTTCTTATTGCCTAAAGGTGTGGAACTGGTAGCATAGCAACAGGCCAGTTACATTTAAGTTCAGTGAGGATCCTGGCCATAGGAACCCCACTTTACCAACACAGAGTTACACAGGTGATAGCATTTATAGAGCTTATCACTTTGCTAGTACAGAAATAACTATGAGCGGCTATAGCAAAAAAGGCATATCTCTAACAGCTCCAGAATTTGTAAAATGTAAACTTCCTGTTTGATTCCAAGCCCTGTGTTGCTGTTTCATTGTTGCCCAGGTCCAGCCATTCCATTTTTCACATTCCAGTTTGTTGATAACAGAGTCAACACTTCCCTTGCCTTCCCTAGCAGAGTTAGGCTGAGAATGGCCGTTTTTGATTTTGGTGAAATGATTTATGTGATCTCCTGAGGCACAGGAGGATGGTGGGGGAAGTGACAGCTGTCCAGGTCGTTGAGTTTCCTATGTGGATCTAGGAAGAAGGACAATGGCAATGGGATACATCTTGAACTTACAGATCAACCTGTGCCCACACAATACCAGACATTTAATTTTCAATTGAAAAATAGAGCCACCTTTCTAGATATTTATTTGAGTGATGTTGAACAGCTAGATTATTGTTTTAGTTTACTGACCAATTTTTGACTTGGTTAAATAAAGAAAGAGCACAGGAATTCATGCTTTGCCAGTGTTTAGATTGCTTTGAAAGTGTTGTATTAGCCAGGTTTCTCCAGAGAAACAGAACCAGTCAAATATAGTTATGGAGGATAAGAAGTCCCACAGTCCAAACCGGGAGGTCTAAAATCCAGTGGTAAATCCCAATTCAAGGGCTGGGGAAAACAAATGATACATCCCAGATCAATCAATGAGGTAAGAAAACAAAAAGGACGAATTCCTCTTTTCTCCACTTTTTGTTCTATTCAGGCCCTCAGGGGATTGGGTGATACCCACTCATGCTGGGGAGGGCCATCTGCCTCACCGAGTCCACTGATTCAAATGCTGCTCTCATCCAGAAACGCCCTTTCAGACACATCCAAGGGGATGATGTTTCATCCGGGCACCCCACGGCCAAACTCACACATGAAATTAACTACCACAGGTCTTCACACAATTTCTCTCTGTGGATTTGCTGTTAGTGTTTTTGCTCTAAAAGTGGAAAATATCACTGCAAAAAATTTGGAAAACAAGGAATGAACAAATTATTGATAATTTTATCCTCCAGAGAATACTACAGTTTTCATTTTGTTATGTCATTTTAGTCATATATCTATCTAGTTAAGGAATTGGTTTTGACATACATACTATTTTGTAACCTGTTTTTTATTCCTCATGTAACTCATGTCAAAAATATACTTGTACATCAGAATTTTTGCTCTATAATGTGATATGTTGTGATTTATAATAAGAAATATGTATTTGGTCTTTGTCTCATTTCTAGCACAGAGTTCCTAAAAACTTTTGTAATTTCCTAAGACTGAAAGTTATAAAGTGGCCAATGATTTAATCAATCATGCCTGTGTAATGAAGCCTTTCGTAAAATCCCAAAAGGACAGGGTTCAGAGAGTTTCTGGGTTAGTGAACATGTGATGATTCATGGACAGTGTTGGAAAAGAGCATTAGAAGCTCTTCACCCTTCCCCACACCTTGCTCTTATGGATCTCTTCCATAAACCAGCAATCTAGTAAATAAAATGTTTCTCTGAGTTCTGTGAGCCCCTCTAGTAAATTAATCAAATCTAATGATGAGAGGAAAGAGATAGCAGACAGACATCATGATTAATTTTCCAAAAAGCTGTGATATAAACAGTATAGTAAGACTAGGATGGATTCCATCTCAAGGCTAAGATTCCATTTTAAAAACCAAGAAGATAGGAGGTAGGATTCCTAACCATATTCTTTGGTAAACAGACAATAACTCAACCTACGTTGGGGTCAGGGCAGGTAGTCTTGACTGACATGTTCCCAGAGAGCAGCCACTATCCTGGAGAGGAAATGATAAATTTCGTGTGTTAAATTTATTTTGCAGAATTACCTGGAGGTCTGATAATAAAGGAGAGGAGACATAATGTCTCTCACCAGAGATAAGCATCTTCAGGCTGCTTTACAAATCTATGTCACATTTCTGAAAATTCTTAAAAGACAGAATCCCCAGCCTTTCAGTTTGCCTCCTCTCTGAGGTTGCCTGCACTCCCCTTTAAGTGTGTACTTTTAAATAAAGCCTTCTCACTGCTCGACTTACTGTGTCTTGTCTCTGCTCACGTCCAGTGGTAAGCATGTTTGTCTCTTTGCTATTTCATTCCATTTCCAAGGCTTCTGTCTCCACTTTACTCTTGATCAGTAGGGATTGGCTGCTGAGAGCTCTGATTTCGGCCTGCAAATTCCCATCATCCTGGTGACCTGGAGCTGTGCGATCTGCTCTTTAGTAGCCTGCCTGAAAATTTCTTTACTTTGGGAAATTCTCAGAACATAATCTCACTCCATCCCATGCTCCATAGCTCCCCCACATGCAGATCCAAGCAGATATGGGATGCCAGGTTATCCTGGCTTCAGTTGTTGGCAAGGGAATCTTCCCTGTTCTGAGTAGTTCAGTGAACTTTACCTCTTTCCCTCTTCACTTCCCTGCTTTTAGCCACCTGCAGGGCAGCTGCAATACATTACTACTCTCACTGGAATGAATTCTTTCCTTACCTATACTCGTCTGACCTGTTTGTGAATTCTTTCTTGATCAGAGTCAAGAGCCCCCTCCTGGGCTGAGGTCCCACCAAGCAAGCATGCAGCGAGAGCCCCCTGGATTGGATTGCCCAGCAACAATGAGGGGGTCTTTGGAAGTTCAGATCTGCAGCCAGCTAGTCAGAAACAGGTGACAACCTGGACTTGCAGTTGGTGTCTGAAGAATGGCAGGGGCATGTCTTACGGGACTGAATCCATAACCTGTGAAATCTGATGCTATCTCAAGGTAGACAGTGTCAGAATTGTGTTTAATGGTAGGATGCTCAGCTGGTATATCAAAGTATTGCTCGGTGGTGTGTGCGAGTGGCAGGGAAGGGGAAAGGGTGGGTCCACTCCCCTTCCAAGGTGAAATTAGGTGCTTGGAGCCCCTTTTAAGTATGAATGAGCCTTGATATACCTTAACAGGCCCCTATGATTGACATTTTTCTCTTTTCAAATTCTTTAGTTCTAAATGTGTTTTCAAGGGTTTTCATAAATACTGTTGAATTGCCCTGCATAAGGGCTGTTTGTATTCATCCAGCAAGGAGAAGAGCACCCATTTCCTTGCATTTCCAACCATGCATACAATTCACTTATCTCTAACAAACTTCAAAAAATTTACATCATCCTTGTTTAAATGTGTAGGTTTTTATTATTGATGGGTTGAATTTTTTTCACCTACTTGCTGGCCATTAGTATTTCTTTTTCTTTTTAAATTACACTTGGCCATTTTTCTTTAAAAGTGTTTCTATTTTCTAAGCAATTTTTATGTCTCAAGAATGTTAGCCTACCCCCTTCCACCTCTATATTTTATGAATCTTTTGTCCTCAGCTTGTCATCTTTTAATGATTGTACTGTGTTTTATGCATAAAACTACCAAATTTTAATAAGTAAATCAAATTATTTTTTCATTTTATTTTGTTTTAAAACCTTTTCTCTTTCCAAAAACCATGTAACTATTTATGTATGTTTTCTTTAGTTTTTGAAATATTTTTCAATTTTAAAATTAGCTCTTTAACTTTTAGAATTTTTTGGCAAGTAATATGAAGACCATATTTTTCCTATATTATAACCAGTTATTTTAGCATAGTTTATTGGTAGTAGGATAAGTAGATCTCACTTTCTAGAATATGTGTAAGTGTAAAAATGTGGCATTAAATATATCTCTCTAATATTATTCAGATTTCTCATAATTTCTTTATAAAGTTGGAAGTAGGAAATAATGTTCAACAGAAAATAAATGTGCTTTAGAATGCTGTGGAGTTCTAAACACACAATCAGTGTGATTAAGCACCAACTTATGGGAGCAAATCAGGCATTGGCTAATGGTGCATTGGGAGGGAGCATGTCCTGAATATACCTGACGATCAACACCACCTGGGATGGTTGTTGAATACACAGATTGCCAGGCCTCTTTCCTTGAAATTCTAGTTCAGAAAGCCAGTGTTGGTTGCCCAGGAATTTGTGTCTTAAATAAACATCTCTTGGTAAATCTGGTGCATACTAATGTTTGAGAACCAATGATTTAGGCTATAATACTAAGAGAATGAGTCAGTTTCTCTTATCCTTCCAATATCTATTTTCTCCTTCCTTTTTATATCAGTAGAACCCACAGCTGAGGACACAGTTATGAAGAGTGCATGTATGACTGAGTAGGGCCCATGTGGTAAGTGTGGAACGGATGCGTGGTTTCTGTCATGTGGTTTCCCGACAGTGTCCTCAGGGAGAAAGCCATGCTGCTCTTCTCGCTGCCTTCATATTGTGGCATGCGGCATGCGGCATGCACATGGTGGGTACAGGACCGTGGGCCACGCAGACACTGCAGGTTTGAGGGAGTGGCCGGAAAGAGGGAGCCTGGATCTCTGGACATTCTCGTGCAGCAGAGTGCCTTTACACGAGAGAGAAATGCATTTCTATCTAGCTATTTCAGATCTCTGTTACATGTACTGTAGTATCTTAATGTAACAGATGATAAAACAGTAATAAAAAAGTAATAAGAAACATGTAGCAGGGTGAGAATATAAAGTAACATATGAAGAAAAAATAATTAAAATTGTTTAATTTTAAATGAAATTAAAAAACAGGAGCCAAACCTTAAGTCATAAAGTTATTCCCATAAACTTTTCTCTGAGACATGCATTTGGTTCCAAGTTTCTGGGGGGTTTAAATGATTAGATGTATTTCCTCTAATAGCATAAGGTAAAACTTTGCTTATCCCTTAAACTCTAAAATAATATTTTCAAATGTAACTATGGGGGAACCTAAGATAGGTAGTGGATGGCAACCTCAGTAAATACAGCAATTGCATTAAAGGTTTCACAGTATAGTTTCTTGATGTGCTTTTTAATAATAAAAATCCAGATCATTATTGTTTTTGGAATCAATATGATATAGTATTCTCACAAAGATTTCTGCTGTTCAGGATTTATTTAAGTATAAAATCTAGCATTATTACAACACTGGTGTTCATATTTTTAAGCATCACAATCCTTAATTTCTTTTCAAATGAAATCTTTGGCAGAACCCCAATATATAAAATCAAACTTCTTTGATTTATGTGGGAGCAAGAGACTCAAAATCTGTCACCTTGGCCTTACCTTGTTCTTAAAAACCAACTTTAGAATTCTAGAATACCATGCGAAATCCTTGATTTACAGGAACTGGTTGCCTGTATATACTTCAAACCATATGCCATACATACCACTTTCCTTCAGATGGGTTTAGATAAGATTTGGGCAGCTGACCATTCATAATTGTATTCCTTGGCAAAACCCCCATGCATTTATATAAATTATGAAGACTAGCAATGACAAATTCCCCCCACCCCCAAAAAAAGAAATGCTTAGACAGTCTCTGGTGTAGTTTGCTGATTTTTATAGGAATATGGACCCTGGTTGCTTCTGATTTAATTTAAAGTGAGAATTTACTGGCCAGAACAGATTGGTATAATTCTATCCTTCTGAATTAACTTAAGAACTTGAATTTACTCATTAAAAATTTCAAACATCTGCCAGGCTGGAAAAAACAGAGGCATATATGAAAAGAAGTGCTGGAACAGTGAAAAGGAAAATGGAAAATCAATTCAGAGGATTTGGAATTGTTCTAAAGTAAAACTCATTTTTTAGATGGAAATAATGGAGCTAACAAGATTTTTAGGGAGTGATTTCTTGATTGATCCCAGATTTTAGAGATCTTTCATTCCAAATCTCTGACTGAGGTAGTTTTTAGAATCATGGAAATAGAGTTGGTAGCTTAGTAACTAATACTGCTTTGGAGATTAACATTTTCAAGCATGGTACCTTTGTGTTCACAAGGAATATAGAATGTACCAACAAATGCAGATTGAAATTCAAAGCTGATATTTGGCTTGCTTTATTGGTATAACTAAGGACAGCAGGGAATGAAGACATCAATAGAATTTTGTCACTTAAGAGTTCATTTTGTTCCACAAAGATAATATTTCACAGGACCATGATAAAGGCTACATGAACAGAATTTATTTTGAAGATTCCTGAATAACTGTTTCCCACATGATACTCGAACTCATAGTCTAATTCCTCAATTTCTGAGTCACAGAGAAGCAGAATTTGAAAACTGGTGGCTCACACTTTATTCCAGTATACAGATTTTTTGTGTTTATGTGAGTGTGTAGGGTCAGCAAATGTTTTTTAAAGATCTGACTTTGAATCCCTTTTTGTAGTGCTTATACTATTTCTTTAGCTCATCACTGGCACCTCCATTTCTACTCTCTGAACACTTCTGGTCTGCACTGAGGTGATATTAATCGCACTATGAGGCCAGTTGTAGGCACAGATGTGTAACCCCTCAGGTTAATTCCTGCTTCTGGCATCTGAAGGGAAGTTGAGTTGCTTACACTTATTCCGACTCTTCCTGGATGCGAGTAATCTCTTTACGTGGTGGGTTTGAGGGCAGTGGTACGCCCTAGTGACTCCTGACAGTCCGTCACGCACATTTCTTCCCAAGCCATCATCAGTGGCCCCCAAGCTGGTAGTTTGGAATCAGCCCTGGTGATATTTCCGCCATGGAAATCTGCCAACTGTTACAGATAGTGGGGGTTGGGTGGGGTGGAGAGGCGACTCAGCTGTTAAACATTTACCAGGGCACTACTGGTTTGGGGCTATATCTGGGTGCTACCACGTCTGCTCATAATACACTGGTAATCAATTTTTTGCTTTCAGAATAAATATTTACTTGGCACATTTAGCTTACCAGATACAGTAAATATTAATTTGACTACAAGGATTTCAAGGAATATAAGAAAGGAAAACAGATGAAGATGTTAAATGCTAGAAGTTAAGATAATAGGTTCTGGAGTGAAATTTCTGGGGGTTGAACCCCAGATCTGCCATTTTCTAACTCTGTATGTGTGATTGAGTTACTTAAACCCACTAAGCCTTGTTTTCCTTATAAGTAGTGAGGGGATTAAAACAGAATGTTTCCTACGTGATTGCTTTGAGCACAGTGGCTGGCACTTGGGAAACCCTTAATAAATATTAATTTTTATAATTGTATTACCTAGCAAGTGTTTTCTTTACATTGCCTTATTCTGAGAGAGCACCATGATGTAGATTAAATTATTGTCATATTTCACAGAGGAAACTAAAGCTCAGAGAGGTTAAACAGCACATGTCTATGATTGCACAATGTTATATGGCAGAGCTAGACTTTATTGTTATTATTACCTTGATCTGCTAGATTTCATAGCATGATACCTGTTCAGAAAGCTTAGAATTTCCTCTCTTCTCAATTGTTGGACAATTGTTGAAGACAAAAATGTATGATTGAGTTGGCAGCAGAAAAAACAAAAAATTACCACCTGTATCAATCAATTATTTGTTGCAAAACAAACCACCCCAAAACTCAGTGGCATGAAGTAGTCGGACTTTTATTATATTCACAGGTCAGGTGTGTGTTTCCAACTAAGACTGAAGGACTGTGGGTCAGCTGGGTGATTTGCTTCAACTACAGAGTTGGAGTGAGCTTCAAATCCATTTCTCTCTCAGTCTTCAGGCCTGCATGCTCCTAGGTCACCTTCTTCTAATGGCAATGACAGTATCAAGAAAAGCTTGACTGCACAAATGCATTTCAAGCCTCTGCTTGTGTATTGGATGCTAACATCCAGTTGGCTAAGGCCAAAGGTAAGGAGGGTTGGGGAACTACACTCAGCCTTTTATGGGGGGAACTATGAAGACATATAGCAGGTGGGATATAGGGAGGGTGAGGAATTTAGGCCAATATTCAGTCTACTACATTATGGAAGAGTGGCTTTAAAAAGATAGGAATTAATTTCACTCTCATGTGAAGGTCTGGAGATACTTGATCCAGGATTTTATGACAGCTCTACTCCACGAAGTCCTGAAAGACCCAGACTCCTTCTGTTTCCTGTCTTTTTGCTATGTCTTGCTTGGTCTCCACTGCCAAGAGTAGGAGTAAACAATCTTTTGTAAAGGGCAGGTGCCAGATATTGAGGCTTTGTGGGCTATATGTCCTCTGTTGTGGCTACTCAATTCTGTCATTGTAGTTGAAAAGCAGCCATAAACAGTAAGAAAATTAACGAACGTTAATACGTTTTTTTAATATAATTTATTTTATTATCATTAATTTACAATTACATGTGCAATATTACGATTATTAAACTACCCCTTCATCAGGTCCCCCCCACCAACCCCATTACAGTCACTGTCCATCAGCGTAGTGAGATGCTATAGAATCACTGCTTGTCTTCTCTGAGTTGTACTGCCCTCCCCGTGCCCCCCCAACATTACATCTGCTAATCTTAATGCCCCTTTTTCCCTCTTATCCCTCCCTTCCCGCCCATTTTCCCCAGTCCCTTTCCCTTTGGTAACTATTAGTCCGTTCTTGGGTTCTGTGAGTCTGCTGCTGTTTTGTTCCTTCAGTTTTTTTCTTTGTTCTTATACTCCACATATGAGTGAAATCATTTGATACTTGTCTTTTTCGGCTTGGCTTATTTCACTGAGCATAATACCCTCTAGCTCCATCCATGTTGTTGCAAATGGTAGGATTTGTTTTCTTCTTATGGCTGAATAATATTCCATTGTGTATATGTACCACCTCTTCTTTATCCATTCATCTACTGATGGACACTTAGGTTGCTTCCATTTCTTGGCTATTGTAAATAGTGCTGCAATAAGCATAGGGGTGCATCTGTCCTTTTCAAATTGGGCTGCTGCATTCTTAGGGTAAATTCCTAGGAGTGGAATTCCTGGGTCAAATGGTATTTCTATTTTGAGTTTTTGAGGAACCTCCATACTGCTTTCCACAATGGTTGAACTAATTTGCAGTCCCACCAGCAGTGTAGGAGGGTTCCCTTTTCTCCACATCCTCGCCAACATTTGTTGTTGTTTGTGTTTTGGATGTTGGCCATCCTCACTGGTGTGAGGTGATATCTCATTGTGGTTTTAATCTGCATTTCTCTGATGATTAGCGATGTGGAGCATCTTTTCATGTGCCTGTTGGCCATCTGAATTTCTTCTTTAGAGAAGTGTCTATTCATGTCCTCTGCCCATTTCTTAATTGGATTATTTGCTTTCTGTTTGTTAAGGTGCATGAGTTCTTTATATATTTTGGATGTCAACCCTTTATCAGATACGTTTTTTATGAATATATTCTCCCATACTGTAGGATGTCTTTTTGTTCTACTGATGGTGTCCTTTGCTGTACAGAAGCTTTTCAGCTTGATATAGTCCCACTTGTTCATTTTTGCTTTTGTTTCCCTTGCCCGGGGAGATATGTTCATGAAGAAGTTGCTCATGTTTATGTCCAAGAGATTTTTGCCTATGTTTTTTTCTAAGAGTTTTATGGTTTCATGACTTACATTCAGGTCTTTGATCCACCTTGAGTTTACCTTTGTGTATGGGGCTAGACAGTAGTCCAGTTTCATTCTCTTACATGTAGCTGTCCAGTTTTTCCAACACCAGCTGCTGAAGAGGCTGTCATCTCCCCATTGTATATCCAAGGCTCCTTTATCAAATATTAATTGACTGTATATGTTTGGGTTAATGTTTGGATTTTCTATTCTGTTCCACTGGTCTGTGGGTCTGTTTTTGTGCCAATACCAAATTGTCTTGATTACTGTGGCTTTGTAGTAGAGCTTGAAGTCAGGGAGTGTAATTCCCCCTGTTTTATTCCTCCTTCTCAGGATTGCTTTGGCTATTCGGGGTCTTTTGTGGTTCCATATGAATTTTAGAATTATTTGTTCCAGTTCATTGAAGAAAGCTGTTGGTAGTTTGATAGGGATTGCATTGAATCTGTAGATTGCTTTAGGTAGTATAGCCATTTTGACAATATTTATTCTACCTAGCCAAGAGCATGGGATGCATTTCCATTTGTTAGTGTCCTCTTTAATTTCTCTTAGGAGTGTCTTGTAGTTTTCAGAGTACAGGTCTTTCACTTCCTTCGTTAGGTTTATTCCTAGGTATTTTATTCTTTTTGATGCAATTGTGAATGGAATTGTTTTTCTGATTTCTCTTTCTGTTAGTTCATCATTAGTGTATAGGAAAGCAACAGATTTCTGTGTGTTAATTTTGTATCCTGCAACTTTGCTGAATTCAGATATTAGTTCTAGTAGTTTTGGAATGGAATCTTTAGGGTTTTTTATGTACAGTATCATGTCATCTGCAAATAGTGACAATTTGACTTCTTCTTTACCAATCTGGATGCCTTGTATGTCTTTGTTTTGTCTGATTGCTGTGGCTAGGACCTCCAGTACTATGTTGAATAACAGTGGAGAGAGTGGGCATCCCTGTCTTGTTCCCGATCTTAGATGAAAAGCTTTCAGCGTCTCGCCGTTAAGTATGATGTTAGCTGTGGGTTTGTCATATATAGCCTTTATGATGTTGAGGTACTTGCCGTCTATACCCATTTTGTTGAGAGTTTTAATCAGGAATGGATGCTGAATTTTGTCAAATGCTTTTTCAGCATCTATGGAGATGATCATGTGGTTTTTGTTCTTTTTGTTGATGTGGTGGATGATGTTGATGGATTTTCGAATGTTGTACCATCCTTGCATCCCTGGGATGAATCCCACTTGATCATGGTGTATGATCCTCTTGATGTATTTTTGAATTCGGTTTGCTAATATTTTGTTGAGTATTTTTGCATCTACGTTCATCAGGGATATTGGTCTGTAATTTTCTTTTTTGGTGAGGTCTTTGCCCGGTTTTGGTATTAGAGTGATGCTGGCTTCATAGAATGAGTTTGGAAGTATTCCCTCCTCTTCTATTTTTTGGAAAACTTTAAGGAGAATCGGTGTTATTTCTTCTCTATATGTCTGGTAGAATTCAGAGGTGAATCCATCAGGCCCAGGGGTTTTGTTCTTGGGTATTTTTTTGATTACCAATTCGATTTCGTCACTGGTGATTGGTTCTGTTTAGTTTTTCTGTTTCTTGCTTGGTCAGTCTTGGAAGGTTGTATTTTTCTAAGAAGTTGTCCATTTCTTCTATGTTTTCCAGCTTGTTAGCATATAGATTCTCATAATATTCTCTTATGATTCTTTGTATTTCTGTGGGGTCCGTCGTGATTTTTCCTTTCTCATTTCTGATTGTGTTTATGTGTGTAGATTCTCTTTTTCTCTTAATGAGTCTGGCTAGGGGTTTATCTATTTTGTTTATTTTTTCAAAGAACCAGCTCTTGGTTTTATTGATTTTTTCTATTGTTTTATTCTTCTCAATTTTATTTATTTCTTCTCTAATCTTTATTATGTCCCTCCTTCTGGTGACTTTGGGCCTCATTTGTTCTTCTTTTTCCAATTTCAGTAATTGTGTCTTTAGACTATTCATTTGGGAATGTTCTTCCTTCTTTAAATAGGCCTGGATTGCAATATACTTTCCTCTTAGAACTGCCTTTGCTGCGTCCCACAGAAGTTGTGGCTTTGTGTTGTTGTTGTCATTAGTCTCCATATATTCTTTGATTTCTGTTTTGATTTGGTCGTTAACCCATTGATTAATTAGGAGAGTGTTGTTAAGTCTCCATGTATTTGTGAGCCTTTTTGATTTCTTTCTAAAATTTATTTCTAGTTTTATACCTTGGTGATCTGAGAAGTTGGTTGGTAGGATTTCAATATTTTTGAAATTACTGAGGTTCTTTTTGTGGCCTAGTATGTGGTCTATTCTGGAAAATGTTCCATGTGCACTTGAGAAGAATGTGTATCCTGTTGCTTTTGGGTGTAGAGTTCTGTAGATGTCTGTTAGGTCCATCTGTTCTAGTGTGTTGTTCAGTGCCTCTGTGTCTTTACTTATTTTCTGTCTGGTTGATCTGTCCTCTGGAGTGAGTGGTGTGTTGAAGTCTCCTAAGATGAATGCATTGCTGTCTATTTCCTCCTTTAATTCTGTTAGTATTTGTCTCACATATGCTGGCGCTCCTGTGTTGGGTGCATATATATTTATAATGGTTATATCTTCTTGTTGGACTGACCCCTTTATCATTATGTAATGTCCTTCTTTATCTTTTGCTACTTTCTTCGTTTTGAAGTCTATTTTGTCTGATACAAGTACTGCAACACCTGCTTTTTTCTCTTTGTTGTTTGCATGAAATATCTTTTTCCATCCCTTCACTTTTAGTCTGTGTATATCTTTGGATTTGAGGTGAGTTTCTTGTAGGCAGCATATAGATGGGTCTTGCTTTTTTATCCATTCTGTTACTCTGTGTCTTTTGATTGGTGCATTCAGTCCATTTACATTTAGGGTGATTATTGATAGGTATGTACTTATTGCCATTGCTGGCTTTAGATTCGTGGTTACCAAGGGTTCAAGGGTTGCTTCTTTACTATCTAACAATCTAACTTAACTTTCTTGTTAAGTTATTGTAAACACAGTCTGATGTTTCTTTCTTTCTCTCCCTTCTTATTCCTCCTCCTCCATTCTTTCTATAATAGGTGTTTTATTCTTTGCCTTTAGTTAGTATTTGGATGGTCTGCTTTCTTTGCTATGATTTTTTTTTCTCTGGTGACATCTTTTTAGCCTTAGGTGTGCTTCCATCTAGAGCAGTCCATTTAAGATATCCTGTAGTGGTGGTTTATGAGAGGCAAACTCTCTCAACTTTCGTTTATCTGGAAATTGTTTAATCCCTCCATCATATTTAAATGATAATCGTGCTGGATACAATATTCTTGGTTCGAGGCCCTTCTGTTTCATAACGTTAAATATATCATGCCATTCTCTTCTGGCCTGTAAGGTTTCTGTTGAGAAGTCTGATGATAGTCTGATGGGTTTTCCTTTGTAGGTGATCTTTTTTCTCTCTCTAGCTGCCTTTAATACCCTGTCTTTATCTTTGATCTTTGCCATCTTAATTATTATGTGTCTTGGTGTTGTCTTCCTTGGGTCCCTTGTGTTGGGAGATCTATGAGCTTCGGTGGACTGCGAGACTACTTCCTTCCCCAGCGAGGGAAAGTTTTCAGCAATTATTTCTTCAAAGACACTTTCTATCCCTTTTTCTCTCTCTTCTTCCTCTGGTACTCCTATAATGCGAATATTGTTCCGTTTGGATTGGTCACACAGTTCTCTTAATATTCTTTCATTCCTAGAAATCCTTTTATCTCTCTCTGCCTCAGCTGCTCTGTACTCCTGTTCTCTGTTTTCTATTCCATTAACAGTCTCTCGCATCTCATCCATTCTGCTGTTAAGCCCGTCGATCGCTTGTCTGATTTCTGTATTGTCTTTCCTCAGTTCCCTCACTTCCTCCCTCAGCTCTTGCACATTTCTCTGTAGGTCCATCAGCATGGTTATGACTTTTATTCTGAATTCTTTTTCAGGGAGGCTGTGCATTTCCATCCCTTCAGACTCCCTCTCTGGGGTTGTCTGGTTGATTTTGGTCTGAACCATATTCCTCTGTCTTTTCATGGCTGTATAATTTGGTCACTGATAGTTGCCACGTATGTCAGCTGGGCTCTTTAAGACTTTAAAAAGAGAAGAAAAAAAAAGAAAAAAAAAGAGAAAAAAAGAAAAAAAGAAAGAAAGAAAAAAAGAAAAAAAGAAAGAAAAGAAAAAACAAAAAAAACAAAACAAAACAAAACAAAACAAAACAAAAAAATGCCCACCGGACGTAGATTCTGTGGGAATGCTCTAGGTGGCGCTATTGCCCCACTATTCCACAGCTGTGACTGTGCCGCTCCGCAGGGCCCTTTATCGCTCTGGCAGGGGTGGGAACGAATAGGAGGCTGTTGATCTCAGTGAGAAGTGTTAAGTATGGCTACGCTTCCTCAGTCACCAGCTAAGGCGTCTGAAACTCCCCAGGACTCCCAGCCTGCTGGGCTGAGTGTGCTGGGGCGATCCGGCTCCTCCGCTGGGCTCCTGTCTCTTTAAGACCGCTGAAGAAAGTGCGCACTTTTTTTTTTCCTTCCCAGGAGCCGGCTGCAAGCACCCTGGCGCGTTCCCTGCTCAGATCCTGCCCCTCTGTCTCTCCAATCTCCGCTGCACTGCGCAATGTGGGTCAGCGCTCCCCGCGCAGATCCCCGGGGCTGGCTACTTCGCGGGGTGTCCACTCCCTCCCGGCTCTGAATCCTCTCCTCCCGCCGGTGCGCTGGGGTGGGGGAGGGCTCGGGTCCCGCCGGGTCGCGGCTCCGTATCTTACCCGCCTCTTGGGGTGCCGAGTCCTCTCGGGTGTAGCTGCACGCTGTGCGCTTTCCTGTGTATTCTCGTCTCTCTTTAGGAATAGATGTATTTTCTGTGTTTTCGTAGATAAATATAGTGTTGGGAGGAGATTTCTGCCGCCCTGCTCACACCGCCATCTTCCCGGAAGTGGTCAAGGTAGTTTCTGTGGAAGAAGTAGGAAAGTCCCATGGAAGAATCTGACTCTCTAGACAGAGATGGGATGAAATATGGAAAGAATATGGGCTTCTAAATCACTTAAATTCTGTGAACCTCAGTTTCTCCTCTATCCAAAAATTTAAATTTAAGAAATGGAACAGTAAACCTACATCATACATAAATCGTAAATGAGATAGCTATTTAAAGTAGTTAACAAAACAGCAGCAGACTTACAGATATTGAGAAATGACTAGTAGTTACATGGGGCAAGTGGGAGGGGAGTGGGAGAAGGATAAAGGGGCACAAAAATTTTCAGTCATAATATAAACTGGTCACAGGGATAGTAGTACAGCATGGAGAATACAGTCAATGATTCTGTAACATCTTTCCATGTTGACAGATGGTAGCCACACCAGTAGGGGTGAGGATTTTAATTTAAGTAGGGGTCAGGATTTAATAATATGGGAAACTGTTAAACTGCTGTATTATATACTTGAAACCAATGCAAGATTGTATATCAAGGACACTTCAATAAAAAATAGTTAACATAGAGTGTGATGCACACAAAATAATTTTCTTCTTTCTGTAAATTATTTTTCTTTTACTGACTTGTATAGTCATTCTATTGGATTGGAAGCTGTCCCAATGATATTCATGGTATCCCAATGATATACCATGGAGTGCATGGTATCATTTCCTTCACCAACCAAGGAACTTTCTAGACACCAGAGTGGATATTCCTCTGGTGGAAGATATTCCAGGAAAGCTCTGTTCTCTAAGGAACAAATGAGATAAATAAGCACGCCAAATCCTTTCTTCTGTCCTTGAACATATGACCATATTGGGCACAGGAGACCTTCACTAGGCAATGTATCTCCAATTTTATTTCCATTTCCACATAACAGAAATTTATTCTCAGAAGAACTCTTGGAGATAATTTAGTAGGTATCTTTAATTTTGCATATTAAAAAAACCTTTAGCCAAGAGCAATTAAGGGATTTAGTTAGTGGCAGATAGTTAGTGGCTAGTTAGTGGCAGAACTGTGAATTATACTTGGGCTCTTTGACTTTTAATCCAGTGCTCTTTCACACATATCAGGCTGTTTCACATTTCCATCAACTTTAGCAACTGAGTTACTTAGTGGGATTCAAAGGTCTCCTATATGTGACTGGCTTGTTTATCAAATGATTAGGAGGAACAAGTAATTTATATAAATATAAGGTGTTCCTGCTAATTTGTAATTCCTGACTTCTGCCAATAATATTGGTTATTTTGGGGGACTTCTTGGTCCTGCAATGATTGTAGCTGGAGCAAGATGACATTTCCCAAGACACTTTTTCAAGCTTGAACACATTGTAAACATCTTCTAATTTATTATAACTTTATATTCCAACTTTCCATTAATTTTTTTCTGAATGTAATTTCTATTATAAAATTACCTAAGCTTTAGTACTTTAATGCTATGTTTTTTTCCTCAATAATTCTTTACCAGTGTATGTACCAGATGATTCCAAGAAACTTAGAATACTTCTTCAGGTAAATTGGATGGAAGATACATGTTCTTCAATTATGTTTTCAGTATTCACAGAAGAATTACCTTCACCCTTCCACCTCAGAGAACAATTTGTTCATTCACTCAACAAATATTTATTAAGTACCTGCAATGTGCCAGACTCTATGCTAGGCAATGGGAATACAGTTTTGAACTATGAAAACAATGAAAATGGAGGGAAAGGAAGAACACAATCATAGTAAATAATGAGAGTGCTAAAAAGAAAAAAAAACAGCATATGTCAAAGAGTAACTGGAAGGGACTTACTTTAGGCAGGTTGATCACGAAACGGTTCTCTGAGGAGGTAATTTTAGAGATGAGACTAGAAGAATGAGAATGAGCCAATTATGTAAAGAGTAAGGAAAAGAGGGTTCTAAACAGAAGAAATGGAAGGTACCAAGATCTTGAGGCAGGAAGGGGCTTGGCATGTTTGAAGAAAGAAGGGAGATAGCCTGGCTATGACAGTGAACAGAGGGGAGATAATGTGAGACAAGCCTGCAAAGACAGAGACCAGATCACTCAGCACCTGGTACCACACGCTTTCTCTTCTTCTTCTGGAACTCAAGCAATATAAATGTTAGACCTTTTGATATTGTCCCCTGCAGCTGTGCTTCTCATTACTAATTTTTTGTAATTCCTGACTGAGAGTCTAAACTATCTAAAACAGGCTTTCCCACTACCTACATATCAGGCTCAAAGGGAGATGAGTGAATTTTGTCAAAGACATTGTCCTCACAGCCTCAGAATGGTATTATTTCAGAAGCTAGGAGACCAGTTACCTGGAACTTTAGGGTAACCTGCCTATACTCAGCCAAGAAAAAAAGGAGGGAACAAAAGTGCTCAGTCTCTGAAAATTCTTTCCCTGATTTTCAAGATTCTGGGAATTCTACTAGGTTGTATGTAAGCTTTATGAGGGCAGGGACTGTCTTAATCAACTCAGGTTCCTTAGCATTCAACACAGAGCCTGGCATTCAACAAGTACCCACTAAACACAAAAATGACTGACTGAATGTATAAAATATGTTAATTCTTATGCAAGCTGTGCTTACTTTTTAAATATTTTTTACTCTGTTGCTCAGATTGAATGATTTCTATTGATCTATTCAAATTCTGTTCAAATTCACAGACTTCTTCCTCTGTTATCTCCATTCTACTACTGAGCCCACAGGTGGGTTTTTTATTCAGTTATTATATTTTTCAGTGGTGTCTAGACAGATATTCTCTCTTTCATCCCTAATATTAGTAATTTGAGGGTTTTTTTCATAGTTTAGCTAGAGGTTATCAGTTTTTTGCATCTTTTCGAAGAACCAATTTTTTTTTTTACTTTTGCTATCATTAATGTACAATTACATAAACAATATTATGGTTACTAGACTCCCCCTATTATCAACTCCCCACCACATACCCCATTAAAGTCACTGTCCATCAGCATAGTAAGATGCTATAGAATCACTACTTGTCTTCTGTGTTATACTGCCATTCCCCGTATCCCCTGCCACCTGCTACAATATGTGTGCTAATTGTAATGACCCTTTTTCCCCCTTATCCCTCCCTTCCCACCCATCTTCCCCAGTCCCTTTCCCTTTGGTAACTGTTAGTCCATTCTTGGGTTCTGTGAGTCTGCTGCTGTTTTGTTCCTTCAGTTTTTGCTTTGTTCTTATACTCCACAGATGAGTGAAATCATTTGATACTTGTCTTTCTATGCCTGGCTTATTTCACTGAGCATAATACCCTCTAGCTCCATCCATGTTGTTGCAAATGGTAGGATTTGTTTTCTTCTTATAGTTGAATAATATTCCATTGTGTATATGTACCACATCTTCTTTATCCATTCATCTACTGATGGACACTTAGGTTGCTTCCATTTCTTGGCTATTGTAAATAGTGCTGGGATAAACATAGGGGTGCATATGTCTTTTTCAAACTGGGCTGCTGCATTCTTAGAGTAAATTCCTAGGAGTGGGATTCCTGGGTCAAATGGTATTTCTATTTTGAGTTTTTTGAGGAACCTCCATACTGCTTTCCACAATGGTTGAACTAATTTGCATTCCCACCAGCAGTGTAGGAGGGTTCCCTTTCTCCACATCCTCGCCAACATTTGTTGTTGTTTGTCTTTTGGATGTTGGCCATCCTAACTGGTGTGAGGTGATATCTCATTGTGGTTTTAATTTGCATTTCCCTGATGATTAGTGATGTGGAGCATCTTTTCATGTGCTTGTTGGCCATCTGAATTTCTTCTTTGGAGAAGTGTATGTTCATTTTTTAATTGGCTTATGTGCTTTTTGTTTGTTGAGGTGTGTGAGCTCTTTATATAATTTGGATGTTAACCCCTTATCGGACTTGTCATTTATGAATATATTCTCCCATACTGTAGGATGTTTCTTTGTTCTAGTGATGGTGTCCTTTGCTGTACAGAAGCTTTTGAGTTTGATATAGTCCCACTTGTTCATTTTTACTTTTGTTTCCCTTGCCCGGGGAGATATGTTCATAAAGAAGTTGCTCCTGTTTATGTCCAAGAGATTTTTGCCTATGTTTTTTTCTAAGAGTTTTATGGTTTCATGACTTACATTCAGGTCTTTGATCCATTTTGAGTTTACTTTTGTGTACAGGGTTAGACAGTAGTTCAGTTTCATTCTTTTACATGTAGCTGTCCAGGTTTGCCAAAACCAGCTGTTGAAGAGGCTGTCATTTCCCATTGTATATCCATGGCTCCTTTATCATATATTAATTGACCATATATGCTTAGGTTTATATCTGGGCTCTCTAGTCTGTTCCATTGGTCTATGGGTCTGTTCTTGTGCCACTACCAAATTTTCCTGATTACTGTGGCTTTTTAGTAGAGCTTGAAGTAAGGGAGCATAATTCCCCCCACTTTATACTTCCTTCTCAGGATTGCTTTAGCTATTCGGGGTCTTTTGTGGTTCCATATGAATTTTAGAGTGATTTTCTCTAGTTTGTTGAAGAATGCTGTTGGTATTTTGATAGGGATTGCATTGAATCTGTATATTGCTTTAGGCAGGATGGCCATTTTGACAATATTAATTCTTCCTATCCATGAGCACGGAATGTATTTCCATTTATTGGTATCTTCTTCATTTCTCTCATGAGTGTCCTGTAGTTTTCAGAGAATAGGTCTTTCACTTCCTTGGTTAGGTTTATTCCTAGGTATTTTATTCTTTTTGATGCGACTGTGAATGGAATTGTTTTCCTGATTTCTCTTTCTGCTAGTTCATTGTTAGTGTGTAGGAATGCCACAGATTTCTGTGTATTAATTTTGTATCCCACAACTTTGCTGAATTCAGATATTAGATCTAGTAGTTTTGGAGTGGATTCTTTAGGGTTTTTGTGTACAATATCATATCATCTCCAAACAGGGACAGTTTGACTTCTTCCTTACCAATCTGGATGCCTTTTATTTCTTTGTGTTGTCTGATTGCGTGGCTTGGACCTCTAGAACTATGTTGAATAAAAGTGGGGAGAGTGGGCATCCTTGTCTTGTTCCCGATCTTAAAGGAAAAGCTTTCAGCTTCTCGCTGTTTAGTATAATGTTGGCAGTGGGTTTGTCATATATGGCCTTTATTATGTTGAGATACTTGTCCTCTATACCCATCTTGTTGAGAGTTTTTATCATGGATGGATGTTGAATTTTGTCAAATGTTTTTCAGCATCTATGGAGATAATCATGTGGTTTTTTCCTTCTTTTTGTTGATGTGGTGGATGATGTTGATGGATTGTCAAATATTGTACCATCCTTGCATCCCTGGGATGAATCCCACTTGATCATGATGGATGATCTTTTTGATGTATTTTTGAATTCAGTTTACTAATATTTTGTTGAGTATTTTTGCTTCTGTCTTCATCAGGCATATTGGTGTGTAATTTTCTTTTTTTGTGGTGTCTTTGCCTGGTTTTCATATTAGAGTGATGTTGGCCTCGTACAACGAATGTGGGAGTATTCCCTCCTCTTCTACTTTTTGGAAAACTTAAAGGAGGATGGGTATTAGGTCTTCACTAAATGTTTGGTAAAATTCAGTAGTGAAACCATCTGGTCCAGGCATTTTGTTCTTAAGTAGTTTTTTGATTACCAGTTTAATTTCTTTGCTGGTAATTGGTTTATTCAGATTTTCTGTTTCTTCCTGGGTCAGCCTTGGAAGGGTGTATTTTTCTAGAAAGTTGTCCATTTCTTCTCGGTTATCCAGTTTGTTAGCATATCATTTTTCATAGTATTCTCTCATAATTCTTTGTATTTCTGTGGTGTCCATAGTGATTTTTCCTTTTTCATTTCTGATTCTGTTTATGTGTGTAGACTCTATTTTTTTCTTGATATGTCTGGCTAGGGGTTTATATATTTTGTTTATTTTCTTGAAGAACCAGCTCCTGCTTTCATTGATTCTTTCTATTGTCTTATTCTTCTCAGTTTTATTTATTTATGCTTTAATCTTCATGTACCTCTTCTACTGACTTTGGGCCTCTTTTGTTCTTCCTTTTGTGTTCCATTAATTGTGAGTTTAGACTGTTCATTTGGGATTGTTCTTCTTTCCTGAGGTAGGCCTGTATTGCAATATATTTCCCTCTTAGCACAGCTTTTGCTGCGTCCCCCAGATTTTGTGGTGTTGAATTATTTTTTCATTTGTCTCCATATATTGCTTGATCTCTGTTTTTGTTTTGTCATTGATCCATTGATTATTTAGGAGCATGTTATTAAGCCTCTATGTGTTTGTGGGCTTTTTCATTTCCTTTGAGTAATTTATTTCTAATTTCATACCTTTGTGATCTGCGAATCTGGTTGGTACAATTTCAGTCTTTTTGAATTTACTGAGGTTCTTTTTGTGGCCTAGTATATGATCTATTCTTGAAAATGTTCCATGTGCACTTGAGAAGAATGTGTATCCTGTTGCTTTTGGATGGAGTGTTCTGTTGATGTCTGTTAGGTCCATCTGTTCTAATATGTTGTTCAGTGCCTCTGTCTCCTTATTTTCTGTCTGGTTGATCTGTCCTTTGGAGTGAGTGGTGTGCTGAAGTCTCCTAAAATGAATGTATTGCATTCTATTTCCTCCTTTAATTCTGTTAGTATTTGTTTCACAAATGTAGGTGATCTCTCCCCATTTTTAATTGGCTTATTTGGTTTTTGTTTGTTGAGATGCATGAGCTCTTTATATAATTTGGATGTCCACCCCTTACCAGCTATGTCATTTATGAATGTATTCTCCCATCCTGCTGGATGTCTTTTTGTTTTATTGATGGTGTCCTTTGCTGTACAGAAGCTTTTTTCTTTGATATAGGAGAACCAACTATTTTTTATTTCACTGATTTTCTCAAAATTTTGTCCATATTCTATTTCACTGATATCCATTGTTACATTTTTTTTGATTGCCTGTGCTTTTGGTGTCATATCTAAGAAATCATTGTCTAATGTTAACTCATACAGATTTTCATGTTCTTTATGAAGGATTTTATAAGTTTTATACATGTAAGTATTTGATCCACTCTGAGTTAATTTCTATATGTGGAGTGAATTATGGGCCAAACTTCATTCTTTTGCATGAGGATATTCAGTTGTCCCAGTCACATCTGTTCAATAGTCTTGGCACCCTTGTCAAGAATCAATTCATTTTAACCATAGATGTATGGGTTCATTTCTAGACTTTCAACACTTTCTATTTTTTTTTTACCACATTATGTATAACCTAAGAACCATACAATAGACTATGTCCAATTATTTCCTCCTTCTTTTGGTCATATCTTTTAATTCTGAATATACTACAAATTCCACTATATGTTTTTATTATTTTTTCTTTAAATAGTGAAAATTTTTAAAGAAATTAACATATGAGGAAATACCACTTATTTACCCACATATTTATACTTCCTGATGTTTCTCATTCATATTATAGAATAAAGCTCTTCTGCCTGAAGAAGTTACTTTATGATTTCTTGTAATAAAAGACTGTTGGGAACAAGTTCTCTCAGCTTTTGTTTGTCTTTGAATGTCTTTATTTCACCTTAATTTTGAAAAAAAATATTTTTATTTGATGTAGAATTCTGAGTTAACATTTTTTTTTCTGTACTTTAAAAATGTCATTCTGTTGTTTTATGGCTTATATTGTTCATGATGAGAAGTCAGTAATTTTTATCATGATTTCCCTGTATATAATGTGTCTTCAGATTTTCTGGTTTTTTTCAGTTTTCAGAAACTTAATTATCATAGTCTTGACTAATTTAGCTATGTAGAAACTGGGTAGATTGGTTTCTACCACTTTTTTCTTTTTTCAAAGTTGTTTTATTTATTCTAGTTCCTTGGCCTTTCTACATAAATTTTAGAAAATCTTGTCTTCCTTTTTACAAAAGAAACCACTTGTGATATTTTTATAGAATCTGAATTAAATTGTATATTAATTTGAGGAGAACTGACATCTTTACTATGTTGAGTCTTTTAATCCTTGAATATATATGTATCTCCATATATTTAGTACTTTGATTTAACAGTTTTATAGTTTTCAGCATACAAGTCTTGGACATGGTTTGTTAGATTTACATCTAAGTAGTTCCTTTTTTGTTGTTGTTTTGTACATTTATAAATGGCATTATAGTTTTGATTTTGGTGTCCATATGTCCAGTGCCAGTATATAGAAATACAGTTGATTTTTGGATGCTTTGTATCCTGTAATCTTGCTGAACTTCCTTAATAATTCAATTAATTTTTTGGTGGATTCCTTGGGACTTTATATAGACAATTGTGTTATATGCAGATAAGGACTGTTTTATCTCTTCCTCTCTGATATGTAAACCTTTTATTTCCTTTTCTTGCCTTATTGTACTGACTTGAACTTCTAGCACTATATTGAATAATAGTGATGAGAGAAGACATCCTTGCTTTGTTCCTTATCTTGGGGGGAAAGCTTTTAGAGGTCACTCTAGGTATTTTCTTATATACACATACCATCACAGTCTGCTGGAGTCTTTATTTTACCAGTTCTGGTGAAGTGTAGAAATTTTACCTCCCTTTACATCCATCTATCTTCCCCTTGTTCATAGTAATTGTTTGGGATGTATGAGGCAAAAAGAAAACCAAGGGACTGTTTTTCTTTCATCACTGTTCTTTCCTCAGATCCCAAGGTCCCTAGTCAGTCTGCCTTTTTCTCTCAATTTTTCAGAATCTCCTTTTATATATATATACATACATAATGGTTTATATATAATACCTGGTATTTTTAATTGCACTTAGTAAGAGAACTAGAGAAAGTTATACCTACTCCATCTTCCTGGAAGTTGAAATCCTCAGATATTTTGTTCTTGAATTTTTCTCTTTTATTATATCCACACATTTTTCTATCCCCTTGAACATTTTTATAAAAGCTTGTTTAAAATACTTGTCTAGCTTCCGGGAAGATGGCGGTGTGAGCAGGGTGGCAGAAATCTCCTCCCAAAACTATATAAATCTACGAAAATACAGAAAATACAACTATTCCTAAAAAAGAGACCAGAGCACACAGGAAAGTGCACAGTGTGCAGCTACACCCTGGGGGCTCGGCACCCCACAAGGCAGGTAAGATACGGAGCTGCGACCCAGCGGCACCCAAGCACTCACCCAGCCCAGCGCGCCGGTGGCAGGAGAGGATTCGGAGCCGGGAGGGAGTGGAGGAGCAGGCCTGCGAAATACCCAGCCCCGGTCGTCTGCGCTGGGAGCGCTGACACACATCACGCAGTACATCCGACAATGGAGAGGCAGAAGGTGCAGGTTTTGAGCCGGGAGCACGCCAGTCCGTGCAGCCAGCGCCCCGGGACAGGAGAAAAGCGCGCGGTTTGTGGTGGTCTCGGAGAGGCGGAGGGCCCAGCAAGGGAACACCATCGCCCCAGCAGGCTCAGCCCTGTAGGCTGGAAGGCGTGAGGAACTTCGGACCCCTTGGCTGATGACTGAAAAAAGGGAGCAGCCACACTAGGGCTTATACAGAGAACAACAGCCTCCCATTCATTCCCGCCCCGGCCAGAGCTAAAAGAGCGGCGCGGCCGTGGCTGTGGATAAGTGGAGCAACAGCGACACCTACTGCACGCTTAGAGAATCCACTACAGGTGGGCGTTTCTGTTTTTTTCTTTTTCTTTTTCCCTTTGCTTTTTCATTCTTTTCTTTCTTTCTTCTTTCTCTCTTTTCTTTCCCTCCCTTCTTTTTTTTTGCTTGTCTTTTTTTTCTTATGGTTTTTAAGTCCAAAAGCCCAGCCAAACAGACATGGCACCTACCAGCAACCACTCCTTTCAACATGAAAAGACAGAGGAATGATAACAGACAAAAATCACCCAGAAAACGCCTGAGAGGGAACCTGAAGGGATGGAAATGCAGAATCTTCCTGAAAAAGAATTCAGAATAAAAGTCATAACCATGATGATGGATCTACAGAGAAATATGCAAGAGCTAAGGGAGGAAGTGAGGGAAGTCAGGAAAGACAATGCACATGTGAGACAAGGCATCGATGGGCTGAGCAGCAGACTGGACGAGATGCAAGAGGCTGTTAATGCAATAAAATCAGAGAACAGGAACACAGAGCAGCTGAGGCAGAGAGAGATAAAAGGATTTCTAGGAATGAAAGAATATTAAGAGAACTGTGTGACCAATCCAAACGGAACAATATTCGCATTATAGGAGTACCAAAGGAAGAAGAGAGAGAAAAAGGGATAGAAAGTGTCTTTGAAGAAATAATTGCTGAAAGCTTCCCCATGCTGGGGAAGGAAATAGTCTCGCAGTCCATGGAAGCCCACAGATCTCCTAACACAAGGAACCCCAGGAAGACAACACCAAGACACATAATAATTAAAATGGCAAAGATCAAAGATAAGGACAGAGTATTAAAGACAGCTACAAAAAGAAAAAAGATCACCTTCAAAGGAAAACCCATCAGACTAACATCAGACTTCTCAACAGAAACCTTACAGGCTAGAAGAGAATGGCATGATATATTTACCGCAATGAAACAGAAGGGCCTTGAACCAAGAATACTGTATCCAGCACAATTATCATTTAAATATGATGGAGGGATTAAACAATTTCCAGACAAGCAAAAGCTGAGAGAATTTGCCTCTCATAAACCACCTCTACAGGACATCTTAAAGGAACTGCTCTAGAGGGAAGCACTCCTAAGGCTAAAAAGCTGTCACCAGAGAAAATACAATCATAGCAAAGAAAGCAGACCATCCAAATACTACCTAAAGGCAAAGAATAAAACACCTAATATATAAAGAATGGAGGAGGAAGAATAAGAAGGGAGAGAAATAAAGAAATATCAGACTGTGTTTACAATAACTTAACAAGAAAGTTAAGTTAGATTGTTAGATAGTAAAGAAGCAACCCCTGAACCATTGGTAACCACGAATCTAAAGCCAGCAATGGCAAAGGTACATATCTATCGATAACCACCCTAAATGTAAATGGACTGAATGCACCAATCAAAAGACACAGAGTAACAGAATGGATAAAAAAGCAAGACCCATCTATATGCTGCCTACAAGAAACTCACCTCAAACGCAAAGATATCCCCAGACTAAAAGTGAAGGGTTGGAAAAAGATATTTCATGCAAAAAACAAGGAGAAAAAAGCAGGTGTAGCAGTACTTGTATCAGACAAAATAGACTTCAAAACGAAGAAAGTAGCAAAAGATAAAGAAGGACATTACATAATGATAAAGGGGTCAATCCAACAAGAAGATATAACCATTATAAATATATATGCACCCAACACAGGAGCGCTGGCATATGTGAAACAAATACAAACAGAATTAAAGGAGGAAATAGAAATCAATGCATTCATTTTAGGTGACTTCAACACACCACTTACTCCAAAGGACAGATCAACCAGACAGAAAATAAGTAAAGACACAGAGGCACTGAACAACACACTAGAGCAGATGGACCTAACAGACATCTACAGAACTCTACACCCCAAAGCAACAGGATACACATTCTTCTCAAGTGCACATGGAACATTTTCCAGAATAGACTACATACTAGGCCACAAAAAGAACCTCAGTAAAATAAAAAATATTGAAATTCTACCAACGAACTTCTCAGACCATAAAGGAATTAAACTAGAATTAAACTTTAGAAAGAAAACAAAAAGGCTCACAAATACATGGAGACTTAACAACATTCTCCTAATTAATCAATGGGTCAATGACCAAATCAAAACAGAAATCAAAGAGTATATGGAGACAAATGACAACAACACAAAGCCACAGCTTCTGTGGGACGCAGCAAAGGCAGTTCTAAGAGGAAAGTATATTGCAATCCAGGCTATCTAAAGAAAGAAGAACATTCCCAAATGAATAGTCTAAAGACACAATTACTGAAATTGGAAAAAGAAGAACAAATGAGGCCCAAAGTCACCAGAAGGAGGGACATAATAAAGATCAGAGAAGAAATAAATAAAATTGAGAAGAACAAAACCATAGAAAAAATCAATGAAACCAAGAGCTGGTTCTTTGAAAAAAATAAACAAAATAGATAAACCCTAGCTAGACTCATTAAGAGAAAAAGAGAATCTACACACATAAACAGAATCAGAAATGAGAAAGGAAAAATCATGATGGATCCCACAGAAATACAAAGAATTATAAGAGAATACTATGAGAATCTATATGCTAGCAAGCTGGAAAACCTAGAAGAAATGGACAACTTCTTAGAAAAATACAACCTTCCAAAACTGACCAAACAAGAAACAGAAAAACTAAACAGACCAATCACCAGCAATGAAATTGAAGCGGTAATCAAAAAACTACCCAAGAACAAAACCCCCGGACCAGAGGGATTCACCTCTGAATTCTACCAGACATATAGAGAAGAAATAACATCCATTCTCCTTAAAGTTATCCAAAAACTAGAACAGGAGGGAATACTTCCAAACTCATTCTATGAAGCCAGCATCACTCTAATACTAAAACCTGGCAAAGACTTCACCAAAAAGAAAATTACAGACCAATATCCCTGATGAACGTAGATGCAAAAATACTCAACAAAATATTAGCAAACTGAATTCAAAAATACATCAAGAGGATCATACACCATGATCAAGTGGGATTCATCCCAGGGATGCAAGGATGGTACAACATTCGAAAATCCATCAACATCATCCACCACATCAACAAAAAGAAGAACAAAAACCACATGATCATCTCCATAGATGCTGAAAAAGCATTTGACAAAATTCAGCATCCATTCCTGATTAAAACTCTCAACAAAATGGGTATAGACGGCAAGTACCTCAACATCATAAAGGCCATATATGACAAACCCACAGCTAACATCATACTTAACAGCGAGAAGCTGAAAGCTTTTCATCTAAGATCAGGAACAAGACAGGGATGTCCACTCTCTCCACTGTTATTCAACATAGTACTGGAGGTCCTAGCCACAGCAATCAGACAAAACAAAGACATACAAGGCATCCAGATTGGTAAAGAAGAAGTCAAATTGTCACTATTTGCAGATGACATGATACTGTACATAAAAAACCCTAAAGATTCCATTCCAAAACTACTAGAACTAATATCTGAATTCAGCAAAGTTGCAGGATACAAAATTAACACACAGAAATCTGTTGCTTTCCTATACACTAATGATGAACTAACAGAAAGAGAAATCAGAAAAACAATTCCATTCACAATTGCATCAAAAAGAATAAAATACCTAGGAATAAACCTAACGAAGGAAGTGAAAGACCTGTACTCTGAAAACTACAAGACACTCCTAAGACAAATTAAAGAAGACACTAACAAATGGAAACTCTTCCCATGCTCTTGGCTAGGAAGAATAAATATTGTCAAAATGGCTATACTACCTAAAGCAATCTACAGATTCAATGCAATCCCTATCAAACTACCAACAGCTTTCTTCAAAGAACTGGAACAAAGAATTCTAAAATGTATATGGCACCACAAAAGACCCCGAATAGCCAAAGCAATCCTGAGAAGGAGGAATAAAACAGGGGGAATTATGCTCCCTGACTCAAGCTCTACTACAAAGCCACAGTAATCAAGACAATTTGGTATTGGCACAAAAACAGACCCACAGACCAGTGGAACAGAATAGAAAATCCAAACATCAACCCAAACACATACAGTCAATTAATATTTGATAAGGGAGCCTTGGATATACATTGGGGAGATGACAGCCTCTTCAGCAGCTGGTGTTGGAAAAACTGGACAGCTACATGTAAGAGAATGAAACTGGACTACTGTCTAGTGCCATACACAAAGGTAAACTCAAGGTGGATCAAAGACCTGAATGTAAGTCATGAAACCATAAAACTCTTAGAAAAAAACATAGGCAAATATCTCTTGGACATAAACATGAGCGACTTCTTCATGAACATATCTCCCCGGGCAAGGGAAACAAAACAAAAATGAACAATTGGGACTATATGAAGCTGAAAAGCTTCTGTACAGCAAAGGACACCATCAGTAGAACAAAAAGACATCCTACAGTATGGGAGAATATATTCATAAATGACGTGTCCGATAAGGGATTGACATCCTAAATATATAAAAACTCACGCACCTCAACAAACAAAAAGTAAATAGTCCAATTAAGAAATGGGCAGAGGACATGAATAGACCCTTCTCTAAAGAAGAAATTCAGATGGCCAACAGGCACATGAAAAGATGCTCCACGTCACTAATCATCAGAGAAATGCAGATTAAAACCACAATGAGATATCACCTCACACCAGTGAGGATGGCCAACATCCAAAACACAAACAACAACAAATGATGGCGAGGATGTGGAGAAAAGGGAACCCTCCTGCACTGCTGGTGGGACTGCAAATTAGTTCAACCATTGTGGAAAGCAGGTATGGAGGTTCCTCAAAAAACTCAAAATAGAAATACCATTTGACCCAGGAATTCCACTCCTAGGAATTTACCCTAAGAATGCAGCAGCCCAGTTTGAAAAAGGACATATGCACCCCTATATTTATTGCAGCACTATTTACAATAGCCAAGAAATGGAAGCAACCTAAGTGTCCATCAGTAGATGAATGGATAAAGAAGAGTGGTACATATACACACTGGAATATTATTCAGCCATAAGAAGAAAACAAATCCTACCATTTGCAACAACATGGATGGAGCTAGAGGGTGTTATGCTCAGTGAAATAAGCCAAGCTGAAAAAGACAAGTACCAAATGATTTTACTCATACGTGGAGTATAAGAACTAGGAAAAAAAAACTGAAGGAACAAAGCAGCAGGAGACTCACAGAACCCAAGAACGGACTAATAGTTACCAAAGGGAAAGGGACTGGGGAGGATGGGTGGGAAGGGAGGTGCAAGGGAGAAGAAGGGACATTATGATTAGCAGATGTAATGTTGGGGGGGCACGGGGAGGGTGTACAACCCAGAGAGGACAAGTAGTGACTCTATGGCATCTCACTACACTGATGGACAGTGACTGTAATGGGGTTGGGGGAGGGGACCTGATGAAGGGGGCAGTGTAATCACCATAATATTACTCATTTAATTTTAGATTAATGATATCAAAATAAACTTATAAAAAAAAAGAATGCAGCAGCCCAGTTTGAAAAAGACAGATGCACCCCTATGTTTATCGCAACACTATTTACAATAGCCAAGAAATGGAAGCAACCTAAGTGTCCATCAGTAGATGAATGGATAAAGAAGATGTGGTACATATACACTATGGAATATTATACAGCCACAAGGAGAAAACAAATCCTACCATTTGTAACAACATGGATGGAGCTAGAGGGTATTATGCTCAGTGAAATAAGCCAAGCCGAAAAAGACAAGTACCAAATGATTTCACTCATATGTGGAGTATAAGACCTAAGAGAAAAACTGAAGGAACAAAGCAGCAGGAGACTCACAGAACCCAAAAACGGACTAATAGTTACCAAAGGGAAAGGGACTGGGGAGGATGGGTGGGAAGGGAGGGACAAGGGGGAAAAAGGGGCATTACAATTAGCAGATGTAATGTTAGGGGGGCCCGGGGACGGCTGTACAACCCAGAGAAAACAAGTAGTGACTCTATAGCATCTCACTATGTTGATGGACAGTGACTGTAATGGGGTTGGTGGCGGGGGACCTGATGAAGGGGGTAGTGTAATCACCATAATATTGCTCATTTAATTGTATATTAATGATATCAAAATAAACTTTAAAAAATCCTTGTCTAATGATTATATATACAGAAAACCGTAAAGACTCCACTAAAAAACTAGAATGACTGGATTCAGCAAAGTTGCCGGATTTAAAATTAATATACAGAAATCTGTTGTATTCCTATATACTAACAACAAGATAGCAGAAAGAGAAATCAAGAAAACAATTCCATTTATAACTGTATCAAAAATAATAAAATATCCAGGGAAAACCTAACCACGATAAGAATCCACTCCAGAACTACTAAATCTAATATCTGAATTCAGGAAAGTTGCGGGATACAAAATTATTACACGGAAATCTTTTGCATTCCTATACACTAACAATGAACTAGCAGAAAGAGAAATCAGGAAAACAATTCAATCAAAAAGAATAAAATACCTAGGAATAAACCTAACCAAGGAAGTGTAAGACTTATGCTCTGAAAACTACAAGACACTCATGAGAAAAATTAAAGAAGAACCCAATAAATGGAAACACATCCCATGCTCATTGATAGGAAGAATTAATATTGTCAAAATGGCTATCCTGCCTAAAGCAGTATACAGATACAATGCAATCCCTATCAAATTACCAACAGCATTCTTCAATGAACTAGAGCAAATTTTTCTAAAATCCATATGGAACCACAAAAGACCCAGAATAGCCAAAGCAATCCTGAGAAGGAAGATTAAACAGGGGGGAATTACACTCCCTGACTTCAACCTCTACTACAAAGCCACAGTAATCAAGACAATTTGGTAGTGGCACAAGAACAGACCCATAGACCAATGGAACAGACTAGAGAGCCCAGATATAAACCCAAGCATATATGGTCCAATTAATATATGATAAAGGAGCCATGGATATACAATGGAGAAATGACAGCCTCTTCAACAGCTGGTATTGGCAAACCTGGACAGCTACATGGATGAGAATGAAACTGGATTACTGTCTAACCCCAAACACAAAAGTAAACTCAAAATGGATCAAAGACCTGAAGGTAAGTCATGAAACCATAAAACTCTTAGAAAAAAACATAGGTAAAAATCTCTTGGACATAAACATGAGCAACTTCTTCATGGACATAACTCCCTGGGCAAGGGAAACAAAAGCAAAAATGAACAAGTGGGACTATATCAAACTGAAATCTTCTGTAGTGCAAAGGACACCATCAGTAGAACAAAAAGACATCCTACAGTATGGGAGAATATATTCATAAATGACCAGTCTGATAAAGGGTTAACATCCAAATTATATAAAGAGCTCATGCACCTCAACAAACAAAAAGCAAATAAGCCAATTAAAAAATGGGCAGAGGAGCTGAACAGACACTTCTCCAAAGAAGAAATTCAGATGGCCAACAAGCACATGAAAATATGCTCCACATCGCTAATCATCAGAGAAATGGCAGATTAAAACCACAATGAGATATCACTTCACACCAGTTAGGATGGCCACCATCCAAAAGACAAACAACAACAAATGTTGGCAAGGATGTGGAGAAAGGGTAACCCTCCTACACTGCTGGTAGAAATATAAACTAGTTCAACCATTGTGGAAAGCAGTATGGAGTTTCCTCAAAAAACTCAAAATAGAAATACCATTGGACCCAGGAATTCCACTCCTAGGAATTTACCCCAAGAATGCAGGAACCCAGTTTGAAAAAGACATATGCACCCCTATGTTTATGACAGCACTATTTACATTAGCCAAGAAATGGGAGCAACCTAAGTGTCCATCAGTAGATGAATGGATAAAGAAGATGTGGTACATATACACAATGGAATATTATTCATCCATAAGAAGAAAACAAATCCTACCATTTGCAACAACATGGATGGAGCTAGAGGGTATTATGCTCAGTGAAACAAGACAGGTGGAGAAAGACAAGTATCAAATGATTTCACTCATCTGTGGAGTATAAGAGCAAAGCAAAAACTGAAGGAACAAAACAGCAGCAGACTCACAGAACCCAAGAATGGACTAACAGTTACCAAAGGGAAAGGGATTGGGGAGGATGGGTGGGATGGGAGGGATAAGGGGGAAAAAGGGTCATTACGATTAGCATGTATAATGCAGGGGGCGGACATGGGGAAGGCAGTATAACACAGAGAAGACAAGTAGTGATTCTATAGCATCTTACTATGCTGATGGACAGTGACTGTAATGGTGTATGTGGTGGGGACTTGATAATAGGGGGAGTCTAGTAACCATAATGTTGTTCATGTAATTGCACATTAACGATAGCAAAAAAAAAACCCACAGCAATGTTAAAAAAAAAAAACCGAACCAAAAGGTGGAAGACTCATTCTCTGCAAACTCTCTTCTCAGACTTGAATCAGGAATGCCTGCCCAGCTCCACAAGCAACAGGAGTCCTTGGCCCATCACCTCCAAACCTATGGTGAGCATTACCCCCTGGACTGTTTTCAGAAATGAGGCCTGCTCATCCTATCCTGCTCACCTAAACACTACCCTCCTCCGCAGCCAGTTCCTGCCACAACCCTCAAGCCAGGCTACCCTCCCCATCCCTGTCCTCCAGGCCATTACACAGAGCTCTCCATGAGCCCCCTTTCAGCTGTTGTTACAGTGCCTTCTCCCAGGGCTGAGCGAGGGTGGCTGCAGGACTAGAGACCTGTCTGGGTTGGGGGCAGAAGTGCAGTCAGCCCGTGGAACCTACTTACAGTGAGAGGTGGTCAGCAGGTAGTGAATAAACTGTCTCTGCCTTTGGCTCAGTGCCCCTGCCTCCCCCCAAAAAAGATACTCATGAGAGAAATTAAAGAAAACACAAATAAATGGACATCTATCCCATGCTCATGGATAGGAAGAATTAATATTGTCAAATGGCCATCCTACCAAAAGCCATTTACAGATTCAATGCAATCCCTATCAAAATACCAATAGCATTTTTCAATGAACTAGAACAAATAATCCTAAAATTCATATAGAACCACAAATGACTGCAAATAGCCAAAGCTATTCCTGAGAAAGAAGAACAAAGCTGTGGGATTATGCTCCTTAACTTCAAGTTATACTACAAAGCTATAGTGATCAAAACAGTTTGGTACTGACAAAAAAAACAGACCCCTAGATCAAAGGAACAGAATAGAGAGCCCATATATAAACCCATGCAGATGTAGTCAATTAATATATGAAAAAGGAACCATGAATATAAAATGGGGAAAAGACAGCCTCTTCAAAAACTGGTGTTGGGAAAACTAGAGAGCCACATGCAAGAGAATGAAACTGGATTACTGTCTAACTCCATACACAAAAGTAAACTCAAAATGGATCAGAGACCAAAATGTAAGAAATGAAACCATAAAACTCTTAGAAGAAAACATAGGTAAAAATCTCTTGAACATAAGCATGAGCAATTTTTTCCTGGCCACATCTCCTTGGGCAAGAAAAATAAAAAATGAACAAGTGGGACCTCATCAAACTTAAAAGCTTCTGTACAGCAAAGAACACCATAAGCAGAACAAAAAGGCAACCTGCAGTATGGGAGAATATATTCATAAATGACTCATTTGATAAGGGGTTAACCTCCAAAATATATAAAGAACTCATATGCTTCAATACCCAAAAAACAAATAACCCAATTAAAATATGGGTAGAGGACCTGGAAAGACATTTCTCCAATGAAGAAATATAGATGGCCAACAGGCACATGAAAAGATGCTCCACATCGCTAATCATCAGGGAAATGTAAATCAAAACCACAATCAGATACTACCTCATACCAGTTAGAATGGCCACTACCCAAAAGACAAGAAATAACAAGTGTTGGCAAAGATGTGGAGAAAAGGGAACTCCCCTACACTGTTGGTGGGAATGTAAATTGGTACAGCCACTGTAGAAAGCAGTGTGGAGGTTCCTCAGAAACCTAAAAATAGAAATACCATATGACCCAGTAATTCCACTTCTAGGAATTTACCTGAAGAAAACAAAACCCCTGATATGAAAAGATATATGCTTCTATGTTTACTGCCACATTATTTACAATAGCCAAGATATAGAAACAACCAAAGTGTCCATCAATAGATGAATGGATAAAGAATGTGTGGTACATAAACAAAATAGAATATTACTCAGCTATAAAAGTAAAAGAAATCCTGCCATCTGGGACAGCATGGATGAACCTAGAGTGTATTATGCTAAGTGAAATGAGCCAGATGGAGAAAGACAAATTCCTTATGACTTCACTTATTTGTGGAATCTAAAAACAAAATGAACAAAATAGCAGTAGTTTCATTGACACTGAGAAGTGACTGGTGGTTACCATAGCAGAGGGGATGGGGTGGTGGGTGGGGGAATGTGAGGGGGATAAAGGAACACAAAAATTCTCAATCAGCATATAAATTGGCTACAGGGATGGCTTTACAGCATGAAGAATATAGTCAATGATTCTATGACATCTGTCTATGTTAACAGATAGTGACTGCATTAGTTGGGGTGAAGCTTAATAACGTGGGTAACTGTTGAACCACTGTGTTGTATATTGAAACCAATACAAGATTGTATAACAACTATACTTTAATTAAAAAAAAGAAGAATTTATCCAGGTAATGTGTTTTTTTTAAAAATTATAAAATAAATATAAGTAAGAGGAAAAAAATCCAGATTTCAATTACTTAGAGAAAACCATTGTTAACATTTTGTTATATACCCTTTCAGACATTTTTAATGCATAACATACATATATATATATATATATATATATATATATATATATATATTCTCACAAAAATGGAACCTTACATAATGCAGTTTTATAGTTTGTCTTTTTTTTAACCTTAAACTGTGGTAAAAATATTTTCATGTCAATAAGTAATCAATGGAATCATTAAAAAATAAAATAAAATCATTGTCTACTGTTTCCATCAACTTGTCATTTTCTGGTCTATTTCTATTGTTTTTTTTTCCTAATTATGGGTCACATTTTCTAGCTTCTTTTTCTATTAACTTTTTATTGTGTGTTGAATATCATGAATGCTATGTTGTCGAGGGTCTGGATTTTTGCTGTCTGCCTTTAATGGATAGTGAATTTTGTTCAAACAGGTAGTCCTTTTTTTTAAAGCAGATAGTTAAATTATTTGAGGATCAATTTGATCTTTTCAAGGCATGTTTTCAAGTTTTATTAAAGAGGCCCTAGAATAATCTTATGCTATTGCTAGGTTATTGCAATTCAAAGGCAAGACCTTTCTGGGGTTTCTACTGAATGCCCACAATATTCAGCAATGTGTCTTCACTCTGCCTTCACTCTCCATGAACATGTCCAGCTCAGTGTGATACCTAGTTGTTGTTTTTCCTTAGCAGTTATCTTTGTTCAATTTCATGGAATCTCACCCAATACATATGCAGCTAAGTAGCTTAATACTAGTAGAAAATGTAGCAAAGATTCAAGGGAATCCCTGTGTATATTTCTACTGTTCCTTCTCTGAAAGCTCTTTTCTCTGGTATACTGCCCCACAAACCCCACTAATGCAAAAGTTTGCATTCCAATCTGTTTTCTTGGCCTGGTAAGATCATTAAGCCTCTCCCTAATTTCTATGCTGTAGTTGGAAATAACCTCCAAGAAGAAGGCAGGAGCAACTATGAAGTGCACCTTGTTTGTTTCCCTTCTCTCAGGTATCACAGCTCTATGCCGTACATGTCCAGCATCTGAAGACATTTATTTCGTACACTTCTGTGCAGTTTCAGAGATCTTTTATTGTGGAAGGGCTAACTGAGTACTAGTTACTCTATTAAGGTCATAGTGGAAATCCTGTTTTGTGTTTTGAAAAGACAAGTTTGATTGCTGGAGAAAGGGTTGGAAAAGGGGTAAGAACAGAAGCAGAGACACCTGTTAGGGGTCTATTCCAGAGTCCAAGAGATGATGGTGGCTTGTACCACCTTGGGGAATGAATGAGCTAATTAATGCTTACTAGTCAGTAGAAGTCCGATAGGTTTAAACAAAAGCTTAAAATAATTTATTTGAAATTCAAATAACCTGTTAGTTTGCTTTCTACTTTTCCAACTGTCCTTTTTTTGCTTGTCCTTATATGTTCCTAATGTGGGAGCCAAAGATAATTATTTCACTTTTTAGGTGAATAAACTAATAACTGAATGGTGGAATCACTTGCCCAGTGTTCCAGAGAAACAATACTAGACCCAGATTGCTAAGTTTCATAAGTGTTGCTTTAAAACTGGATAAAACATCATGCCAGATGACATGGGGGTATTTAAAGCCTCTGGAATCTTCTACTTCTGGAGAAAATAAAGTCTCTCTTCAAGGAAGTCTTTGTTTAAGCTCCCTCGATACCTAAAATAATTGGTGTCAAGGAATCTTCCATGACTTTCTAGGTCTGCATTAGGCAGCCTGCTTCTGTGTTCTCTCAGAGTATTTATCAAATAGAAGTTTGACTTGTTGAGTCTGTCTTTCCACCAGCCTATAAACTCCTTGAGGGCAATAAGTATAACTTACCTTTGAATCTCAAACTGTCAGCAAAGTGTTTGGTTCATATTTCACATTCAACAAATATCTATTGAATAAGCAAATAATAATATAGTATCACAATAGCCTCTTGTCTTTGTCTATTTATATGGATCTGATCTCTCAACAATTTGATTGTTATCGAGAGCCTGCTATATGCAAGGCTTCATATGTGATGCACTTGAGGACACAGGGATGAAGACACCATCTACCCTGAAGAAAGCTACAAGGATTTTATAAACTCAAGGATCATATTCTTCCTCTCATCAAAATTTTCAGTGGCTCCCCATTGCTCATAGGATTAATTCCAAACTCTTCGGTATGATATTCAAGACTTTTTATAGGCTGACCCCAACTCTTTTCTAACACTATCTTCTACGGCACCTCTACACACATATGATAGTAGCTTTTAGTTGTGTATACCCAGCACCTTTCCTGACAGATCCCTCCTTGCGGTCTGTGGTGACTGACTGAGAGGTAGGATCTTGCTCTTCATCTGACTTTTTGAATGAAAAATTCTTACTTTCGTTTAAGAGAGTTAGAATGCCTACTTACTGATACACAAATACTTCTCTTCAACCATTTGGTTTCCTTATTACCCCCTGCAAAGGGCTACTCTTTCTGCTAATTCAGTTACTCTGTTACTCCTTTAGAGGGCTCTCTTCTAAAATCTCCTTGTTAGAGGAATAAAACAGGGGGAATTACACTCCCTGACTTCAAGCTCTACTACAAAGCCACAGTAATCAAGACAATTTGGTATTGGTACAAAAACAGACCCACAGACCAGTGGAACAGAGTAGAAAATCCAAACATTAACCCAAACATATACAGTCAATTAATATTTGATAAAAGTGCCTTGGATATACAATGGGAGATGACAGCCTCTTCAGCAGCTGGTGTTGGAAAAACTGGACAGCTACATGTAAGAGAATGAAACTGGACTACTGTCTAGCCCCATACACAAAGGTAAACTCAAGGTGGATCAAAGACCTGAATGTAAGTCATGAAACCATAAAACTCTTAGAAAAAAACATAGGCAAAAATCTCTTGGACATAAACATGAGCAACTTCTTCATGAACGTATCTCCCGGGCAAGGGAAACAAAAGCAAAAATGAACAAGTGGGACTATATCAAGCTGAAAAGCTTCTGTACAGCAAAGGACACCATCAGTAGAACAAAAAGACATCCTACAGTATGGGAGAATATATTCATAAAAAACGTATCTGATAAAGGGTTGACATCCAAAATATATAAAGAACTCATGCACCTTAACAAACAGAAAGCAAATAATCCAATTAAGAAATGGGCAGAGGACATGAATAGACACTTCTCCAAAGAAGAAATTCAGATGGCCAACAGGCACATGAAAAGATGCTCCACATCGCTAATCATCAGAGAAATGCAGATTAAAACCACAATGAGATATCACCTCACACCAGTGAGGATGGCCAACATCCAAAACACAAACAACAACAAATGTTGGCGAGGATGTGGAGAAAAGGGAACCCTCCTACACTGCTGGTGGGACTGCAAATTAGTTCAACCATTGTGGAAAGCAGTATGGAGGTTCCTCAAAAAACTCAAAATAGAAATACCATTTGACCCAGGAATTCCACTCCTAGGAATTTACCCTAAGAATGCAGCAGCCCAATTTGAAAAGGACAGATGCACCCCTATGTTTATTGCAGCACTATTTACAATAGCCAAGAAATGGAAGCAACCTAAGTGTCCATCAGTAGATGAATGGATAAAGAAGATGTGGTACATATACACAATGGAATATTATTCAGCCATAAGAAGAAAACAAATCCTACCATTTGCAACAACATGGATGGAGCTAGAGGGTATTATGCTCAGTGAAATAAGCCAAGCCGAAAAAGACAAGTATCAAATGATTTCACTCATATGTGGAGTATAAGAACAAAGAAAAAAACTGAAGGAACAAAACAGCAGCAGACTCACAGAACCCAAGAACGGACTAATAGTTACCAAAGGGAAAGGGACTGGGGAAAATGGGCGGGAAGGGAGGGATAAGAGGGAAAAAGGGGCATTACGATTAGCAGATGTAATGTTGGGGGGGCACGGGGAGGGCAGTACAACTCAGAGAAGACAAGTAGTGATTCTATAGCATCTCACTACGCTGATGGACAGTGACTGTAATGGGGTTGGTAGGGGGGACCTGATGAAGGGGGTAGTTTAATAATCGTAATATTGCACATGTAATTGTAAATTAATGATAATAAAATAAATTATATTAAAAATAAAATAAAATAAAATCTCCTTGTTAGCCTTAAGGCCAAGCTCACATCCTACTTACTTCCCAAAGCCTTTTCCTCTTTCCTTATTCCAATTTTTTCCTTTCCTGGGTCATTACAGCTCCCTACTCTGAAATCCCTTTTCTTTGTTACTTGAACTATACTTTCTATTTTGTCATTTTCTTTTTCATATGTAGATCCCTTTTCTCACCATAGGACCAGGGTTCTTGAAGTGGGATCCAAGGACCCCTTGGGCCCCTGAGAACCTTGCAGTGGGTATGAGAGGTCAAAAATATTTTCAAATAATACTAAGACATTATTTGACTTTTTCACTTTAATTCTCTCACAAAGAGTTTTCTGGATGCTACAGGATATGTGCTATCACAGCAGGCTAAATGCAGAAGCAGACATGAGAATCCAATTGTCTTTAAGCCAGACATTAATTTGCAAAAGCCCCCATCATAGAATGAGAGAGCTCTAGTTAGGAGGGAAAATAGTGTCATAAAAAGTACCCAAGATTAAGGAGAAACAGCTGCAGTAGGAGCTGCTTGGCACAAACTATTTGATTTTAATTGTACGGGAGATGAGTGGCTTCAATTGGTTTGTGAAACATTCAGAAGCAAAAGAAGACCAGAGAAAAAGGACTCAAGGACTTAAAGCGAGGCAATGAAATTCTTCTCAACCTAAATTATCCCTTAAGGTGCATTCTCTGCAAACTAGGAAAATATTTCAATTAAAGTTTTCTAAACCTGACTTGGAGCTTTATTTAAGAAGCTGTAAATAATTCATATGTTTTTAAATGGTCTCCAGTAAAATTTTAATTCTTTTCCTTATTAGAGGGTTTTATATTTTGCTGTTCTGTGACCTAAAAGTCTGTGGTATGAAAGCTTCTGAAAATACTCTAAATCTTAGATCAATTTTAACCTATAGTGTTAGGTTAAACTGATAATCCAAGTCTTTCTCTAAAATTCTACTTTCATCAAGTCTCTTCTGTCTCTCTCAGGGACTGGCAAACTTTCCCTAAAGGATTTGTGGGCCATGAGGTCTCTATGGCAATCACTAAACTCTACCTTTGCCAGAAAACAGCCACAGAAATATATTAAAAAGTAGACATGGCTGTGTTCCAATAAAACTTTATAAAAACAGGAGGTGGGCCAGATGTGCCCTGCCTGCCGACTGTAGTTTGCCTACTGTTGGTCTATCTAATCAAATCCAAAAGCCTCATTCTGGTATCTCATCAGGACATTTCATCACTTGTCTCTGCCCAATATTCTATTGTTCCCCAATATTAAGCCTAGCTCCAGTCCCAGTATCTCACATTTCCCAAATGCTTGCTTACTCCTGCCTCCAGAATTTTGCATATGTGGATTCCTCTTCTCTTCATCCCGCTTTTGAAGTCCTACTCATCCTTTGGGATCTGCCTACACCTTTACAAAGACTTTATGGATAACCCCAACAAACATTGCTCTCTCCCTTTCTCAATCCTTCATGACTCTCCATATCCCTTAGTAGAGCAAAATATTCTGAACTTATTTCACACCATTTACAATACTGCAATACCCTAACTTATCTAAGTCTGTAATCATCTTTTTTAGGCAAATCTTGCCTGGAGGGCAGGAGCCTACTCAGGATAGGCTTTATTGAAAAGCTAATTAAACTTGGCTTTCGGGACCTTCACTTGCTCAGGTTCCTGTACTTTGTATATATCATTCTATATTCTCTTAAAGAGGACCTCAAAATTTGTTTAAGCTTCAGGACTCACAAAACCTGGATCTTCCCCTGAGCTCACCACAAGATATGGCAGAAGGTTGGTACAGCAGAGATTGCTTGTCTCTCAATATCTATTTTCTCTGCTGCAATGCTTGCCTCTCAGGTTGTTGGTTGTGGGAGAAATACACATCTATCTTGTTTTTGGGTCCTTCTGTAATTACAGCTTAGACCTTGCACTCTAAACAGGTCATAATAAGTGCTCAAAAATATTTATTGAACTAAATGTAGCTTTAACTAAGAAACAGATCAGAGAGACATGCACAGAAGGAAGATGATGTGATGACACAGGCAGCAGATGGCCAGTGAAGATAGAGGCAAAGATTAGAGGAAACAACCGGAAGATAAGATACTAGAGATGTCAACTCTATTATTGATCAAAGCTAAAAAGGACATGGCTTAAATGTACACAGTGAATATCTTAACACTTGAGCCTGGAATCACGTGTTCAGTCTGGTCACAGGCCGAGCCGCAGTAGCCCTGCAATGTTGTGATTTAGAATAAAAAATACCTATTTGGAAAAAAGAAAAAGAAAAAGATCAGTGCAGACCTGCTATTCAGAACCATTCAGCTCCTCATCTTCCCCAAACACTTGTGCTACATTTGCATTTTATAGAATATACAGAGAATGATAGGACATATTTACTAATAAAAGTTTATGTGATTATAACTGCATTTTCTGTATCAGGAAAGGCAATTTACTTTCGAAGCACCTATAAAGCAAATCAGAGTAGTACTTCACACAGGTGGGCCCAATAAAATGGACCACTTACTTTACTTGGGCACAATTCATCAATACTTTGCTTACCAACTCCCACCTAACTCCTGGCTCCCAGACTCAAGAGGAAGGCAATCAAACCAGAGAATTGGGTGTTACACTGTGGGCATGTGAGTGTATTGGAGGGTGAGGAGATGGGGAGCGGAGGCAAAGAGATGACTGAATGTTCATGTTAGATGGATGGCAGGACATGGGTCAAATGGTAGTAGAGTGCCGATGGGAGCAGCCCTCCATCAATCAGCCTGCAACACTTCAGTAAGAAGCCAAGGGGAAAATGGAGTAGGAAGCTATAAAAACAGAGTGTTTTAATGAGCTTACTAGAAGAGGGGGAAACCCCATGGTTATTCCTAGACAAGCCTCAGTCCTGTATTTCACCAAGAGAATCAAGTTATGTGTTGAGAAAGATCAATGCCAGCTAGGAAATAATATTACCTCATTATTTTTAAACAATGGCTACCTGCTCCACATCACTAATCATCAGAGAAATGCAGATTAAAACCACAATGAGATATCACCTCACACCAGTGAGGATGGCCAACATCCAAAACACAAACAACAACAAATGTTGGCGAGGATGTGGAGAAAAGGGAACCCTCCTACACTGCTGGTGGGAATGCAAATTAGTTCAACCATTGTGGAAAGCAGTATGGAGGTTCCTCAAAAAACTCAAAATAGAAATACCATTTGACCCAGGAATTCCACTCCTAGGAATTTACCCTAAGAATGCAGCAGCCCAGTTTGAAAAAGAGATGCACCCCTATGTTTATCGCAGCACTATTTACAATAGCCAAGAAATGGAAGCAACCTAAGTGTCCATCAGTAGATGAATGGATAAAGAAGATGTGGTACATATACACAATGGAATATTATTCAGCCATAAGAAGAAAACAAATCCTACCATTTGCAACAACATGGATGGAGCTAGAGGGTATTATGCTCAGTGAAATAAGCCAAGCTGAAAAAGACAAGTACCAAATGATTTCACTCATATGTGGAGTATAAGAACTAAGGAAAAAAAAACTGAAGGAACAAAACAGCAGGAGACTCACAGAACCCAAGAACGGACTAATAGTTACCAAAGGGAAAGGGACTGGGGAGGATGGGTGGGAAGGGAGGGGCAAGGGGGAAGAAGGGACATTATGATTAGCAGATGTGATGTTGGGGGGGCACGGGGAGGGCTGTACAACCCAGAGAGGACAAGTAGTGACTCTATGGCATCTCACTATGCTGATGGATAGTGACTGTAATGGGGTTGGGTGGGGGGGAACCTGATGAAGGGGGTAGTGTAATCACCATAATATTACTCATTTAATTGTAGATTAATGATATTAAAATAAACTTATTATAAAAAATAAATAAATAAATGTAAAAAAAATGGCTATCTGTGACTTGGGTGTCAAGTTTTTAGATTTAGTACATATTGCAGTATCCTCTCTTCTGCTACAAACCCTTAAAATGATAGATAAAATATTATGTATATAAAAATATTTTTTAAAACTTTGGGGCTGTACTTAAAAACAAAAAGAGGAAAAATATTTAAAGACCAGGAATGGGGAAATTTCCCTCAAACAATAACAACAAAAACCCAGGAATCCACAGTTTCAAATGGAAGCCAAAGCTCTCAGTTCATAGAAGCCAGGACTGAATATAAGTCTTGGGCAGACAGAAGCAAAATCAGTACAGACCATGGTAAAAGTTGGAGGCCCAGTTAGCACTGCACACTCATGAAACAATCCGCAAAGAAAAGCACCTACCCAGAGCTTGAGCAGAAACAGTCAACTGCCTAAAAACTGTCTTGCCAATGGGTTTCAGCCCCAGGCAAGTTCACTATGGATTCAATGTGACCAAAGAAATGACGGTAGAACGTTCTTGGGGTGAAAGGGTTATACCCAACTTTATTTCCACGGTGGCAGGTCAATCACTAAAATCCAGTTCACTCAGAGCGAGTCTGCATGCAGCAAGCCGGTCTCTGCCTCTGGGCCTCTCCCCCTGCAAAGCCATCCCAGTCTCTGTCCTCGGTGCTGCCACCACTCCAGCCTCTGCTCTGCTCTCCTGCAGCTTTGCAGCCGTTCCACCATGTCGCACAGAGCACTGCCCAGGACTCTTTATATAAAGTCAATGACAACGCATTGCCCACACCTGTGTAGTGAGCTAGCCAACCAGGGCCAGGTGAGAATCCTGGCCACAGGAACCTTCATTTATCCACACTCTGCTATGAGGAAAATAGAACAAGGTCGTGGGACAGACTTAGATTGGTAGTCTGAGAAGGCCAAAATGATATTTAACTTGAATACAAGAAGTTGCCAGCTGTGTGAAGATTTAGAGGCTCAGGGACGAGGTATTTGAGAGGTTCTAAGGCAGGAAAGAAGCCAGTGTGGCTAACACTTATTGAGAAAGTGGAGGAGTAATACAGGGTGAGATTGGAAAAGGAGAAAGAGGCTTAGCATATATGAAACTTTTGGCCAATTTGGCAGTCTAAGCTGAGGCAGGAAGTCTCCTTGATTTTTCTAAGCACAGAGAAATAATGGATAAAATACAAAAATACATTGCAAATACATGGTTGATTTCCAAAACAAGAAAAATAAATCCTCAGGTGCTAGAAATAAATATCAAAGTGGTAAAAACAAAACAAAACAAAACAAAAATGCTGAAGTCAGATAGCTCCTGCAATGGAACTATTAAAATTCCAGTCTGTGGCCCATAACTTGTACCAATACCTCCATGGTTTAAGATTTCTCTCACCACTCTAGCTTAGGAGTTAGACTACAGTCTGCAAGTCAGATCTGGCCCAACACCTGTTTTTTTTATTTTTTATTTTTTATTTTTTATTATTTTTTTTAATTTTGGTATCATTAATGTGCAATCACTCAAACAACATTATGGTTACTAGGCCCCCTATAATCAAGACCCCCCCACATACCCCATTACACTCACTGTCCATCAGCATAGTAAGATGCTGTAGAATCATTACTTGTCTTCTCTATAAATACTGCCTTTACTGTGTCTCCCCCCTACCCCCCGCTACATTATGTGTGCTAATCGTAATGCCCCTTTTCCCCCCTTATCCCTCCCTTCCCACCCATCTTCCCCAGTCCCTTTCCCTTTGGTAACTGTTAGTCTATTCTTGGTTCTGTGAGTCTGCTGTTTTGTTCCTTCAGTTTTTCCTTTGTTTTATCCTCCATAAATGAGGGAAATCATTTGGCACTTGTCTTTCTCCACCTGGCTTATTTCACTGAGCATAATATCCTCTAGCTCCATCCATATTGTTGCAAATGGTAGGATTTGTTTTCTTCTTATGGATGAATAATATTCCATTGTGTATATGTACCACATCTTCTTTATCCACTCATCTACTGATGGGCACTTAGGTTGCTCCCATTCTTGGCTATTGTAAATAGTGCTGCGATAAACATAGGGGTGCATATGTCTTTTTCAAACTGGGCTGCTGCATTCTTAGGGTAAATTCCTAGGAGTGGGATTCCTGGGTCAAATGGTATTTCTGTTTTGAGTTTTTTGAGGAACCTCCATACTGCTTTCCACAATGCTTGAACTAGTTTACATTCCCACCAGCAGTGTAGGAGGGTTCCCCTTTCACCACATCCTCACCAACATTTGTTGTTGTTTGTCTTTTGGATGTTGGCCATCCTAACTGGTTTGAGGTGATATCTCATTGTGGTTTTAATTTGCATTTCTCTGATGATTAGCAATGTGGAGCATCTTTTCATGTGCCTGTTGGCCATATGAATTTCTTCTGTGGAGAAGTGTCTGTTCAGCTTCTCTGCCCATTTTTTGATTGGCTTATTTGCTTTTTGTTTGTTGAGGTGCATGGGCTCTTTATATATTTTGGATGTCAACCCCTTATCGGATATGTCATTTATGAATATATTCTCCCATACTGTAGGATGTTTTTGTTCTACTGATAGTGTCCTTTGCTGTACAGAAGCTTTTGAGTTTGATATAGTCCCACTTGTTCATTTTTGCTTTTGTTTCCCTTGCCCAGGGAGATATGTTCATGAAGAAGTTGCTCGTGTTTATGTCCAAGAGATTTTTGCCAATGCTTTTTTCTAAGAGTATTATGGTTTCATGACTTACATTCAGGTCTTTGATCCATTTTGAGTTTACTTTTTTGTGTGGGGTTAGACAACGATCCAGTTTCATTCTCTTATATGTAGCTGTCCAGTTTTGCCAATACCAGGTGTTGAAGAGGCTATTTCCCCATTGTACATCCATCAAATATTAATTGACCATATATGGTTGGGTTTATATCTGGGCTCTCTAGTGTGTTCCACTGGTCTATGGCTCAGTTCTTGTGCCAGTACCAAATTGTCTTGATTACTGTGGCTTTGTAGTAGAGCTTGAAGTCAAGGAGTGTAATTCCCCCTGCTTTATTCTTCCTACTCAGGATTGCTTTGGCTATTCGGGGTGTTTTGTCATTCCATATGAATTATAGAACTATTTGCTCTAGTTCATTGAAGAATGCTGTTGGTATTTTGATAGGGATTGCATTGAATCTGTATATTGCTTTAGGCAGGATGGCCATTTTGACAATATTAATTCTTCCTACCCAAGAACATGGGAAGAATTTCCATTTATTAGTGTCCTCTTTAATTTCTCTTAAGAGTGTCTTGTATTATTCAGGGTATAGGTCTTTCACTTACTTTGTTAGGTTTATTCCTAGGTATTTTATTCTTTTTGATGCAATTGTGAGTGGAATTGTTTTCCTGATTTCTCTTTCTGCTAGTTCACCGTTAGTGTATAGGAATTTCTGTGCAACAGATTTCTGTGTATTAATTTTGCATCCTGCAACTTTGCTGAATTCAGATATTAGATCTAGTAGTTTTGGAGTGGATTCTTTAGGGTTTTTTAAGTACAATATCATGTCATCTGCAAACAGGGACAGTTTAACCTCTTCCTTGCCAATCTGGATACCTTTTATTTCTTTGTTTTGTCTGATTGCCATGGCTAGGACCTCCAGAACTATGTTGAATAAAAGAGGGGAGAGTGTGCATCCTTGTCTTGTTCCTGATCTTAAAGGAAAATCTTTCAGCTTCTTGCTGTTAAGTATAATGTTGGCTGTGGGTTTGTCATATATGGCCTTTATTACGTTGAGATACATGCCCTCTATAACCATTTTGTTGAGAGTTTTTATCATGAATGGGTGTTGAATTTTGTTGAATGCTTTTTCAGCATCTATGGAGATGATCATATGGTTTTTGTCCTTCTTTTTGTTGATGTGGTGGATGATGTTGATGGATTTTTGAATGTTGTACCATCCTTGCATCCCTGGGATGAATCCCACTTGATCATGATGGATGATCTTTTTGATGTATTTTTGAAATCGGTTTGCTAATTTTTTGTTGAGTATTTTTGCACCTATGTTCATCAGGGATATTGGTCTGTAATTCTGTTTTTTTGTGGTGTCTTCGCCTGGTTTTGGTATTAGAGGGATGTTGGTCTCACAGAATGAGTTTAGGGGTATTCCCTCCTGTTCTACTTTTTGGAAAACTTTAAGGAGGATGGGTAGTAGGTCTTTACTAAATGTATGATAAAATTCAGTAGTGAAACCATCTGGACCAGGTATCCTGTCTTTATGTAGTTTTTTGATTACCAATTCAATTTCTTTGCTTGTAATCGGTCAATTCAGATTTTCTGTTTCCTCCTGGGTCAGCCTTGGAAGGTTGTATTTTTCTAGAAAACTGTCCATTTCTTGTAGGTTATCCGGTTTGTTACCATATAATTTTTCATAGTATTCTCTCAGAATTCTTTGTATTTCTGTGGTGTCCGTAGTGATTTTTCTTTCTCTTTGCTGTTTCTTTTTATATGTGTAGATTCTCTTTTTATCTTGATAAGTCTGTCTAGGGGTTTTTCTATTTTGTTTATTTTCTCGAAGAACCAGCTCCTGCTTTCATTGATTCTTTCTATTGTTTTATTTTTCTCGATTTTATTTATTTCTGCTTTAATCTTTATTATGTCCTTCCTTGTACTGACTTTGGGCCTCATTTGCTCTTCCTTTTCTAGTTTCGTTAATTGTGAGTTTAGACTAATCATTTGGGATTGTTCTTCTTTCCTGAGGTAGGCCTGTATTCTAATATATTTCCCTCTTAGCATGGCCTTCACTGCGTCCCGCAGGTTTTGTGGTGTTGAATTATTGTTATTTGTCTCCATATATTGCTTGATCTCTGTTTTTATTTGGTCATTGATCCATTGATTATTTAGGAGCATATTATTAAGCCTCTATGTGTTTGTGGGCTTTTCATTTTCTTTGTGTAATTTATTTCTAGTTTTATACCTTTGTGATCTGAGAAGCTGGTTGGTACAATTTCAATCCTTTTGAATTTAGTGAGGTTCTTTTTGTGGCCTAGTATGTGAACTATTCTTGAAAATGTTCCACGTGCACTTGAGAAGAATGTGTATCCTGTTGCTTTTGGATGGAGTGTTCTGTAGTTGTCTGTTAGTTAGGTCCATCTGTTCTAAGATGTTGTTCAGTGTCTCTGTCTCTTTACTTATTTTCTGTCTGGTTGATATGTCTTTCAGACTGAGTGTGTGTCGAAGTCTTCTAAAATGAATGCATTGCATTCTATTTCCCCCTTTAATTCTGTTAGTATTTGTTTCACATAATGTAGGTGATCCTGTGTTGGGTGCATAGATATTTATAACAGTTACATCCTCTTGTTGGACTGACTCTTTTATCATTATATAATGTCTTTCTTTGTGTCTTGTGACTTTCTTTGTTTTGAAGTCTTTTTCGTCTGATACAAGTACTGCAACTCCTGCTTTTTTCTCCCTATTGGTTGCATGACATATCTTTTTCCATCCCTTCACTTTCCATCTGTATATGTCTTTGGGTTTGAAGTGAGTCTCTTGTAGGCAGCATATAGATGGGTCTTGTTTTTTTATCCATTCTGTATCTCTATGTCTTTTGATTGGTGCAAAAATATTTATTCTTTGGCTCTTTACAGAAAAAAGGTTGCTGACTCCTGTTCTAGCTCTTTCTTTTTAACAGCTTTATAGAGATATAATTTACCTACCATACGGTTGACCAATTTGAAGTACACAATTCAATGGTTTTTAGTTTATCTACAGTTTTGCAATGATCACCATAATTTAATTTTAGAATATTTTTATCACCCCCAAAAGATATTTTTTATTTATTAACAGTCACTCTCATCCCCATCACCCTTCCATCTACTCCCCAGCTTTAGGCAGTCACTAATCTACTTTTGGTCTGCATACATTTATATATTCTGAATATTTTCTATAAATGAAATCTTAAAATATGCAGCTTTTTCAAGGTTCATCTATGTTGTAACATGTATCAGTATTTCATTTCTTTTTACAGCTGAATGATATTCTGCTGTACAAATATACCATACTTTGTTGATCCATTTATGAGTTGACAGACATTTGGGTTGTTTCTATTTTTCAGCTATTATAAATAATGCTGCTATGCACATTCATGTGCAAGCTTTTTTTTTTTAATCGACCTGTGTTTTCATTTCTCTTGGGTAGATACCTCAGCAAAGAATTGCTGGTTCATATGGTAACTCTGTATTTAACATTTTGAGGAGCTGCCAAACTGTTTTCCAAAGTAGCTGCACTCTTATCTCTTTATTTCTGGTACCTTAGATTCACAATGGCTCATTAGTCACCGCACAGAGAAAACCTAGATCTCTAAGTATGTACTAAATTAGCCATGTGGTTCAAATCCATGCTTCCTATGTAGTTCAGGAATGTTGAACTGAGAAACTAACATAAAAGTGGGTTCAGAACTGGTAAAATCCACAGGACTCCATGGACAGGGTGACCCTAAAAGTCTAAAGCTAGTCAAACTAATTTAGGAGTATAAGAAAAATAAATGTATTTAAAGACCCACAGAGATTTAGAGCATTTACTACCAAAACATTCTTGCTGAAAGAACTATTAAGGAATGTATTCAAAGCAGAATAAAAATGAACCAAGGGGGAAAAGAGGAATTCAAGGAGCAATGGTGAAAAAAGTTGTTAAACATGTTGATAAAATATGCTAGTTTATGAAACTAGCATAGCCTTGAAACTAAAATCCAACAAGGACAGTAAGAGAAGAAAAAAAATTGACAAGTTAATCTTATCCATGAACATAGTTGCAAAAATCCCCAATAAAATATGAAATAAAAAAAATGAACAAATCAAATTCAGTTTCACATTCAAGATGGATTTCACCACAGGAATGGTTCAATATTAGAAACTGTTAGTGTAATTCCAAACTGTATAATCATCACAATATATATCCAAAAGATTAAATAAAATTCAATACCTATTCATGATTTAAAATACCTGTCTGCCATTGTGTAAGAGCCTTTGGGGAAAACGATATATCAGTGAGATACATACAGCCTTGGAAACTTGGATGGAACTGTGGGTATAACTTCATAATTTTTCAAAGATTGAAGTAGACAATTAGGAGATCTTTCATGTAACTAAGAATTATCTAGTGTGATAATGGTTATAATTATGCTTTAAAAAAGATTTTGTCTTTGAGAGATAAATGCCAAAATATTTACAGATGAAACAATAGGACAGACCAATAATAATAAATAATAGAAATTATTTCAGAATAATCCAGTGGCAGGGTCTCTAGGAGATACAGAAGAGACCACGACATGGGGACAGTAGTACAGCATGAAGAATATAGTCAATGATTCTGTAACATCTTTCTATGTTGTTAGGTAGTAACCCCACTAGAGGGGGTGAGGATTTAATAATATCGATAACTGTTGAACCATTGTGTTGTACATTTGAAACCAATATAAGATTGTATATTAATGATACTTCAATTAAAAAAAAAAAAAGAACAGACCATGAGTTGCTAAAGTTGCATGGGTACAGTGGAATTCATTCTACCACCCCCCTACCTTTGTATGGGGCTGAAATTTTCCATACTGAAAAGTTTTTAAATTACCTGCAGCATCTGTAAAATATTTAGATTTCAGGCCCTACCCCAGAGATTCTAATTTAATAGGTCTGACATGGGATCCAAGAAAATATGTTCATTTCTCCTATCCTAGCCTGCTTCCAACCCTCCACGCAGTTGTTGTTCAGACCACAACGTGTTTCATTTCAAGTGATAAATTGAAATGAAGATGTCCTTCATTACAGATGGTTACTTGTTTTTAGATACCTTGCTTTGAATTTTTTTTTAAGTAACACCCCTGGAGAGATCACTACTGCCCTCCAAGAATGGCTATGTTAGCTATAGATCTCCCCCAGTGCTCCAGAGGTGTTTTAATTTCCAAGAAATTTGCCAATGGACACATTTACAATGAATCTGATTCACTGTATACATTTAGGTTCAAACCAACATTTGAGGAAAACACAGGTTTGGGGCTATTTTAATGACTTTTCCTGAACTCCTGAAGCATGTATAACCTGCTCTTGAGCACTCTTCACATTTGGCATTCCTCTTTTACTTTTCTCTATATCACCTTTCTCTGTTTACCTCCACAGACAAAACTCCATGCCCAAAATCTAAGGCAGGGATCCATCTAAAAAGTCTGGACATACAGGTTTTTGCAAAAGATGAGGAGTTATTAGGACATATTTTCTCCCATTTTTCAGCAAAAGACGAGATATTAGGGTATATTTTCTCCCACTTTTCAACTCTGACTTAAAGTCTTTAGAAGACAGTCTTCAGATTGGAGCACATTGTTTTGAATGTGAGTAATTATGCCCCATATCACTACCTTTTCTGCTCTCTTCAAGCACTCTGCCCACCTTATTTGCAGCAGATCACTGCATCCCACTTTTTTTTATTAAGGTATCATTGATATACACTCTCATGAAGGTTTCACATGAAAAACATTGTGGTTACTACATTCACCCATATTATCAAGTCCCCCCCATACCCCACTGAAGTCACTGTCCATCAGTGGAGTAAGATGCTATAGAGTCACTACTTGTCTTCTCTGTGCTACACTGTCTTCCCCATGACCTGCCTGCAGCATGTGCACCAATCATAATAACCTTCAATCCCCTTCTCCCTCCCTCTCACCCACCCTCCTCCACCCCTCCCCTTTGGTAACCGCTAGTCCCTTCTTGGAGTCTGTCCCATTTTTAATAATAAAACAGAACACCCTAGTAGTAAATTCTCTCAAGCTCTATCTCTACTTCTCCTTTCTTTAAACCTTACTAAAAGCAGCAGCCCTTCCCCTCCCTGTTCAAGGTCCACCCTTATACTAGACCTTCAATCACAAGTTCTTGCCCCATCTGTTCTCTCTTCTGTGTTTACCTTCTTTCTAGAAATAAGTCACTCTGGCTAAGCTTTTCAGTCTTAACTTTGCTGTCTGTTCTTTTCCTTACCACTCCTCTCTCAAGTTCCACTTTTATTTTCTTTTTCCAACCCAATTCCCTGCCCACCCCTCCACCAACTGTCTATCCTCTGCATGTCCCATTCTTTCCTCACCTCTTTGTAATATGTCTCTCACCTCTCCCTCACCACTCCTTTGGAAATGCTTCCCATAAGGTCACCCTCAACCTGGCAAACCGGTGGATCATCTGTACTCCTCATTCTCCTTCACATCTTTGCAGCACATGGGGCACTGCTGATTTCTCCCTTCTCCAAACACTATCCTGCCTTGGTTTCTAGAGCAGCAACCCCTCCTTGTTCTGTTTCTCTGACAGCACTCTTTTCAGATGCACTAGACAGAGTATCCTCACCTGCCAGCCTCCTAAATGTTAGCATTGCCAAAGGTTCTAGATCACCTTGTAGGGTTTTTGTCAAAGTTAAATGACGGGGTATTGGATTAAAGATGGTGGCATGAGAGGTAAGACACAGGCTTCCTCCTAAAACCACATGTAACATGAAAATATAATTAATACAACTAATCCTGAAAGAGCAACAGGAAAGAGGACTGTGCCAGACTGCATATACCTGGAAAAAAGAGCAGACCTCACGGAAAAGGGTAATGTACCAAAGCTGTGGCCTGGTGGGATGCAGGCCCTTCCCCCACACCAGCTCACCGTGGGAGGAAGAGAAACGGAGCAGGGAAGGAGTGGAGGCCTGGGACTGCTGAATACCTAACTCCAGATATCTGCTCTGGGAGCACAAACCTACATTTCATGGCGCTTGCATAATACTCTCATGATTACATGGTTGGAAAGCTAAGACAAGCAGAATACCTGGAGAGACTGAGATTCCAGCCACTTGTGGAAAACAGGCATCCATATCTGGCTGCTCTGGGAGAAAAAAGAGGCTGGCAGTCTGAGAGACTTCCTAACAAGGAAGCCCTTAGCAAGAGGGCAGCTAAAGGGGCAAGGATTGACAGAGCTTACTGTGAAAGTCCAACGGAGCGGACTCTCTCTTGTGACCTGGGATAAGCGGCAACCCAAATACTCACAGGAGGCCGATCTTGATGTAAAGTACAAGAGGTTTATTGATTCACACCAGCGCGCTGGGGTCGAGACTCATAACCCATGCAGGGGCAGAGGAGTTCGACCCAAGCAGAAATCACAGGAGGCTTTAAAGGAAAAGAAACCACAACCAGGGGGTCTGCTGATGATTTGATACCACAACCAGGGGGTCTGCTGATGATTCGATAGTAAAAGTATTTCAATTAGGGCCCCACAGGGCTTCAGCTTTTATCTTTACGGCCCATCAGTTTGGGAAAAGTACCTGTTTTGCAAGCTATTGTGTTCGGGCCGGTTTTTTTTCTTTTCTTTTATGACTCAGGCCAAGGGTCAGGGCCTGCTTAAAATTTTCCTATTCTTTCAGGTAGTTTCAGGGAAACTGAAACTCAGGCCTTCTGATTTCAGAGGCTTCCTGAGGCCTGTCATGGCGTTAGTTTGGTCCTTTCATTCCCCACTTCTTCTTATGCGTAGTTCTAATCATAGAACTAGAGTCCTGTATTAGTATTGAATTCTTTCTCAGAATTAGGTACGGACTGGTAATATTGTCTTATCATTAAAATTTGTACAGCACTAATCCGTTCTCTAATAAAAGTTACTAATTTGTTCAGGATGCAAGGGCCAATAGTGAGTAACAAAAGAAAAATCAGGATGGGCTCCAAAAGGGAAGATATTAGAGTAGTAAACCAAGGAGATTTACTGAACTATCCTTCAAACCACCCTTGCTGAGCCTCTCAGTCTCAATGGTGCTTGTCTAGTCGTTCTCTTAATTTGGTCATAGAGTCTTTAATGACTCTGGAGTGGTCTTACATAGAAGCAACACTCTTCTTTTAATGCAGCACATAATTCACCATCTTTTAAAAACAGCAAGTCTAGCCCTCTCCTATTGGTTTTGGATTGAAAAAAGAGAATTCTACTTTATCTTTAGAGGAGTCAGTGGTCCATTTCCAGTCTCCATCATTGGATGTGACACAGCTCCATTTTTTACAGTAGGAGTCTATGATTCCCCCACAATGTCCTCCCTTATCAGTGCCTGGACAGCTATAAAAGCCATAACTGCGAGCCAAATTCGAGGGCGTAGTTCTAACTCTTAGATTTATCTGGCGGAGGCAAAAGTGGAGATCTGGCCACCACATTCCTGGGGGGGTGACGTGCTGTGTGCTGTTTAGAATAGTGCCTGTATCAGGGTCAATAAGGAGCCAGGTAAGTAGCTGGGGGGCATGGGGATTAGGGGGAGCCCGAGGGAGGCGGTGGTGGGAATGTCCGGGGATCAGGGTTATGGTGCAGGCGAAGCTTAAGAGGATTATCAGTCTTTTCCACTTGCCAGGACTCATCTTCCTCTGCCTTTGGTGCAGCTTTTAGGTGGGAGGCGTGGATCCAGGCAGCTATTCCTTCGACCTTTACTGCAGTGGGAATTGTCAGCAGGACTAGGTAGGGTCCTTTCCACCGAGGCTTGAGATTCCCAACCCGGTGTCTGCGTACGTAGACAGCGTCTCCTACTTGGAACTGGTGAGGGACGGTGGTGGTCTCAGTGGAGTAGGCCTCCTTCAGTTGTTCCCATGCCTGCTGGCGAACTACTTCTAGGGCTTTTAGGCGGACGAACAAAGATTGAGAAAAAACAACATCAGGGTTATGTATTCTTCCTGCTTCTACAAGGGGGGGTGGTCCTCCACACAAAAGCTCATAGGGGGTTAGTCCAAAGCGCCCTGGGGTGTTCCTTACCCGGAACAGGGCAAAGGGAAGGAGAGCTGTCCAGTCATTCCCGCTGGTCTCTAAGGCTAATTTAGTCAAGGTCTCTTTTAGAGTTCTATTCATCCTCTCTGCCTGTCCTGAGCTTTGGGGTCTATATGCACAATGTAATTTCCATTCAAACCCCATTTGTTTGGCCAATCCCTGACTTACCTGAGCAATGAAGGCAGGCCCGTTGTCAGATCCGATTACCTTAGGGATTCCAAACCTGGGAAAAATTTCTTCTAATATCTTCTTGGCCACTATGTTCGCAGTTTCTGTCTTAGTTGGGTATGCCTCTACCCATCCTGTGAAGGTATCTATAAAAACTAGTAGATATTTATTTCCATATTTGGCAGGTTTTATCTCAGAAAAAGTCTACTTCCCAGTAAGCCCCAGGTTGATCTCCCCGCAATCTTTGTCCAGGGGGGTATCGGTTGGAGCCTGCATTCGTCATGGCACAAGGGATACAGTGTTTAACTACAGCATTGATAACCTCAGGAAGTCCAATTACATAGTAGGGGGATGATTTTACTGTCTTCTTCAGGTGTTTGGTCCCCAGATGGGTGAGCCGGTGGAGCTGTTTCACATATTCTCTAGCCTCCCTCTGGGGGAATATGATTTTCCCATCTACCATCTTTCTTAATCCCTGAGGTGTTTCTATAGTATACCCTAGGCGATTCATGACCCGGTAATCTTCTCTAGTGTACTGGAATTTCTCAGGGCTAGGTCCTGTCTCATAGTCACACATTGCTGGCAATATTGGGGTTCCGTGAGCAGCTCTCTTTGCTGTCTGATCAGCCAACTGGTTTCCTTTTGTTATTTTACCAGTGGCTTTTTGATGCCCAGGGCAATGTATGATGGCCACCTTTTTAGGCAAATGCACTGCCTCTAGTAGACTCAGAATTTCTTCTTTATTTTTAATCTTTCTACCTGCTGATGTCAGTAATCCTCTCTGCCGATAGATGGCACCATGTACATGTGCTGTGGCAAAAGCATATCTACTATCCGTGTAGATATTGATAACTTTCCCCTCAGCTAGCCTCAAAGCCTGTATCAAGGCTATGAGTTCTGCCTTCTGTGCTGAGGTCCCTTCAGGTAGACTGCTTGCCCACACTGCTTGCTCTCCATCTACTACTGTGGCCCCAGCCATCCTCTTACCTTCAACTACGAAGCTGCTACCATCCGTGAACCAAGTGGTACCGTCAGGCCAGGGGGTGTCTGTAAGGTCACTTCTGACTCCAGTTTCCTCAGCCAGTATGTCTGCCCAAGTGTGAACAACTGGCTCCTCAGTGTCCTCAGGCAGTAAGGTAGCGGGGTTAAGGAGGGCAGGCTGGCCAAAGATGATTCTCTCCATCAGCAATAAGCTTTGGTAGTGGGTCGTACGAGCATTCGTCATCCACTGATCAGGAGGCTGGCAGATAACACTCTCTAGGGCATGGGCAGCAATTACAGTCACCTGTTGTCCCATAGTTAGTTTGTCAGCGTCCTTGACCAGGATCGCGACTGCTGCAATGGCCTTTAAGCAGGATGGCCATCCCCTGGCCACTGGGTCCAGTTTCTTTGACAGGTATGCCACCGGCCTCTTCCAGGGTCCCAAGGCCTGGGTAAGAACTCCTCTGGCTACTCCCCCTCTCTCATCTGTCTAGATGTCTTAGGTACTGGAATCTGTGTGACAGTCTTCCTCCTGGCCTCGGTCAGCCATCTTTTCCCTCCTTTTAAAGAGTAACCCAAGTAGACCACCTCCTGTTTACATAGCTGAGCCTTTTTGTCAGAGGCTCGGTATCCTAACCGGCCCAGCTCGGAGAGGAGGCTTCTAGTCCCTTCAAGGCAATCTTGATAAGTCTCTCCTGCCAAAAGCAAATCATCAACATACTGGAGGAGGGTTACCTTGGAATGTGCGGCCCGAAAGGGGGCCAAGTCCCGGTGTAGTGCCTCATCGAAGAGGGTGGGAGAATTCTTGAATCCTTGAGGTAATCGGGTCCAGGTCAGTTGTCCCATTTGCCCAGTGTCAGGATCCCTCCACTCAAATGCAAAGATGGGCTGACTTGATGGATGTAATCTCATGCAGAAGAAGGCATCCTTTAAGTCCAGCACAGTATACCAGCCCCTTTCTGGGGGGAGAGAGCTGAGGAGGTTATATGGATTGGGCACCATGGGGTGAATGTCTTGGACTCTTTTGTTCACCTCCCACAAGTCCTGGACTGGCCGGTAGTCCCCTGTACTGGGCTTTTTGACAGGCAACAGTGGGGTGTTCCATGGGGAGCAGCATGGCACCAGGATTCCTGACTGTAAGAGCCTCTGAATATGGGGGCGAATGCCTAGTCTGGCGTCCTGGCTCACGGGGCACTGGCGCACTGCTACTGGGGAGGCACAAGCCTTCATTTCTATCACCAGAGGCGGAATCTGTTCTGCTAAGCCTGTTCCCCCTGTTTCCGCCCAAACTTGGGGAAATTGTCTCAACCAGTCTTGCATATCTTCAGGGACTGACTTCTCAGTAAATATCTGATATTCTTCTTCTAATTTTAAACTTAAAACAACTGTGGGATCTTCCTGCAAGGTGACTTCAGGCCCCGATGGGGAAAAGAAAATTTGAGCTCCCATTTTGGTGAGGAGGTCTCTCCCTAACAGGTTGGAGGGGCAATCAGGTATAACTAGAAATGAGTGGGTTACCCGTCCCACACCTAAATCTACATTTCTTCGGGTAGTCCATGAATACAGTTTTTTTTCTGTGGCGCCCAGGACTAGGGACTTTTTGTCTTTCAATTTTCCCAAGGGTTCTAGTAACACAGAGTGTTCTGCCCCGGTATCGACCAGGAAGTCCACTGGTCGCCCCTGCACCTGTAAGGTTACCCTAGGCTCGGGGGAGGGGATCCGAGCCCCGTCCCCTCTAATCTTCTTCGTCTAGGGTTAACACTTTTGAGTTTCTGCCCCTCCTCTTCGGGCACTCTCGGGCCCAGTGCCCCCTCTCCTTGCAGTAGGCACATTGATCTTTGTCAAGGGGTGGTCTGCCCATGCTTCTCGTTGTCTTCTGGCCCCTGTTGCTCAGGTTCCCTACCTGCCTAGGTCCTTGAAATCCTCTTTCTTTCTCTCCTACCACTGTGACCAAAATCCTAGATAAGTTTTTTTCCTGCCTCTTATCCCTTTTATCCTCTCTCTCCTCTCTTTCTTTCTTCTCCCTCTGCTCTTTTTCTTCCTCTGTCTCTCTCTTATGGTATACCTTCTTGGCCTCTCTTACTAGGTCCCGTAGAGTAAATCCTGCAATCCTTCGAGGCACTGCAGCTTCTTTTTGATATCAGAAGCTGATTGTCCTATAAATGCCATAGCTACGGCTGCCCGCTGTCCCTCAGAGGTGGGATCAAAAGGAGTATAGCGCCTATAAGCCTCCATAAGGCGCTCAAGAAAAACTGAAGGTGGTTCTGTGGGCCCCTGAAGAATTTCTCTTACCTTAGCCAGATTAGTGGGCCATCGCGCAGCCCCCTTGAGACCTGCCACCAGAGCCTGGCGGTAGACAGTCAACCTCTCCCTACCTTCTGGAGTGTTGAAGTCCCAGTTGGGTCGAGTCAGCGGGAATCCAGCATCTATCACATGGGGAAGTTGGGAGGGTTGCCCATTGTCTCCTAAAACATTTTTCCGGGCTTCCAACAGGATTCTCTCTCTCTTTCTTCCGTGGTGAAAAGAGACTGCAACAGTTGCTGGCAATCATCCCAAGTGGGTTGGTGGGAGAACATGAGAGATCCTATCAGTCCTGTAAGTCCTACAGGATTTTCTGAAAAGGAAGCATGATTAGCCTTCCAATTATATATATCTGCAGAAGAGAATGGCCAAATCTGCATGGGTTGGACTCCAGGGGGCGGCACGGGTGGGCCATAAACTCTAAGTGGGAGGGTTACAGTAGAATCCGGCCCATCCCCAGGAGGGGGCCCTCTACGACTTCTGGTACCTGCCACTGGACCCACCGCTGCTTCTGGTAAAGGGGGAGCATTGGGCCCTTCCTCTTCCCCTTCTTGTACTACCGGCTGAGCAGGTTGTGGCTCAGGGGCTGGAGCAGCTTCTGCCGCCTGTTCAGCAGGTTCTGCCGCCTGTTCAAGATAATACAGGGGAGGGTAAGGTTCCGGCCATTCGGGAGGGGACTCTACTTCAGGATATATTTTAGGTTTCGGGGTTCCTGCAGCTCTGCCTCTATTTAGTACCAACACTTGAAACTTTGGTTTCTTGGATTTTCGGACCCAGGGTTTTACCCACGCAGGAGGATTATCTACCAAATCCTGCCAGATCATGATGTAGGGTTGTTGGTCAGGGTGAGAATCGGGTCCTGGCTGAAAAACCAGATTTTTAACTGCAAAAATTAACTCTCTATTAAAAGTACCCTCAGGAGGCCAGCCTACATCGAAGGCCGGCCATTCAGGCGAGCAGAGGGTCTGCCACTGTCCTTTTCTAACTTCTACAGACAAGTCATGGGCCCTTTTCTTAACGTCCGTCCAGTGGTCAAAGGTCAGAGACAAAGGGGTTGTCACAGTCTGTCCCATTTTGATCGTTTCTAAATACACAAAAACAGCAAGACACAAAACGACAAAAGACGCCAACAAACACTTTCCTCCTCTCGTTTTCTACAGACACGAAAGGTATTCAGGCGGGGGAGGGTCCCTTTGTCGGATCCGCTCAAACCGGACCCTTTCCCCTTCCAACAGACCGGCGGAAAAATCCCCCGTTTCACACCCAGGGGCGTCCCCCAGGGTAGCAGCTTGTGGCCCCTGGCACGTCTGCCTTACCACAGCTTTTCGTTCCCTTACGGGAGCGACATGCGGCTGCGAAACTGAAAGCAATTTTCACAGACCCAGATACCTGACAGGACAAACAGGCGCCAGCGCACACAGAAACTTAAGGATCCTTCGCTTACCTCCAAGTGGGTCTCTGGAGAATAGGGTGGCCGCATATCCCGGACGAGCCCCCAAATGAAAGTCCAACGGAGCGGACTCTCTCTCGTGACCCGGGATAAGCAGTGACCCAAATACTCACAGGAGGCCGATCTTGATGTAAAGTACAAGAGGTTTATTGATTCACACCAGCGCGCTGGGGTCGAGACTCATAACCCATGCAGGGGCAGAGGAGTTCGACCCAAGCAGAAATCACAGGAGGCTTTAAAGGAAAAGAAACCACAACCAGGGGGTCTGCTGATGATTTGATACCACAACCAGGGGGTCTGCTGATGATTTGATACCACAACCAGGGGGTCTGCTGATGATTCGATAGTAAAAGTATTTCAATTAGGGCCCCACAGGGCTTCAGCTTTTATCTTTACGGCCCATCAGTTTGGGAAAAGTACCTGTTTTGCAAGCTATTGTGTTCAGGCTGGTTTTTTTCTTTTCTTTTATGACTCAGGCCAAGGGTCAGGGCCTGCTTAAAATTTTCCTATTCTTTCAGGTAGTTTCAGGGAAACTGAAACTCAGGCCTTCTGATTTCAGAGGCTTCCTGAGGCCTGTCATGGCATTAGTTTGGTCCTTTCAACTGCTCAGGAGAGAAGACAGGTAGACAAAATTATCCAGGTGCACTCTGCCCAGCAGGTTGGGAACTTTGCCATATAGACTCTCATATTTAAGGATGAAAAAGAAATCTTCTTCCTTAGACGATTTTCAGGTGTTCCAGCTCCCTGGTGGCTACACAGCTCCAAGGACCCCCTCCATGACACACAGCCTACTGTGCCTTTCTCTTGGCTAGCCTGACCTGGCAAACCCTACCCTGGCCTTAGGCCAGCCAGAGAGAATATCTGTCTACAGCAACTACAAATGCAAAGCATAGAGGCTTATACCTGTGTGCCTGGCCCACTGGTTCAGGCAGTGGAGACAGGCATAGCAGCCGGGAAGCAGGAAACAGCTCTTTCCTCCCCCCAGCCACCAATACCACTCCCCTGCGACCCCTGACATTGCTTCAGGGGCTGAGCAGCTCCAGGGAGTAGAGTTTCTGGGCACTAGAGGGCGCCATATACAAATATGAAATACCAAAGGAACCTGGTTCAGAGTAAAATTATTAGTACAACTCTTGAGAAAGATTTAAAAGACATTGACCCTATGACTCTTCCTGAAAGGGAGTTAAAAATAAAAATCATTAAAATGCTCATGGAGGTACGGAAATATATTCAAGAACTCAGGAATGAATTCCGATTGGAGATCCAATTGTTGAAGAGCACAATGGAGGGTATTAAAAGCAGATTGGATATGGTGGAGGAGACGATAAATGAAATAGAAACTAGAGAAGAGGAATACAAAGAAGATGAGGCACAGAGAGAAAAAAAGGATCTCTAAGAATGAAAGAATATTGAGAGAACTGTGTGACCAATCCAAACGGAACAATACTTGCATTATAGGGGTACCAGAAGAAGAAGAGAGAGAAAAAGGGATAGAAAGTGTCTTTGAGGAGGTAATTGCTGAAAACTTCCCCAATCTGGGGAAGGAGATAGTTTCTCAGGCCATGAAAATGCACAGATCTCCAATACAAGGGACCCAAGGAAGACAACACCAAGACATACAGTAATTAAAATGGCAAAGATCAAGGACAAGGACAGAGTATTAAAAGCAGCCAGAGAGAGAAATAAGATCACATACAAAGGAAATCCCATCAGGCTATCATCAGACTTCTCAACAAAAACCTTACAGGCCAGAAGGGAGTGGCATGATGTATTTAATGCAGTGAAGCAGAAAGGCCTTGAACCAAGAATACTTTATCCGGCAAGATCACCATTTAAATTTGAAGGAGGGATTAAACAATTTCCAGATAAGCAAAAGCTGAGAGAATATACCTCCCACAAACCATCTCTACAGTGTATTTTGGAGGGACTGCTATAGATGGTAGTGTTCCTAAGGTTTAATAGCTGTCACCAGAGGTAATAACACCACAGTAAAGAAAGTAGAACAGCTAATTACAAAGCAAATGCAAAATTAAATTAACTATCCCCAGGGTCAATCAAGGGATAGACAAACAGTACAGAATATGATACCTAATATATAAAGAATGGAGGAGGAAGAGAAAGGAGGAAGAAAAAAAAGAACCTTTAGATTGTGTTTGTAATAGCATATTAAGTGAGTTAACTTAGACTCTTAGATAGTAAGGAAGTTAACCTTGAACCTTTGGTAACCACGAATTTAAAGCCTGCAATGGCAATACGTACATACCTATAGATAATCACCCTAAATGTAAATGGACCAAATGCACCAATCAAAAGACATAGAGTCACTGAATGTATATAAAAACAAGACCCATCTATATGCTGCCTTCAAGAGACTCATTATAAACCCAAAGACATACACAGACTAACTAAAGGTGAAGGGGTGGAAAAAAGATATTTCATGCAACTAATAGAGAGAGAAAAGCAGGAATTGCAGTACTTATATCAGACAAAATAGACTTCAAAACAAAGAAAGTCACAAGAGACAAAGAAGGACATTACATAATGATAAAAGGGTCAAACAACAAGAAGATATAACCATTATAAATATCTATGCGCCCAACACAGGAGCACCTACATGTGTGAAACAAATACTAACAGAATTAAAATGGGAAATACAATGCAATGCATTCATTCTAGGAGTCTTTCAACACTCTGCTCACTCTGAAGGACAGATCAACAAGACAAAAAATAAGTAAGGAGACAGAGGCACTGAATAACATAATAGAACAGATGGACCTAACAGACATCTACAGAAATCTACACCCAAATAGAGCAGAATGCACATTCTTCTCAAGTGCACATGGAACATTTCAAGAATAGATCATATACTAGGCCACAAAAAGAGCCTTGGTAAATTTTAAAAGATTGAAATTGTACCAACCAGTTTCTCAGACCACAAAGGTATGAAACTAGAAATAAATTATGCAAAGAAAATGAAAAATCCCACAAACACATGGAGGCTTAACATGCTCCTAAATAACTAATGAATCAACGAACAAATAAAAACAGAGAACGAGCAATATATGGAGACAAATGACAACAATAATTCAACACTGCAAAATCTGTGGGATGCCCCAAAGGCCGTGTTAAGAGGAAAGTATATTGAAATACAGGCTTACCTCAGGAAAGAAGAACAATCCCATATGAGCAGTCTAAACTCACAATTAATGAAACATGTAAAAGAAGGACAAATGAGGCCTAAAGTCTGTAGAAGGAGGGACATAATAAAGATTAGAGCAGAAATAACTAACATCGAGAAGAATAAAGCAATAGAAAGAATCAATGAAAGTAGATTGTTCTTCAAGAAAATAAACAAAATAGATAAACACCTAGCCAGACTTATCAAGAAAAAGTGTGTCTACTCACATAAACAGAATAAGAAATTAGAAAGGAAAAATCACTATGGACACCACAGAAATACAAAGAATTATTAGAGAATACTATGAAAAACTATATGCTAAAAAACTGAATAAGCTAGAAGAAATGGACAACTTTCTAGAAAAATACAACCTTCCAAGGCTGACCCAGAAAAGAAACGGAAAATCTGAACAGAACAATTACCAGCAACGAAATTGAATTGGTAATTCAAGAACAAAACCAGTGTACCAGATGGTTTCACTACTGAATTTTACCAAACATATAGGGAAGACCTAATACCCATCCTCCTTAAAGTTTTCCAAAAAGTAGAAGATGAGGGAATACTCCCAAACACATTCTATGAGACCAACATCAGTCTAATACCAAAACCAGGCAAAGATACCACAAAGAAAGAAAATTACTGACCAAAATCCCTGATGAACATAGATGCAAAAATACTCAACAAAATATTAGCAATCCAAATTCAAAAATACATCAAAAAGATCATCCTTCATGATCAAGTGGGATTCAACCCAGGGATTCAAGGATGGTACAATATTCGAAAATCCATCAACATCATCCACCATATCAATGAAAAGAAGGACAAAAACTACATTATCATCTCCATAGATGCTGAAAAAGCATTCGACAAAATTCAACATCCATTCATGATAAAAACTCTCAACAAAATAGGTATAGAGAGCAAGTACCTCAACATAATAAAGGCCATATATGACAAACCCACAGCCAACATTTTACTTAACAGTGAGAAGCTGAAACCTTTTCCTTTAAGATCGGGAACAAGACAAGGATGCCCTGTCTCCCCACTTCTATTCAGCATAGTACTGGAGGTCCGAGCCACGGCAATCAGACAACACAAAGAAATAAGAGGCATCCATATGAGCAAGGAAGAGGTTAAACTGTCCCTGTTTGCAGATGACATGATATTGTACATAAAAAACCCTAAAGAATCCACTCCAAAACTACTAGATCTAATATCTGAATTCAGCAAAGTTGCGGGATACAAAATTAATACACAGAAATCTGTTGCACAGAAATTCCTATACACTAACGGTGAACTAGCAGAAAGAGTAATCAGGAAAACAATTCCACTCACAATCGCATGAAAAAGAATAAAATACCTAGGAATAAACCTAACCAAGGAAGTGAAAGACCTATACCCTGAAAACTACAAGATACACATGAAAGAAATTAAAGAAGATACCAATAAATGGATACACATCCCATGCTTATGGATAGGAAGAATTAATATTGTCAAAATGGTCATCCTGCCTAAAGCAATACACAGATTCAAAGCAATTCCTATCAAAATATCAACAGCATTCTTCCATGAACTAGAGAAAATCGTTCTAAAATTCATTTGGAACCACAAAAGACCCCGAATAGCCAAAGCCATCCTGAGAAGGAAGAATAAAGCTGGGGGGATTATGCTCCCCAACATCAGCCTCTATTACAAAGCCACAGTACTCAAGACAATTTGATACTGGCACAAGAACAGACCCATAGACCAATGGAACAGACCAGTGAGCCCTGATAAAAACCCAACGATATATGGTCAATTTATATATGATAAAGGAGCCATGGACATACAATGAGGAAATGACAGCCTCTTCAACAGCTGGTGTTGGCAAAACTGGACAGCTACATGCAAGAGAATGAAACTGGATTATTGCTTAACCCCATACACAAAAGTAAACTCGAAATGGATCAAAGACCTGAAAGTAAGTCATGAAACCATAAAACTCTTAGAAGACACATAGGCAAAAATCTCCTGAATATAAGCATGAACAACTTCTTCCTGAACATATCTCCTTGAGCAAGGGAAACAAAAGCAAAAATGAACTCATGGGACTACATCAAACTAAAAGTTTCTGTACAGCAAAGGACACCATCAACAGAACAAAAAGCATCCTACAGTATGGGAGAATATATTGAATAAAAATGACATATCCGAAAAGGGTTAACATACAAAATATATAAAGAACTTACACCTTCAAACAAAAAGCAAATAATCCAATTAAAAAATGGGCAGAGGAATGAATAGACATTCTCCAAAGAGGAAATTCAGATGGCCAACAGACACATGAAAAGATGCTCCACATCACTAATCATCAGAGAAATGCAAATTAAAACCACACTGAGATATCACCTCACACCAGTAAGGATGGCCAGCATCCAAAAGACTAAGAACAACAAATGCTGCAAGGATGTGGAGAAAGGGGAACCCTCCTACACTGCTGGTAGGAATGTAAGCTAGTTCAACCATTGTGGAAAGCAATATGGAGGTTCCTCAAAAAACTAAAAATAGAAATACCATTTGACCTGGGAATTCCACTCCTTGGAATTTACCCAAAGAATACAACTTCTCAGATTCAAAAAGACATGTGCACCCCTATGTTTATTGCAACACTTTTTACAATAGCCAAGATATGGAAGCAACCTAAGTGTCCATCAGTAGATGAATGGATAAAGAAGAGGTGGTACATATACCCAATGGAATACTATTCAGCCATAAGAAAGAAACAAATCCTACCATTTGCAACAACATGGATGGAGCTAGAGGATATTATGCTCAGTGAAATAAGCCAGGCGGAGAAAGACAAGTGCCAAATGATTTCCCTCATTTGTGGAGTATAACAGTGAAGCAAAACTGAAGGAACAAAATAGCAGCAGACTCAGAGACTCCAAGAAGGAACTAGTGGTTACCAAAGGGGAGGGGTGTGGGAGGGCGGGTGGGGAGGGCAGGAGAAGGGGATTGAGGGGTATTATGTTTAGTACACATGGTGTGGGGGATCACGGGGAAAACAGTGTAGCACAGAGAAGGCAAATAGTGACTTTGTGGCATATTACTACGCTGATGGACAGTGACTGCATTTGGGTATGGGTGGGGACTTATTAATATGGGTAAATGTAGTAAGCACATTGTTTTTTCATGTGAAACCTTCGTAAGAGTGTATATCAATAATACCTCAATCAAAGTTAAAAAAAATTTTTTTAAGTTAAATGAGATAATGCACTTGGCACTCTTTCATACACAGTAAAAATCATTCGATAAACGGTTAGGATGAGGAGGAGGAGGATGATGACTGCACTATTTTCTTTCAGCTTCATAAGCTCTCTTTGAGTGATTCTACCAAATTGCAGGACTTCAATTCCCATATCCAAGTGTATGACCTTAAATCAGTATCTCCAGAGTTTGAAACCTCCTACAAGATAAGTATCTTCTATTGCCTATCAGACATTTCCTAGTTACCTCTTGGTAAAATCGGGTTCTCTTATAGTACCCTTTACATGGCCACAAGTATTATAATTTTCTGTTATATATAGCACATTCCTATCAGAGGGAAAAATCTTTCTCCTGTACAATCAGAATCAGGGTGGTGAGGGGGTGTTTTGATCACTGGCCCTTGAAAACTACAGTACGTCTTCAAAAGGGCCTTTCTTGATCCCAGCTCGGAATCATGCCTTGACCAGGGGCTCACTAATGCCAGGGACTGTTTCGCTCGTCTCTATGTCTAACACCTGGCAGGGCCTATAGGGGGTACTTACTGAATGTTTCTGAATAAATTAATGAAATTGGGGTTCTCAAGCCCTCTCATGGGTAGAAAATTAAAGCTAGACTTGGGATTTCAAAAAATGAATGAAATAACACTTTTAATAAAATCTAATCCAGTTAAATACAATTTACTGAAACCATATTGCTACTTACCTCAATACAGTAGGTCTTAAATACTAATTTTGTTAATTTGTAACGGCCTAGTCTATGCCTTCTCCTTCTACATAGGCATGTTCCTTAAGCTCACTGGCAGTGAATGGCCACCAGTTTCTGCATATATTCCATAATACCTATGTGGACAGTCTCTAAATATTTGTAAAAAATATTCCAAATTGTTTGTAGGCAACATATATATATATACATATATATACTCTGAGTGATTTTATTTCCTGGCAATTGTCAAAAGAGCACTTATCTTTTTTGTGAAAATGGGACATGTTAGGTACTCATTCACAAAAGAAAATGCCACATATTTAAGACATCCAGAAAACACAGCTATTCTGGCATATTAGTATTATTGGTGCTAAAGGACACCATTTTAATAGTCTTCTTTCTAAACAGTTTAAATCTTTTGCAATTGAAATTACAATCATCTATTGAAATCTTTCATGATCTAAGTGAGCTAAAAATTAAATGAAGCCAAAGACAAATGTATCAACAACTAGCAACACTTCTATTTATTTATTATTATTATTATTTTTAGCAACACCTTATATTGAGAAGAAACTTTTCTGGCTTCTGTAATACGGTTTCTCTTCAGTCTCAATGTATAGGTTCATTACAATAGGTTTTCAAAACTGTTGGGCTGTTATTAAATAAAAGTAATTTTTAAAGATAATTACATTTGCTGGAAAATACGTATACATAAGCAGGCACTGTAGAAAGGAAAAACGGCCCGTTTTTCAAAAGCTTTGAGATTAGTGAGAGGCACAGATTAATAAACCAAGGAGGGGAAAGGCATTCCCAGGCAGAGGCAACTGTACATGCAAAGGCACAGAAGCCAAAGATAGGATAGCTCTTTCCACAAATAATTCCGTGTATCTAGAAGATGGGAGATGTGGGTTGGGGGGGTGTTGAGGTAGGACAGAGAGGAACGGATTAGATATGTCATGCTAAGGGGGCCTTATTTGCTGTACTAAGAGATTTGGATTTTATTCAGTGAGCAATGGAGACCTCCCTGATTGTGGTGAAAAGGAAAAGACTAGTGGGGAAGTAAATTAGAGGTATAGAGATTAATTGGAGGTTATTTAAAAAGTCCAGCTAAGACATGAGGAGGCCTAACCTAAGGCAATAGGGACAAAAAATAGGGGTTCAGACTTTTTATTACTAACTCTAAGCAGTTTGACAATGATGTGCATTGGTGTGGTTTTCTTAATATTTCCTGTGTTTAGGGTTTGTTAAATTTCTTGACTCTCTGGCTTTATAGTTTTTATCAGGTTTGAAAATTTTTTCAGTCAATATATCTTGAAATATTTTTTTGTACCCTTTTGTCTCCTTTGGGGACTCCAATTAGGTGCATATTGGGTCACCTGAGGTTGTCCCACAATTCACTTATGCTCTTTTTTACTCTTAAGTCGTTTTTCTCTATGTTTCATTTTGGATTACTTCTACTACTACAATTTAAGTTCTTTAGTCTCTTCTTCTGCAATGTCTAATTTGTTGTTAGTTTCATCCACTGTATTTTTCATATCCAATATTGTATTTTTCATCTCTACAAGTATGACTTGTGTTCTTTTAAATATCTTCCATACTTCTACTTAATATTTTCAATCTCCCTCTAATTTGCTGAACATATGGAATACAGTTATAACACTGTTTTAATGTCTTTGTCTACTAATTCTGTCTTCTGTGTAATTCTTGATCTGTTTCCATTGATTGGTTTTTCTATTTACCCTGGGTCACATTTTCCTGCTTCTTTGCATGCTGGTAACCTTTATTGGAAGCCAGATACTGTGAATTTTATCATATTGGGGCTGGTGCTCTGAGAACTATTTCTTCTGCTCTTTTCCAGTGGTACCTTCCCCAGCCTCAGGTGATTTCCTCAATTCATGTTCTGGTGAGTATTTAGCTGAAGACTCAAAGGAGACTCTCAGTAGATCTCTGCAGCCCTCTTCTCTTCAAAACTCTGCCCCATGAATTCTGGCTACCCTGGCCTCCGCAGATCTCCAGCTCCATCTTTTGCGTTCAGGAAGATTGCTCTGCTCCACCTGGGTTCTCTCTCCAACAGCAGGACTTACAGTCAAATAATACCATGGAAATGAAATTGACATGACTTGATAAACAATTAGAGAAGGAATCAATGGAGGATGCTGACATGAGCACAATGGTGGTCTCATTCCCCAAGCTGGGGGATTCATGAACAAAAACAAAAACTGGGGGCTGGGCAAGACAGGGGAGGTAAAGACCTGGTTTAGGACATGTTAAGGCTGAGGTCCTTGTAGACATAGGTAGTTGAATATATCCTTATTGTGCTCAGAGGAAATAAATGAATTAGAGCTGGAGATTCTAGAGGCATGAGTATAGAGTCTGAAGCAGTTGATTAGGTCATCCGGGGAGAATGTACTTAAAAAAAAGAGGGTGGAAACAGAAGTACGGAGTACTTTAACACTTAAGGTGCTGTAGAGGAGGAAAAATCAGTAAAGGAAACAGGAGCACACAGAGAAGGAGGAGCAGAAACAAGGCAGACTTGTCATTAAAACCAGAGATAAGAGGAATTTCAAGAAGGGAAGAGTATTCTATGGTATCCAATGTGCCAGAAAGTTAGGGATGACAAGGACAGAAGGTTTAGCAACCTGGAGGTCACTGGTGATCTTAGAGAAAGGGTTTTTTTCTTTTTAGCAGAATGACCTCTATTTACTTGTTCATTTGTTTGTTCAATCATTCATTCAATGGACATTTAAGTACCAGTATGTGGGGACATAAGGATGAATGAGAACCTTTACCCCTGAAGGAATTTCCTGTATAATACATGACTGTTGAAATACAGCTTGATAAATGTTAAAGCAGAGTGAAATATAAAGGACTGGTTTGTAGCACAAAGCGAATGTCAGAGAAGCTTCCCCAGAGGAAAAACTAGAGTTGAAATCCAGAAAGATGAAGAGGGGCTCATCGTTTCAGGGAGAGACTGGAGAATAGGTAACATGAGGGGTAAAAGCCCAAGAAGTGAGTATGCTTAAACCTCAGAATACCCTGTATTGTTAGGCTAACAAAATGGGTGTCTGACTAGGATTTTTTGTGTAACTGAGTGAAAAGTTGGCATCTCTGCCTTCATTTGTATCTCTCCCCTTTGCTGCCTTAATCTTTGGGTCAGAAAGCTTCTGCTCAGCCCTGCAACGTTGTACGTTGGCTTGTTAATCATCAAAAGTAATTTTGTTCATGACTTAAGATTGATGCAACCAGCACCTTACCCAAAACTCAACTCCCACAAAGAGATAAAGAAGCATGTACAAAAATGATGACTGGATTGTCAAGGACTTAGAACATCATGGCCAGACCCATGTCAACAAAATGACTGGAGTCAGCTAACCAAGCACAAGGAGTTTCACAAGCCTCCTAAAATCCTTGCTGATGACCAGGTGTTTGAGTCGAATGTCACCTCCTGACCTCAACCCCCTCCTCTTCCTCCTTCCCTAATATAAAAAAAGCTTGAAATCAACCCTGAGTTAAGATGGTTCTCTAGGACATGAGTATGCCATCTTCTCAGTCTGCTGGCTTTCAGAATAAAGTCGCTTTCCTTGCCCCAACACATTGTCTCTCAACTCATTGGCATGCTGTGTGGTGAGTGGCACAAGCTTGGACTCGGTAACATTAGTACATCTTCAGGAAATAGAACCACATGCTAAAAGGACTGGAAAAGAAAGCTCAAACCGTAAGGGTAGGGCACAGCCAATAATGAGAAGGATCAAAAACTCAGATCATAAATAAATAGCCTAGGAAGTCTCTGGATTGTTCTCTCTATTCCAGAGTCCTTGCCTTGCTTGCATTGACCAAGAGCTAACCTTGTTCATGCCCTAAAACACTGACCTCCTGAATCTAAAGGTGATGACCTTATCAATTCTAATCCTCTCTTAAGGGGTCCATTTGATTTTCGTATCTCACTATATGAGTCAGAAGAAGAAAATATTTTTCTTGCACATCTGAACAGTTATTTGCAATTGAAACAATACATTTATGCCTATATTTTTGGTAACTTGCCTGGGATAGTCTTCCTTGATATATATGAGTATATTGATTCCTTAATTTTGAACTTATTAAAGGATGAGGATATAGGAAAATGGAAGCTATCCCTATAATATGATGAGTATACCTTTTAAATCAACACACTTTCAGACTTTTTTTTCATAAAAGAGCAGCTAGTCAATCCTAGCACATTTTTAAAAAGGGTTTAATAATACAAGCTCCAAGTTACCCTATACTCCATCCACTACACTTAATCCCAGAGTGGTCAGACTCCAGCAAGTGTGAGGAAGGAAGACAAGCCAAGACAGCTTAGAAAGCAAGAGAAAGCCAAGCTTTCTAGTGGGCCTTCTTTTTGGGGACTGTGTTGGTCCTTTAATGGCTATCTGACTCAGGTGCAGGAAGGAGGAAACTGTCAATAGCTCAGAGTTACCTTGTAGGAGGCAGAAGAATAATTGATAGATGTTTTTCCCAACTTGAAGACCAGCTGTTCTCTCCTCAGATGTTTTCCTGTCAAAGCAAATTTCTACACCTCTTTAAAGAGCTCCAGCTTTTCTTTGAGGGAGAAAACACACCAGCTTCTAGAGAGGAAAAATGTTATAGAACCTAATATATCAGAAGGGTTTATGGTCTGCACTTTGAAGTGTTCTGTTTCTAGACCTTCCCCCACTTGCAAAGGAACTTTACTCCATCCCAATTTCCCCTCCAAAGCAGATGTCTGTGAGAAAGAAGAGAGGAAGCACGAAGACATTTTTCCAATGGTAATTCCCAGATGTGAGCTGCCCAGAATGATAGAGTGCAGGCCTTTTTGTCAAGTTCCAGGACAATCATGCTCTGAGTTCTCTTGACACACGCTTTTATGCAGTTTTAGCAAAAGAAGCCTAAATTTAGGAATAGGTGACAAAATTTCATCCTTTCTATCATTGCCTCCCTTCTTGTGCTAAAATGACCTATTCTCACAACCATACATGATTTGTGTATAGGTTGTGATTCTAGTCTAAAAATGTAACTGGGTTTTAGGTTTTGTCCTAACTGGTACTTATCCTAATATTTGAATGGAGGTGACACTAAGAATAACAAAATAGATATAAGTGTGCATTCTAAGTGATATGAAGAGGCATATTTAGAATAAGTTGTAAAGACTTGAAAAGAGACGGAGTATGGTGGGAACACATATTCCAAGTTGCATGGCAGGGAATAGAATGGTTAGTTTGGACACTTTTTTCAGGCAGATTTCAAAGTGGTGCCTTACAGTTGGGGGTTCAAGAGGTTCTGAAGAGGGCACTTTAAACCCAGAAATTAGGAATGGCAATAGGGCATAGTAGGGGAATTGCTACTTACACAGTCATTTAGAAGAGTTACATGTGGGAATCTGGCATAGGCTGTGAGTAGATGGGAAGTCATTTGGAAATAATTGTAAAAGCATTATGTGTATGTAAACCCACCCCAAGCTGAAGTAATATGTCTGTTCGTGATTAGTTGCCTGTGGGTTCAGTAATATTGCTATAAAGAAAAGGATTAATTCCAACAAAGCTCTTTTACAATCACCTTACTATTAGTCTAGGTAATTTAGGATGGCAGATACTGTTGCAGGATGTCAGCTGAGAAGGATTATGGTATGAACATGTCATTAAATGTTAATTAAAACAGCACCAAATAGACCACTTGGGAGACTTGGGCAGAGGTGGGAAAGGGCATATAAAGACAGGAAGGAGCTTTTCCTGGGTTTTCCTCTCAGAGGACTGCTAGCAGGGGCCTGGAGGAAACTGCTCATGCCAGAGAAAGCACAGAAGCCAACAGATAAAGAGAAGACGGGGAAGACGGATATTCCTCTGAACCCAGTGATTTTAGTAAACAAGTTTAGGAGGTTTCCAGTTTGGTCTGCTTGAGAAGAGGTGAATATGGAATTTTATGGCTTGACTTTCTGCTTTCTGACATTTCTTTTGCCTCCGATCTGTTAGGGGAAAAAAAGATGTAAAGTTACAAAAGCTGGCTAAAAAGGCAAATATTAAAAGAAACAACTTTAAGCGAAGGTCATTAGTCAGTCACCATGTGTAAAGAATGAGAGGTAATACCTTTTCCAGTTTTGTTGAAGAAGGCTAGGTATGAGGAAAGCTGGTGGGTCTTTAGACTCTTAATTTTAAGAAGAGATCAGAAAAGTGGATGCTTCCTTATTGTCTACAAATTGTGTTTAAAACTCATTAGCCTGGTATTCAAGGCTTTCCACAAATTGATCTTAACCTTTCCAATCTTATTTCTCTTTACTACCCTAGACTAGACCAGTGATGAGTAACCTGTGGCCCATTAGTTTCCCAGTCTAATTTCAAATGCTGCCTTTCAGCCTGAAGGGTTCTAGAAATTTATTTGATCTGCTGTGATGGAAATGTTCCTGTCTTATTCTGATTTGACATATTTCTTTCATTGAAACTTTACCATCCTTTTGTGAAAATTTGGACTCCACAAGGGCTGGGGCTGTATCTATCTTGTTCATTGCGTCTCTCCAATGCCAAGCACAGTTCCTGACACATGGCAGACACTCAATATTTATTGGCTGAGCAAATGAATGAATGAATAAAAGAATGCCCCAAAGCACTGGAAGACTGTAGGACTGGGAGAAGTACTATAGACAGAACAAGAGCAAGGGTTGAAGTCATCTTAAGGATGATACCTTCTGAGGCCTAGGGTAAATCCGCTTTATGGGAGTTTCTTTAAGAAAGAAATGGTCAGAACTAAGAAAGGGACAGAATTAGAAGATTAACACAGCAGTAATCTGAAGGATAGATTAAGCTGCATGAGGCTGGAGCGATCCGATCAGGAGATCCTGGGCATAGTCTGTGGCCATCAGAACGGACCAGAATCAACTCACTGTAGGGACACTACAGAGGTGGAATCTATTGTTCTTGACAAACGATGGAAAGGTCAAAGGTGGCTCCCCGGTGCTGTGGCCTGGGAAATTGCCACAGAGGTGGTGATGGCAGGAGGAGGAGTAAAAACAGAAATAGGGAACACAGGAACTATACAGGTCACCAGATCACCAGAAAATGTCACATAGTAAGAACAAAAACAAAGACAAAGAAAACCCACAAAACTATTATGACGTGTCAAGAAAAATCCAAACTTTAAAATTTTAAGTAGTCCATCTATGGTGATACATTAAAGTTTATGCTACAACCTTGTAATGACAGATAGTTTTTTCTTTTCTGTAATGCAAGTGCCTGACTTAAGCTTTGACTGATAAGGCATCCATTTCAAAGATGCATCCTCTTCAAAGATGCTATCTCAAACACACTGTGAGCCACAGGACTAGATGAAGAGCCACAGAGGTGCCTGTGTTTCAGAGATTTGGGATGGTAACGGACTATGTGGGCCACTTGTTTTTTCTCTTCTCATGCTTTAAATTCCCATCCTTTTGTCTTAAATTCACCAATAAAGAGTGAGCCAGCAAAACCCTACACCCCCATTCTTCCCCCTAAGAAAAGCAGACCACCAGCCTGAGCACACTCACTCTTTCTACCCATTACCTGGCTGTGTGCCCCCAGGTATGCTGTGTAATTTCCAAGTTCTGTAAGTAATAAACCTTAATTTTTTCAAAGTTTCCTAATGGTCGTTGCTCAAGGGTGCCTTGCAATCATAAGAATCACAAGGTCCAGCCCAACAACAGCCCTGGTTATTGATGGGCTGAGACTGGCACAAAATCCTTAAATTAGATTATTTTCCTTCTGAATCTCTTTGTCCCCACCAGGAACAGAGTTAGCCCAGGTCTTATGGGTAGCTCCTATTTCAACTGCTGGCCGTTATTTCAGCCTTGACTCTACCCAAGACACTTAGCAATTTAGTCAATGTGAACTATAAGGGCAGGAGAAACAAGAGAAGGATCTTTTTTTATTGAGCTTTTACCTGAACTAGACTCCTGAGACCCACCACACAGTGTGATGTGATGAACCGTTTCCTGTCTCAGGGCTACAGACACGTCATTCCTCTGCCTAGATGACTTTCTCCCCATTCTGTCAGGACTGACTCGCATCATCCTTGAGGTTTCAGTTTAAATGTCATTCCCTCCGATACCCACACCTGAAGTCTACACTGTTATTCTCATTCATTTGTTCTCCTTTTTGTAAGTATCTTGGTTATATGTTTATTTATGTATTTATTTACTCTCTGACTCTCCCACAGAACTGTAAAGCCCACAGGGCAGGGACTATGTCTGTTTTATTCACCCATTCTAACCTGGCACCCAACATAAAGTTTCATGTTAAATACATATCTATTGAATGAAGGAATAATTGATCCCTGGTCTCATCTGGGGACCAATTCTTGCCATGTTTGCTAGTTTCTCTATAAGAGAATTTGATTTGGTGAATTTTCAAAGAACACTATTAGTACTCAGTCTCAAGTTTAAGAAAAAAATTTCTTGTGTGAAAATGTCAAACTTCTATGAAGAAACATTCTTCTTTGAGGTATAGTTTTTAGAAGCACTGCAGGTTTGATCAACTAAATCATCTTTTTTTTGAAATTAAAATCTTACATCAAGGGGATATATGTATTCTATGTTTTTACTGAGTGAGGTATATAATTAGCAGAAATATTAATTCTTATTTATAATGATAAACCCAAGTCAAAATTTCCAGGAATCATTTCTTGTGAACAGTATGATTAAGAGTGAGTTGACATTGACAAGACACATACATAAATGACATTAAAAAGAATAGTTCCTCTAGTGGTTACCAAAGGGGAGGGGTGTGGGAGGGCGGGTGGGGAGGGTGGGAGAAGGGGATTGTGGGGTATCATGGGGAAAACAGTGTGGCACAGAGAAGGCAAATAGTGAATCTGTGGCATCTTACTACACTGATGGACAGTGACTGCATTGGGGTATGGGTGGGGACTTGATAATACAGGTAAATGTAGTAACCACATTGTTTTTTCAAGTGAAACCTTCATAAGACTGTATATCAATAATACCTTAATAAAAAAAAAGAAACTGACTTCTTTCCTGGGGGAAAAAAAAAAGAATAATTCCTCTCCTTTTTCTTGCAGTTCTTGTGCTTAAAGAAATGAGACGTGAATAAGAAGTCTGGAATAGAAGACATTTGGGTAAAGTCTTTGTTTTTCCTTTTATAGATTCTTTTTTGATTTTGCCTTTTCATATTTCTTCTTGTAACTCTGACCCCTTTTTTTCTCTGCTTTTGTATATTTGCTCCCTTCCCTTTGTTTTAGAGATATTAAACATGCTCCCCAAATTCTAGCATTTATTGAAATGAACTTTTTTTTTCTTTACTGGTAATCAGATCCAAATAGCCCAGAAAGAGTCACATTTTTCTCAGATGTTCATGGAACTACTGCCCAACCAAGTCCTGTGCCTTGGGGATCCTCTTCTAGGTGAATGAGCTACCCTAGGGCTCCCATCTAGGACACATACTGGGTAACTCAATAAATCATAGCCACCATCATGCTCTGTAAAGAATATCTGTTTCCCACTCTCACCTACAGACATAAAAATACCCTTTGGAGGTACCAAAGAGCTGAATAACAAATGTATGGCTCTTTACAAAATACTTTTCATTCATGATCTTATTTAATTCTTTCAACAAACCCATGAGGTAGATATTATTATCACCATCCCCATTTTACATAAAGGGAAACTGAAGTTCAGAGAGATAAAATGACTTTCCCAAGTTCACCGGGAAACTGACAGAATTAAGGCTGTAAGTAAGCCCCAATTCCATAATTGTAGTCTTTCTACCATTTCAAAAATAAGTATCTATAACAAAGTAGGAACAGTAACACGTAAAAGAACATGATCCTAACTTAGGAAGCCTCGCAAAATCATGATGAGGTTGAAGAATCCTTCCTAGAAGTTCTTACTGCCTCATTCCATCTACCCTTCTCCTTCAAAGCAGATGAGCATAAACTTCTTATGAAGCAGATTTGTCCTCATGGGAAGAGCCATCAACTGCTCATAGGCCACTGTATCCAGAAGTGACTTCTATTCAATCAGACGGCAGTCAGAGAATAGGCCCTCTAATCAGGCCCTCATCTCCTGCCTGAACAACTCCTAACAAGCCTTCATACCTCTGGTCTTGTCCTCCCCTAGTCTAAACTGCACACCAACTAGTAATGTTTTTTTTTTTCCTTAAGCTCTGTCAGTGGTTCCCATTTCACTTAGAAGAGCCACAGTCTCAATCATTCCTCCCTTCCCCAGACCCTACAAAGGCTGAGTCTTGTACTGTGACGCCTTCCCTTGCTCACTCAGTCCCAGTTACTTCCTACTCCTAGTTCTTGAACATTCTAGACCTGTTCTGTCTGTTCTCCCTGCCTGAAATGGTCTTCCTCCAGACACTGTGTGCCTAACTCCCCTCACTTCCTTGAGTCTTTGCTCAAGTATAAGTTCCTGTAAAGGGAGCTGCCTTCACCTCTATTTAAAGTTGAACACGCTGTCGCCAAGCCTCCCCTCACACTGCACAACCTAACTCAGCTCTTTTTTCTCCCATAACACTAACTAGTGATGTTTTTGAAGTACAGATCTGTTCATGCCCTTCCCTACTTAATATACTTCAATATCTTCTGTTATGGGCTGAATTGTGTCCCCTGTAAATTCATATGTAGAAGTCCTAACGTCTAGGACCTCTGAGTGTGACTGGATTTAGAGATAGGGTCTTTAAAGTGGTAACTAAGTTAAAATGAGGCCACTGATGTGGACTCTAATACAATCTGACTGGTGTTATTATAAGAGGAAGAAAGTTAGGCACAGACATATACAGAGGGAAGGCCATCTGCAAGCCAAGGAGAGAGGCCTCAGAAGAAACCAAACTTGTTGATACCTTGATCTTGGACCTCAAGCCTCTGGGATTGTGAGAAAATAAATTTCTGTGGTTTAAGTCTCCTAGTCTGGCAGCCCTCGAAAACTGATACAACTTCCCAATGCCTACAACATAAAATGTAAACTTAGTCAGCCATCAGGGTCCTCATGACCTGACTCCTGCTTCTCCAGCAATTTTTATGGCTACTCCCCATCTTTGATCATATACTCCAGAACACTAAATGTTCCTGTCTCTATGCCTCCCCCTGTAGTGCTCTTGTCTCTTTCTTATTTTATCCTCTAAGATCTAACTACTTATTGACCTTACCTCCAGGCTGAATGAGTTATCTTTCTTCTACTAACATGTGAGATCCTGGAAGGGAGACTATCTCATTCATCTTTATATCCCCAAACTCCATCACGCTGCTGTATTCACAGGCAGATATCCATACATATCTGTTCACCTGAACTGAGGATGGGTGGAAAGGGAAGAGTGGTAGGGAATCAGTTCTCTTGGCGATGTCCTGGCTTCACAGTGAGGAGTCAACTCCTGTTTGTCAGGGACTTAGGCTGGCAGCTTCCTTTGTCTAATTGCAAAGTTAAGGCTGACACCGTGGAACCCAGAACACTGAGAAAATGATTCGTGTGTTTCAGCTGTCTCCACTATTCCTTCTCCTCTAGCCTCCCGTTTCTTTTTTATTAGGTTCTCTGGATTCTCAGTTCTGTCTAAATGTGGGTGTCCCTGTGAGGCATAAGTAATTCCTGGAAGAGACAGGGATTCTCTTTCTCTCTTCCCCTGACCCAATTCCCCCTATGCAGTGTTCTTATTGTCTCCTACCATAGAAGGGCTTTCTGCCACCAGGGAAGCACAGTGGGCAGCTTCACACTTCATAGTCCCATTTTAGCAATGCAAGTGGAAAATAAGATTATCTTTCCTCTGGGAAAAGACTCTAACTAGCTTTCTTTGGTCATATGTCTGCTTCGTGGACCACTTATTGTTGCAGGGAATGAGGTACTGTGATTGTCCAGGCCCAAGACAAATTCTCCATGCTGCCCTCCCTCCACTCTCAGCAATACACACGAATACTTTTGCTAGTGGTGGTGAGTGGTAGGGTGTTTCCAGATAAATTTATTAGCTACAACACATGTTAAAGCGAGGCAGACAAAGACTTGTATACAAATATTCATAGCAGATTTTTAACAGCCAGAAACTGGAAATGACTCAAATATTTACCAATAGATAATGAGATAAAGTGTGCTATATAAATCTAGTGAAATTTCAGCAATAAAAAGAATACGTATTATACACAACAACACAGGTGTACCTCAAAAACATCATGCTGAACTATTTACAATAGCCAAAATATGGAAGCAACCTAAGTGTCCATCAGTAGATGGATGGATAAAGATGTGGTACATATACACAGTGGAATACTATTCAGCCATAATAAGAAAACAAATCCTACCATTTGCAACAACATGGATGGAGCTGGAGGGTATTATGCTCAGTGAAGTAAGCCAGGCAGAGAAAGACAAGTACCAAATGATTTCCCTCTTTTGTGGAGTATAACAACAAAGTAAAACTGAAGGAGCAAAATAGCAGCAGACTCACAAACTCAGAGAAGGGACTAGCAGTTACCAAAGGGAGGGGGTGGGAAGGGGTTGGTGGGGAGGGAGGGAGAAGGGGATTAAGGGGCATTATGATTAGTACACATAATGTGGAAGGGGCCTGGGGAAGGCAGTACAGCACAGAGAAGACAAGTAGTAACTCTATAGCATCTTACTATGCTGATGGACAGTGACTGCAATGGGGTGTGTTGGGGGAACTTGATAATATGGGATAATATGGGTGAATGTTGTAAACACAATGCTGCTCATGTGAAACCTTCATAAGACTGTATATCAATGATACCTTAATAAAAAAAATAGTCCACTGACAAATGAAAAAAAACACACATCATGCTGAGCAAACGAACAAGAGTATATACTACATGATCCTATTTAATTACAATTTTAGAAAATACATATCTAATTTATAGTGCCAGAAATCTAGGTGTGGTTGGGGGGGAGGTTTACTGAGAAGGGGCATATGGGAACTTTTTAAAGTAGTCGTAAAGTTCTATAGATTGACATGTTCCCTGGTACTTTTATTTTTTATTTTTATTTATTTATTTATTTTTTTATTTTATTTTATTATTTTTTTAATAATATAATTTATTTTATTATCATTAATTTACAATTACATGTGCAATATTACGATTATTAAACTACCCCTTCATCAGGTCCCCCCCACCAACCCCATTACAGTCACTGTCCATCAGCGTAGTGAGATGCTATAGAATCACTACTTGTCTTCTCTGAGTTGTACTGCCCTCCCCGTGCCCCCCCAACATTACATCTGCTAATCGTAATGCCCCTTTTTCCCTCTTATCCCTCCCTTCCCTCCCATTTTCCCCAGTCCCTTTCCCTTTGGTAACTATTAGTCCGTTCTTGGGTTCTGTGAGTCTGCTGCTGTTTTGTTCCTTCAGTTTTTTTCTTTGTTCTTATACTCCACATATGAGTGAAATCATTTGATACTTGTCTTTTTCGGCTTGGCTTATTTCACTGACCATAATACCCTCTAGCTCCATCCATGTTGTTGCAAATGGTAGGATTTGTTTTCTTCTTATGGCTGCATAATATTCCATTGTGTATATGTACCACCTTTTCTTTATCCATTCATCTACTGATGGACACTTAGGTTGCTTCCATTTCTTGGCTATTGTAAATAGTGCTGCAATAAACATAGGGGTGCATCTGTCCTTTTCAAATTGGGCTGCTGCATTCTTAGGGTAAATTCCTAGGAGTGGAATTCCTGGGTCAAATGGTATTTCTATTTTGAGTTTTTTGAGGAACCTCCATACTGCTTTCCACAATGGTTGAACTAATTTGCAGTCCCACCAGCAGTGTAGGAGGGTTCCCTTTTCTCCACATCCTCGCCAACATTTGTTGTTGTTTGTGTTTTGGATGTTGGCCATCCTCACTGGTGTGAGGTGATATCTCATTGTGGTTTTAATCTGCATTTCTCTGATGATTAGCGATGTGGAGCATCTTTTCATGTGCCTGTTGGCCATCTGAATTTCTTCTTTAGAGAAGTGTCTATTCATGTCCTCTGCCCATTTCTTAATTGGATTATTTGCTTTCTGTTTGTTAAGGTGCATGAGTTCTTTATATATTTTGGATGTCAACCCTTTATCAGATACATTTTTATGAATATATTCTCCCATACTGTAGGATGTCTTTTTGTTCTACTGATGGTGTCCTTTGCTGTACAGAAGCTTTTCAGCTTGATATAGTCCACTTGTTCATTTTTGCTTTTGTTTCCCTTGCCCGGGGAGATATGTTCATGAAGAAGTTGCTCATGTTTATGTCCAGGAGATTTTTGCCTATGTTTTTTTCTAAGAGTTTTATGGTTTCATGACTTACATTCAAGTCTTTGATCCACCTTGAGCTTACCTTTGTGTATGGGGCTAGACAGTAGTCCAGTTTCATTCTCTTACATGTAGCTGTCCAGTTTTTCCAACACCAGCTGCTGAAGAGGCTGTCATCTCCCCATTGTATCTCCAAGGCACTGTTATCAAATATTAATTGACTGTATATGTTTGGGTTAATGTTTGGATTTTCTATTCTGTTCCACTGGTCTGTGGGTCTGTTTGTGTGCCAATACCAAATTGTCTTGATTACTGTGGCTTTGTAGTAGAGCTTGAAGTCAGGGAGTGTAATTCCCCCTGTTTTATTCCTCCTTCTCAGGATTGATTTGGCTATTCGGGGTCTTTTGTGGTTCCATATGCATTTTAGAATTATTTGTTCCAGTTCATTGAAGAAAGCTGTTGGTAGTTTGATAGGGATTGCATTGAATCTGTAGATTGCTTTAGGCAGTATAGCCATTTTGACAATATTTATTCTTCCTAGCCAAGAGCATGGGATGCATTTCCATTTGTTAGTGTCCTCTTTAATTTCTCTTAGGAGTGTCTTGTAGTTTTCAGAGTACAGGTCTTTCACTTCCTTCATTAGGTTTATTCCTAGGTATTTTATTCTTTTTGATGCAATTGTGAATGGAATTGTTTTTCTGATTTCTTTCTGTTAGTTCATCATTAGTGTATAGGAAAGCAACAGATTTCTGTGTGTTAATTTTGTATCCTGCACCTTTGCTGAATTCAGATATTAGTTCTAGTAGTTTTGGAATGGAATCTTTACGGTTTTTTATGTAGAGTATCATGTCATCTGCAAATAGTGACAATTTGACTTCTTCTTTACCAATCTGGATGCCTTGTATGTCTTTGTTTTGTCTGATTGCTGTGGCTAGAACCTCCAGTACTATGTTGAATAACAGTGGAGAAAGTGGGCATCCCTGTCTTGTTCCTGATCTTAGATGAAAAGCTTTCAGCGTCTCGCCGTTAAGTATGATGTTAGCTGTGGGTTTGTCATATATAGCCTTTATGATGTTGAGGTACTTGCCGTCTATACCCATTTTGTTGAGAGTTTTAATCAGGAATGGATGCTGAATTTTGTCAAATGCTTTTTCAGCATCTATGGAGATGATCATGTGGTTTTTGTTCTTCTTTTTGTTGATGTGGTGGATGATGTTGATGGATTTTCGAATGTTGTACCATCCTTGCATCCCTGGGATGAATCCCACTTGATCATGGTGTATGATCCTCTTGATGTATTTTTGAATTCGGTTTGCTAATATTTTGTTGAGTATTTTTGCATCTACGTTCATCAGGGATATTGGTCTGTAATTTTCTTTTTTGGTGAGGTCTTTGCCCGGTTTTGGTATTAGAGTGATGCTGGCTTCATAGAATGAGTTTGGAAGTATTCCCTCCTCTTCTATTTTTTGGAAAACTTTAAGGAGAATCGGTGTTATTTCTTCTCTATATGTCTGGTAGAATTCAGAGGTGAATCCATCAGGCCCAGGGGTTTTGTTCTTGGGTAGTTTTTTGATTACCAATTCGATTTCGTCACTGGTGATTGGTCTGTTTAGTTTTTCTGTTTCTTGCTTGGTCAGTCTTGGAAGGTTGTATTTTTCTAAGAAGTTGTCCATTTCTTCTATGTTTTCCAGCTTGTTAGCATATAGATTCTCATAATATTCTCTTATGATTCTTTGTATTTCTGTGGGGTCCGTCGTGATTTTTCCTTTCTCATTTCTGAATGTGTTTATGTGTGTAGATTCTCTTTTTCTCTTAATGAGTCTGGCTAGGGGTTTATCTATTTTGTTTATTTTTTCAAAGAACCAGCTCTTTGTTTTATTGATTTTTTCTATTGTTTTATTCTTCTCAATTTTATTTATTTCTTCTCTAATCTTTATTATGTCCCTCCTTCTGGTGACTTTGGGCCTCATTTGTTCTTCTTTTTCCAATTTCAGTAATTGTGTCTTTAGACTATTCATTTGGGAATGTTCTTCCTTCTTTAAATAGGCCTGGATTGCAATATACTTTCCTCTTAGAACTGCCTTTGCTCTGTCCCACAGAAGTTGTGGCTTTGTGTTGTTGTTGTCATTAGTATCCATATATTCTTTGATTTCTGTTTTGATTTGGTCGTTAACCCATTGATTAATTAGGAGAATGTTGTTAAGTCTCCATGTATTTGTGAGCCTTTTTGATTTCTTTCTAAAATTTATTTCTAGTTTTATACCTTTGTGATCTGAGAAGTTGGTTCATAGGATTTCAATATTTTTGAAATTACTGAGGTTCTTTTTGTGGCCTAGTATGTGGTCTATTCTGGAAAATGTTCCATGTGCACTTGAGAAGAATGTGTATCGTGCTGGTTTGGGTGCAGAATTCTGTAGATGTCTTTTAGGTCCATCTGTTCTAGTGTGTTGTTCAGTGCCTCTGTGTCTTTACTTATTTTCTGTCTGGTTGATCTGTCCTTTGGAGTGATTGGTGTGTTGAAGTCACCTAAAATGAATGCATTGCTGTCTATTTCCTCCTTTAATTCTGTTAGTATTTGTTTCACATATGCTGGCGCTCCTGTGTTGGGTGCATATATATTTATAATGGTTATATCCTCTTGTTGGACTGACCCCTTTATCATTATGTAATGTCCTTCTTTATCTCTTGCAACTTTCTTCGTTTTGAAGTCTATTTTGTCTGATACAAGTACTGTAACACCTGCTTTTTTCTCGTTGTTGTTTGCATGAAAAATATTTTTCCATCCCTTCACTTTTTGTCTGTGTATATCTTTGGGTCTGAGGTGAGTTTCTTGTAGGCAGCATATAGATGCGTCTCGCTTTTTTATCCATTCTGTTACTCTGTGTCTTTTGATTGGTGCATTCAGTCCATTTACATTTGGGGTGATTATCAATAGATATGTACTTATTGCCTTTGCTGGCTTTCCATTCGTGGTTACCAAAGGTTCAAGGGTTGCTTCTTTACTATCTAACAACCTAACTTAACTTTCTTGTTAAGTTATTGTAAGCAGCGTCTGATATTTCTTCATTTCTCTCCTTTCTTATTCTTCCTCCTCCATTCTTTATATACTAGGTGTTTCATTCTTTGCCTTTAGTTAGTATTTGGATGGTCTGCTTTCTTTTCTATGATTTTATTTTCTCTGGTGACATCTTTTTAGCCTTAGGAGTGCTTCCCTGTAGAGCACTTCCTTTAAGATGTCCTGTAGAGGTGGTTTATGGGAGGCAAATTCTCTCAGCTTTTACTTGTCTGGAAATTGTTTAATCCCTCCATCATATTTAAATGAGAATCGTGCTGGATACAATATTCTTGGTATGAGGCCCTTCTGTTTCATTACATTAAGTATATCATGCCATTCTCTCTGGCCTGTAAGGTTTGTGTTGAGAAGTCTGATGATAGTCTGATGGATTTTCCTTTGTAGGTGATCTTTTTTCTCTCTCTAGCTGCCTTTAATACCCTGTCTTTATCTTTGATATTTGCCATCTTAATTATTATGTGTCTTGGTGTTGTTTTCCTTGTGTCCCTTGTGTTGGGAGATCTGTGGGCTTCGGTGGACTGCGAGACTATTTCCTGCCCCAGCAAGGGAAAGTTTTCAGCAATTATTTCTTCAAAGACACTTTCTATCCCTTTTTCTCTCTCCTCTTCCTCTGATACTCCTATAATGCGAATATTGTTCCGTTTGGATTGGTCACACAGTTCTCTTAATATTCTTTCATTCCTGGAGATCCTTTTTTCTCTCTCTGCCTTGGCTGCTCTGTATTCCTGTTCTCTGATTTCTCTTGCATTAACAGTCTCTTGCATCTCATCCAGTCTGCTGCTAAGCCCGTTGATGGCTTATCTCATTTCTGCATTGTCTTTCCTGACTTCCCTCACTTCCTCCCTCAGCTCTTGCATATTTCCCTGTGGATCCATCAGAATGGTTATGACTTTTATTCTGAATTATTTTTCAGGAAGATTGTGCATTTCCATCCCTTCAGGCTCCCTCTCTGGTGTTGTCTGGGTGAGCTTTGTCTGTACCATATTCCTCTGTCTTTTCATGGCAATAGAATTGCTCGCTGGCAGGTGCCACGTATGTCAGCTGGGCTCTTTAAGACTTAAGAAAAAAAGAAGGAAGAGAAAGAAAAGAGAAAGAAAGAAAAGAAGAGAAAAAAAAGCCCACCGGGAGTAGATTCTGTGAGGATGCTGTAAGTGGCGCTGTTGCTCCACTATTCTGCAGCCGCGGCCGCGCTGCTCCACTGGGCTTTTTGCAGCTCTGGCCGGCGCGGGAATGAATGGGAGGCTATTGTTCTCTGTATGAAGTTTCAGTGCAGCTACTTTTTTCCAGTTGGCAGCCAAGGGGTCTGAAGTTCCTCAGGACTCCCAGCCTGCTTGGCTGAGTGTGCTGGGATGATTGTAAGACCGCTGAAAAAAGCGCGTGCTTTTCTTTTGGCTTGGGAGCCAGCTGCAAGGACCCGGGCACGTTCCCAGCTCAAAACCTGCACCTTCTGCCTCTCCTATCTCTGCTACACCGTGCGATGTCTGTCAGTGCTCCTGGCACAGATCACCGGGGCTGGTTATTTCGCATGCCTGTACTTCCACTCGCTTCCGGCTCTGAATCCTCTCCTCCCACCGGTGCGCTGGAGTGGGGGTGTGCTCCGGTCCTGCCAGGTTGTGGCTCCGTATCTTACCCGCCTTGCGGGGTGCCGTGTCCTCTCAGGTGCGGATGCAGGCTGGGTGCTGTCCTGTGTATTCTGGTCTCTCTTTTAGGAATAGTTGTATTTTCATAGATATATATGATTTTGGAAGGAGATTTCTGCCGCCTTGCTCACGCCACCATCTTCCCGGAACCTCCTGTTTCTGTTTATTTTTATCACACTCTACACTTGCTAATCTTTTTTTACAGAAGAGAAAGTAGACCTCAAGATCATTATTTTTTGCAAGCACTGTTATCTAGTTAAGAATGTCCTAACTTTGTCCACTGGGATTTTCTATAAGGGTACCTTCTGTTTATGTAAGACTGTATTGTTTTTCTATCTACTGTAGTGATGTGACTTCCTTTTAAGGGAATATAAGAAATAAAAGTCAATATGCAGAAAAAAATTAATGGCATTAAAATATAGCTAGTGATGTCTAGTGTATGTTTGAAAACTGGCTCTCTGGGAAAAAACAATCTGTGTTTGTAACATTTGCCTGTTTCTGGGGGATAAATACTCTCACTATAAGTCAAGTTAGAAATAGCTACCAATGTATCACTGAAGGTGGATTTAGGAAGAGTTGTGCACAAATGCCTTTCACAAGCTGGAATAAGCCAGCTACAGCCCACCTCTGGGTGCCACCCAAAGATAGCCAGTCTCATGAGGGTCATATGTCATTCATAAAATACTCTGTGGGTACAATGAGGGAGAAACAGTTGCATTCTCTTCCAAATATTCCAAAAATGTGGCAGTTAGGTGAGTAACAGGAGTGCCAGCTGACAGAAAAGAACAATTGCTCATAGTCCTAAACCCATATTCAGGTGAAATCCCTGAGTACACTTTCAAGTAAAGAATTGATGATTTTACCCTGTAAAAATGTAGAATTTAAATGTTATTAGTCAGTTTCTTCCATAATTGTGGCTGTTTCTGGTTTCTTCCAGAATGGGTGTTTTTAAGAAGCACTTCCTTCCCACTGGTTCCTTCCCAACTGGGCAATGGTTAGCCCCAGGTCCCTGAATCTCCGATTTTTTTTTAACCCATTTCTCAGATTCTGTGTGTCACTGATATTGGTGATATTATGAGCCCTTGGCTTGTGTGGGTATATTTCATTCCACTATAGGTAAGATGCTAAGCCCAAAATTTGGACTTAAAGACCTCGGTAAAAATCCTGGTTCAATCACTTTTATATGTTGTCTTGAGCAAATTACCCCTGCTGAAGCTCTGTTTTTGACACCTGTAAATGGAGATGCTAAAATTAACAACCAACTCAGTGAAGAAATTTTGAGACCGGAATGAGCTAATGAACGTCTCTGTCACTCAGCCGTAAACCTGAGCACAGACCTTAACACTTATGCTGGTGGTGGTGGTTGTCGTTACTGTTACTCCATAGATTTCGTCTGGGTTTTACAGTGAGTTCCTGCTCTGTTTCATAGTTTCTTTTTTAATCCCAGATTCGACTCAGGTCAGTTGGGCGAAGCAGAGAGAGCCTGGATTCTTACTTGCCTCACTTTAGCTGGCTCCTACTTCACACATCTTTCAAGATGTTTGTAGAAAACGAATCAGCATCTATATTTGTTTGCTAATTTTCTTTTTCTCGCACGTACCATGGCCACTTGATTAGCAATCAGTGCTATGTTGGCAGTCATATACAGGCTCTGTTCCTCCTAATCAGGGATTGTAGGAAGCAAATGCTGGTGTTTAAAGGGGACCCTTTTTTGAGCTCTTGTCCCATGACTCTTAATTGTTGCAGTTCTCGAACTCAACCCAGCTGCAAGCTTTATTAGGGAAACATTTATTCTGATAACAAGCCTCGGTATGAAAGAAGAATAATTGTTTGGCAAATGCATTTGAATCACTCTATGCTGTAGTGCAACTCATTTCCCAAATGTAGAAGGTGCACTTATGGGCTGAAATGTTGCTTTGTAGATGGACAATACAGCCAGCATATGACTGGGAGCTTCTGGCAAGGATAGAAAAATGGACAAATGAAAAGACACAGCAAAACAAAAGGGGTGAAAAAGAGATCAAAACTCTGAAATCTGACCAGGGTGAACAAAATGCCTAAACTTCATTTGTGAACATGTTTACTCTTTCTTTCACTCATATTCATTCACTCATTTCCTATTAAATATTTTTGGTTTCTATTATATACCTTGCTGTCAAAGAGCTTAATGGGAAATAAACAAAGGAAATATGAAACTGTGTTACCTGGGTTCTCCCATCCTAAGAAATCTAAATAACATGGGCCAGACCTCTATTCCATGCCTTGTGAATGTTCAGTGATAGGTATGACGTCTTTGGAATTTCATGGAGATCATATACCAATGATCACCCCTAGGTCCAAGATCATGTTTACCCTCTTCATCTCCTACAGTCCACATGTAGAAGAAACCTCCTCCCTTTACTTGAACAAAAATTTTATTTAAAGCATGATGTGGGTAGCACACTTTGTGGAAATTCTAGAGAATTGTATCTGGCGATTGTACTAACTCCTAATGGAACATTAAACATGACTATTCTTAAGTGTCCATTTTTTTTTGGTGGTCTACACTCAGCTCCTATTAATCACATCTCAGTTTTCTTTTCCACCTCGCTCCCCATGTCTCCTTCCTTTAATTTTCCACTCAGTATGCTGGGTCCTTTACATGGTGTTAAATTAAGTATATTCTCCATTCGGCTCCTTCACTGAGTTCTGATCTCAACTGCTTATAGCCAGACCCAAGATACTCTCCAGAATAAAACAGCTTTTTCCATTTAAAAGGAGCATCTCTTAGTGGTAATTTAAGGAGTTCTTTACATGTTCTGAATATAAGTCTTTGCTAAATGTGTGTATTGCGAGTCTCCTCTGAATTTCTGGTTTACTTTTACTTTCTTATTGGTGTCTTTTGATAAATGGATGTTCTGTATTTTAATGAAGAACAATTATTTATTTTTTCAATTACAATTACTTATTTTTTCAATTATACTTATTGCTTTTTTGGCAGTCTACACCCTTGTTTGAAAAATACTTGTATGCCCCAAGGTCAAACATTCTCTGTGTCTTCTAAAAGCATGATCTCTTCAGCTTTCATGATTTTCATCTCAAATTAATTTTGTGTATGATATGAAGAAGGAATGAATGAATGAGTGAATGAATGAATAACTAAATAAACATGTGAGATTTTTGTTTCCAAGTTGCTCCAGCACCATTTATTGAGAAGACCGGCCTTTCTCCCACTGAATAGTAGTGACCTGTCTGTCATAAATCAAATGCCCATATACATGTAATTTATTTCTGCACTCTGTTCTGTCTCTCTGGCTTTGATATCCATCCTTGTAGCAATACAGGATGGTAATTTTAATCATTTTCCCTTTTACATAGGCATTTAAAATATCCTGTGATAAGTACTCTGCCTAGAAACACAGGCTAGGATACAGTCCAGAGGACCTAACCTTTGAAGTCAGAAGGGTCAGAAATGGCTTTCCCTGTGGATAGGTCACTGATGTTGAAAGTCACTTCCCAGGTTTGCCCTCGAGGGCATGCCCACCAAGCGGTTTTCTCACTTTATGAGGGGTGCACTGATTTGTTTGATATAAACTGTGATGTATATGCACTGGTCTAGAATAATAATGTCAATAAAACAAGGAAGATAAGCTAAGCAGAGGTTGAATAACTTCATGGCAAAAATGTCAAACGGAAGCTCAAGAAGAGTATGTGATTTGCCCGACATCACAGAGCCGTTAAATCATGATGTCTGGACTGGGACTCAGGTTTCCCTGTCGACCCATCCTCTTCCTGAGATATTCTATCACCTCTGATTACAGATCCTCAGGGTCCTGGGGCTGGAATGTGATGATCCCTAGATCTGCACTCAGTGCTGTTTAACTCCAAAGTCTACGCTCTATCCAATAGCCTTGATTGTCTTCCTGGAAAAGCTGATTTATTTGTATGCCTAAAAAAAGAATGAGCTAATTGATCCTCATTTTAATATAATAACTCTGCTCTAACACTATCAATATGTGTCCAAAAGATCTTATGGTGCATGACTAATTGCACTTTTGAATTATATACATTTAATTACATATTTGGTTTGATAGTTTAGCATTTAAAATTATTGTCATTTCCCACTTACTGATCTTCTGTTCTGACTAACTGTCTTCATTGCAGCCTCCTCTCATACAGAATAAAGAAATACAGGCCTGATTTCTTCTTTCCACATGTATGTATTCCATATTCTGTTAGCGGCATGAGTCAGGTATGAAAGTATAGAACAGATCCATTCTCATAATGCACCCTTTGCAAGATAGACCTCCTAAAGTATAATTTTGTTGAAATGATTGAAATGTCTGTGAAAGATTGTCTTTTAGTGTATAAAACTAAGTATCCTATAGTGAAAATTTATATGACACAAATGAATAAGAATTCATGATAAAAGTGTAATTATTAGTGTAAGACTCTGAAAATCCTTTCAGGGTATAATAGGCAGTTCTTTCCTTCTATTTGAGGCTCTGACTGATGGGCTGGTTGTTACCAGACAATGTATGTTTGACACAGTATCTGCAGATAAAACCCCCAGTTTTTTATCAGTGTGATCAAATATTTATTGAGCTCTTATTATGGCCAAGACACTTCGGGGAACAAAGAAATATAAGCCTGCCCTTGCCCTTAAGGATGTATCAGTTGAGATACAATTTAGGTGGGTTGCAGTCAGTTACGCAGATGTCTCTAAATTTAGTCTCTGGATGCTTGGTGTAAACAAGACAAAATGTTCTAATAATGGACCAAGTTTCCTTTGTCAACAGATTTGGCTTTTCGCATCGTTGAGGCAATCTTACATTTTCTTGAATCTTCTGCAATTATCATCCTTAGTTGATTCTGCAATCTGACTCTGTTGAGAAAAAGAGTCCAGGCAATATTGCCCCTCTCTGCGTTTTAAATCTTTCTTCCACTGCTGGGAAGACACTTAAATAGCCCTTTATCAACTCAGACCCCTCGAGATTGAGTATTTAATTTCTCTTGATCTCCAGCCTTAGGAAATAACCCAATTCATTACTTAGCCATTATTTAATTCATTACTGTTATTAGAAATCAGGAGAAGCATCTTCCCAGGGCTGAGAGTACATGACAGGCCTCACCTCTCTTTGTCCAGCACAGTGAAGAGGCTGTGGAAGGGCCCTCATTTTAAATCCCATTTATAGGGACTTGGTTTGATTACGTTCACCCATCCTGGGATTCTGTGGAATGACTCGCAGAGGCATAGCCTCACCTGGTAGAAAGAGGATTGCTACCCAGTGCATTCACCAATATTTTGTGTCCTTGGTGAGCTTTAGTAGACTCCATTAGATTGTTGATCTCTTAATAGGATGGAGCAAAGGGACAGAAAGGTGTCTCAAGAGATAATGCACAAGGAAGCTGCTTTCTCTAGACTGGGGTGGACACAGGAGTTTCTTCCCACAGGATATTTGTCAATGTCTGGTGATGATTTTTGTGGTCACTGTGGAAGAAGAATATGACGCTGGCAGCTAGGGGGCAGTCTCGGGATGCTGACACCCTACATTGCTGAGGCCAACCCCCTCAACACAATTACCCGGCCCAAATGTCCACAGTGCCACTGTTGAGAAATCCTGGGTGCCCGCCCATTGTTATGCCTTCTAAAACTATACATTTTGTGTTATATGCCCTGTGGGATTGTTTGTTTTTAACTGATTAGTGAGAAACAGATGGATTTATCTTCTGTCTTTATCTACCTATCTATCTAACCTGCCTGCATACCTATCTATTTATTCCCTACTTCATTTCACCGAGTGTTATGTGAAGCAGTTTACACAAACAGCACTCAGTTAAATAATTAAAAATAAATCTAAACAAGGGAAAATTTAAAAGTAATCTGCAGAAATATAAATTAAGTGGATAGTATCAACTGTACAGAGTATATGACACCGTTCATCTGACAATTGTGACTTATGAAATTGTGCTAATTTTCTTTGTGCTTCCCGGTAGGCAAAACAAAAATGAATACAGTCATTATATTTTGTTGTTGTCTGTGAGGAGAAAAGAGAATTTGTAAGGTTTTTAGTAGTTCAAAAGCATTTCTCACCTGGAACTTAACATAGATGAGGGGTTGCTATTATTTTTTTCTGTGAAGGGCAACATAGCAAATATTTTCAGCTTTTCAGGCGTTAAGGTCTCTGCTCCAATCACTCAGTGATGCCACGCCACTGTAGCCCCAAAGCGGTCATAGGTGATATGAAATCAAATGGGAATGACGGTGCTTTAATAAAACTTTATTAGAAAAACAAGCTATGGAGAGATTTGACCCTTGGGCTATAGTTTGTAGATTCTTAGTATACATTTCAGCAACACCCCTAAATTAAGTGAGAAATTGGTTTTAAGATGGTATTTCCTAGACTTAACCCTACGGGATGCTAGCAAGTCTTTTTGCACCATCGGCAGTTTCTCTAAGGATGGCAGGACAATGACAACATTACTTTTTACTCTCATCTCTATCCCTGGTTTTGTATTATCTTGGTTTCATTTAGTTTTGCTGTGGTCCAGACCCCTGCTTGCTTGCTGTGGAGATAACCCAGTGTAATAAAATCCTTTCCTCTGATACTGAGTTTCACATGCCAGGAAAGGATGCTTCACTTGGCCCCTTCCATGCTGCTGAATGTTTACAGTTATGGAGGTGAGGCATTGTAACAAGGCAAACGTGTTATTACCCTCAAAACTATGTCAGAAGATTTAGGCAGCTTGAGGGCACAGTGCTAAGTGGTCATGATCAGACGGCTGCCTCCAGACTGTCCCCGAGCTCTTCCCAGGGAGGGTCTCAGTTCCTTTGGCGGCCTCCCTTGGCTTTCACCTCCTCTGTGATGGTTTCCACGGACTCTTGAAGGAAATAAATAGTCTTCTTTGGCCTTCCCTAGAGCTGTGCACTTCCAATTTTCATAGCACGTTTCCTGTTATCTTTTAATTTCTCTTTTCCATAATCAGTTGAATTTCTTGAAGGAAAAGTATTGTCTTTTTGATCTTATACTCTCCTCACGGCCCCCCATGTCTATGTCAACATTTAGTACAAAATAGATACCTATAACTATTTGTTGAGTAAATGAATGAGTAAATGGATGGATGCATGGATAGAGGGAGAGACGAGTGGATGGAGAGAGGGCTAGGTAGATGGATAGAATAATGGAAGAAAATGCATCGTCAGTTTCTCAAAAATGTAAGTTCAAACGTTAGTAGCAGTATTACTTGTAAACATTTTACTGATAGGCATGCTGACTAAAATTGCCCTACCTCTTCATATAAAATTAATGTTAATCTTGGTTCAGTAACAAAACAAAACCTCCAGTCAACATATCTGACTTATACATCAGCAACATAAAATACATATACCTCGACGTTCACTGAATGTCAAAATGATTTATATATGCAATCGCTAAAGCCAAGTTCAAAGTGTTTTAGGCAGAATCTACATTTAGACTGCAAGAGATGTTATAACAGATTAGGTAAATGCCACTCAATTATTGCTAATAACACTAGGCTAAAGTCATTGCAAATATATATATATATATATAATCAAATGTTATAAGAAAGTCTAAGGTCACCTTTTTCCTTGTTCCTAACTCTGAATACCGTCAATGGTTGCTGGCTAATATCAACAATAGCAGAGTTTGTACTTTAACTTCATACTTACCCCTGTAGGATCTGGGACTCCTCCACCAGATTTGGCAATTATCCCTGCTACCTGTTTGGAGGTTACGCGCATCAACCTGCATTTTGTATTTCTCCACCTTTTCTCCTCCGGCTGTGTACATTCACTCAGCATATCCGACTACTTCTTCCTCCCACTCGCAGAAGGGTGATCACGAGTAGTTGCAGAGTTGATATCTTGGAAAATCCTGGAAAAAAATTGAAATATTGGATCATGAAATCAGATATTATTCATGCTTGTGTCTTGACTGAAATAGTTCCCTTATGGTGTCTCGGTTTTTCCATTAGTCTATGAAGCGTAAGTTCTGAGGCTTCCTCCTCAACTAATAACAATGGTATAAAACTAAGCAAATTATTACAAAGGTACATTATGAACGAACTCTTTGTTCAAGGAAGGAACATCAAATTTAAAATGTCTTTGGGTATAAAATATCAAAAACCATAAGCAGATAATCTGTATGTGTTTTATTCAAATATTAAACTTGCATGTGGGGATATTAGGGTCTTGCGCAATGTACCAAGAGTTATTTTGACACTATTATCCCAGATGTAGAGTTCATCTTATATTTCCAATGTGAATCAGTTCCTCAATGGCAATTTATTCTGAACTACTGAAAATACTATTTAAAATGGAAACTGTGTCAAGAGTGGCTGTCACATGAGTAATGAGTTCATGACGGGACTAGTTGGAAGTGTATGACATTTTAAGTGCCTCATCACTCTGAATTCATTTGGCATTTATTGTGATAGAAATGACCATCTTGAATTCATTTGGCATTCATATGGACTTCACATGTATTTATGGAGATATGACATGGTAATTTAACACTTACTGTATGAAGCATTATTTAATGGACGTTGAAAGACATTGTCATACAATGCTTAATAAAGCTAGTACCTCTAAAGTTAATCTTCTGTCAAAACAAAGAAATTGAAAAACCATTTTGATTCCCCAAGAAAATGAGTAAATTATTTGGATAAGCCAAAATTATGTATTTATTCCCCCAAATCTGCTTTCTAAATTTTTAAGCCAGAAGGTTGACTCTAGTACCAAGACAATAAAGCAGATGTTCAATTTGGTCTCTTTTATGTTCTAAAAATGTCTGCAAATACATTAATCTCAGTCTAAAAATATCAAGAAAGATTCCCTTGAACATCAGCAGTAAATTTAACACATACCATGCCTTCAATAAATTTATCTTTTTTCCCCCTTTAGAGCTCAGTATGCTCCCTTTAACATAGTCCTGGAAAATAAATTTCTGTTTCATCCTTGCAGAAAACTATTTTTACAGCAAACAAATCATTATTTGGGGCCAAAGTTCAAAGTCATGAGGATCTTTGCTGGGAAGTCATGGAAGAGTTCTTCACCAACCACGATGGCGTTCTTTTCTTTTTCTTCTAAAAACAGAGTTTAAGGACACAACACAAGACAAAGTTTGCTCTTGGTCACTTTCAAATATGTTGCTTAGGATGTCCTGCCCTTCTTTAAATTTTCTCAGTTGTTTTTCCTCCAAAACAGAACTTCTACTGAAAATTTACCAAAAGGGACCTGGCTCAAATTAAACTAGTGCTTAACTATGATTGTAGCTTACTTTAACATAAATTTACTGAAAATATTTTAATGAGGACTAGGAAGAGAGAGAGAGTAAGAGTTGCTCATTTTTACATATATCCTCGCTAGACTTTGAATGTAATTAACATCACTTTCAATATTACGGTAAGGGATTTGGTTCATGTGTGTTATTTGCCGGCTCTACAATGTGAGAAATCACTCTATAGTTGGAAATCACTATCAAACTACCCCCGTGTAACTCTCCTCTGTGATCCAGGGCAAAATTTTGAGAGATAGGGTGTCGGAGGTTCCTGGGGCTGCCCTTACAATTACCACAATTTGGGTAACTTAAAGCAACAGAAATGTATTGTCTCACAGTTTTAGAGGCCAGAAGTTCAGAATCAAGGTGTTAGCAGGGCCACGCTCCCTCCAAACCCTCTGGGGGAGGATTCTTCTCGCCTCTTCCGATCCTGGTAGCCCCCAGTGTTCCTTGGCTTTGGTCCAGTTCTAGTTGAATCACTCCAATCTCTGCCTTTGTCTTCACACCATGTTCTCCCTGTGTGTCTGTGTCTTTTTCTTTTCATGGCATTTTCCTCTTCTTACAAGGACATCAGTCATGCTGGGTTAGGGCCCATCCAAGTGACCTCATCTTAACTTTGTTACATTTTCAAAGACCCTATTTCCAAATAAGGTCACATTCACAGGCACTGGGGTTTAGGTCTTCAATGTATCTTTTGGGGAGATACAACTCAACCCATAATAGGAGATCTCCTGCCAATTTTAATAGTGTTCGTATTTCAATGCATGCATTTATTTTTATAATCGTCTTTTTCTATGGCAGAAGCTAAGACAAAAAAAATTTTATGTGCCTTTAAGTGTTTCTTTGATATCTGCCATTTGTGTTAACAATAGTCAGAGAAGTAGTTTTGTCCGCAGCTGATGGTTTTTGTCATCCTTCGCATGCCTGAGAAAGACTGGTCCGTAGTCGTCTCCTCTTTGGTCTTGGTGTATATCCTCAGTATCTATGATGTAGCATCTTTGTGTCAATCAGGAGTTGCTTTGCTCTCCAATTCAATTTTGCTTTTGTTGTTCGATAGGTACAATCCTTATCTAAACCAGGTGCAGTGGTTTACCTGGAGTGTCAGAAGCAATCTTCACCAGGGTTTTCTTGGAATACCAGTTAAGTGTCTCTTGGTAGCAGACTTCAGTAATGCACTGTGACTAACAGTAGGCAGATAAGGGAAAAGAATAAGAAGGAAGAACATTGTCAGTGTGTGTATTAGTTTGGTAGGGCTGCTGCGACAAAGTGCCACAAACTATGGCATAACAGAAACCTACCGTCAAATGATTCTGGAAACTAGAGGTCTAACATCGACGTGCGGATAGGCTTGGTTCCTTCTGAGGGCAGTGGGACACCCTGTTCCCATGCCTCTCCTGTAGCTTCTGGTGGTTTCTTGAAAATTTCAGTGTTCCTTGACTTTTAGATGTATCCCCGCAATCTCTGCCGTCAGCTCCACGTGGCATTCTTCCTGCTTGTGTGTCCTCTGTGTCCACATTCTACCTTTATACAAGAACTCCAGTCATACTGGATAAAGGTCCATCCTACTGGAACCATTCAACTTGATTAATTATATGAAAACTTTTCTCCAAATAAGGTCATATTCTGAAGAATAACAGACTTTTGTGGGGGAGGGACACAACCCGACCTATAGGAGTGGGATAGTGGTATGTGCATGGAATCAAAGAAGAGACGGACTCATAAAAGGAAGAAAATAGGAACATGCCCAGATGCTAGGAATTGTGAACTTTCTAGTGCTCTCCCACTGACGTGCTTCAGCTGGGAGGTCACTCATTGCTATGTTTCCATGTCTTAAATTTCAAATCACTGGGAGAATTAAATCGGTCCACTTTGGTCCAGGTATCTTTTCTTGGATCAAGCACTAGTGGCTAGAAGATGAGGACACAGGACAGAGTAGCCATGTTTGGGTGGGGAGTGGGTATTTGTGCGTGTGCATAGGGGTCTTATCTCAAAGTGAGTGGAATCATTATGAGACTATGCACTGACAAGAGGGTATCGCCGTATTCTCTCCCCTCCACTCCTTCCAAGTCTCTGGAGAGGAAATGCTGCCTGTGCCCCGTAGAAGGGATGACTTTCCATTGATTCATCACGTATAAATTGACCTCCTAAGTTGTGTCCCACCCTATGCTGGAGGTGCAGACATAAGCAGTGGGTGCTGACATTCAGCCATTTGCATTGGTAAGACTGACATAGGGCAGGCCTTTGCATTCCTTGCAAGCCCAGGATATAGCTCGCCATGAAGTGTTAGGTAGCCTATAAGCAGCACCAAGGTGACCACATTCAGATTCTCCGACTAGACCCCTACACCAGTTGAGTCCATGGCAATCAGTCTCATTGCATCAAGATGCCCAGTTCCCCAGTATGCAGCCTCTGCAGGGCTCTTAAGTGCTTCCCTAGACAGTTGCAGGCCCAGCTTGAGTGGATGGAGGCCCAGAGAAATCTGGAGAGGGGATCTATTCATCACTGATGCACACTTTCTCTGGGGACTGTACTGTATCCCCCATGGGGACTTTGGTGAATATTCAAGGATGTAAAGGACATAAATCCTCTCGCTGGTGCAGCTATCATGTGCCCAAGGGGCCTGGAGGTCTCAGCATGTCTTCCTAAATGTTCCATTTCCTTCCTGGGAGCCACAAAAGTGCCCCAAAGAGATGAGGCTAATAAACCGCTACCTCTGTTTATTTGTCATTTTTCTTTAGCACAAGTTTTACAAGACTCCTTTCCAACAGGGTCGAATCTTACCACCATGTCACTTTGCTGTACGCTTTGCTGGTACATTGTGTTGTGCTAGGGATGAATTAAATGTACAATTACAGCATATTTTCTTGAAAGGCATTTTGACAATGATAAATGCATAGACATTTTAACATATTCAGACAATGTGATTCCATGCCCATCAAGTTGTTCAGAATTCGCTCTGAAGAACCTGTCTCTTGAAAAAAGAGTCTCCTGGGTACTGGATGTGAATATATTGGCCTGAGTTCAAATGCCATGTCCACTAATTTTGCACGATGTGAGCTTGGGAAACTTTCTTAATTCTACTAGCCTACTTAGTTTTCTCATCTGTAAAAGGATAATTTTAAATTACTTCCTAATAGAACTGTTGTGTTAAATGAGACAACACTTAGAAAGTAATTAGCACCATCCCTGGTAAATAATAAGTGCTCCGTGAGTGTTGGCTAGTGTTCATGCAGGTAATTTGTCCTCTTAAGTGCAGTGATGGCTCTAACATGAGTTCAGAGCCCAAGCATATGGGAAAAGGTACATTTTTGTAATTCCCAAAGCAGAAATGAAGATTTTTCTAAAGATGCTTGAATATGATAATAGTCATATTTTAACATCTATTAATTATTTACTATGTGCCAGACAGTATATTAAGTGTTTTCTATGGATCATATTATTTAGTTCTCATACCAACCCTATGAATTTCATACTCTAGTCCTATCTTACATGTTGGGAATCCTGATGGACCAGATATAGCCCCTGGACACCTCCAGAAACTCTGTCTACCATTTTCCACTCTCCCTGTGCTATAAGGCACTGACCTGCATGGGCCACATGCACCTGGCTCTCTTTTCCTCTAGTTTCTGTGTAGGTTCTCTGGGTAAACTGGTCAGGGTCCTGCTAGCTAAATTGAAGAGAATGTAATAAAGTGAGTATTGACAATGATGGTGGGCAATGCGTAGGGAAATCATAGAGGGTGGCTCAGTCCCCTGGGCCTAGAAATGGTGGAATACCAACATCGCCACAAAGCCTCTGGGGTGAAGGGTCAGAGTAGTTGGCAGAGGCAGAGACAGAGAGAGATAAATGGAAAAGGCTGCTGCCTGTGACAGGACTGTGGCCCAGGTGAGGCATGCAGCCACCTTTGTGAACTTTAGGAAGGACACCGGGGAATTGACACCTGCCTAGCTCTCCTTCCATCTCTGATCTGTGCTCCTCATCTGATGAACCCAGTGGAAGCTTGTAGAAAAGGCTTCCAGGTGATCTATCCAGGGACAGAGCAGGTAAAGAACAGAGAGTGAATTCAGAGGACCGAGCAAATGTACACAGCACATGTGCCTATGAACACAGTGCAGGTAAGTGATATTTGCTTTAAGGCATGGAGAATTAGATATTCTCGTTGATCTACTGTTTTAAATTGCTTGTTTTCTCCTCCTCCTTTCTCTCTTCTATTATTTTTCCTCATAGACTATGATCTCTAAATAGTGTAGTGGGAAACTTTAAATGGCATAGCATCTTAAAGTAAACCAGCCACTCCTAGATTTGAGGATATTTCATTGTGAAAAGGTCAAGATAAAAAAAAAACATATTACTAAAAATCTATTTATTCCTTATTTTCTCATCATATAAGGAAAGGTTACTGCCAAAGATTTTATTGCTGCAATTTTTATAACAAAACAAGCATATTTCTTAATGAACTTTGGTTTATTAGATCAGCAATTTGCTGACATGGGGTTCCTGGGTCTTAGAGATCATGATGGTGGCAGTGGAGGTCTGTGAGCAATTTTACATATTTCAGAAAATCTAATATAATCACACTTTTAAAAGTTATAAAGCTTCACAGACCCAAAAACATCAAGATTCCTTGCTTCTGACTGAAATGATATGGGCTCTGTGTGGTGACCCTAGTAATTCCATGCTGATAAAAAGCTCTGATTGGCAGTTATATGTGTCTTTGATTAATAAAACATGGGAGAGCAAATGAATTATTGCTTAATCTGTGCAGTTTGCTAGATAAAGTCTTTGAAAACCTAGAGTCAACCGGGGAGGAAAAAAACTGGATGTTTGATAATAAAAGTTATAAGCACAGTAGTGGCCTGGCATTTCTCATGTATGCCGGGAGACCAAGGCAAGCTTCTAGGTGGACCAAGATTTGATGAAAAATTATTTCAATTATTTGTTTTCAATAATAATAACAACAGTAATAATAATAGTGATGATAGCTAATCGTCATCAAGTGGCCAGGCACAAGTGAGGTGCTTGATATTTTATTTCACGGTCCAACCATCCTAAGAATAAGGCATTCTGATGATCTCTTGTCTTCAGTTGAGTTCCCTCAGAAGCAGATTCAAAGGCAAGGATTTGCGCATAGGCTGTTTATTTGGGAGGTGATGCCAGGATGCACTGGTAGAGAATGAAGTGAGCCGGGGAAGGGAGGGAAAGAGTATAGGATTCATTAACACACAGATCACTGCTGTGGACAACTGGGGTTCAGCCCTCCTGGTATGTCTGGGAGACGCAGAATACACCACTGAGTTGTACCGCACATTGGCAAGGAAGATAGGGTCGTGACCCACCCACTCCTGTTTGTAATTGGTTAAGAGCTACTTCCAGGGCCATTGGCTTCCAAACGCTGCTGGTTTGTCATGTGTGGGGGCCGAGCATGTTCCCACAGCTGGAGAAAGCCCTCAGGTAGGGCCACACAGAGGCTTGCAGAGAGAAACCTTTGGTGATGCCTGGGGATATGAACAGGTCCCGGTAACATCTGCCACATTCCCATCCTGCAGACGTCCAAAGTCACAGAGCACTTGTGATGGTGTGCCCTTCCATAGAAATTTATTACTACCTCTAACCATAGCTTACCAGTATACAATAGCCTATTCAATGAGTTTTTATATTTGGAGGGTTTTTTTTACAATAGCTTTATTGAGATATGATTCACATACCATGTAATTCACCCAGGTAAAGTGTTCAATTCCATGGTCTTTAGTATATTCACAGAGTTGTGCGACCATTGCCACAGTCAATTTTAGAACATTTTATCACCCCAAAAGAAATCTTCATTTTCTCCATCCAACCCCTAGCCCTTGGGAACCAATGACCTACTCTCTCTCTATGGATTTGCCTTTTCTGGAGATTCTACATGAATGGAATCTTATATTATGTGATCTTTTTTGCCCGGCTTCTTTAATTTAGTATGATGTTTTAAATCATCCCTGTTGTAGCATATATCAGTAGCTCATTCCTTTTTTATGGCCAAATAATATTCCATTGCATGAATATACCATATTTTGTTTATCTGTTCATCAGTTGATAGACATTTGAATTGTTTCCACTTTTGGTTATTATGAATAATGTTGCTGTGAAAATTTTTATAAGCTTTTGTATAGACACATGTTTTCATTTCCTCCAGATATCTACTTAGGTATGGGATTGCTAGGTTATATGGCAACTTTATTTTTAAACTTTTGTGGAACTGCCAGACTATTCTTTAAAGTAATCCTAGAATTTACTGATGACTTTAACTTTAATTTGCTGTTCAACTGTGCAGCCTGCCTATCTCATACTGTTTGGCAAAAGAGAAAAATATCACTACCATACACTTGCAAACAAAGATTTCTGAATTCCCAAAGCATTCATGGAGGATGTTATCAGAGTTGACTTAAGTTGGTCCTGGATCCCAATGCCTGCGCTTATTGCTCCTTACTTAAAAAGGATTAGTACTTCAACTTCATCATTATGCATTTACTTATGATTATGAGTTATCTGGTTAACCCTGCTCGGTGTAGGGATGCATGATTTCATTAAGGGAATTTTTGGCCTGCAGTTTCTAAATGGCTAGAATTTAAAGCATATGTAGGGGGTAGTTGATTAAACATGCTCTCATTTTTGTTTTTATTCGGTATCTGCTGTGAGTGAGGCACCGTGTTAGGAGCTGGGGCTATAGTAGAGGGACAAAAACAGACACAATTCAGTTAGAGAAAAATAAACTTTAGGAGGAACTGCACCAGGGGATGCAGAACCGAATTAGCACCAGGGACCTCTTCAGAGCAAGCAACTATTGCATCCCTATGATTCACCCTGAATGCAAGGCAAGTTCTGCTGCAGAATACTAGATTATCAGTTACTGCTGTTCTATGGCTCATTATAAGCCACAGAAGAAAGAAATGGAAAACCTCTGACCCACAAGGTGCTTACAGTTTAAATAAAGAGAGAGAACACTGGAGTGGCTGCCACCCAGAATAATCAAAATACGTAAAATCTGTGAATACCTATGAAGACAGTGATGGTTGAAGGGATTGTATCTTGCTCGCATGGTATTCTGGGTATGATTTAATTTGGAAAAACAAAAAAAGGTTTGGTGGTTCCTGTGGTTGTAAGAAGGCTAAATCAAGGTTCTAGAAGCAACTATACCATTATTTCCATTGCCATGGGTTTATTATTTTTTAGTTCTGCCTACTGGATACTACCTCTAAGATGTCCCACTAGCATGTCATATTCCGTAGGAGCAAAATTAAACTCACAATCTACCCACCACTCCATTCTTATGCTGGCCCCAAACTTATTCTCTTGCCTGTCATGCTTCCTGTTTTAGCATGTTAAGGATGCTGTTCACCATGGTGTTGCCCAAGCCACACACCTGGGCGTGATTCCTGCTGCTTCCTCTGGCCCCCTCACTCATCTCCCGATCATCACGTCGTCCTGATTTAGTCCCCTGTGAATCTCTCACACAGATTTGCATCTCTCCATTCCTTTCTCCATCCTATGTCAAGGCCACCATCGTATCTTGCCTGCTACCTCTTCTCCCTAACTCTAGAGTCTACTGAACAATCTTTGCCCCAAAGAGCAGCTTCTGGATATCCTCAAGCTCAGAAGTATCATGTCACCGCCTTTTAGAACTCCTCTGTGAATAGTCACTGTCCCCAGGTTCAAGTCCGTGTTCTTTAATATGGAAGAGCATACCTTGCATGGCCCACCAATCCCCTTGCCAGATGCTATAAATTGAGCAGAGCCAAACCAAACCTCTTGTTCTTCGGCGTTAGTGACTTTGCATAAACTGAACCTTAAAAAATACTTTTTCAATTAGTATGTGGCCCAGTGGATTTCCATTCTGTCCTCATATTAGTTACAGTGTGGGTTCAGATGCTATCACAAAGATCCCAAGTGGCAGTGGCTTCACTTAGATGTATAGTCTCTCTCAAGTGATAGTCCAGGTGTAAGCCATCCTGGACTAATGTGGCAGGCCCACTCTGTCACTTAGAGGTCTGGTGGACATGCATGGAGGGAAGAAGACACGTGTGAGAGGTGTGGGCAAGGCTAAGTCTTTAGGACATGGTTCCTCTCTTCTTGTCTGGTACCTGTGGAATGTTGCTTCTGTCTCCATGGTCCCAGGGACTCACCACCACTTCTCATCCCAATCCGTGGGAAGAAGGGGCAGAAAAGGCACATTCCTTCTCTTAAAATATGCAACTAAGAAGTTGTATCCACCACTTCTGCTCATATCTCACTCAATGAGGTATTTGTTGTGTGGCTCAAATGTCCACCCAACCATATCTAGCTGCAACGAAGATCAGGAAATGTTGTTTTTGTTGGGGGGGAGGGGAGACAAATAGCTGTTTCTGGTACACTTTTAATGTAAAACTAATCTGGAGAAATAAGTGAAATTTTCTTCCAATCACGTGCACTCGTGGCAGCGTTGTGGGCACTGGGATTCATGCCATTTTTTTGCCAACTGAACGAATTTCCAAGCCTGTGGTGTCAGATGTTGGAACTTCAAGATATGTAAAGGCCACCAGAAGGTTGACAGCAGCACCTTCATTTTACAAATGATAAAACCAAGGTCAGAGGTGTTAAGTACTTGCCCAAGGGCACACAGCTTGCACATGCCACCTGTCTTCTGAATCCGTATCCTGCGCTGAAGTTCAGGGCGATACTATGTAACAGTGGTTAGCATACGTAACACACATTACATCATCAGCGTTGGAGTCAGAAAGGTCAGGGGGCATCACTTACTGATACTGTGGTATTTCCAAAGTTCCTGAACTTTTCTGAGCCTCATTTCTTCACAAGGATGGTATACACATTAAGTGGGATAATGCACGGAACATGCCTAGAAAAATGGCCGATGGTCAGCACTTCATAAATGGTAGCTAGTCTTACTACAGTTAACATTTCTTGGACTTTTGTCACTATTGTTATCACTTACTGCCATTGTTGGACACCTGGTAGCCAGGGAATGGGGCTTATACCTTTGTTTATGCCTGTTTCTTCATGCGCCAAGAGAAAAGAAGCCCTAAAACAGAATCCTCCTCTCTTTCTCCTTGACCTACCTGGCATCCACATTTGTCTAAGCAATAACAGCGGTAGATTGAGAGACTGCTGCTCTGTGCCACTCATTAACTCACAGACGAGTAACCAAGGACTCAGACTTTGGAGTGAGACATACCTAAGCTAGAATCTAGTTCACTTGCTATCTGGCCTTGGAAAAACTACGTTACCTCTCTTAGCATGAATCTATGCTTCTAAAAATGAGAATAATATGGATATCTACCTTTTAATGACTCTGGGAGGAATTGCTGAGATCATTCACCCAAAAATGCTCAGAACCATATGTGGCATTTGTTTAAGCCTGATAAATGTGAGAGGACCTAAGTTCTCCACCTTTAATCATGGATTTCAGCAGAGACCGTAGGGATAGAAAGGAGGGGATGCAGAGACACTGAGACTTGAAAGGATCTGGCGATGGCCCAGTGTTAGTGGGATGTTAGAGAGAAAAATCTAGCAAATTTGTCATCAGAACATTGATTATTGATAAAATGGTTTACCAAGATGGGAAGATGGGAGATAATAGGGGAGGACAATGTATGAGAGGAGAACAGTGTGCAACAGTAGACATGTTGGGTTTGAAACGGTCAAAGAAACCATGTGCGAAGATGTCAAACAAGCTTTGGAGAGGTGGGTCCCAAGCTTTGTAGAGAGGTCGAAGCCCAAGATGCCCACCTAGGAGCTGTTCATCTCAAAACTCACCAGGCACAGGTCACAGGCTCAGCGGTCTTCAGGAACCAGCAGCAGGCAGGTGTAAGGTAGGAAGGAGGGATGGTTCACCTGGGGCCAACAAGGCAGAGCATGCCATACCTGAAGGCTTTCAGAGGCTTTTGTCTGGGTGAGTGAGCAAATTTTAGGAGTATTCAGCCAGAGGGCAGAATGTGACCTTCTACCCAGGCTGATGTTGAAGTACTTGAAATGAATGAAATCTACCCCAGCAATTGCCTAGAGCAAAGAGAAAAGATTAGGGATCGAATTGAAATGTGCTTAGACTTCTATGGTATCACTGAAATCTACATTCCATGGTATTTTGGCAAGGCATGAGGCTCTCCCAGCAGTGTTCATGGTCTGACAGCTGTAACCAATACCTGACATTTTGCTTTTGGATATAAATAATTATCTTTCACAGCAATGGCATGTACAAAACAAGAAGATTCCCCCTGTTATTTGGAAAGCCTCTGCTTCACAATTCTTGTTTATTTTCCTGCATTTCAAATTCATGTTTTGTTTAAAAAGAAGACATAGACAACAAAGTATTGGTGATGGCAATATAATTAAAAGGCATTGATTTCACTCAAATCTGAATGACGTTTTGGCGAGCTGGTGATGTTTTGCTCCTTTGGTAATTTCCTGTTGCCATTGTAATAAAATACCACAAACTAGTCACTTAAAAGAACCCACATTTATTGTCTGGAGATCAGAAGTCCAACATGGTCCCACTGAGCTAAAATCAAAGGGTCTGGAGCGCTGCATTCCTTTCTAGAAGTTCTAGCAAATAATCGTTTTATTCCCTTTTCCAGCATCCAGAGGCTCATGGTCCCATCCTCCATCTTTATAGCCTGCAAAGTTGTATGTCTGATTTTTTTGCTGTAGACACTTTTTCTCTAGCTCTCTCTTCTGCCTCCCTCTCTCCTTTTTTTTTTTTTGGTATCATTAACCTACAATTACATGTGCAACATTATGTTTACTAGACTCCCCCCATCATCAAGTCCCCACCACATACCCCATTACAGTCACTGTCCATCAGCATAGTGAGATGCTATAGAATCACTACTTGTCTTCTCTGAGTTGTACAGCCATCCCCGTGCCCCCCCCCACATTATGTGTGCTAATCAAAATGCCCCTTTTTCCCCCTTGTCCCTCCCTTCCCACCCATCCTCCCCAGTCCCTTTCCCTTTGGTAACTGTTAGTCCATTCTTGAGTTCTGTGAGTCTGGCTTATTTCACTGAGTGTAATACCCTCTAGCTCCATCCATGTTGTTGCAAATGGTAGGATTTGTTTTCTTCTTATGGCTGAATAATATTCCATTGTGTATGTACCACATCTTCTTTATCCATTCATCTACTGATGGACACTTAGGTTGCTTCCATTTCTTGGCTATTATAAATAGTGCTGCAATAAACATAGGAGTGCATATGTCTTTTTCAAATTGGGCTGCTGCATTCTTAGGGTAAATTCCTAGGAGTGGGATTCCTGGATCAAATAGTATTTCTATTTTGAGTTTTTTGAGGAACCTCCATACTGCTTTCCACAATGGTTGAACTAATTTACATTCCCACCAGCAGTGTAGGAGGATTCCCCTTTCTCCACATCCTCACCAACATTTGTTGTTGTTTGTGTTTTGGATGGTGGCCATATCTCATTGTGGTTTTAATCTCCATTTCTCTGATGATTAGCGATGTGGAGCATCTTTTCATGTGCCTGTTGGCCATCTGAATTTCTTCTTTGGAGAAGTGTCTGTTCGTATCCTCTGCCCATTTTTTAATTGGATTATTTGCTTTTTGTCTGTTGAGGTGCATGAGCTCTTTATATATTTTGGATGTCAATCCTTCATAAGATACGTCATTAATGAATATATTCTCCCATACTGTGGGATGCCTTTTTGTTCTATTGATGGTGTCCTTTGCTGTACAGAAGCTTTTCAGCTTGATATAGTCGCACTTGTTCATTTTTGCTTTTGTTTCCCTTGCCCGGGGAGATATGTTCATGAAGAAGTGGCTCATGTTTATGTCCAAGAGATTTTTGCCTATGTGTTTTTCTAAGAGTTTTATGGTTTCATGACTTACATTCAGGTCTTTGATCCATTTTGAATTTACTTTTGTGTATGGGGATAGACAGTAATCCAGTTTCATTCTCTTACATGTAGCTGTCCAGTTTTGCCAACACCAGCTATTGAAGAGGCTGTCATTTCCCCACTGTATATCCATGGCTCCTTTATCATATATTAATTGACCATATATGCTTGGGTTTATGTCTGGGCTCTCTATTCTGTTCCACTGGTCTGTGGATCTGTTCTTGTGCCAGTACTAAATTGTCTTGATTACTGTGGCTTTGTAGTAGGGCTTTAAGTTGGGAAGCAAGATCCTCCCTACTTTATTCTTCCTTCTCCTGATTGCTTTGGCTATTTGGGATCTTTTGTGGTTCCATATGAGTTTTAAAACTATTTGTTCCAGTTCATTGAAGAATGCTGTTGGTATTTTGATAGGGATTGTATTGAATCTGTAGATTGCTTTAGGCAGGATGGCCATTTTGACAATATTTATTCTTCCTAGCCAAGAGCATGGGATGAATTTCCATTTGTTAGTGTCCTCTTTAATTTCTCTTAAGAGTGTCTTGTAGTTTTCAGGGTATAGGTCTTTCACTTACTTGGTTAGGCTTATTCCTAGGTATTTTATTCTTTCTGATGCAGTTGTGGATGGAATTGTTTTCCTGATTTCTCTTTCTGTTAGTTCATCATTAGTGTATAGGAAAGCAACAGATTTCTGTGTATTAATTTTGTATCCTGCAACTTTGCTGAATTCAGATATTAGTTCTAGTAGTTTTGGAGTGGATTCTTTAGGGTTTTTTATGTACAATATCACGTCATCTGCAAATAGTGACAATTTGACTTCTTCTTTACCAATCTGGATGCCTTGTATTTCTTTGTTTTGTCTGATTGCCGTGGCTAGGACCTCTAGTACTATGCTGAATAACAGTGAGGAGAGTGGGCATCCCTGTCTTGTTCCCAATCTTAGGTGAAAAGCTTTCAGCTTCTAGCTGTTAAGTATGATGTTGACCTCTCTACTTTTAAGGATGCTTGTGATTATATTAGGTCTGCATGAAGAATCCAGGACACTCTACCTACTTCAAGATCAACTGATTAGCAAACTTACTTCCACCTGTGAATTCCCTTTTGCTCTATAAATTTACATATTCCTTCACATTGCTGAGTAGTATTCCATGGTATGGATATACCACAGTTTTTTTTAACTAAGGACATCTGGGTCATTTCTAGTTTTTAGCAATTATGAATGAGGCAGCTATGGCCATTTGCATACAGGTTTTCATTTGGGGAGAAGTCATGATCTGAGACAGATACCTAAAAGTGCAATGACTTGGGTCTATGGTTTTGCATGTTTTGTATTATAAGGAACTGCCAAACTGTTTTCTAGAGTTGACGTATCATTTTACATTCGATTGAAGAGTTTTCGGTGCTGAAGTGATGTGAGCCTATGTATGTTTTAGAAACTTCCTCTGGCTGATGGACAAGGCAAAGGTAGAGGCAGAGAAATCAGGGAACATTAGCAGTGGTCCAGGTGAGACACAAGGGTGTCAGCATGGGATGGGTGAGGTTGAGGGGGTGAGAAGGAATCAGATATGAGGCACACATTGAAGGTGTGATTGACAGTTGCTACAGAATTACTCATGGGAATTAAGAGAAAGAGGATTCAAGGAGGACACCTATGCTCTGGGCTTGAGCAGGTTGGTGAGCGATGGTCCTCTTTGTCTTGAGAATGAGAGGACTTGGACAGGAGTTTACATTGTGAGGAGGTAAGGACCATGTTTAATTTGATGAGCCTGCCAGATTTCCAAGTGGAAATATTGAGTAAGTGGTTAGAAATAGGAGTCTGGTGCCTGAAGGAGGGATGGGAGGCTGGAGATGCAGAGAAAAAGGACAGTGTATATGAACACACTGAACACAACAACACACAGCATAACGGCAGGCAAGAACTGTCTACTTGATCTGACTCACAGAAGAATGTATTTCATCATTTGTGCTTTGTGAAGAAAATAGCACCTTAGGTCAGCTTCAGTATAGAAAGTACAGTAACTACAAGGATGTGCAAATCAGAGACAGGGGGATGGACACCAGCATTTTCATTTGGCTTATGTCTGATGCCTCCTAGGGACCTCTCTGTCCAAGCGCATCATCCTAGAGGTTTCATGCATCCTTTGTCTGTAGCCAGGTTGCAGTGTGTTTACTTTTTTAAACAACAGTTGTTAATGCAAAGAAGTTCATTGTAATTTATAATTGCAGGAAGAGTTTAATACAAATCCCTTGTAGTACAGGGGTTTCTATATTATGTTGTGATTTGAAGGGGTAAAGAGGATAATTCAAAGTATGGATAGTTCTGTTGCCAGAATGTTCCACGTTGGATTCTCGGGTTCTTGGACTGCATAGGCAGGGACCCTTGTAATGTTCTGCTTCTATTGCTTGATAGGGATGTGAGTGTGCAATTCCCTCCCCACAAAACTAACTTAGGCTTCTTCCCAGCTCACCTTTCACCTTCCTGACAAGGAGACATGACTTCCTACTACCAGTACGGAGACACACCGCAGCCAGGCCATCAGTCAGGCTCCAACTGAGGCCACCATTCTCTTTCTCCCAGTCCCATCTCAGAGTGACTCTTGGAAAACAAGAAATGGCTAACCCACAGTTCTGAGGAAATGGAGAACAGAAAGCTATGTTCTCTTGTTCCTCTAGGTTTCTTTCTGTTGGCTAATCGTCTAGATACATAATATATTAAAATCAGCCCTAAATGGTACAGAGTTTAAATGAACTCCCTGCCATTCAACATATGGCTATGGGCTCCCTGTCTATATCAGTCAGTGATCTGGGGTTTTTAGTCCATGAGAATCGACTAAGGGACTTAAATACTGGTACCTGAGCCTCGTCCCAAACCAACTAAATCAGAACCTCAGGGATATGCCCTTTTCTGGAACATAAATTCCTGATAAAATAACATCTCTGTTATGGTGGGCCAAAAAGGGGCCCGCCAAAAGACCCATGTCAAATCCCAGGAACCAGTTAATATTAGTTTATTTGGAAAGGAAATGTCTTTGCAGATGTGATTAAGGATTTTGAGGTAATCCTGGCTTTTCCAAGTTGACCCCAAATCCAATGACAAGGGTCCTTGTAAGGGACATAAAGGAAAACAAATCAGAGGAGGGAGGCGAGGTGCCCACAGAGACAGAGACTGCAGGGATGCTGCCACAAGCCAGGACCACCTGCAGCCGCCAGAAGCTGGAAGAGGCAGGTGACGTAGAAGGGTTAGAACAGAAACTGACAGATGTGGATGTAAAACTCTGAACACGTGGCCAGTTCCATGAAGTACTGAAGAGCAAGTACGACCCCTGGGAATTACCCTTCTGTCTGCACTTCATGTCTGAAACTGGGTTGTTCCATTAAAGTCTTTTAAAAAAAATCACAAAGTATTAGTTTTTATAATAGCGATGAGCTAGGTTTCCTGTGAAATGTTACAAAAGAAGAAACCTTAAAATTTTAAATAGTTTCACGTACTAATGATCAGTAGTGTCTTGGAATCCAGGAAAAATATCTTTAAGCAGTTAGGTCATAAGTATATGCAAAATAATAATTCAGGAAAATTATTTTTCTGGTAAACATAGAGCTTCCTTGATCTTTACCCCAGTAGAACCACATGTATGAGGAGGGAGCTATGTCATAGACATAAATGGAAAGAAAGCACAAAATTGGCAAAAGGAAGAAGGAAGGGTACAAGCAGGCTTGTGTAAAGTAAACGGCCTTTCGAAATTCCAAGTGTTAACTCACGTGTTAAAACCACTGGGAAGCCTGCCTTTGGGTCCAGCTAAACATCTGGCCTCCAGCCACATCGGCCTGTTACATGCATCTCCAACTCATCAACTCCCAAGGGACCGAGGTGTTTGTTTTCGCTCTCCCTGTAGGACTGGAGAGCGCTGTCATGCTGTGGCTCCAGAGCCCAACACTGGGCCCCACCAGCCTCTCAGAATCAGTCAACTTGTCTCCTACTCTGTCATCAGCTTAATCAAAGTTACTCTCACCTTTTATTTAATTACTGAAGTAATCTCCCATGTTCTCTCTGCATGACCAGTCCATTCCTTTCTTCCTTAGCAGCCAGTATGGGAGTTTAAAGGGCAATACTAAGCGTGTCACTCAAACCCCTACAACCCATGTCCCCTTCTGCTGAAACCGTTTAACTTCTTCCCTTGGCCGCACAGATCCAGTCCCTACAAGATTCTCTGTGCAGGGTCTCTGGCTAGGAACCCCCAGCCCACAGGCCTTGGCACTGAACTCTTGGGTTCCTCACAACTTCTCCTTTTTGTACTGTCATCCCCCATGCCCTCCCTGTGGGCTCACCCCTTCGTGGTCTCAGGAACTCACCTCTAACTCCACGCTTTTGTGAGTCTGTTACCCCATTGCTCTTCCACAGTCTCTCGGTCTCTCTTTCCTTGTATCTCTAGTCACAACTGCAATTCCGTGATGCTTGATTTAAGTGCTAACTTCCCCTTTGATAATACAAGCTCCTTGGGAACAGGTCCCATGTCTGATTCATATTTTCCCAAGTGCTGGACACCTACAGCAACCCCCAGTACACGGTCAGCCATCCACGAAGACAGCTGAAGGCTCTGTATGTATGGGTGAAATGCACAGAACACCCATTTCCCCTGGAACTGGGAAGCCCAGAGAGCAGCCTCGTCCTGTTTGCCTGAAGCCTTTGTAGTCCAGCTTCTCCGGGAGCAGTGGCCACCCCACTGGAAAGCCACATGGAAGAACAGACACATTCTGCTTATTTTCACAGTTGGACATGGAAAGGCGACCTCAGGGGCTCCTGGGCAGGAGACCCAAGCTCTGCTGTTCACACAGGGAGCACCCAGAGCCTGGTGGAGCTGAGGCTCTGGGACCTTCCCAGTCACTTAGGCACGGTGCTGTGCCTCTCAGTTGTGCGGAAAGGAAACATGCCAAAGACGAAGGGGAATGGGCATGCTGGAGATCTGATAAACCCATGGCGGGCCTGCTCTGTACTTACACAGCTCTGAATGGTTGAGCACCATGGAAAAAGAGACACAGACTAACGTAATTTTGTTGAAGTCCTGTATAAAGTATATTATTCTGTAATACAGAACATTTATGAAATGGCTTTATCTTGAAAGATCCCAAAGGGCTTACTAAGATAAAAAGGAAAGCATCAGGTATACACCAATATCACATCCATGGCTATCTGAAAATACCATAAATGTACCTCTGTGATAAGGACTGGGGACTGGGTGACAGCAGGTAGCCATCTTAAAAAACAGATAGTGGTTTATTCCATTAAAACCTTCAGGGAGGAGCGAAGAGACAGAGAGAAGATAATTTACCCGGATTGGTGGGAGTAGCGTGGGCTTTCTGTGCTTAATAAGGGCCTTGATTTTTCCATCCACCATGTGATGTTAAGCAAACAACTCCTACCAAGATCATTCTCCCCATTTGAAATAGGTGGCAGAAACCAGCTTAGAACATTTCTTCATAGAGAAAATGCATGTAAAGTTTCCAGGGGTTAAGGTGGTCTGGGTAGCCACCATATTTTGAAAGCCATGCACTTAAGAAAGTAAAGCATAACCTACAGTATATCCGACAGTTAAAATATCATTTCCTACCCAACTTTTACCTAATCCATTCCTGCCAAAATGCCTGATGTAAGATTTTTCTTCTTTATCGCTGTTGCAGTTTGCATACGGTGGTACCAACTTTCTGTTGTATCACATTGAAGGAAAGCATGGGGGTAGCTGGCAGGGAAGAAAAGTCCTTCTTGATTACCTTCTAAGATTAATACCTCTCCAGGAAGGGGCAGGGGCAGGTGAGCAACTTCAGTAATCCCTGTGTGCTGTCAGAGAACACACAGTCCAATAACTAAAAGTAAAATAAAAAGTAACTCTGTTCTCCTCGTGACTGTTAAAATGGGTCCCCTCGCCCCCGAGGCAGGACTTCCTCATCTCTTCTCCTCTGTTGTTTCTCCCAGCTCGCTCATATTCCCAGCCCGGCTGCCCCTGGGGTTTCCACTCTCCTCCTCTGCTCCCCACATTCTCTCTGAAAGGTCTAAAAACTGGGTTAGCAAAGAAAATGCTCTTCTCAGCTGGAGGAAATCAACGAGTCACACTGGGAAAGATAAAGCTGTTTCAACTTTCAGTCTGACTCTGTTACATTATTCACTAATTTTCCTACGGAGCGTTGCTTTAAAGATAAAGTTGGAACGTAGTAGCAGGATAGTCCAGTAGCGCCAACTGCACAGGTAAAGCCTGAAATTTGCAGGGCATGAAAAAGTCCTGTGACCCAGTCAGTCAACAGGTTGCCTGAGCATCTCCGGCCAACTCCTGAGGAACTGTAGGCGGCAAGATCAGGAGCTGTCCAGCACCGTGTAAAGTGCTTTACACAGTGACTCCATTATCTTTACATCAAGCCGAGAAGTAGGTACTAGTCCTTTTATTTTGTTAACGAGAAAACTGAGGCTCTGAGGGGCTAAATAACATGCTCAAAGTCACACAGATAATCAGGATGGCCTCAGACATTCCAGTCCAGATTGGTCTGGTCTAGAGCCTTTGTTCTGAAAGTCTGTCTTCCCAAAACATACGGGTTTTTAGTTTTAATTTTTTATTTTGTAATGAATTCAGATCAACAGGAAAGTTTCAAAAAGAACATAGATAACTCCTTTATATGCTTCACCCAGATTTCCCAAATGTTAAGATTTTATCATATTAATTATCCCTCCCTCCTATGAATCACTTGAGAGTAAATTGCAGACCCTTTTGCCTCTAACTTGCAGAGGGGTATTTCCTCAAAACAATTTTTTTTTTCTCTTATAGAATCATAGAACAATGATCAAATCAGAAAGCTAGCACTGTTGGAAAAATATTATCTAGTCTACAAACCTTATTCAAATTTAGCCAAGTATGGCACCAATGTTCTTTATAGCACGGGGAAAAAATAATTCTGATCTAGGATCCAATTCAAGAGCTCACATTGTGTTCAGACCTCTTGTCTCTTTAGCCTCCTTTTGATAGGATCCGGACCTGAGTACCACCTTTTGAATAAGCCCACCCACCATCTCAGAGAGACCTAGGTGTCATCTTACCTAGGCTACAAGCATTCTGCAGAGGACATGTCAGCAAGCCACAAGCCCACCTTTCCCCTGACCCTTCCCCTCAAAGAGCCCGCCGAAAACCCTGGCCATAGAAAGCCTCTCGACCTGTTAGAGACCCTCTTTCCTTTGTTCTGCTGCCCAGGACAGAGGGGTCCCTCTCAGGTTCAGCACTAAACCTGCTCGGACTGCTGAGTTCACATCCCCTCTTTTTTCTTTCACCTTCAATTTGGAAAAGTTTCTTACACTTGTTTTGTCTTCCATGACCTTGACATATTTTTTAACTGTAGGCCACTTGTTTTGTAGATTCTCCCACAGTTTGGGTTTGTGTGATGTTTTCTATGATTAGACCCAGATTATGCCCTTAATGAAGACGATTGTATCCTTCACGTGCATCGTATCAGGAAACACGTGGTATGTACTTGTGTCCTCACTGGTGATATTAACTTTGATCTCTGACGGTGCTATCTGCCAAGTTTCTCTTCTATAAACTTAATATTGTTTCCTTTAAGAATTATCTTGCAAGCAAATATTTCCAGTCTACACAAATATCTTATTTCTCTTCATTCTTTCATCCACTAGTTCTGGCCTTCTTTGATAATCTTTGCCCAAAACATTTATAACTGGTATAACTGCCAAATGGTGATTTTTCTAATTACATGATTCCTTCCACATGTTTTAGTTGTCAGTCTATTTTAAGGAAGAACTTTCTCTTGTCTCCCATTTGTTAACTTATTTTCATTTTTAAAAGTTGTATCAGTATGGATTTATGGATTCTTATTTTATTCTGTGGGGTTGTAATCCGCTGCTATCATTATTTATTCTCATGCTCCAACCGTGCACAATTTGGCCAGCGGGAGATCTAACATACAGTTTTTATACCCAAGGATCCTAACACTTCAACTCTTACTGCTTCACTTATAATCCACCACCTTTCATTTTCTTGCCTTGAATCCTTTATCTAGAGAATTTGTTCTTTTCCAAGAAGTCTTCAGACCCAGTTACTGCCTGTTTTTGCTGACTAACTCTTGAAGTGAAAGTTTTTTAAAAGCTGGTGATAGCAGTGAAGGAAGCTAAGTGGCAGTTCTCCCAGGAGGGCACACTTGTGGCCCTGCCAGCTGCGTGGAGGCTCAAGGGAGGTAAACTACAGTCTTGCCTGAGGACTCTTTGCTTTTTCATTTCTTTATACTTTGGAACACATTCAACTCTCTGCCCAGACTGATTCTAACTCTCTACATGAAAGTGGAAATGGACTCAAACTCCAAGACCCATCTCTTCTGTGAAGCGATCTGCACCCCCTTGGCAGAGCTAGGCACTGTTCTCTTGGCAGCTCAGTAAACCCTTCGTGTAAGCCTTTATTACAGCATCAGTCACATGGCATATAGTTCTGTGGGTTTCTTTTGCCATTTCCCCCCCAGTATTCTTGAGCTTTTCACAAGTGGGTTCTTACACATATCGGCATCAAGTAATAATTAAATAATAGTTTAAAATGCATTAGAGTGTCCTTCTAGGTCATTATATACACTAGAGGTTCACAAACTTTTTATGCAAAAAGCCAGCTGGATATTGTAGTCGTTGATCCAGTTTCTCATGCTCCTACCTACCACTCTGCCACTAGACGATGGAAACCCCCATCAACAATACGTAAATGAATGAATGTGGCCTTGTTTCAGTGAAAGTTTATTTGCATAAGTAGGAGTTGGGCTGGTTTTGGTCCTAAGGCCATAGTTGTTGACGCCTGGTCTCTCCCACCTAAAGATCTTTTCAATGTTTGAATCGCTTCCCTCTAATGCCTGCATAGCCTTGGCTGTTCACCTTGTTCGCAGTGATGGCTCTGCTCAGACGAGGATTACCTCAGAGAGGAGCCTCTCCAGGGGTTCAGGCACTGATTCTCCAGCCCAGGATGTTCCATATTCATATTTCACAGCAACGTACATAGGTGGATTTTAAACAGTTCTGTCTAGGTGAGGGACAGTAGGAGTGAGGTTGAATCTCAAAATTGAAACTCAGGGGGCACTGATTAGGCATAAGGCAGGACCAGGGTTTAAAACCATGTAGGAAATAGCCCAGTACAAGAGAAGAGCTGTTGAGCAGACTCCACCCCAGAGAGTCGCATCTCATCACCGTAGGGAATTGGAGCGGGCTGACATAATCCGGGTGTGAGAGCTGCATTCGGGCAAGAAACAGGAATGGTGGCAGAGCAAGGCAAAGGAAATGTTCATTCCATTTCAACACGGGCTCTTGCACTGCGGGGCACAATCTCTAAGGTGGCACCCCCCAGCTTCTCCTGTAAACATTCATTAGCGGAACAGCATGGTGGGCTAGCTCAGTCTCTGGAGCCTGAGCCTCCGGCTGCTGCTAGCCATGGGCCTGGGGAAGCTATCTCACCTGTCTGTGCCTCACCCCCTCACAGGTAGAGTGGGAACCTGATGGCCCCTTCCCGGTAGACCTACTGAGGGGAGACAATGACTAACGCCACGGGACCTGCAGGGGTAGTGCCCATGCAAAGCAGTCAACACAGGTCAGCTGTTTCTAAAATTACAGGTAGCAACGTTCCAGAAATATTCATCAAGATGGGCGCCATTTCACAAATCAACACTATTTGAGAATGATCACTGCCATGGTTACCAAAGCAACATCCCCCTTGGCCTGAAAAGCACTTAGAAAGGGCTTATCAAATCCTTGGCTGAGATTCACATAAAAGATTTATCACAGGTCTGTTTTATTTGGCATTTAATGTCCATGAAGGAAACCAGGTCACTGAGGCACAACTTGATGTTAATAAACCCTTGCAGGCTTCTAAAGATCACCCCCTTATTTTCTTTTTAAGTGATCAAAGCCATTGCTTTAATGATCACTTCTAGAGTCTTGACTCAGAACAATGTCAGTCTCATTATAAAATCCCCAAATCTGTTGCCTCTTCTGAAATATTTGGAGATACTCTTTCCGTCCTCTGTCTCAGCACTCCCCAGTTCTTCTGTCCTGAATGTATTTAGAGGAACGAGGTGCTGTCTTACAATCTCTTTACCCGACTTGGGGCTTCTTCTCCCTTCTTCCAGTGTTAGTTCTGTAATTTCATTCTGATGCTCATTTTTCTTGGCAATTTGTCTTGAAGAATTAGAGGCAAAACAGATGTTTAGGAGGTCTACATTCTCTTTGTCAGCCTTCTCCTTCACTCACGTGAAAGAAATAGGCTTTATCGTTCTGTTCCAAACATAGCTTTAAAGCCCATTTGGGTGTCCTTGGAATTTTTTTATGTGTCAGCTCATATGAGACACCCTACTCCAGATGTCTTGTTTTCCCACTGTTCCCTGTACGGTTTAACAAAACACGTATTAGGTACCCACTGTGAGGCAGACATTGTGCCATGCTTCGAAGTGGAAACAAAATGTAGTCCCTGCTCTCGAGAAGCTCATGGTAAAGTAAGGGATAACGTCAGACAAATACAGGAGCTTTGTTGCACACCAACCCTGCAGAGCTGCCCGCCTCCACCTGGGGCTGGAGAGGCAGGGGTGGCTTCACTGAAGAGGCAGTGTTTGAGCAACTCTTTTATTCTTATTCTCATTTGTTCCCTTTATCCCTCCACCTGCCCCATTCCCTTCTCTAGCTGCCATTAACAATGGGTATGAATGTGTCTTTTGGCTTGCATAGTATTCCTGCAAAAGGCACATGGCCATATTGTGTACGTGTATTTAGTTTTTAAATTGATGCAAATGATCCTGTTGCCCACCTTACTTTATTTTTTACTTTCTTTCGCAAAGCACTTTTTAAAAAAATATAATTTATTTTATTATCATTAATCTACAATTACATGTGCAATATTATGGTTATTAAACTACCCCTTCATCAGGTCCCCCCCACCAACCCCATTACAGTCACTGTCCATCAGCGTAGTGAGATGCTATAGAGTCACTACTTGTCTTCTCTGGGTTGTACTGCCCTCCCCGTGCCTCCCCAACATTGTATCTGCTAATAGTAATGCCCCTTTTTCCCTCTTATCCCTCCCTTCCCGCCCATTTTCCCCAGTCCCTTTCCCTTTGGTAACTGTTAGTCCGTTCTTGGGTTCTGTGAGTCTGCTGCTGTTGTGTTCCTTCAGTTTTTTCTTTGTTCTTATACTCCACATATGAGTGAAATCATTTGGTACTTGTCTTTTTCGGCTTGGCTTATTTCACTGAGCATAATACCCTCTAGCTCCATCCATGTTGCAAAGCACTTTTTTAAAGATACCTGCAAGCCAGCGTATGAACATCCAGGCTATTACTTCGCATTGCTTGCACTCCTCTGGGCTGTGCGTCCCCCACATTTCATTCTTCCATTGTCTCGATGTGGAGCGTCCACTGTAGTTCCCAACACTCCAAATAACTCAGCAGTAGTGTGCTTTATGACTCATTGCAGATTGGCGGGAGAAGTTCTTGGATCATGTACGCCCAGGAATATAGTTTCTGAGTCAAAGGTATTGCAGGCAGACTAGTGGCCCCCAGAGATGTCTACTTTTTGGTTCCCAGAACTTGTAAATATTTTGTGATCTTAAGTGGCAAAAGAGACTTTGTAGAAATGATCAAGTTATGAATCTTGAGACAGAGAGATGATCCCAGATTGTCTGGGGTGTTGGGGGGGCAGGAGAATGGTGGTAATGTCATCACAGGGGACCTTATTAGAGAGGGGAGGAAGGTGAAAGGTCAGAGTCAGAGATTTTCTGATGCTGTACTGCTGGCTTTGAGGGTGAAGGAAGAGGCCACTGGCCAGGGAAGCAGGCATCCTGTGGAAAGGAGAAAAGGCAAGGAGAGTACTGTCCCCCCGAGTCTCCAGAAGGAACACAACCCTGCGAGCACCTCGAGTTAGGCTGCTGAGACCTAGGTCAGCCTTCCGACCTCCAGAGCTATACAACACGCAGCTGGGTTGTTTCTAAGCCACTGTGTTTGTGATGGTGTGTTGCAGCAGTGAGAGGAAGCTTACACGCAAGGCATACCTAGAGCCGTTCTGACTGAAATGGTGCCAGCTTACTCTCCAGAGCAGCTGCCCCGTCTCCATACCCCTGTTTCGCTTGGCCTAATAATTCAGTTTTCTGGTTTCTGCTACTCCTATGGGAATAAGGGGCAGATGAGTCACGAAGAGGGAACTGGAATTCCCCAAGCACAGTGGTGTGGCAGGAGTGGGGTAGGAATGCCTTGAGCCCCTGGGTGCTGTGGCTGGAGTGACTGGTCTAAGGCAGTGGTGTCGGGAGGGACATGTGGGTCAGTAGGCCACCCAAGGTGGGGCTCCCAAGGGGCCTGAATACCGAGTAAGTGGAGACACAACCACTGCTCCTCCTGAGGACAGAGGGCTTGGGGACCCCATGGAAGACTGAGGGTCAGACAGTGGGGAAAAGTATGGGGCAGTGGGCAGAGGCGAGGCTGGGGGCCTATCCCCAGTTCCACAGCTGCTGTGTGACTTTGGGCGGGTTCTTTGCCTCTCTGATCCTTGGTGTCCTGCTCTGTATGACAGGAATAATAGGCCTGCTGTGAGTGTTCTGCGAGATCATGAAATGTAAAGCCCTGGTGCAGTGAATGGTACTTAGCACTCCATAAACAACAATAATAATAATTACAGTTTCCTACATTTTGCCAATCAGTCCTTCCTAACTTACAGTATACATCGCAGACCTTGCTTTCCTTTCTGGAGAATAATGTATTGCAATAAATTTTCCACCTATTTAAATGCAAATCATTTTATACATTATTTTCAAATACGTCTCCCCCTCCTCCACTGCTCCCCTCACTCACACCACTCACATCCTGAAAAAGCAGATCTCCTCTGAGGGTTGTTCACAGTGTAATGCCATTAGACACAACTTATTCTTCTGACTTCTATCCTGCAAGCTCTCTCCCGCAACAGTTTTAGGGACTCAATAATGCATGAGAGGAGAGACTAACGCGACAGGATAAATGGCAGAAAACTGCCGTGTAAGGATTCTGTGTTGGGAATAGATGAAAGTGCCTGGTCAGAAGGCCAGTAACAAAGCTGAGAGAGAAATGCAAAGGCACAGACAGGGGAGGAGAGAAAGGCGTTTTGGGGGATGAGATTTGCCAGAGTTGGAAGTAGATGACTTGGCAGGTAGGTGGCTGAAGAGTGTCCTTAGGCAGGAGCCCTCCCGCGGCGGCTTGAGGCCTTGGGCTCCTCCGGAGGAGTTAGCAAACGGGGGTCCCCACCTCCCAGCCTGCTTTGACTTGCCCACGTGGAGGCCGTTTCCTCTTCTCAGGTCCGACTCTCTCATATTATTTCTGGTAGAGAATGGGTTACCCTCAGCTGTAACTGTGGATTCGTCGGCCTCATTTTCTCACTTTCCTGGAGCTCTAGGAAAGATTGTATTTTAGACATTTTCCTAGTCATTTCTGCCAGGGATTAAAACAATAATTATTGGCCCTTTACCCTATCCCTGTGCTAAGTGCTTTGCGTGCATTATATAAAATACACCTCATGACGACCAGGGATACCTAGTTTACAGTTATGGAAACTGAGGCAGGTGGAAATTGAGACTTGTTTATAGACACCCAAGTGGTAGACAGTGAAGGTGGTACCTGCACTCAGGCAGTCTGACTCCTAGTAGATAACTCCTGTTATCTTCAAAACCAACTATGGTGCAGAACATAAAGAACACGCTCAGCAAGTGTTTGATTTGTGAACAAATTATAGGGCCTGACCCTCAGCTGGCCAGCCATGTGGTGCCAGAAGTCAGTACTTCTGTCCCTCACGGTCACAAATGGATGGGGGCAAGGAGTAGAGACCTTGCCAAGGCCAGGCCAGTGACCTGTTCTAACAAGAGGGCCTGAAATTCTTGATTCCTCTATCTGGCTTTGCCAGATAGAGCAAAAGTTGTGTCTGTCATCTTAAAGGATTTTTAAAACAAATAAATACACCATTAGAATACATTTTAAAAGCCTGTCCTTCAAATATTTTTAAAGGCTTCTGTACCAATCGGGTTAGTAAGTCCCCGAGACTGAGTTTCCATTATGAATGTCCCCGGGCTCTGCCCTCTCCTGGCAGCTAAACAGAGAGTTGCAGTCATGGTGGACTTCAGGGTCAGAATGGATCTTGTGGAGGAACAGAGCCAACCCCAGCCTAGAGGCCCAGAGAGAGCCAGGCTATTAAGCAGGAGCTTAGCAGTCATTTTACTGTGAGCATATAGTTGCCCCAACGAACATGGAGAACGTGGTAAGCCTTTTCCTGCCATGCTCTTCGGAACAGGAAAATGACAAGATCAGAGCAAACCCCAGCTGAAACTGACAGAAGTGTGGCATGACAAGGCACCATTTATAGGTGCAGGGGAAACACAATTCCCAGGCTAGTAAAGGTAGGGAGCTCTTCCCAGCTCTGGCCTGAAGGGAAGAGGTAGGGGGAACTCCCGGAACTCTGGGAGAGAGCGAGGCAGTGAGGCCAGGTGGAGAGGGCTTTCAGACAGGCACTGGGACTTTGAGCTGAGTGATCCAGCAGGGAGGGAACACAGGCGTAACCTGCAGGTTCCTCCCTGCCGTCCCTCCCCAGTTGGGTTTTGCACATTGATCCAAGTCAGAGGGCCAGAAAGCAGTCTGACGAAGTCTCTAGAAGCCAGTGTCCAGGACGGGAAGGGTGAAGAGCAGGTCCAGATGGGGCAAACCCATGTCATCCGATGATGTAGACACAAGATGGCACATTGAAGATGAGGAAATCAAACATGGGATTATACATTTAAGATGATTAAGTAATGCATTTGAAAATGACTTTAAATGTGATTGATGTTTGATGGCTCATTCCCCAGTAACACTGTGCTAAACTCTTAAGCAAAACTTCTCTTGTCATCTCCCCAGTGACCTAGTAGGGAAGGTGACATTTTCCATGCTCTGTGAGAGGAGCAGCTGAGACGTGCTCAGGCAAAGTCCCAGGGACGCAGCCAGAATCCCCCGGACTTCATAAAATGTATCTTTCTGGGGTGTCGTTGTCTCCATGAACCTTCTCATCTTCTCTGGTCCTCCTCTTTCAATGACTTCGTCATAAGCAAGAAAATGTTTGTTTCAAGGCCATGTGTTCATGAGAGTGAAAAGGTAACAACAGTTCTGTTCAAGTCTCTGTCTCAGGAAGCTCCTGCTGGCTGTTCCCCTCCTTCCTGGAATGCAGTGAGCCCCTTGGGTGGTTTTTAGTTAGTGATTCAGGATGAAACAGGACCGTTTTTTCCTATTTCCTCCTCCAAATGCTGTCATTTCAGCACAAAGGAAGGCTGGGAGCCTCAGAAGCATCGTCACCAGAGGGCTCAGCCTCTTTACGATTGGCCTACATACATACAAATACCTGCTGAGGGCGATTTTCAAAAGGGACTCCATTTCTATGGGGATATTATCCATTGAGCTGGTTGCTGATTTTCACTTAGTCATTTAAAAATGATTCAAAGGTAGGGAAATAATAAACTTCCATCTTGCCTTTCACCAGCATCTCTCAGAACTAAATTAATTCTCTACATTTGTGAATAAAATTTGTGTCCTGATAAATCCGTTCCCTCAAGAATGCTTTATTCATCATTTCTCAGTTTCCCAGCTCACAAGACCACAATGCCAATTCGAGCCCTCCAACCTTGAGGCCCTCTGCCTGGGCCCCCATCCTGAGGGGGAAGAAATGGGAGTCAGGTTTGCTCGGTGTCAATGTCCTCATCCTGTCTACCCCCCAGCTGTGTCCCTTCCTCCTCTCTCTCAGAGGAAAGGATGCCTTTTCTCGCTAAAGCTCCACCTTGTAAGCCTGTCTTTCCACCCTGGTCCTTAGGGAAGCCTGTTCTGGCATTTGGTTCCTTTCTACCACCTTCAGGTATTTTTCTTCCTTCTTTTTGTAAAAACAATAGCAGCAACAAAACAAAAAATGTGCACATAACACCCATCCATAAAGTGAAAAAAGGACCTCACTTTCTGCCTTTTTTTGCAAAGACTCTTATTCCTCAATAGATCTCCCCACCTGGGATGTCCACAGTCACCCTTCGCTGCAACATTGCCCCAGCTATTCTGGATGTTTCTCCCGATTCCTCCAGTATGATAAGCCTCTCAAAGGCTGCTGGTGGCATCCTAGTGACCAGTCCACAGACCCCGCTCAATTTTGCAGCTTCCAAAGCTATTGGTCTTCCCTTCTTAACCCCAACCTTGAACTTGGTCCCCCCATGGCTTCTATAGCTTAACCTTCAGTTCTTCCTTCTACCTTGCTGTCTGAAGTCTGTTTCTCACCATCCTCCTACTGGAAAAGGAAGTATAATGTTCTTTTTAATGACCTAGAATATGAAGCCATTATTTCTTTGATTCAACTTCAAGCATAATCACTTATTAGCTGTGGAATTTTTAGACGAGTGATTCGAAATTGTTCATCTTGGTTTATTCATCTCTAAAATGGGGATAACATTACCTACTCCATAGGGTTGTAAATGAAAATTCATTTAGAACATTTCAGAAGGCCCCTGAAAAGTAAGAATTCATGCCATTAATATCATCAGGTTGATCTCTTTCAAGATTCTGGCATCAGAACTATATTAGTTTCCTATTGCTGATATAACAAATCACCACAAGCTTAGTGCCTTAAAATAACAACAAAAATTATTACCTTACAGTTTTAGAGGTCAGACGTCCTCGGTAGGTCTCCTTGGGAGAAAATCAAGGTGTCATCCAGTTCCTTCTGGAAGCTCTAGAGGAGAATCCAGTTTCTTGCCTTTTCCAGCATTGAGAAGCCGCCCTCATTCATTGGCTTGGAGCCCCTTGCATCTTCAAAACAAGCAGCACTGAATCTTTCAATCTTTGACTCTGACTCTCCTGCCTCTGTCTTCCACAAGGACCATCCAAATCCAGTCTTCCCACCTTGAGGTCAGCTATTAGCAATGCTTATTCTATCTCCAACCTTAATTTCTTTGCCATGGAACTTAAAATTGTCACAGGTTTCAGAGAATAGGATAGACATGTTTAGAGAGACCATTATTCTGCTACTACCAGCCTGCTACTACAAGATTTTTGTCTTTACATGGTTTCTTTGGACAGTCATCTGAATTTCTATGTTTTCAATTATGCATTCTATACAGAAGATTTCTCCTGAATTCAGCCCAGTCTCCATCTTTAGTTTGGTCTTACACCCCAGCAATTTGCAGGGCATCTTATCCTGGCTGCATTCCACATGAATGCAAGTAAACTCATAATAGTCTCATAAACAATTCAGTTCCATCTTCTGATGAAACCCCTTCTATCAGTGGCCCAGATTTCTCAGTATTTGTTGAAGAATGAGGGACCTTCCTGTCCATATTGGGTGAGAAGTAAGGACAAAAGGGTTGGTGGAGATCTCCATCAACCTGAGTGGGAAGGATAGTCCTTTAAATAGTTAACTATTACATTTGCTAAGTGTGGTAACCACAGCAGTCTGCCTCCCAGACCTCAAACACAGGGAGCATAACTGACCAATGGCTCAAGCTGCTGACCTCTAAAGTCCACGGCAGGTGTGGACTGAGGCCATACTTCTTAGCTGTTCTCACCAGTGACTGAGCAAAGCTGGGATCCCAAAGCAGACCTGGTCTTGGGAGTCTTGGAGTTCCTGGAGCTCCTCTGACAGCTGACCTTGCCTCTAGGACTGCCCTGCAGCCTGCAGTACCTTCCTTAGACTCTGTGACATCTACACCCAGACTTCCTCCCTCTTTCTTTTACTCCAGGTCAGACTTGCATTACAGTCTGATGGCTTTCCCATGTGCTCCCAGCTTCTTCCCCATTTTCTCTCACCAGGTGTTTCCCTAATAAAATAATTGGTTTTTAATCCCATTTTGCACCTGCTTCTTCTGGATCTAGACTAATGTGCTGTGTGTCCAAGCTAAAGTGTTGAAGGGCGAAGACCTGGTGGTAAAGCCCACCTCTTTGAACTTCCTGAGTTCCAGGCAGACACAGAGAATTTGTGATTGCTGATGAGGGAGGACTCAGACAATGCTAATTCCCTGGCACTAAGAGGAGAAAATAGGAAGAAAATGCAATGTTTTAGACAGCAGAGGGCTGCATGAGACAGGGCTGCTGTGAGCTGATGTCAAGCTTGACATAAATGGACAGTTAATTGACTAGAGATTTTGGTGTGTGTGTATTAGACAGGGAATGTACGTGCCTGAACAATGGGGACACATATCTGTGCTCACTGCAGAACATGTGTCTCCAGCTTAGTCTGCCCTTGTTCATTCTCACCTTCCTCTCCCTGGCCAGGAGCTGACTGTGAGGCGATATGCATTTGTCCACTGAGCTTCCATCTGTAGGAAAAATGGATGGAAGCTCCCAGAAAGGCAACCTGGGTTCCCCTAAAGAGGGCTTTCCCATAGACACCGTGTAGCTGGAGATACATCAGCCTAAGACACAAGGGCTTCCAGCCATGGGTGGGAAGTCAGACGGGGTGACCTGTAAGGCCTTCCATATCAGAGATTTGAATGGATTCAACAATCATCAGAGTGCCTGATTCCAGCAGATTTTTAAACATGGTGGATTACGTGTGACCTGGGAAACCATTAAAAGCATCTCAAATGTTCTCTATCAGTATCTCAAGAGGGCTAGAAAACTGGATTAAACCATAACAAATTCTTTCCCTTGCAGTCTCTTGCCCAGCCGAGTTTGGAAGCCATACTGCTATATTTAGCAAAACCATCCCAGATTTTAGATAGAGTTCACCAGTATCTTCACATTGAGAAAATTCTATGCTATCTGAAGTTTGTTTGTTTGAAGAACATGTACATCCGAATCTAATAGGAGTGAATTTAAATTCCAGCTCTGCCATTTATCTCCTGCGTAATCTTGAGCAAAATATGCAACTTGTCAGAACCTCGTTGTTGTTTTTTTTTAGCTGTAAAATAAGGATGATAATGACATTTCCTTCTTAGGTTTATTGAACTGATTAAATAGGATAATGATAACAGCTCACACTCGTATTCAGCCTGCTGTGTACCAGTCCTGGTTTCAGGCATTTTACACCTATTAGCTCATTTATTCCCAACAATTCTCTGAGTTAGGTTCAACTGCAATCCCCATTTTACAGATTAAAAAAAACAGAGGCACCAAGACTTAAATAACTCACTAAAGGTTGAATAGCTAATAAGGGTCGGAGATGAGATTTAAACCTACGTAAATATAGCCAGCATGGTTTTTCTTAAGCCCTCTGCTATATTATGTGTGCATAAAGCACTTTACTCAGAGCTTAGAACATAATATATGCTCAATAACTATTAGCTAATGTTATAATCATTGCTTTTACCCTGGGGTTTACAGTGTAGTCGTCACAACTTTCTATCATCTGCAATAGTCCCAGTAGCCACCTGTGAAGCCAGAGCACCTGGGTCTCACCTTCCCTCCTTTGTGCGCTCAGCCCTGTCCGGGTGGTGAGGAAGGCAGCAGGCACCAAGGTGTTAACTTCCTGAGCCCGGGGACATCAAATCCGAAACCTGTTCACGTCGAACAAGGACAGTAAGTGGCATTGTTTGCTCTGCTCCTCCTAAGTGCTGAAGAGGGGTTCTCACAGAACTAAAATATGAGCCCTTTAATCCTAGCGTTCTTTGACTTATAGGGCACACAGGTGTCCAGGAAACTCTAGTGTCAGTCTCTGTGAGACCTCAGGAGGACTTTTCTGGAATATAAAGGAGAGGGAGTTGAAAGGCATCTGTATTCTAACAAAGAGAAATTAGGGGATGATTGATCCTGTTCTGCAGGGGAAGCAGAGCTCAGACCTTAAAATAAGTGGGATTTGGTACTTAATTTTGGAAGAAAATAAAAGTACCACCAAATTTATAATCCGATTGCTCCAATGACAATAATATATGGTGACTTGATAGCCGCTGTATTCAGTAGACATTTTCCCAGCTTTCCCTTCATTTCTCTTATGGAGAAATTCTCACTCAGGCCCTCCAGAGATAAGTACATAGGTTTTAGAAATGGTCAGACCTGGGTTTAAGGCCAGTTTTGCCACTTCCTAAAAGTGAGGTCCTGGGCAAGACCCTTACCCCCTCTGATCGATCCTCCATCTCCTTTCTGAAGTGTTGATAATACTCTTACATGTATTTGAGGGTTGTTGTGGGACAAAATGTGACAATGTATAAATACAATTTGTGCCTAGGTTAGAGGTCAGCCAAGCATTCTTTTTTTTTTTTTTCTAAGCAAGCAAAGCATAGTTTAATAAAGCAAAGTACACACTTAAGGAGGTAAGCAGCCAGCCAGCACTGTTTGGGTGGCAGCGATGTTCATATGGCGACCTGAGTTTTCATGTGGGTGCACCCGAGCCTCCTCAACCCTGGGACCCAAGTGAATCCCAGAGTTGACTTCCATTGAGTTTGATGGCAAACCTCTGATGTCTGATGCAATGAGAACAAGAATGCTTTCTTGAAAACACCAACTCTTGCTTTCATTTTCATTTCAAATATTTACCATCCCCACCATAAATATATGAAGTCCATGGTCACAAAAGCCCTTCATCAGATTCTTTAGCTTGCCTGTTTTCTTAGAACTGCACTGCCCTCAGTGTCACAAATGCCTCAGAATTTTAGTGCTCTACCATCACAAGCATTTATTTCCCGCTCATGCATCTGAGGGTCCTCTGGAATGTAGTTGATGTGAACTACTGGGTTTAGCTCTAGAGCATAGGTGGGTTAGGTCTGTTTTCTGTGGTTTTCATTCTTCTGGTTACAGCAGAAATGCAGGAGGCAAGCCAACCTTGGGAACACACCTCAAGCCTCTGCTTACATCACATCCCACAGCACCTATCAGGCAAAGCAAGTCACGAGGCTAAGCCGCTTGTCCTTACTAATTACGATCTTATTCATTAGTGTTTCGAGTGGTGTAAGGGAGATCCAGTTGCTTCCAGTGACTTTAGTCTATCAGATCACATGCAAGGAAATACAAGACACCATTAGCTTGATGGAATTAGGACTTAATCATTTGCTTTTCAGAAATCAACAATACCCAGCAAACTGCCTGGTACAGATTGGCTGCTCAGTAAATGCTTATTGAAAGAACGAACAACTGAATCACTCAGAGGACCTCTAGTGACCAGTCACCTTGCCATCTTCCCAGAAACTGATTCTGCCACATGATCCCCATCATACTCATGACTCGGCTACTCTGTCTTCATCCTTCCTTAGTTTGTTTTTTCCCTTTGCCTTTTTCCCTTAAATTCCGCAAGAAGGGTTCTCTTGAATTAATTATCCATCTTTCAATCTATTGGGCAGAGATCTTGCTGCTTCTCATTACCACAAATCAGCCAATAGATAATGACTTCTTTTTAAGTTGCTCTTCCCTGGTTCAATCCCAGAGAATGGGAAGGAATGTGCAAGGAACGCCCTGTGGCTGCGTTTCTCCCCGGAGGTCGGTGGGATTCTGCTGTCGCAGAGAGACTCAAGGACTTTGTGCTGGCTTGCCCCATCCCTCTCTTTGGGATGATAACTTGGTCCTGTGACTTGAAAAGATAATGTCTCTCCAGCCCAGAGGGGTCTTTCTCTCTCTGAAGTGTTCATCACCATCCGATGAGCCGACAGCCCTTCATCTCATCATTTTCTACTGCGAGCTGAAACTCCATCCCTCCCAGGAAAACATTCTCCGCCGGAACAGCACCAGTCCGCCTACCAAAGTAGGGTTATTTGTTTTTTGTTTTTGTTTTTAATATCTTTAGTGACAACCTACTTCTTTCCATCACTGAAGATTGATGGGGATCCAAGGCAGCTGGGTCAGAAGTGAGGCAGTGAAAGTACTGTGTGTGTGTGCGTGTGTGTGTGCGTGTGTGTGTGCGTGTGTGTGTGTTTTCTCTTTAATGTAAGAAACTACTTTTAGAGAAACATGTTAGAGGCCTCCACGGTGAGGAGAGAAGAAGGAATGGGGTTTTTCTTGGCAAGTCAGTGGGGAAGGGGAGGCTAGGAAGGGTGATCTCTGATGTCAGGTAGAGAAACCGGAGGCTGGAGCAGTGGAGCCAGAGCTAGAACATAGATGCTTCTAGGAATGCTGGAAAGGCCCAGAAAGACAGCAAATAATCAAGGGCAAACTCAGGGTTACAAGTGGATGCTCGCTCGGTAAATTTTCCACGTATCACAAAACAGGAGGTGGTCTCTGGGCAAGAGGTGAAGACAGAAATGACATCATATGAGGTCAGGACAGGTCAGACTGTAAGTTTCATGAAAGCTTTGCTCTCTCATACCTCTTTATATCTGCAGTGGGCTAGCCACTGGGCAGCATCTAAGTAAGCCCAATGGATGTTAGATAACACATTGACTTGTTAGTTAAACAGTGATTTAGTTAAGTTCATTTGAAATGGAAATCTAGGGCAAGCTTTGCAATTACACAGAAAATACCGACTTTCAAAAATCTATGAAGATGAGAGAAGAGCAAGAAAGAGAATGAATGAATGAATTAATTAATTAGTATTCAACCCGTACCTGAAAAATGGCAGTATGAGTGGTTGAGAAAGGAAAAAGGATCTCAGAAAGTCTAGGCTCCATCAGCCAGTGATGTTACAGAGACGGTTGCTTATTAATGCCGAAAGTGAAGGAATCTTAGCTTTCATGTTATATTCAAGATAGAAGATAATGACCGTCTTTGTACTTTGACTGGTTCTCCCAGCTTAGCCCCCCAATCTAGAACAGATTTATTTTCATCCCACTCCTGGTCAGTTTTCTTTCTAACCAAGTGTTGTGATTTACATTTAGACTTTAGTTTAATCCCTTAATATCAGAGTGAAACTGCCCTTGTTAAAATCCCTGGGATCCTACCCTAGCAATCCTCTCTGTCTGCTGCTCTTCATCTAACAACTGTTTAGCAAATGTGTCTTCTGACTCCACCATCTTCCTTGAGCAGCTCCCCCCAAAGGCCATTTCCTGTCTCTACAGTCTTGAAGCCCAGGTCCTTTTCTCATCAGCCAATGCCCTCATTTCAACCCACCTGGTGAAATAACACTACCACCCGCCCTTTCCCAGTGCTTGTACGCTGGATCATGTCATGATTTTCTCTATTTCTCTGCGTCCAATTTTGCCTCCCACTAAACAATTTCTCATTCTCTCCTTCCAAACCCCAATCCCTTGTGGCTGGAAGTCAAGGAACCAACTGCCAATCACTGTCAAATTCAGCATTGCCAAAGTTCACATTTGCAATACAGCCTTTTGTTCTGTAGAAAAGCAAGGATTCTAGAAAAATATGCAAGCTTCTTTTCAAGGAAGGTGGCATATTTTTCAACCTCCCGTTGGAATGTTATTAGCAGTGAGGCAGCGAGAACCCATTTCTGTGGTTCCTAGTTTCCTTTGCCCGCCAATGTCCCTCCCTCTTTCCAGGTACAGCCCCATCACATGAGACGACTCACTTGGGTCCCTCCTGTACTTTTTCTGGATTTCAAGTCGTTTGTATGACAGTCTAATAAAGGAAGCCAAGAAGTTCCCATATCTTTGTAATTTATGGCTCTTTCAATGGATCTCAGCCCTAAGGCCCACATATCTGTTGGCTGAAAAAGAATGAAAGAAAACGTTCACTTCATGTGCCATCCCCAAGCCATTGCCCTGGTTTGAGAACAGTTCTGAAAGTGTAGTGATCTCATCTAGGAAGAAGACAGTAAGGCACCTACTATAGAGAAGGCCCAAGGAAGCATGGGTAGCCTTTCTGCCATGTATGTGCCTTTCCTGGCTGGATAAAGTCTGGAAGTGGGTGGCCTGATCCATCCCCTAGGGAGTCACCCTCTCTTGCGCCTGGCCTTGGGGATCTCTGGGGTTGTAACTGGCGTACCATTTCAAAGTATACCTCTTTAATATGTTCATCAGAGGTATAAACACAGGTCAGAGATTTTTGTTTTTCCTTTTGTTTTGTTTTTTAGGATTTTAATTGTTCTAAGTATCTCCATGATACCATTGTCCCTTCACCCCCATTTTGCCTACCCTAAGCAAGAGCTACAGCTCTGATGGCCTAGGGAACCTTTCCAAATGAATAGCAGCAGCACATTCATCAACAGCTCACTGGAACAACACACTCATCTGAAAAACTGAACACACACTGTTGGTCGGTATTACGTGGATTATATTTATAATTATTTTGTCTTTTTACTACTGAGAGACAAATTTAAGGCAAAAATAAAATACTTTTTAAATCTATGTTTTAATCCTCTATACACCCCATGTAAAAGGGGAAGATTTAGTTTTGAACTCGATTGGTTAACATTATGTTGATTCATCTTCAACTCAGAGTTCAACTCTTCTACTTCACATACCACGTACTGCAAGACTATGTCCAGGATGGCTTTCATGTCTTTTCCTGCCCCTCCTAAATCCAGTGTAGCACCTATGACATTACCAATCCACTCCAATCCCTCCTCCCACGGCCATCAGCAGGATATAATTTATAAAGCTTTCCCGGTGGTGTGTGGGTGGCTGAAAGGACCAAGCATAAGCCTGGGGCATGGCGATCTCAGTCACCTGCTGATGTGGATGGTGGACCTGACACAATGCAAGTTAAAGGGTCTCTGATCTCGAGATAAAAAGGGTTGTGTCTGGGAGTGGGGAGAATTACAGAAGTCTGAACACGGGAGATCTCTGTCTTGAAGTTGGTAAAGGAAGAGTAGAGGATGAATTTAAAATTTTAATTCTGCCAATTTAACAATTGAGATCTTTATCTAGGATGAGGCAGAGGGCTATCCAAATTCATCATAGAATTTTATATTAATCAAAAAGAATATAGTGTGTCAGCTATATAAAACTATCAGGAAGCGATATGGAGACCATTTCTGGCAGATCATATAATGAAAGTACATTTTCCCTGAGAAGGGCAGTAGGAGAGGGGTACTGGGGGATGGAAGAGTGCATTACAGAAGCCAAACTCATAGCCCCATGGAGGACATAATTCCCTGGCGTTACGATAGGCAGTGGCAAAGCTCGGAATGACAGCAGGTTGGGGTTTTCATGCCGTGTAGAAGTGTATTCCACCCAGACTTTGTCACAAACTAGCTGAGCAAACATGTGCTCATCTCTAAATTTCCATGTCCTTATTTGTGAAATGAGGAGGTTGGCTTGGAATCATTAGTTCTCACACTTTACATCACCTGGGATGCTCATAAAAAACATCAGTCCTCTCGATTCCATTGACTGAAAATTCTGATATATCCCATCAGGGCTGAGTATATGCGTGGGTATATGCATACCAACTGTACTTCAACTGAAAACCCATCTTCAGTTTGGAGTCTCATATGAGTGGAGCTTTGCTCTGTGCTTGGAGAAAGACTCCTAGAACAAGCTGTGGGACAGGGTGAGTGTGGGATGCAGCCTTGGAGATGGTCTGATATTCTGCAGCATTCCAGAATGACATCCCCTGGGTCAGAAAGGCATAACTAAACGTTTGCATCATCAGTGCTTTGGGCTGATTTGATTCATTAACCTATAAATACATTTTATAAGGCAACTGCTCAATGCAATACAAGATGCCAAGTGGTTTATATGCAGAAAAAAAGTTGGCATTATGTTTTTTTCTCATCAAGGAGATTAATGTCTACTTTGAAATAAAATAATAAATAGATAATCCCATGAAAAAGTCATGGTCAGGAGTTCAGAGGGACAGAAAGTCAGTTCCAGCTGGGGTGACATTCAAATTATTGAGAGAAGTGAAGATGTTGGTTTAGCATGACCTTGGGTAAAGAAGAGTTTGGACTTTGAAGTTTGATGGCCTCTGGCTGAGACCACCTCATGTCTGTCTCCCTCAGGATCCTCAAAGTCTGATGGTCAGAAGAAGTAAGTTTCTTCTCTGGACAGAGCTTAGATGGGTTATGTCAATTTTTTCTCCTTCTTCAAGACTCACTTGGCCCTGTCTTCTGATTCACACATTGGTCCTTAGGTAGGTTAATACAGTTAGTCTAATAACTATCTACACTCCTGGTCTTAGAATCTGTTTCCTTCTGTTAACATGACAAGACCATCCTTTGTGGGCTACTTTTACATTTTATTTCCCAAGGGCAGTCTGTGTTCCCTCCTTTCCAGACGCCTCAGGGCCTCTCACCGTCATGCATGGCACTACCTAAGCCATTGCTCCTTGGATCTGCAGAGCATTTTACGTCTTACAAAGACTTACACTTATTGCCCCATCACTACGGATTTAAACTGTTGGGAGTTTTAACTTAAGTCAATGCCAGCTTTGGACTCAGCTCATAGAAAATAAAGGGCCAGAAAAAGAGAGGTATGTCAACTGACCCCATGCAGACTCTAGGATTTGACCTTAGACTTCCTTGCCAGCCCCACTGACTAGCCAAAACCCAACATCACTGCAAAGTAGTGTTTTGAACGATGCTGAAGGACTTTCCCACAAGAACTTATTTTAGATTAAAAGCAAACAGTTGCCGCTGAGTCATTGTCAAAAGCGTGTTGTGTTAGGCTGTGGCTCATAGTTCAGAGGGTGCTGCTTCTCAGCTAGGATTTAGTCCAGCGCTTCTTCTCACACCAGGGGAAGCGTCTATATCATTGTGCTGTAGAACACAGACAACAGGCCCCTGAAACAAACACCAGCAGGAACAGACATCGTCAAGAACCCACAAGCCAGTTTTCCTGCAATGTCCTTTGACAGGGTTATGGGCAGGTGGGATTGCCTGAAAAGAGCGCTCACCTGGCACTCAGTGGTTTTGGGCATACAGAGGGGGCTGGTGGAGGATGAGCATGGAGGAAGAGGCACCCCTCCACCACTGTTACCCCTCCCTCCAAGAAGCCCTGAAGCCCAGTTCTTTTCCTGGTGTGATATGACATGGCTTTAAAGGAACAGAAATGCCTTCTGCAGAGCCAGCCCCTTCCCTCTGGTGCTGGTCTCAGGGGAAGTAGAGCATCTGGCTCCCACCCTCCGTCTAATTACCCATCCGTTTGTGGGGAGGGAAGGAGTGCTCTATTCCCCTTCCCTTCCCGATCATTTTAACGTGCTGATGCACGAAGACCACAGCAGCTGCTCCTCAGAGACCATCCTTGGCGCAGCACACTAACTGGCTACGCTGTTCCATTCATTTCGTGGTCAAGGCTTCCTGACCCTGGAGACCCACATCTCTAACTCTCCCTCACCTTCACTCTACACAACTTTTCATGGGATTGGCCCAGCTTCCATGTTTCTGGCTGATTCAGGGTCACAAGTCTACTTTGGAGTGTCTGAGGTCTGCTCCTTCAGGGACGAGCAGAATCTCCCTGCTCTGCCCCAGCTTACACCTTCTGTCAGCTCAAGCAAAGAGACCCTGCAGTGGGCATTCTTTGCATCTTTGTCTCCCAGCCTTTACTCAAGGAATGGCCCATTGGTTATTTCGCCCTCACTCTAGAAGCCATGTTTGAAAAGAGCTTATATGCCAAGCAAATGGCATTTGCTAAATAACCCTTCATTCATTGTCCTATTTTTTAAAGATGAATCAAGGTCTATGTGAGGGCCCAAAACTCTTACTAGTCTTTGATAAATGGAAGGGCCAATCTAAACTGATTATCAAGCCCCAAACAAACACCTCTTAGCTAGTTCCAATGATCTGGTTATGGAGAAGTCTGCAGTTTAGTTCAGCTTTTGGAAATATTACATCATTTTAGACCACCATTAGCATCTAAAAGTGGTTAACAGAATAACTTTGAACATAGAAATGCATGGGTTTAGATTCCACTTGTCTATATACTAGTTGCATGACCTTGGGCAAGTTCCTAAACTTGATGCATCTCAGTTTCTTTGTGAATAAATTTGGGACAATTGTTCTATTGACTCTGTGGGATTATCATGAAGAGAAAAGGGCATGGTGTTTACAAAGCACTTAGTATAAAGCAGCATAAAGCAAGAAATCACTAAATGCTAGCTGTTGCTCTCTTTATTTATGTCACTTTTATCCTCACCATCAATTATCATCACAACCCAAGAGGCTTGGGAATGGGGGCCCCAGATCTGGAACCACTCTCTCCATTCTTAGACAGATATTCATTCAACTCAACTGTGGTCAGGACCCCCACTGATTTCCACTATATCCATCCTTCTTTCTTCAACAGCAATAGCAATTTTAGCTGGTCACATGGTCGCTCGGCTAAAATCTACTTTCTCCGGCCTCCTCTGCTAGGTGTGGCCATACAACTCATGACGGCCCATGAGACATGAGTGGACATGGTGTATGCACTGTAAGTCATGCTCTTGAAAGGAAAGACATTTCTGTCTTCCTATTTTCCTCTCCCTTCCTCCTGGAATGCATACATGGTTGTGATCATCTTCTTTTAAGCCTGAGAGCAACATGCTGGAGGTGTCATGGTAACAAGATGAATTCCCAACACCATCAATCCACCATTCCAGTTCTGAACCACCAACCCAGATTGATGAATGAGGAAGAAAGAAACTTCTTCATTGCATTAAGCCACTAAATCTTCTGTTTTCTTATTACAGTACCATGGCATGTCCTAAAAGCACCCCAAATGGCTCTTTTCAAAGCAGAGGGGATGCTTTTCCCCAGTTACACAAATTCCTGAAGTCAAAGCCCATTAGCCTTTCATGGCTTCCTGCTGATTGGCTGTAACTAGATGACAACAGGGATCATGGTACAGCCATTGAGAAGAAACCTTACCCAGCCTCCTTGTGGGCTGCTGAGGAATCAATATCTTTTAATTATGAGAAAGCACACTGTGTTTGCATTTTACACAGTGGCAGGAGGAAGGTCAAATCACAATCCTCACAGTCTTTATCAAAAACATGTACTGTTGTGCTGTCAAGTGGGATTCAAAATTGAATGAACCTGAAGAGATTTCATCTTCCTGTTTTCTCCCTTGTTTGTTTATATGGCTATACTTTACAAGATTAAGAGCTTATAGAGCAAAGCATAGCAAAGGAAAAAGAAACCTTTGGGCAAATGAAATAACTCTTCCATTTAAGGAAAAAGGCAATTAGTTATTTGAGGTTTGCTGGGTGGGGCAGTGACTGGCAGGTTATTTTAATCCTTTCTTATTGTATATCTTGAAACATTTGAGAAAAAAATCAAAGCTGCAAGTATACACACACACACACACACACAACTAAACCCTCTTCCTTTTCCTACTGCTTTTACCTCATGACTCATGAGCTTCCTGAACTGGAATAACACTGAGCTTTATGGGTATGGAAATGTCAGCTCTGAGATCAAGCAATATATGGAGACAAATGACAACAATAACCCCAAAACCTGTGGGATGCAGCAAAGGCTGTGTTAAGAGGAAAGTATATTGCAATACAGGCCTACCTCAGGAAAGACAAACAATCCCATATGAGCAGTCTAAACTCACAATTAACGAAACTAGAAAAAGAAGAACAAATGAGGCCCAAAGTCAGTAGAAGGAGGGACAAAATAAAGATTTGAGCATAAATAAACAAAATCGAGAAGAATAAAACAATAGAAAGAATCAATGAAAGCAGGAGCTGGTTCTTCGAGAAAATAAACAAAATAGATAAACACCTAGCCAGATTTATCAAGAAAAAAAGAAAGTCTACTCCCATAAACAGAATCAGAAATGAGAAAGGAAAAATCATGACGGACACCACAGAAATACAAAGAATTATTAGAGAATGCTATGAAAAATTATATGCTAACAAACTGGATAACCTAGAAGAAATGAACAACTTTCTAGAAAAATACAACCTTCCAAGGCTGACCCAGAAAGAAACAAAAAATCTGAACAGACCAATTACCAGCAACAAAATTGAACTGGTAATCAAAAACCTACCTAAGAACAAAATGCATGTACCAGATGGCTTCACCACTGAATTTTATCAAACATTTACTGAAGACCTAATACCCATCCTCCTTAAAGTTTTCCAAAGAGTAGAAGAAGAGGGAATACGTCCAACTCATTCTATGAGGCCAGCATCACTCTAATACCAAAACCTGGCAAAGATACCACAAAAAAAGAAAATTACAGACCAATATCCCTGATGAACATAGATGCAAAAAAAGTCCACAAAATATTAGCAAACCAAATTCAAAAATACATCAAAAATATCATCCATTATGACCAAGTAGGATTTATTCCAGGGATGCAAGGATGGTACAACATTCGAAAATCCATCAACATGATCCACCACATCAACAAAAAGAAGAACAAAAACCACATGATCATCTCCATAGATACTGAAAAACCATTTGACAAAATTCAACATCAATTCATGATAAAAACTCTCAACAAAATGGGGATAGAGGGCAAGTACCTCAACATAATAAAGGCCATATATGACAAACCCACAGCCAACATTATACATTATACTTAACAGTGAGAAGCTGAAACCTTTTCCTTTAAGATCGGGAACAAGACAAGGAAGCCCACTCTCCCCACTTCTATTCAACATTGTACTGGAGGTCCTAGCCACAGCAATCAGACAAAACAAAGAAATAAAAGTCATTCAGATTGGCAAGAAAGAAGTCAAACTGTCCTTGTTTGTAGATGACATGATATTGTACATAAAAAACCCTAAAGACTCCACTCCAAAACTACTAGATCTAATATCTGAATTCAGCAAAGCTGCAGGATACAAAATTATTATGCAGAAATCTGTGGCATTCCTATACACTAATAATGAACTAGCAGAGAGAGAAATCAGGAAAACAATTCCTTTCACAGTTGCATCCAAAAGAATAAAATACCTAGGAATAAACCTAACCAAGGAAGTGAAAGACCTATACTCTGAAAACTACAAGACACTCATGAGAGAAATTAAAGAAGATACCACTAAATGGAAACACATCCCATGCTCACGAATAGGAAGAATTAATATTGTCAAAATGGCCATCCTGCCTAAAGCAATCTACAGATTCAATGAAATTCCTATCAAAATACCAACAGCATTCTTCAATGAACTAGAGAAAATCGTTCTAAAATTCATATGGAAAAACAAAAGACCCCGAATAGCCAAAGCAATCCTGAGAAGGAAGAATAAAGTGGGGGGGGATTATGCTCCCCAATTTCAAGCTCTACTACAAAGCCACAATAATCAAGACAATTTGGTACTGGCACAAGAACAGACCTATAGTCCAGTGGAACAGACTAGAGAGCCCTGATATAAATCCAACTATATATGGTCAGTTAATATATGATAAAAGAGCCATGGACATACAATGGGGAAATGACAGCCTCTTCAACAGCTGGTGTTGGCAAAACTGGACAGCTACATGCAAGAGAATGAAACTGGATTATTGTTTAACCCCATACACAAAAGTATACTTGAAATGGATCAAGGACCTGAATGTAAGTCATGAAACCATGAAACTCTTAGCAGACAACACAGGCAAAAATCTCCTGAATATAAGCATGAGCAACTTCTTCCTGAATGCATCTCCTCAAGCAAGGGAAATAAAAGCAAAAATGAACTCATGGAACTACATCAAACTAAACGTTTCTGTACAGCAAAGGACACCATCAACAGAACTAAAAGGCATCCTACAGTATGGGAGAATATATTTGTAAATGACATATCCAACAAGGGGTTAACATCCAAAATATATAAAGAACTTACACACCTCAACACCCAAAAAGCAAATAAACCAATTAAAAAATGGGCAGAAGATATGAAGAGACAGTTCTCCAAAGTAGTAATTCGGATGACCAACAGACACATGAAAAGATGCTCCACATCACTAATCATCAGGGAAATGCAAATTTAAAACACTGAGATGTCACCTCACACCAGTAAGGATGGCCAGCATTGAAAAGGCTAAGAACAACAAATGGTGGCAAGGATATGGAGAAAGGGGAACCCTCCTACACTGCTGGTGGGAATATAAGCTAGTTATCCATTGTGGAAAGCAATATGGAGGTTCCTCAAAAAACTAAAAATAGAAATATCATTTGACCCGGGAATCCCACTCCTTGGAATTTACCCAAAGAATACAACTTCTCAGATTCAAAAAGACATCTGCACTCCTATGTTTATTGCAGCACTTTTTACAATAGCCAAGATATGGAAGCAACCTAAGTGTGTATCAGTAGATAAATGGATAAAGAAGATGTGGTACATATACACACAATGGGATACTATTCAGCCATAAGAAAGAAACAAATCCTGCCATTTGCAACAACATGGATGGAGCTGGAGGATATTATGCTCAGTGAAATAAGCGAGGTGGAGAAAGACACGTGCCAAATGATTTCCCTCATTTGTGGAGTATAACAATGAAGCAAAACTGAAGGAACAAAATAGCAGCAGACTCAGAGACTCCAAGAAGGAGCTAGTATTTACCAAAGGGGAGGGCAGGTGGGGAGGGTGGGAGAAGGGGATTGTGGGGTATTATGTTTAGTACACATGGTGTGAGGGGTCATGGGGAAAACAGTGTAGCACAGAGAAGGCAAACAGTGAATCTGTGTCATCTTACTACACTGATGGACAGTGACTGCATGGGGGTATGAGTGGGGACTTGATAATATGGGTAAATGTAGGGACCACACTGTTTTTTCATGTGAAACCTTCAGAAGAGTGTATATCAATAATACCTTAATAAAGAAAATAATATAAAAAAATGTCAGCTCTGAGAACAGTTGTGTGCTTCATTGTGTGATCATCTTAGGCAGCCTTAAAAGAGCAACCCAGGACTCAGAGGGGCCCTGCCCTGTCGCTCTGCCTGGCTGGTCTCCATGTTCACTAGAGTCATCGGATTTCTTGGCAAACACTGACTAGCTCTTCTATGGAGCCAGGTCATCCACTGGAATCAACAGTGACATTACTGATAGCAGCAACAAAGCAGCCTTTATAAGGATGTGGTGTTGGCCTCATGATAAAAATGAGGGAGCCACAATGCATAAATATTGTAAAATTGACTTAGAAAGCCATAGTAAGTGATTATAATAGTGATGTTGATGATAATTACAGTGATGGTGATCATGGCTATGATTATGGTGATGATAGCGGTGATGATGATGATGGTGATGGTGGTGATGGTGGTGCTGGTGGTGATGGTGGTGGTGGTAGTGGTAATGGTGGTGATGGTGCTGGTGGTGATGGTGGTGGTGGTGATGGTGCTTGTGGTGCTGGTGGTGATAGTGGTGATGGTGGTGATGATGGTGGTGATGGAGGTGGAGATGGTGGTGGTGGTGATGGTGGTGGAGGTGGTGGTGATGGTGGTGATGGTGGTAGTGATGGTGGTGATGGTGGTAGTGATGGTGGTGGTGGTGGTGATAGTGGTGATGATGGTGATGGTGGTGGTGGTGATGATGGTGATGGTGGTGGTGATGGTGGTGATGGTGGTGATGATGGTGATGGTGATGGTGGTCATGGAGGTGGAGATGGTGGTGGTGATGGTGGTGGAGGTGGTGGTGATGGTGGTGATGGTGGTAGTGATGGTGGTGGTGATAGTGGTGATGATGGTGATGGTGGTGGTGATGGTGGTGGTGATAGTGGTAATGGTGGTGATGATGGTGATGATGGTGGTGATAGTGGTGATGATGGTGATGGTGGTGATGATGGTGATGGTGGTCATGGAGGTGGAGATGGTGGTGGTGATGGTGGTGGAGGTGGTGGTGATGGTGGTGATGGTGGTAGTGATGGTGGTGGTGATAGTGGTGATGATGGTGATGGTGGTGGTGATGGTGGTGGTGATAGTGGTAATGGTGGTGATGATGGTGATGATGGTGGTGATAGTGGTGATGATGGTGATGGTGGTGATGATGGTGATGGTGGTCATGGAGGTGGAGATGGTGGTGGTGATGATGGTGGTGGTGGTGGTGATGATGGTGGTGGAGGTGGTGGTGATGGTGGTGATGGTGGTGGTGGTGGTGGTGATGATGGTGGTGGAGGTGGTGGTGATGGTGGTGATGGTGGTAGTGATGGTGGTGGTGATGGTGGTGATGATGGTGATGGTGGTGGTGATGATGGTGATGATGGTGGTGATAGTGGTGATGATGGTGATGGTGGTGATGATGGTGATGGTGGTAGTGGAGGTGGAGATGGTGGTGGTGGTGATGGTGGTGGTGGTGATGGTGATGACTTTTTCTAAGTTAGGTGCTGTGATATAATGAGTCATAAGAAATGCGTATTTTGTCGTTCATATTACCAAATACATATTTCCCAGATATATTCAGTCTTCATTCACAGTTCCTGAAAACACTGAAGACCCTTAGAGATGAAATGTGTCTTGTCATGTCAATGAGAGACTTTTGGACCCCACCCAGCTACTCAGAGGGGCCCTGCCCCTTAAAATTAAAGTACTTGAGCTGGTGGTTGACTCAGCCAATGGCTAATGATTTAGTCAATCATGACTATGCAGTGAAGCCCTCACAAAACCCCCTGAGAAGAACTTACCGCTCTCCTGCACCCTGCTTCTCTGTAGGAAAGAGCTTCTACGCATGGGGTACCAGAACATTCCCATGAGCCAATGAGCCAGGCCCCTAGCTTCATGAGGATAGAAGCTCCTTTATTTGGGACGTTGCCCTAGGTATCTCTTCATCTGGCTGTTAACTTGCATCCTTTATTAAACTGGTAAATGTGTTTTCCTGAGTTCTGTGAGCCACTCTAGTGAATTAATCGAATGTACATGGGGAGGTCGCTGGAGCCTCCTATCTGTATCAGAAGCGCAGGTTTGCGACTGGCCAAGGAGGGTGGAGGGCATTCTTGTAGGATGGTGCCCTTAACCTGGGGAATCTGGTACTGTCTCTGGGCAGATGGCTTCAGAATTGAGTTGAGTTCTCAGACACCCTGTTGGTATTCGAGAATTGGTTGGTATTGTGCGTGTAGGAAGACCCCCTCCCCGACACACACACATTGGAATCGGGTCCAGGAACCCGAAAGGAGTTGACCTGTTACTGCTGTGTACTATTGATGTGTAGGAAAAAACCACAGGTACCCTGCTAACCATTCAGTTACAGGCAAATATGTAAAATTAAAGTACTCGGTGCCGTGCTTGGCCCATTGTGAGGTTCTGTAATCGTCAGCTTGAGGAGCCAGGACTAAGGTGACGCAAGTGAGCTTCTCTCTCTGGGCACAAATTTAAGAAGGGGTTCCAAAAAACTCAGTTATCAAAATAAATAATATTTAATGCAATGTTTTGTAAAAACAAAAACTAGTGCAAAAATCCACAGTAAGCAAAATAACATTTTAAACATAGACCTACCTTGCACTTCCACAACTTAACTCCACTCACCAACCCCTTATCCTGTCCCATTCTCTCACTTAATGTTAATCTTGTTTCATCTTCAAATAAGCCTGGGCCCAAGTTGTTCTAATTCCCATTTTATAGTTGAAAATACTGAGGCTCGAAAGGTTTGTCCACAATGAACGTAGCTAATACGTGGAAGAGCTGGGAGTTTAGCTACATAGAAGTGTCAACATAGAAGTCCAGATTCCCACCATTAGTTTACGTGGCTTCTAAAATAATTTTTTTGTCACCTCACTACAATATTTACTGTAATTTTCTGGGTCATTTTTAAAAGGTAGAGAGTAGAAAGAGACTATCAGGTGCATCTCTTATCAGGGCAATGATGTCATCTAAGGTGACGCTGATACTTACAGAACTCTAAGAATGCGTGCTTATTAGATATCCACTCCTATATGTAGTCCATTTAACACATTTACTCCATTTGACCCTTTGTAGAAGGCATCAGTGTTCTATTTCACAGAAACAGGATCTGAGAATTGGGTGCTTGGAGACAAGTCAACCCACGGCAGAGCTAGGACCGCGTCAAGTCATGCAGGCTGATGCAGTCCTGCCCTTTGCACTGCTCTTCAGTTATCCACACTGGTCTCTGGGCCCCAGTGAACTTTGTATTTCAGCATGGGGACCTTCCTTGGAGAAATCCATTTTGCTTGGATCATGTGTCATTTTCACTAGAATTACTATTTTTAAAATGCACTAGTTGATTTTAATAACATCGTGTGCCTTATGTGATATTAAAATCAGCATATATTAACTGAAGAAATTTTGGAAAGTAGTGGGGAAAAAAAACAAAGAAAACAGTGCTTCCATCATTCAGGAATACGGATGGATCTCATTTCAGTGAAGTCCTTTCCTCATTTGTTTTGTTTGGAGTGGTTTGCTTATTGTGGACAGCCCATCCTCTTGGTGGTAATAGCAAGTGGTGAGAAAACAAGTGAGATCTCAGGGCTAGACTTGTCTGCCCAAGGCATATGCTCGACTCCATGTACTCTCATCTCTGCTTGGACACTGTCAGTCAAATATCCCTACCCCTCTCACCTGCCCAATCTGTGCCCTTTTACTGGGCCATACTCCTTTGCCACGAATTAACAGAAGTGGTCCCATTCTCTAACAAAGGAATTCTTAGCACTTATTGAGAACTGGATAAGAAATGCTTCATACCCTCAGAATAACATCCATACAGACACAAAAATTACATACAGTTTTCAGGATTTTACAGTCCCTTAGATCCTAATCATGCACCCACTAAATGTTGGTGGAGCCCAGGATTGGAAACCCTGCTGTGTCTTTTCTGATTCTCTTTCCCAGAGATATCGACTCTTCTCCCTTCAAACCTTCACCAGTGCTTCTCTGGATAAAGAAGCCTCTAAAATTTCCCTTATTCACATGACAGTTTATCTTAATCTACTGGCATACTTGTAACTCTTCATTTTCCCCCAAACAGCCCTTCACATACCAAAACACACATTCTGTCAGGTTCCACCACCAGTTACTTAACTACCACATTTGATGCTTGAGGGGAGTTACTATCATGAAGACAGCTATTTGCTGGATTTTCATTGTGTATCCAGTTGACCTTCTTATCTAACTGTATACTTTCTAAATCCCTGTGTATCCCCCTTTTCTCTTTCTACTTCCTCACTTTAAATATCCCCCACTGGTACTAGTATTTGGCTATTTTCTTTTCTCCCTTGTCAGTCCCAAAACTCCTATGGCTCAACTCTTGGTGTATGTTGTCATACAGAGGTGACTTGAAGACAGTTTACCAAAATGTTGTGTAGCTATCTCCAAGTAATAGGATTCAGGAGAACAGTTATCCTTCTTACTCTTTTCTCTTTTATTTTTTTAATAAGGAACAACTATCATATATAGACACATAAAGACATGTTCATGTATATATATGTATCTTCACATCAAAATAAATTCCTGATGGTACCATGATATGTAGTCAAGGAATCCATAAAAAACTGGAAGAAATCAACCAGAGATGATTTTTTTATAATCTGGTGGTTAAGGCATGCTTAAAGCATGTCACCAAAAGTCAAAAATGTTAGCTGAAAAAATTAATGTAGTTGATTACATATAATTTTGATGCTTCTGTACAGTAAAGAAAAAACTCTATGAAGGCAAATGACATATTGAAAAAAAATACGTATATCGGGACAACATACCTCAAAGGATAAGAATCCATTTCCAGTATGTGCCCTTCAGCACATACTTTAACCCTTAACCTTGGTAAAATGAGGCCAGCAGTGACATTTTTGGTCATTACCTGGGATTGCTACTGGCATCTAGTGTGTAGATGTAAGAGATTCTATTAAACATTCTTCAAAGCACAGGACATCCCCCCAGAATGAAGGCTTATCGAGCCCAAAATGCCAACAGTATTGAGGTTGAAATTCTCTGGTCTGCAAAGAAGATGTTTCAGAGTCCCTGTCACATAGTAAGTGCTCAGTGAATGTTAGCCATTATCACATCTTCCTGTTGGTCACCTCTGTAGTTATGTCCTCTTCGTAGGTGCATTCACTCCCCACCACTTACTCTCAAGGACAAAATGAGGCATGTCTTGCTTATTCTGTACCCATTTTCTTTTCTCTTTTTCAGCACTTTTCACTCCCAGCTTCCACTTTTCCAGCCTCCATGGGTTTTACAGATGTATTATCTCCTTCCTTCAAATTCCAGAGAACTTCCTTTGTGAATTCTCACTACTCTTTCTACTTTTAATCTGGTTGTGTGAGACTGTTGTCAAAATGCTCTAGAGAGACTAAGTGCCTTGATAGAAAAAACTACTTTATATTCATTCCTAAAACCCCCTACAGTGACTATTCAGCATAGAAACCTGCACAGACCAGGTAACTGATGTTTGTCAATGTGAACCACTTTAACAATTCCATTTTTTGATCATTCTTGCAATTGAGATGCATTTATAGCCCTCTATTTGGCCCACTTAGCACAAGTCATCTTGCATTGGTTTGAATTCCTATAACCCATTTAAGTGAGTTTATTGTCCATGCAAGTGAGGGTTATTCAGTATGTTCAAGCAAAGAATGACCAACACTGATAATGAATATTTTTTCATCTTTTCTCACTCCAGTGGCCTGGTATTCAAACCATCAATCCTTGCATGAATATGAAGCCTCCAGACCGAGGCCAGGCTATGAAGCTGCCACTTCCATTTTAATTTAAGAAAAATAGAAATTGACTGGGAGGTATTTATGCAAATCAGCACATTTCTAGGGAATTATCTGGCAGCTGTGTTAATGTATGTGCTGTTTTTAGAAATGAATCTCACATTTTGCTCCTCCTGTCAGAAGGGCTTCTGTGCAGTCACTTACACCAACGAGTCGTAGGATCTGACCCGTCGGCCCGTGATGTGATTTCTGCGTAGCAATGAATACGAATCCTGTCCAGTCAGGAGGGTCCCATGAGCCACAGTGGGATTCATTATGGCAGTCATGGGAGGGCCTTCCAAGGGGCAGAATATTCTGCCTTTCCTCTCTCACTGAATTCCCGAAGAAGCTGTGAGAAAAGTAAACTCACCTTATGTTGCAACCACATTGCAAGGACTGTTTGCACTCCTTCAACACACAGGAGCAGGGCGTCATGATGTGCTTCTCTGATAGGCACTGAAGGTACAACAGTGTACATAGTTGGCTGAATAGTGGCTCCCAAAATGGTATGTCCACCTTCTACCCCCCAGAACCTGTGAATATGGCCTTACGTGGAAAAAGAGTCTTTTCATTTGTACTTGAGTTAAGGATCTTGAGATGAGATGATCCTGTGTTCCCTAAGCGCGTGTTAAATCCAATGTCAAGCATCCTTGGGATGAATGTACAAAGAAGCAGCACAGGGAGAAGGAGAAGCCGGTGCGAAGGTGTGAAGATGGAAGCAGGGAGGCTGGATGCAGCCCCACGTCAAGGAGTGCCCAGGGCCAACTAGCCCTGAAGGGGCGAGGAGTGCACTCTCCCCTTGAGCTTTGGATGGAGGGTGACTGTCGCTTCTTTGGTTCTGAGGCCTACAGAATGGGAGAGAACACATTTCTGTGGTTCGAAGCCATGACGTTTGTGGTCGTTTGCTATGGAAGCCCTAATACAGCGAAGTAAACAAGCAAAAACCTCTGCTTTTGCTGTGTTTTCATTCATTCATTCACTGCTGGCTGCAGTCAGACAACGGGTAGGATGTATTGGATGTTGGGTTGTGATCAGTTTGACAGAGGATAATGAAGAAGGGCAAGGAGCCTGGGATTGGGGGAAAGAGTGTGGATGTACCTTAAGTGACCATTAGGCAAGACCTCACTGGGAAGGAGGTGAGGGATGCATCTTGTATGTGTCTGGAGGAAAAGCCCTGTAGACAGAGGGAGATTCAATGGCAAGGGGCCCTGAGATTGGAAGTGTCTGGTGTCCTGAAGGAATTAGAAGGAAGCCAGGGCAGGGAGACCAGGTCATGCAGAGCGTTTACTTGTGTTCATTCGTTTGCTTAGTACATGTTTATTGAGCATATACTATGTGTATTATTTCATGACGTTCTTAACACAGCCTAGAGAGGTAGGTATAAAATTCCCACTTAACAGACGAAAACACTGAGGCTCTGTTCAAGATCACTCAGCTCATATATGGCAGCACTGAATAGGAAACCAAATTCAATGCCTTTTCCCCAAATATAGGAATAACTTATATAAATGTTTATCTTATTTAAAATTCATCTGCAAGTGTTTTGGCCCATTTGACCACCTTGATGAGCCTCGCTTGCCTCTGAGGCCAATGCAAATGTGTTTTGAGCTGAGAATTGCCCTTGGGAGTCAAGAGGGGGCTGTCATTTTTGCAAAGGTCAAGGACTGCACTCGCTTAAGAAATTATGTCTTCAGAATCTTGTGGTAGTTTTGTGACTCCAGGTAACGTAGGACTGATAATTTATATCTTTAAATGACTTACTTACGTGTGTGTGTGTTTTAATATCTCAAAAGCCTGGATTCAAAAACAAGGCCAAAAGGAGAAATGCTCTGTAGGGAGAATAAGTGAATGTAAAATCAGGATGGTTGCATACAATCACTGAGGCAGCCACTGAATATGGAAATAACAACAGAGAAAGTACCTTATTTCTTATGTAAGCAAGGGTAACCCAAATGCAAACCTCTCAGACTTGATCCCGTTGGCCTCTCACGTTCATCACTTTATGTTGTGTCCTGGAGTGTTACAGGAAAAAGCCAGAGGAAGACAAGTGGAAGAACCTAAACCGAGCTCTTCCTGCTGCTCTGACATAGCTTAGAGCACAGAGAACACCAAGCCCCTCAGTACCTCCTACTATTCCATTCAAAGGAACCTCTGAATGTTTGATGGGAATAAAGATCTGTGAACAGTGCTTGACCAGCATACTCCATCTCCTCAGTAATTCGGTATAAACAGGAACCTGCACATTTATGATGCCTCTATGCCACTTCTTTTATATTCTCATTTGGTTTGTTTTTGGGGAAACTCCAAGTGGATTTGCTTCGTGTAAATACTGTACTTCTTCATCATATTAATAAGGGAAGAAGTTGGAGATAAGACAATTGAATGAGTCAGCTTAAAGTAGAACACTCAATAAATGCTCATCAAAAGTCATCTCTGTAAATGAGAGGGAAACTCGGATTCTATGAGGAAATATTCATGGGTCAACAAATATGACTGTAGAATACTGAGCCTGGCAGGGACAACATACTCACGGGTGAGCTGGACCCCGTTCCTGACCTAGTGGGTATTGCTGTTCTCTCGCAGCCATTCTTGTAGACGGTGAGGACACCGACGGGGGAGCAGAAAGAGGGACAGGGAAGGCTTGAAAAGGCTCTGTAGCCTCAGAAGGGTGTGTGTTGGGAAGAGAATTAACAACACATCGTGCCAGCTCAAATTAGGGCATCGGCTAATAGCTGCAATAAAGATACTCCAAAAACAGAGGCTTAAACAAATCAGAAATGTACTTCTGCCTCATAAACCAGTCCAGGGTACGGAGGTGACTCTGCTCCACAATGTTGTTCAGAGACACATGTTGGAAAAGGCCAAGGGCTGTGGATGGCCTTCTCCTGTGGCATCTTCAGCAAGTTGCAGTAGCTCTGAAACCCCAAGTACCCACCATTGGACTGATAGGTCATTAGGCAGACCTGTGCTGACATCTCCTAGGGTGTTGTCTTCTTCCCTCCCCTGTAACATATCCAGCCTTGAGGAAGGGGGCAAGGAGGAAGAGGAGAATCACCTTGTTTTCTAAAGGATGTTGACGGCAAGTCGTCCTCTCATTTCCCTTCATTCACCATTGGCCAGAGCTGAGTCACATGACCACACTCAGCTGCAAGGGAGGTGGGGAAGTGTAGTTTCTAACCAAGTAGCCATTTGCCCAGGTAAAACCTGGAGAGTGGAAGTGAGATTCCATTACTACAGGTAGACACAGCTTCTGCCAGATCCCCAGCCAGGGGCTCTATCCTTCACTGCTGGATTTGGGATTAGTATTTTGCTCTTTCCACTTAAAAATTAGGTTAGTCTGTTCTCACTCTTTCTCGCTTTTTAAATCTCATATATTTCCATCCTCTACCTTCTGTTACACATAGACATACTCAGTTTATTCTGAAGTCCCTTAGCTGCAGACCCAGCTAAGCGACCCTCCTCCAAAGCTCAGTGTCCCTCCCATATTGAGCTAGGCCACCTCCACCAATACATTTCAGACTCTAGAGGTACAATTTCCATGCAGAGCATTGAACAATGCTTTCCAAATGTGAAGGACAGGAACAAAGGAGAATCTCCAATTAAGTGTGTGTTCACCTTCTCTTCCTCCCAAATACATAGGATTTATCTCACAGTGGAGTTTGTTTCAGAAGCAAAGTTGTTTTCTCATCACAGTTCATGCTTACCTCACCGGGAGCATCCTAACCGGTTCCTTATCTCAGACAGGAGGGCTTGGCTTCTGTGTTCTCTGTTTGTTTTGTTTTGATCTGTTTCTTTTTAAAATACGTGTGGTGGGTTTGGTCTCTTTAAAATAATTGCTGCCAGGGCATTTAAGACACCTGACAAAAATTATAACAGGTTGTCGGGTCATCCTCGTGGATACTGGCTCAACATGAATAGCCGACATTAAAAGATTTGGTCTAAAATATGACCTCTGTTTTATTATTCAGAACATTCTCATCCTAGCCTTAATACCGTGTTTATTTCTTGTTCATCTTTAATGAGGCAAAAGTCCTTAATTTGCAATTTACAGTACAACTTAAAATGATTTTGTAAAGTAGTTCTGAGTCCAGGGTCAGCATTGCGTTTTGTGTCTTTGAGGGTCAGTAGCTTAAGATGCCTGGTGTTTTAGGTGAACCATGCTGAACTCGGGTATCCTTTAATTCAAAACGTTATGGTAATTTTCATCTTCTGGATAATCAATAAGGGTACTTTCAAGTCTCAATGACATATTGACAAAAAGAAAAAGCCCTTACACAATAGTTCATTATCATGGGGAGTTTATTGCCATGTTAGGTATATGTTTTTAGACCCAAGTGATAATACAACCTTTGTTAATACAGAGAAAGGGAAAACAAAATGTGATCTGAGATGCTGTCTCCCAGGTGCATAAGAAAACAAAATTGAGACACATCTCATAAATGGTTCTGACTGACACAACTTACTTTCCCCCAAGGCAGCTCCTTTGTGGAAAATACCAACACCTGCCTTTCTGGGACAACGGCTAAGCCTGAGAAAGGTGGGGTGGGTTGGGGAAGGCTAGCCCAACACTTGACTGCTCAGTGCGGCTTTAATAACACCATTCTCGGTGGTGTCGTTGCTCAGTCTTTGTTGACAGCCCACAGCCAAATGAGGATTATTCACTTTTGTAATCACTGGTTTGCTCCTGATAATGTGTAAACAAGAAAATAAGTGAAGTGAGCCATAACTCCAACAGATTTTGAGGAGAATCGGGAACCATTACTGCTGTTTAAAAACTGGGTCTTTTCAAAATGGTGGCAGTTTTATTTTCAGAAACTGCTTTTATCCTGATAGGATGTTTGGGTGAGTCAGAGTAAAATAACTCCATTTTCTGAAATTTGCTGAAATAGAAATGATCTGATTTGCCATTAAGATGCTGCACCTGTTCCATTTTCTCAACAACACCCAGATCTGGGTAACTTAAATTCCAGTAATAGCCATGAAGTGTCTATTGACCCCTTACTCTATGCTAGACATGGTGGCAAGCAATCAGTGAACACTCTCTCAGTCTTCACTCTAGTCCTGTGAATTATGCCTATCAACATGCAACCCATTTCACAGATGAGGAAGTACAGGTCAAAGCTTGTCCAAAGTTCCATAACTTGTCAAATTCTGTGTCTGATTCCATTGTTCTCACTCTAAGCTCTTCTGCTTTCCTGAGAGACTTTCCCTAAAAAATATCTTGTAAGGAAGTACCTTAATATTATTATGCTTTTTAACTTTTTCTTTCTTTCTTTTTCCATAACGATACCTGGCCAAACGTCCACAACTCCAAAAGGTCATATTATATTTGTCCTTTTTTCCAATTGGTTACCTACCTACTTACTTTGCTAATCTCCTTCATCATTAATTGATCGGTAGACGACAATAGCTGAGTAAAGGGAAGAAAATGAAGGAAATTAACCTATTTATTGATTCATTGGTTGATTCACTATGTATTAATTCATCACGTGCCACGCACTTTTCCAGGATCTTGGAATACTCTGATCCTGCATTCTTGAGAAAGAAGGCAATTAGGAGTATAAATTACAAAACATATTGTAGGATATGTTTTGATAATGGCAAGTGCTAAGGACATAAAGAGCAGAGAAATGACAGGGTAGGGGAGTATTTAATATTGATGGAAAGGCTATATAACAAAGAAGATATTTGAGTAGCTACCTGGGGCAGTTAGGAAATGAGGGGGGTAGGTAGCCTGGGTATGTAGGGGAAGTGTTGCAGACAGAGGGCATAGCACATGCAAGGGTCCTGAGGCAGGAACCTGCCTGGGAGTTTGAGAGTGAGCTAGGAGGCACCAGTGAGGCTGGAGTGACTGAGTGAAGGTAGAGTAGAAAGATGTGATGCACATTGGTTAGATTATGTAAGGTGCTGTGTGTAGAGGAAGAACTTGGCTTTGATCCCACATAACATGGTGTGGAGAGGAAGGGTGATATAAACATGTACTAACTGTGTCTGGAACATCCTGACCTGTGCTGAGGTCACTGGGAGTAGATGAGGATGGAAGGGGACCCAGGAGCCCAGTGTGGGACACAAACTGGTGGCCCAGGTAGAGACCCATGGCAGCCAGGGCCAGGATGACACCTTCCTCCTGCCTGCATTTCAACTTCATAGATTTGTGCTTCAAGTCTGCCTCATTCAAGAGGATGACTGACTGAATCACACTTAATTGGCCCTTTTGATATTAATATCCATTACCTTGCATTGTCTGAGAGACATAGTTCCTGAAGGAGACAGTGTTACAGAAAAAAAAAAAACCCTTTCAATTTAAGCAGACTGTTTCAGTAAGAGCTATTTTTCATTTGCTTAGATTCTGATGTTTATTAAAAGAGAAAGACAGTGAACTGACTCTGGTTGAGTCCATTATTTTCATAAAATTATGTATAAAACTATTTTAGGTGTCTTCCTATGCTATAGATGCTTCACATTCTTTTTTCTCGAGACAGTTCTTTGGCCATAGGCATCATTAGTCCCATTTTATAGATCAGGACATTGAGTGTCAGAGATTCTGAGCAAAATATTCTCTCTGTATGTCTAATGGATATATTTTTTTAATTTAGTATCAAATAGTGCATGTTTAATAGTGGGTAATGTATTCTTAATGAAATCATCAAATCAAATCAGATCACAGTGTATCTGTCCAATCACCGGGAAGATGATCTTTGCTGGCAGTTGGCACTCCTGAGCACAAACCAGAGTCTGCTGCCGGGTGTGTTCAAGCACAGATTGCCTGGTTCCACCCGCGGAGCTTCTGATTGAGTAGGTCTCCAGTGGGGCCCAAGAATCTGCATTTATAACATGCTCCTAACTGATTCTCATGCTGCTCATCCTGCAACCGCACTTGGAGAATCCTTAGTCTATGCCAATCTCATCATTTTCGTGAATAAATTGAAGATCAGAAAGGCTAATACTATTTTTAACTAATAGCAACCCTCCCCCTCAATCTGAACTAACTATAGAGATATATAACTCACTCTCAGAAATGGTAGTTTAGGGCTTGCTGGCTTCTTTGCTTTTTTATTCGTTCAGAACTATAAGCAATATGACCATCTCTGTTCCCACATTTTCTTCCAACTTCTTATGGCCTTTTGAAAATTTAATCAAGAGGAACCCTGCCCCATCACACTCATTTCTTTTCTCCTGCCTTTCTTTTTTCCTTCTCCTCTGACATTTGTGTTGTGCTTTGTAGTTGCTCAGAATATTTTCAAAAACACCATCTCCTGGACAGATCTGCTACAAACAGGGCAGATGAAGGCTCTAGTGATAGCTACCTGGACGCCTGCTAGATCAGAATTACTTTTTTTTTAAAGGAATTAAAGACGGTTTGTGAACCTAAGACTAGAAACATCCGTTGGTGAAATCTATCAGTCCATTTTTGATGTCGGTCACCAGTAACAGAGCTTTTTAGCAGTCAGTTTTGGAAAACAACTATTTGGTTCCCTTCATCCTTCTAGGCAAAGCTCACATGCCATTTCTTTGGTGACTCAGCCCATGCCTTAGGTTCAAAGCCGGCCACTTATTTTTTTTTTCTTCCAAGAGAACTTGGTTCACATTTCTACTGTGTTCCCCGTTATGCAACATTGTCACTTCATTTCAAATGACTGACTCACTGACAAGCCTCACTGTAATTAAAGGTAGGGGTTGAACATTCTTCTGTTTTATGCATGTGGAACCAACACAATTCTTGAAGTACAGTTCGCTGAGCCTGTGAAAGGCAGCAGAACGATGTAGTGTGAGCTTTGAAGTCAGGAAGACTTGTTTGGAGACCAGGTTCTTCGCTGTAGTCACGCAGGTATGGCTCACAGGCTCAAAGAAAGAGCTGAATCAATGTTAAATGTAAACCAGATGTTCAGAGGTCTACTCTGCTCTAACTCCTGGAGGATTAATTAAACTGAAATTGAGCCTCTAACTTCCTTAAATTTTGGAAATCTAAAGCCCTCCCCTTAATTTATACAGATTCCTAGGGACCTTATGTCTTCAAGACCTGTCTTGCCTCTCTGTCCTTAGCTTTAAAGGCTGCCTCTTTCTGGACCTAGGCCAAGCATGGTAAGATACACTCCATAACAGGTTTCACAAGAAACCCCATTCCCGAGCAAGGTAGATTTTACTGAGGCTTTAAGGATCCAGGGAGACAGGCATGGTCTTCCAGCCTCTCTCCAGCTTTCCCCTTTCTTCTCTCCCTTCCACTCCCAATTCTGATTCTCACACCTTCTTGCCTGAATTGATCTTGTCCCAATTAATCTTTTATTATGCAGAGTTCTTTTGCAACCACTGTATTTTACCCTCCTAAACTTTCCCACTGAAACCCAAGGAGAGGCTCAGTGGAACCAAGGGTCTCACCCTCCCCGGGACCCGCCTTCCTCGGGGGGGCGGGGCTGAGCATAGTTCATAGTTTCATTCATTTCAGCTGCTATTAATATTTCAAAGTTGTTACTGATGAAGAGTGAGTGACTCTACCTTATTCTCTCTGCATTTCTCACCCACTCTTGTTGAGTTAGTATCACCAGATTTCATTTTATACCCCTTCCTTGGTCTAGAACTGGGTCCTTCTTACTCAGGACCCTCTGATGCAAAGTAAGATTTCATATCCACAATACCCAGGCTTAAAAGGCGTTCAGTAATAACCCAGGAAACCATCCAAAACAAACTTATAAAATTCAAAGGAAATATGTGCCATAGTTTAAATGCAGTGCTTTTCTGAGTTCACTGGAGTTTTAGGTACTTAAAATACAGTGGCCGCCCCTTTTCAGTGCTTCAGTACAACATCTAACTTTGTGGCGATGTTGAAACAATTTGAGGGTTTGGGGTTTTCTGTCTTTTTTTCCCCTTTACTCGAAGAAATGGTGCTTCTTGCTAATGAGGTGGACCCTTGTCAGAGAAAAAAATAAAACAAAATCACTATTTTCTTACCAGTTTGGGGCTGGATAATTCCCATTTCAGTTTCCAGGAAGCTAAATTTTCAAATGGCTTCACTGAGTGCAGAAAATGAGACATAGTCATTTGGGGGAAAATAACGATAGACTGACTGAAACAAAAATTAAAGACAAATCACATTAAAAGTTGACAGATTATTTTAAGTGTAGGAAATAGACCTTGAAGACAAACAGTACTGTTTGTGAACTTGATCAAAAGCATAATTTTCAGCTAATTCTTGGTTCTAAATTAAATCATTGCTTTAGAGACATAAAAAATATAGATACATGAACAATTCCATTCTGCTCCTCTGGGTATATTCATCTTTCCTATGAGTTATTGTCCATATATTTAATGACTGCAGATAATGGATTTTAAAAGTGTATTTAAAAAGTTAAACCTCTTGAGATGCTATTTCGAATGGAAAATATCTCCCAACAGATTGTATTTTTAAAAATTAAAGGCAATACACTGGCACTGAGATAACATTTAGTTAAAGGTGTTTGAGTCATTTTCCCCACTCTGAAGGTTGTTTTTGTGGCTAGTCATGAAATTGAGAAGGCAAAATACAGTGTGGATGAGTATGCTGAGCGCCCAGGTGGTTTAGAGTAGATCTCTTGAAAAATAGGGGGAAAAAAATGGGAACTTGGCCTACAGCAGGGATCAGCAAACTTTCTCTGCAAACGGCCAGATAATTAATGTTTTAGGCTTGTGAGCCACAGTTTCTTTTTCAATCCTGCAGCTGCAGAGCAAAAGAGTGCGCTGTGTTCCAATAAAACTTTATTTACAGAAACAGGTAGTGGGCCAGATATGACCTGAAGTCTGTAAATTCCTGACTCCTGGTTTAGAGGTGCACACATACACAAACTCTTTGTTTCAGCTGATTTTAGATGTTCATATCAGTCTATATGGATGTGACTTCAGCTCAGGGGTTCAGCGCCCCGATCGTGCCCACCCTAACCAGTTTGCAGTCAACTTAACTCTGGGTCGCTGCCCTAGGAAAGCCAAACAGGGCAATGAAGCTTTTCACAAGCTGTTTCCGCCCCGCATCCCTGGGCCACAGAGGTGGGGTTAAAGTCTCAGGGCCCTGAGGCTCCCCAGTGCAGCAGCACAGGAGATAAACAGAAATGCAGGAGGGACATGATTCTGATCCACCTTTCAATGGTGGGCGCCATTGTGGTACGTGGGATAGAAACAGTCTGGTGGACCATGAAACAAAGACTGATGCATTTAGGAACTACTGACTGAGGGCCTCCTATTTGTCAGGCTCTGTGCCAGTACTAAAGATGCATGGGCTACTGGGCTGGCCAAGTCCCTGCCTGTGCAGGGGTTTATTCTGGCGAGGGAAAGGCATGGTGTGGGAGGGAAGGCAGAAGGGAGCCGAGGGAGGGCGGGAGGGTTTGAATTAAGTGTCCTCTTTGGAAATGAGATTCTAGCAAGCCACTATGCGCCTTTAAAAACTGACCATTAAACTAATATATGTTATAGGATGGATGCCCAATGAGGGGATACCTACTGTATAAGCTCCCCCTAACACCAGAAAGGGCTCCAATTCAGTTATCAATAGGATGACCAGGTCTGTACCCTTGGAGTTCCTGGTTACTTTGAACACTATGTTTCTTTAAAGGGGGAAAAAGTCATTCCTTTCTGCCTAATATTTTTCTAGGGTATATCAAGTCCTATTCCTAGTGATTGTCTCAGAAAATCAACAGAATCCAAAGGTCCTCACTTCACAATGTTTGCAGTAAGATTCCGGCATCTTAGCATTTAAGTGTTTTCAGATTACATCCACTTAAACATCTGTGCTTCATTATCATAAATATCACAGTTGTGTGGGACCATATGCTTCAGCTTGCAGCATGTATATATATATATATATATATATATATATAAAGCAAAGCAAGAGCAATAAATTTCAGGAACCTCAGACTTGCCGTGCGTATGTGCAAAAAGAACATTTCCAGACATGTGAGGCCTTCTATAATCACGGTAATAAACTTGAGATCCCGTATAAGAATCCTTCAATCACAACAGTTGCCGCTTTTGATGGAAAGCTATGATTTACATTTGGCTCAGGTGCTTCCCATGATCATTCACGTGGATAGAAAGCAGCACAGAAGACCCTGAGCTGCACTGGCTTTTGCTTCTTAAGGAAATGAACATGGAGTGCTGTTACTGAGTGAAGAAATCACAGGAAAATGCGATACCTTTACCAAGTGACATGACACTCTGGCAGGCATCCACCACCATTCCCATGAGGCTGAAGCTAGAGACGATGCCATATGGTGTATGGGATGCAATAACAATCTCTTGGCAACCAGAGGATGAATAGACATGACTCACAGGGCTGATCATTTTCTTGCTTACATCAGAAAACCATATATGCGAACACGAATTAATTGTGCTTCATGTATTGTGAGCCAGATCATTTTATTTTAATTTCCTGATAAGGTTTTGTCAACTAGACAGAATTAATTTGTAATCACAGCTGGTGAGCATCTCACCTATGCAATCAGGGAGTAGGTGAATGAATTAAGTGGTTACAACCAAAAAGAGTCCACCAGTATTTCTGATTGCTTCCTCATGGAGGACCAGCGCGGAGCATAGCTAGAGAGGTAAAGATGAAGCTGTAGGGGGCCTTTGCCCTCAAAGAACTCCCAGGCTACCAAAGGATAGGTCAGGAGTAGAAACACAAGTTGGCGTCAGTGTACTTAAGCCCCCAGACATTACTCTGTCTTCTGGAAACATTTCTAGACCCTCTATGCAATGCATGCAGCATGGGGTCCTCTCTGCATAAAGAACTCTAAGTATCCACAGGGAATAAAGGGTGGGATGTTCAAAATGTCTCAGGACTTTGTAACAGAAGATATTCACCCCCGCACTGGCTACAGATCATCTTTGAGCTTTATGAAAATCAAACCATTCTGAAGAGCATTGATCAAACTTCCATGCTATTTTTTTCTCCCCCCTGACGTTTTGTTTGCTATGATCTGAGAACTCGTGAAGACTTTGTAGTAGAAGAGCAGGGTGTTGGTCTGCAGAAAGCCCAAATCTCTAGACTTCTTAGATAAGTTATAGATAGATCAATGACAGCAAATTCTGCACTTAGCTTTTCTTCCAGCCTTTAAAGAAACCATAAAAGTAAAAGCTCTTGAATAATTTTAGATGTTCTGGGGCTACATGATGACCGAACTGGGTCCCATTCATGCACTTTCCTCATTCCTCCTCTGAGCTCATGTTCCCTAGACTTTGACTTACAGGGTGCTGGCTTCTGCTGTGTGGATTTACCCCCGATTGATTTAATCACTTCAAGATGCCACTCAGCTCCATCTTTGACACCTCTTTCAGCTCTAGGCATAGACTATTTAGTTTCTGGCACACAAAAGTTTCCTAGGTTGTATAATAACTTCTAACATTTACTTTGCAGTCTACCATCCTGGAATAACCTATCCACTGTGGCTTCCCTGAGACCTGGGACAAGCTTTGCTGCTTATAGATGAGTGATCTTAAGACGCATTTTTTTCTCTCTCTGAGCTTCAGTTTCCTCATGTATGAAATGCTACCTTGGAACTGTTGGATAGTTAAAGAAATAATATTTGTTGAGTGTTTAGCCCACTGCCTGACATGTATAAATGTTCCATAAATGGTAACTATTGTAGAAGATACATGTCAAACATGGAAAATCAGAACCATTATGGCTTCGCAGAGTGCCTCGAAGATCTAGGGAAATGCTCCAGGTCACTCCCAATGCATATTTATATAAACTAACACTCACTTAACTTTGATACCTTAGACATTTATATTCACTGAACTGGTACAGATTTTTGCTACCTGGCCAATTCGTCCATCTTTATGCATCAAGTAGATTGGGAAGCTAACCCAGTAAGGATTGGTTTGTTAAATTTGATGTGAAAAGAGTCTCTTTCTCAGTCACTAATCTTGGAGAATTTTTGGAATCTATCAATTAGAAGCCACAGGATGGTGCCATAAAAAGCCTGGAGTGTGGTGGAACTGAGTTTGAGCCCCGGTCCTACCGCTAACCTTTGCCCATGGGTAACTCAGCCTCTACCAGCATCCCTTGTTTCCCCTTGTGTTAAATGGCTAAAATACCACAGGAGGATTGGGTGTCACTTACTGAGTATATAATATGTTCCTAATATTTTGTTAAAAGCATAGTGGTTATTTCTACCTTTCCCAGAACCTGCATTCTTCTACCAGCTTTGAACGTTTATAGATCATTATTGACTGAGTATTGCTTTAGACTGTAGATTATAAGCTCTTTCAGAGATGGGACTATGTCTTTTCTCTTCTCACTTTATCCATCTACTTCATATTTATCACCCAGATGCTGGCCCAATACACATTCCCTGAAGACACCTTTTGCAGCGTTTCTGTTTGTTTGTCTTGTCATCTTGGACATTTACATTTATTTCCAAATGTTGGGCTACCATGGGTGCTCTCCTACCTGCTTTCATCTCCAAATCATCCTCATCCCTTCTAAAACCCAACAGTCTTTACGGGAGCCTAGAAAGAAAGTTGGTCATCCTGCTTAGAGGTCAAGGAAGAGACTGAGTCAAAACTAAAGCGCCTTTAGATCCACGATGTTCAGTTTTGCTAAACCGATGGTGGTCAACAATACAATTAGATCTTCAAACTCTTGCAGCCAATTAAAAATTTTTCTCCGACCTGATTTTCGTATCTTTATTACTTAGTTATGGATTAGTATCAGTATTTGCCTGAAAAGTTACAAGTCATCCTTTCAGATGTCTCTAATGTGTCACTGCATTTTTAAATATGATTTTATTATGACTTACAGCCAAAACATTGTCTAGAAGAACACATTCAATTTTATAATAAAATATAGAAAAGTTATACAGAAATTTGCTTTCTAAGCAATTTTTAGAGAGCACAGCTTTCAAAAGAGTGAGATACACTTGCGGATAATCCCTTACCTTGGATGCTTCTGGTTATGATGAGCCTTCTCATTTGTTGGCTTTCTCTCACTGCTAGAAATAATATATTATATTGAAATATGATCTGCTTGCTTGTAGCTCTGTTTCTACCCTATGGTGCTTGTTGGCCTCTGACATAATGAAGAAATGGAGCTCCCACCCTTCAACAGGGCAACCCTCCAATGGCTGTATATGCAGCCTTCTAGACTGAGTAGAATGAAGGCAGATAATATACCTTATTCATCTTAATGTTGGCATTTATCCCTTGCTGCCTGCTATCTTGCACATCATAAGTGAACAAATGATACTTTAATGAGTTACTGGATGAATATGTTAATATTAAGAATAATAGAATTTTGTGATCGTAAGAGCATCCAACGCTAGGCTCTCTTCCACTACATTCCAGCTGAACAGTCATTTGGGTTCCACCTGAAAGTAGCCAATGACAAACAAATTGTTTCATCCAGAAGGAACTAGACCTTCCAAATGGCAACCAGAATGTCTTCAGGCTTTCCTAGTATTTGGAAAATAATGAAGTCATACAAATATTCACATTCAGGCTGTACCCGCTTGCAGCCCCCACCCGTGCAATGGCAGGACCTCTGCCTACGCTCCTCCCCTGACTTTTATTCAGGTGATTTCAGGAGGACCCCAGGGAATATCTCACACAGACTCACAAATAATTCTTCCATAAGCTCTCCTTCTGACCTCTTGTGGATTAGAGTTCCTGGGAAGTCCTTGAAGGAAGTGCCTCCTCGCTGCCCTCTGTGAGAATGCTCCTTCTCAAAGTCCATCTCTGGAATCCCAAAGCCATGAACCTCTCAAGATGCCGAAAAATCCCAAAGACGCTTTAGTCTTCATTTAAGTGCAAGATAGTAGGCAGCAAGGGATACATGCCAACATTAATACAGCAAAGCCAAGCTGTATTCCATTCAGCAATGAGCTGAACTGCCATTCGCCATAACACTTTGCTGTCATAAACCAGAGTGAGAGTGTTTGAGATTCCCTACAGTGCCTGGTGTGTGGATTTCTGAGCTTGCATGGACAGCCTATTCTATCCCTGAACTCAAGACCCATAGGGCTGGACAAGGAAACCAGAATCGTGTTCTCTCCTTCTTCTTTTTGGTTCTGCATCTCTGTAGGTGCCCATATAGAAGTTGTCCTCCTTAGAGGTCCCTTCCTCCCTAGGTATCTATGCTCATGCAGTTGCGAGGTAACACGGGGCTGTCAGAGCACCAGACACAATCAGGATCTGAATCTCACTTTAGGCTCAGCCAGGACACTCTGCACATGTCTCCAGACGACTCCAGCTATAAAGCCAAACACCTTAAAAGTTGTCGTGGAGCAAATCTCTTCTCATTAACTTACCCTACAGACACAGATAGGGAAACGTGTGCCCACAATTACTAGATGAATCAAAATCAAAGGGCCATGTAAGAGACATGTGCAGTGATATGAAAACACTGAGAGGACCTCTGTAAACCTGAGACTTGGTGATTCACCAATTTACCGAATCTGTGATTTCTGTCCCTCTGATCGGTGCCTTTCAAATCATCTTACTCAAATCTTCATTTGGGTGCAGGCCTTCATACTCAGTTTTGTTTGGGGAGTTTCAAATCTTATTAGCTGTCAAGCTGCAGTTCTGGTATTTATTCATTCAACAAACAGGGTTGACTGTGTATTGTGTCAGGCACTATGCCATATAAAGTAATTCCAGTTTGAAATACAAATTAATAGTGATTAGAAACCACCGTGGGATAGACGGTGCACAGCATTCTTTCAGAAAGCAATCTTCCATGTTTTAAAGAGTCTATAACAGGAAGAAAATGTAAACCCTGAGGTAGCAGCTCAGTATATAATGGTAGGCAGAGAAAAATCCCTTGAAAACAGATGTGGGCTCTGTTTTTTCCAAGAGGAAGCCCTTAAGGGTTTATGTGGCAAAAATAGGGTTTCTGTTGAGGATCCCTTCATGGGATCATTCGTTATGATATCTTCGCCTGGCATGATAGAATTGAAACTCTATTTTACCAAAGTTGGAATAGAAACATAAGATGGTATTGAGAGCATTTTAAGTTCATTCGGTACTTGCCAAATCTACAGAGACTTAGAAGTTGAAATCCACTCCTGGGTTATTTAGTTAGGAGGTAATTATCATGGCTGAGAACACACCCAAAACTTTAGGGAAGTTTGGCATGGATGTCAGTGCCAACGCCAGGCCTAACATGGAGCATGGGACACAGTTCTGAGCATTCAGTCGTTGAGAGGCTGGAATGGATTGAGGCTGGAGGATGTGTGTACCTTACCATGCAGGCATCCGGCCTAGTGTGGGTGGGACTGTATATGTTCATGAAAGCCTGATTGATTAGAATGCTGGAGAAATGAGGGTGTTCAGGAAGCCAGAGGAAACATGTCCTGTTTCTCTCACTTGGTCAGATCCAAAGAGACTCTGGACAAAAGCTCCATGAGTTCTTTTAAAGGAAGTTGGCGCCTCTGGACACCAGTGGGATACTGAGGGATGTGAAAAACAATAAGCCTTGGTCTGTATCCTGGGGAGGGTCTGTCTGATGTCTGAACTAAGTGCTGCTTTAGTTGTCAGAAAGGTAAGGCTTTCCATGTCCCGGCAAAGGTAGTTCAGGTCAACCAGTATGCAGGCCCTTCCTGCTAATGGAAAAATTGAATTCTGTTTTGCCAGCTAGGCCAGGTATACCAGGATGTCTGGGACAGTCCAGGGGAGAACAAACAATTTACATTCTGCTGCACAGAGTTCTTGCCTGGCATCATCAGTACTATGCTGGAGCCACCTGGTGCTCATACCCCTGAGAACTGAGTGCTGAATGTTTAGGAAACTTGCAAGCCGGTCGAAGACACTGGTAGCTGAAATGAGCCGCGTTCAGAATATTTACACCACAGACATCGGCAAATGCTACAAATCAGGACTTTTCGTTTTACCAGAGTATTACTGAAACAAAACCACTCTCTTCTGTGTATGAGTACAGATCGCTGGAGTAGATCCAAGCATGTCTGTCTGTGGGAGGGATACAACTCCCAGAATGACTGATTCAGAGCACACAGTCCTATTGATCTACACAAATCCTCAAACGCACAAGTAGAGTCTGACCACCAATTCTAAGAAGCCCTACCACTTATGTGCAGGCCAATTTACAAGTCTGTATGACAGTATATAATGTATTTAGTACTGTGTGCCCATCTAAGATGTGAGTGAATGGATCATAGACTGACCACGCCAAAACATTCATAAGAATATCACACATTCCATATATTAGTCCATACCCATTTACATAAAGAGGGCTGCCCTATATTTTGCAGATAAATTTAAATCCATCTGTATTTTCATATTTCCTGGGATCATAATACAGCTTAATTTGCTCCCTCGCACGTTTCTAGATAGTAAGAAATCTATGCCTTTTGGATTTTTATCCCTAAGAACCACATTCAAAAGAAAGAAATAAAAAAGCATAAAATCAAGGTCAGGAAGATTAAGCCCCTTAATTCACAGGCTGAACTTCCCATTTCAATTGTGGTTTTGTCTCCCAGCTCAAGTTTGTCTTTTTGTGACATTTGCATTAAGCCCAGAGGACATTGTGAGTGGAAACACGCTGAAAGCATAATTGAAACCCTGAGTGGTGCCGTTTGTCTAATTTGCATTTTTCCCCCACGAGGTGGGGAGTTTTCACTTCCCCCTTTCTCCTCCTGGGGTGTTCAAAGATTATCTAAAAGAATGATGTTGTGCAATTGATTCCAATAAATCCCCACATACAGAATATTATATGTATAACTTTTTTTCTTTCCAGAAGCTATTTTAAATGCCACAGTGATATACTGTATAAGGAAGTCCTTTGTAGGTTCAGAATAGTACAGATTGTTCATTTTCCCCATCAGATAGAAGTTTGGAATATTTGTTCACAAGTTTAATTGTTTATTGGAATTTATTCCCTTCAGTCATATATGGTGTCATTCTGAGCTACTTGGAAGGTTGTCTTTATAGAAACTGGCTGGATCTCTGTTTAAAAGTTTGAGAATGACTGGATCTCTGTGTAAAACTTTGAGAATCACTGTCACTTTGGTTGTACCAAAAAAGTTAATACTATGAGAGGGTGATGCAGGGCTGATGTTATCAGTTGGACCCTTTAATAGGGAATTTAAGGTGAGATCATTATCAGTAGGGAAGTAGAGTCTGTTTTCTTCTGGAGGAAGAGGGGAAAAAAAAGAGTACTGTGAATTATTTTTCTTTGATTAAGTCTTCTTCATATATTTCAGATCTGCCATTTAGATATTCCCAAGTCTCTGTCGCTGGCATGGTCTAGGCTTGTGCTTTTTTAAGTTTGTGTCTTTTTCAAGCCTGTATTATTTACTTCAGAAATGTGATTTCAAGTACCAGAAGCCCTCCTAGGTTATATCAGATAATCATATGTAGTTCTATCAGATCCTTCCTCCATTAGAAGCCTGCATAGGGTGGGGCCAGGCATGAATTTGTCTAAAGCAGATTTGTACAGTGAGGAATGTAGCCCAGGCCAGCATTTTGGGAGGACAGAACTCAACAGTGCCGTGAGGGTTTCAGGGTATGTGTACAAAGACAAACAAGTCTTCATTTCACTCCTTAGATTTGTTTTAATATTATTACAGAAAAGCACACCTGGCCCATCCACCATGTATTATAAAAGTTATCTTTAAATAGCTTTACAAATAAATAATGCAAGACAATTAAAAGAAAAATATTAACTGCATAATAGATCAGGCTTGAGAGCGTGGCAGAATTGTGAGGCTGTAAGCTGCATGATGGAAGGAAGGAATGCCCTCTCCGAGCAGACCAGCATGAACTAACTGTGTGGTTTTAGTTTAGGATATTTGCACAAGGTCTTAGCCTCATTGCAACCTTGCTGTCTCAGCCCCAGAGAGGAAAAAAAGTATCTACCTCACACTGACAATATGAGGAGTCACTGGAGTCTGAATGTGACCCTCTCGTTGCAATGGCATTCTTTTAGGAAAAAAACAATACCTTAGATTTATAGGAAGTTATCTTTACAAACAATCCATTTGAAGAACATTTAATAAAACTGTGTTGAATCTATTGTGGGCAGGGCGCTGTTATACTACTCCTTTGATGTCATTTTTCCCTCACAACCTCTCTCAAGAGATGGACAGGGCTTCGTCAAGAAAAGTGGGAGGGCGCAGAGATGGGCACAGCTGGGTGGCAGCCATCTGCCTCGCTCCCTTAGCCTCTGCAGAGATGCCCGTAGTGACCATCTCCACCGTGACTGCCGGTGGCCTAGTGGACCGGAGCTCAGGTACCTGTCTGGGAAGAGGTGGAAGGAACCAGGAGGTGGGCAGAAAACCTTCCTCTGGGAGGAGGAAGCTATGTAGGAAAAGGAAAAGGTAGCTTCCTTCATGCTCAGAATTATAGGAATAATAATGATGGTAATAATTCTTATTCATTGAGCACCAAAGTCTGTTCTAAGAGCTTTATGCACGGAGGTACGTTTAATTGTGTCTGATGTTCACTATAGGGTCATTGAACCCATGAGGGATGTACTAGTATTTGTCCTACTTTAAAGATGAAGATGTTGAGGTGCACAGAGAATGGGTGGTTTGCCTAAGTCACAGAGCTGCTCCCCATGAGCCAGGATTGGAAAAGGGCTCAGAAACCTGCCATTAAAACTGCCCTTTCTTAGGACATAGAAGCAGCAGTTCCTGGCATGCTAGGTCCCCAACACACCTTTCTGTGCCAGCGATGGCTGAGAAATGTGGAAACTTGGCCTCTTGACAAGCGGTCCATTGTCTAAAGTCCCAGTTCTTGGTCATTAGATTCATCTGAGGAGATTCAAAGAGGTACTAATGCCTGGTCCCCAGCCCAGGCGAGTTATATCAGAAGCCCAGGTGGGGGTTGGGGCAGGCATCGCTATTTTTAAAAAATGTTTCCATGTGATTCTCAAAGCCTTGAAAAAGAACCACAGCCTAAAGCACCTGCTCCTGAACTGGTAAAAGATGTCTAAAATAAACAAAGGTACAATTATGCAATCCTTAGCTATTTGACACAGCAAATTGGGAAGAAAGCTAGACTGTGTTGCGAGCCTGTGATGTGCCAGGTCCTCTCCCAGAATGCCCTCACCTGGCACCTCTGATGACCGTTGAGGGGTTAGTGGGTGGCCTGTGGGGGTCAGGATGGGACAAGCACCCTTTTCCCTCTCATCCATCCTGGGAAGCGGATGTGACAGGAGCTTGAATTGCAAAGGCAGACAGATCAGACTGGGGACAGGTTCCAGCTCTTTCCGAATGTGTGAACTTGAGCAAATTAGTCAGTCTCCCTGAGGCTCAGTCTCTTTTCCAGTATAATGGGAAACGAAGCTTATAGACTGTGCCTTCTCTGTAGGGCTATATTGCCCCCCCCCCAAAGAAAATTGTACTTTGTGTGTGTTTGTAAAGTACTGATATACGTACGGGAAATAAACAGATACGCACTTATATCCATGACATTAAAATTTCATAAGAGTGGTGGCAATTAGGCAAAAATTTCTCAAAAGACTCCTGGGGGGCTAGATAATGAAAGAAAAAAGGGAAATGCCGCTCTTAATTAGAATTGCTATGAAGCTAAAAGGAGAGACTGGGTATATAGTCCTTAACACAGAGCCTGCCACTCAGACGCCACTCAGTAAATGGTGGGTGCTGTTATTGTTATTGGTCAAAACATTCCTTCAACACACACATACTGATCCCAGCTGTGCCTCAGGGCCATACACAGCTTTGTTGGGATTATGAAGAAAGGTAACGTACCACCACTAGCTTCACCAATGAGCCAACTCAAAGCCAAGCATGGAGGCTCAGGGCTCTTATGAATGAATGCATGCAGGGCTTAGGGAGCTAGCGGACGAAGTGACTAGATCCTTCGTGCCCTACCGTCTCCACTTGGCAGGCTCAGCCAAGACAAGAGGCAACTGGGGTCCAGTGTTCGCAATGTCTGGGCATGCTTGCAGCACCTCTTGCTCCCGGCATGGGAGAGCGCCCCCAGTCCACCACAGGAATATCATTTTGACCCTGGAGAGTAATTGAGTTAAGCGGAATCCATTGTTGATAGCTTCTTGTATGGAAAAGCATTCTGATCACTGTTGGAGAGGTAGAGATAAATAAAAGAGTAAGATTCAATTTCTACTCTGGGTTCTCATTGGGGGAAAAAAATGTGTCCATAAAGTAGATATATTGATATAACATGATATAAAGGGTTCTCTGTGCGGGAAACTGGGAACACAAAGAGGGTGTCTGGAGAAGTTGTCTGAGCTGAGTCCTGAAGAATGATTGAGAGTTAACAGGATGAAGAAGGTGGGGGGGAGCTTCTGCACAGCAGGAGCGATAGAGCAGAGGATGGGAAAGTATGGTAGGTATAGACAGGCGCACGTGTGGGTAATGTGTGGGGCACGGAGCAAAGATGGAGGCCAGCGGGGAGGCCAGTGGACAGCAGAGGTGTGGAGGCCCTGGAGTGCTGCTGTCATTTACAATGTGGACCCATATTTGTCTGAGGTTCAGGTGGAGGCAGCCAGTTCTTCAGTTGCAGTGGGAGGGTGCGAAGCTTTCTTCAAGGAATAAGTCATTACACGGCCTTACAGCCCCCACACTTTCGAGGCCCAGCTTATCTCCATTCTCTCTTCCTTGCTTTTTCCCTGCTCTCTATGTCCATCTCACTGGCTTTTTGCAGTTTCCTGTATGCCATCGGACCTTTGCCTATGTTGTGTTCTGTCTGCTTGCAATAGGTTCCCTATTATTTATGAGTATTGGATTAATGTCTGTCTCCCTCACTAGACCTCAAGCCAGGAACTGTATCCATCTTTACATTGTAACCCCAACATCTAGGATAATGTAGGCTCTCAGTAATATTTTTGGAAGGAAGTAATGGACCTAGGAGAGCAGGAAGGAAGGGAAGAGAAAAGGAAGAAAGAAGAAAATAAAGAAGCAACTGGAAGCCCCACAGATTTTTCCCTCACCCTCAGTACCCCCTAGCTGAGACTGTCTTCTTTGATTCTGCCTGGGGACCAGGGCTAGCACAAGCATCCTGCAATGCAGGCACAAGTTCCCAGCTGGCCCTGTCATTTGAGCAGCGTGTCTCCAGTGGATGAATGCTAATCAACAATGCAATGAAAGCAGCCTTCGTGTCTCTCCTTCATAATTTACCTCCAAAAACTGAAACTAGGCATGTCCAGTTAATCTTGGCCACCAGGATCGTCAGAGGGAGCGAGCAAGTGTCTGAGAACTGAAGACTGTCAAGGGTCACTTGTGTGTCCCTACAGAGGTGCCCCCAACACTGCCTTGGCAGTCAGAAGAGACTCTAGAGATCCGACCCAGAGAGACCTGAAGGGCTGGGTGTGAACGTGGGATCAGGACTGAACTGGGCACTCACAGGCTTATATTCAGGTTCTGATCAGATTTCAGGAGGGCTGTATTCTACATGGGGCTTTGTCTTTATTGAAACATGTAGTTGTGAAAAGCGAATGGACCAGGAATCAAATATTGGTTTCATCATTCACTCACTATGTGTGTTAGGCACCTCCTTTGCCCTCCCTGAGCCTCAGTTACCTTATCTACAAAATGTGTGTATGGGGGTTGGGGAGCGGAGATCAAAATAGTATTGCATTCATTGTCATGGTAAAGATTAAGTAAGATAATGTATGTAAAATGCTTATCAGCCCTGAGCTTCATGTACGGAAAGAGTTAATTTAATTAGCTATTATCATTATCACCCAATATGTTTATTATCAACATTAAGAATTATCTTCCAAGAATGGAAAGGTTAGCTCAGTTCATCAGGTATTTATATGACTTTAACAGTGTATTCAGACCTATGTAGATGTTGCCAGAAGACACACAAGAAAGTTCCTAATAGCAATATTTTAAGAGCCCCAAAACTGGAAATCGCCCACACTCCCATCGACGGAGATAAACTCATTAGAGCCACATACGGGAACACTGTATAGTGATTAGGGTAATGGCTAAAGATGACTCCCGGCCGCATGGATGAGTCTCACAAACATAATGCTGACTGAAAGAATCCAGAATGAAAGAGCACGCGCTGTATGATTCCATTTGTGTCAAGTGCACGTGCAGGTGAACCTAATCGGTGGTGTTAGAAGTCAGCATAGTGTTGCCTCTGAAGACGAGGGCAGGAATTTTACTCAGGAAGGGAGAGGAAGAGGGGGGCTGGTAATATACTGTGTCTGTGCCCACTCTGTGAAAACCCATCAAGTCATACATTCTGATTTATGCACCTCTGTATCGACTTTCTGTTTCAATTAAGGGTTTGCTAAACATGCAAACAAGCCTATTCAGCAGAAAGCTAAGAAGACAAAAATGGAGTCGGGAGAGAAAACAAGCAGCACAATCCTATGCTTACCCACAGGATGGCTGCTTTTCCCCATTCCTTCCCACACATGATTAGCCATTTTACTATAGGAGTTTCACTCAAACCCACACACTGCCTTAGTCTGGGCCAGGTATCATTGGTACAACACCAGACTAACTGGTTCTTTTGGCCTCTCTTCTTCCCATCTCTAAACCGCTTTCTAGAGCTCAGAGCTACTAAATTAGAATCTTTGGATTAAGTCCTTGGGATTTTTGAAAAGCTCCCGTGTGATTATGGTGCACCACGGCTCTTGGGAAGCCCTGTTCCGCCCAGGAATCAGAATTCACACCCTACCTTAACCCTCTCCACACTAAAAATAGACAAGGGCTACCAGTCAGCATCCTGACGTAGTGCATTTCCCAATTTGCCACCCAAGAACATTTTCATGTACATTTCCCGCCTCTCTTTCTTCATCCCCAACATCTCTGCCCCATTTCAAATTTCCCTCTGATCCAAGCACACCAAGTTAGTTCTCTTTCTCTGAGTCTGTTTTGTTATTTCACCACCCATCCACATCTTTGAGTAACCTAGAACACCCTCTACCCTCTTGGGAAACTCATCTTCAAGATCCATCTCAAATATTGTCTTCATGAAACTTCCAGTCAAGGCTCCTGGGCTCTCTGGTTCTGCCATTACACCTCATGTATACACTATTGGGTTATGTCCCTAAATGTCACTGTGCCATATCTGACTGTAGGCGTGACCCACTATACTCAAGAGCAGGGACTCAGGGCTGCCTCTGTCTGCATCGCCAGGGCTTAGCCTGGGACATGAGACGTGACCAGCACAGGTCAACTGAGTGCAGTCCTTCAGCATAATCAAAGCCATGGGGCTTCCAAGGGGTTGCTGTGGGATAAGGGGGGGCTTTTGTGGGTGTGGGGTGGGGAGTGGTAATCCACATTTAATGCTCCCCAACCTACTCATGCTCTTTCCATTTTTATTTGTTTTGTTTTCACCAGTGGCCTTCAGTGACTGTAAGGGAAATGACAAGCTACACTATGAGGTCTCAAGCCCATACTTCAAGGTGAACAATGATGGCAGCTTAGTCGCCCTGAGAAACATAACTGCAGTGGGCAAGACACTGTTCGTCCATGCCCGGACTCCCCATGCAGAAGACATGGCAGAACTCGTGATTGTCGGGGGGAAAGACATCCAGGGCCCCCTGCAGGTAACACAACTGTTTAGGATAAATTTGGTTCAACAAGGAACACTGGGGTCTTTCTTTGGAAATATGGAAAGTGGGCTTTCGGTTTATTATTGGCCAGGATTCTTTTGGTGCGAGTGACAGAAACCTAACTCAAAAAACTGTTTGGGAGGGGTGGTGGAAATTTATTGGCACATGTACAGATACTTTGGAGATAACTCTGCCATCAGGCATGGCTATGTACCAGTCCCACATCAGCTCTGATCCTTATCCATCTTATGGTTCTGTTTTCCTTCCTTTGGCTTTACCTACAGATAGTCACATCCCTTCTTGCCTCCTATGCAGAGGTCTCAGTAGCTCCAGCCTGATGGTGCCCGAGAAAGAATCTCTTCCAGATAATGCCAACTAAAATCTGAAATCAAATCTCATTAGCTCTCATTAGATCATGTGCCCATCTTTGAACGAAGCATGTGTCCATTGGGGCAGGATGCTCTGGTTGGCTAAGTCTGGGTCACATGCCATGTCCTAAAGCTAAGGCGGAGTCAGCCTCACCTAAAGCATATGGACTGAGAGTAGAAGATGGGTAAATTAGCATGCTGTCATCCAAGGAAGGGAACTGGAAGTGGGCAGGCCCACGGGAGTTGCATAGCAATGCAACCATTGCATACGGCACAGCTCCTTTGCCACACGCCAGTGCCCATTCCTTTCTACATGTACATATATGCTGATTACTATACCTGCACGCATGTGCACATGCTTTAGGAGTGGCACAGACTGCCCTTGAAGCTTCTGATTGTGTCATCCAGATACTTTTTAATACAATGGACTCATCTACTCTATGGCTTCTTGATGGCAGAGTGAGAAGACGGAGAGCAAGTCCCTTGCACGAGAGTAACAGTAACGATGGTGTGTCCCAGCTAGCTGCAGCTAGCCTTTTCTGTTGCCTGACAGCCTGCTCTAAGTTTTTCAAAGCTTTGATTCTCACTGCCTTTCTCCATCTACCACACTCCCCATAACCCTGCTTGATCTAATTTTGTTCAGTGATGGAGTTAGCACCGATTCCACGGCTGGGGAGCAGAGACAGTACGACTGGCAATGAGAGTGTTGGTTGCCTGCCAGTGCTGTCTGTGTGATGTTGAAAGAATCATATAACTTCTTTATCTGCAGACTAGAGGGTTTAAACAGACTGTGATGGCAAATAAGTGCAATGTACATTGCCCTACTCTGTCACCATCCTCATGGCAGATATTGCTAATTGTGCCTGGCCTGACCTGAGGATCTTTCCCGACACAGTGCTTCTGGAAGAGACTATGCATTGATCATGTAGAGATGTTTCTAGGGATGGAATCTGGTTGCCATCCCTGGACTAGACACACTCTGTAAGTCCCCTTTGTATCTGTGAATCTGTGAGTTAAGGCTAAATCACAAGCAAGAAACGCATCCACTGTGTGCCACTGATGTTTTCAAAGAAAATAGGGTATTGGTGAATGCTTATCAGTTTGAAGACCCATTGGTACCACAAAAGCGAGCTTTTCTCTTACTTAGCCATGGTCCCTTTCACAACACCTCACTGACGTGATATAAACGACTTGGCAAATATCTACAGCAACAAAGTTGTTGGGATATGCAATACAAAATGCTTGCTGGGCACAAGCAAGTGTATGGAGATTCACATAAGGGTGTGTGTGGGGGGGTGGAATGTATTTACATAGACATTGTACATCATGATTGGTGACTCGTCTTTACATCCAGAAAAGACAGTGTCATAGTATTTGGCTTTTAGCAGTATTTAATGGGATTCTGGACACTTCTCAGGACAAACTCTACTGTGGCAGGCAGGAAGACCAGGGTTCAATACAAAGAGACTCAGCCTTAAAGAACTAGCCTCTCAAGGCCTAAGAAGAGACCCTCCTGGAGGCAGAACCCCTCCGAGCTGCGGCCGTTTCTCATTTGCTACTGTCTGAGCACATTGTTGGCAAAGTCTGGCTTCAATTGTTTCTTGTAAAGCATGGTAGGGGCTGCTCTGCCATTCAGTTTGCCAGACTTCAGCAGAATGACACATTCATCTCCTCCTCCAGTAATTTTATGGGGTTTGAAAATAGGCCTTGTGAAGTTGCCCAGATGTGTCCGTAATAAAAAGCCTAAAAAAAGAAAAAATAGAAGAGGATAGGAAAACAAAATACCTAGCCAAAGAATCTCTATGAGGAGAGCACAGTCCCTCGAAGATCTTCAGCTGGTCATTCTGAGGCCGCATCATGTGCAGCCAAGCCAGCCAGCGCTGGAGAGGGGAAGCAGCACATACATAGTCAGCTCAGCTCCCGGTGGGGAGGGAGGATGAAGGAGTGTGGCCAGTAGGTACCGAGCAAGGAGGTGATGGTGACTGTCACTCCATGCCTTTGGAGTAGGGAGAGGCGGGGGAAGCTGGGCTGGTGGTGACAGTCGGTGCTTTCATGGTGCACAAAGTGTGCCCAGCGCCTGCTCTCATGGGCCACAATACTGACGCGTTAAATTCCCCACCACCTGCAAGGGCCATGCTACTGTCCCCATTTCACAGATGGTGGAAACTGAGACACAGAGAGGCAAGTGGGAACACGTATTTTGCAGGCTCTCTTCAGTGTGTGCATCTCAACATATGCATAAATGTTAACCCTCACTACCTCCCTGTGGGGCTGCTGACATTACCCTTCCTACAGATGGGAGCAGTTGGCCACGATCCCCAAGCTTGAAACTGGCAGGAATGAGATTGAGAGTCTGGCTTCTCTGTCTAACTACCCATTCTCCTTCCTGCCACTTTGCTTGCCGGAAGGCTGTGCAACCAAATGGCTGTGGCCACTGCCCAAGGGCCAAGGCTGAGGGGCATGAACTAGGGCAATACCATAGCAATGGGGGAAAAACACATGGAAGGTGTAGTTTGGAGGAAGAAAACAAGATCCAGTGTCCAGGTGACTCCAAATTGTTTAACCTAGGAGGGTGGAGATGGATTGGACCAGGCAGAGAAGGAGTGGTTGGGAAAGATGTCCAGTGAGTCCAGAAGTGTTGAGTTTTGGTGGCTTCTGGGGATATCTTTGTAGAGACGGCCAGGAGACAACAGGGAGCATGGAACTGGTTCTCAGTGCAGACACTTGGGGGAAGGACAACCTGGTGGTAGGGCTTTGGCTTTGATGTCGAACTTAAGTGAGTTCAAATTCCTGTTACACGACCTATGGTCACATGACCTTGGGTCACGTCACACAACCCCCTAAACCTCAACATCCTCATCTATGAGACACAAATAAGAATGGAGCCCACATCACAGAGTCATTCTGTGGGTACAGAGCAGACACCAGGAAACACATCCCATCAATGGTGTCATTCTGGAAACTCTAGAGAAAGGATAAGGAACCAAGTTTAAGTGTCCTCACACAGACCAAGAGACAGAAGCCAGAGACTGAGTGAAGGCAGGAGGAGAAGGTAAAGCCAAAGAAAGAATGAGGTGTGCTCAGAGAGGGCAGTGGAGCATCCCGAGGGTCCCAAACAGGAGAGACATTGCTGGGGCTAATTTCATATCACTGTGTTTTGCAAGGATGGTTTCTCTGAGATAAACGTAACCCCAGTGACTCCCAGCTCCACTGTGGTCACTGGAGCTCAGCTCTTCCTTGCTAAAATGATACACCTCTCTTATTTTTACCTGGTACCTGCAACCCTGTTGCACCCAGAATGCCCATAGCCCAAATCTGTGAAGTCCATTTGTTAATGGGTGAATTAGAGACTCCCAAACTATTTCTTCATTTTTGATGGGCTTCCCAGAAACTAGTACTTGCCTGGGCTGTCAAAAAATCCCCTTAGATCTGAGTGGGCAGAAGAGGAGCTGTCAGTCATGGAGGGGCCAAGGGGACATATGCTCACACAAAGGGGTTTCCAGCCTTCAAAGGTAACAACAGTCAAGGTGACTTACTGTAGACTGAACCATGGCTTGTCCCCACTGGATCTGCTATCCCCCACCGCCTGACAGTGATGACAGCAGAGTGTTTGTAGGTGTGTGCTTATTTTTAGCTCGTAGATAGGGCTCCAGAGGTTTATGGAAAAGCCCTGTTGTATCCCTTATGCGTCGTGGGTAGAGATGATTTTACCTGCTGTATAAATGGAACACATCGACCTCATCTTCAAGCTTGGTGAAAGAAAGAAAGAAGAGAGAGGGGGGGAGGAGGGAGGAAAAAGGCACTGTTTATTTATTTATTTATGGTAAGAAATTAGAGCTTCCTCATCTGTAGATGATGACTAGGAATTCTGACATCAATTCAAGAACTCAGTAAAGTCAGAGTGGGAAGTACGTAAGAACATAGGGAGCTTGTAGGAATTTATTTTGAATTCCAGTTTGGGAGCTGAGGAGACTGTACCTACTGTCATGATCTTCAAATGTGGGCGTTCCCACTGCAAGCAGCTGTAGAATTTAGATGTCGGTGACCCAGGCAGCTGGGTCCTTAGGAGTGAAGCAGGGGGCCCCCGGTGAAACCCCGGGGAGAGCTGTGGGGCCACGAGCAGTGAGCTTCAGTTCTCCCAGACTGGGGTTGTTTCTCAAATGCAGATCTGATCGGTGCGCCCCTCTACTGAATGAGTCCTTGCTCCCTTATCAGCCCGCCTGGCCCCCGGGGTAAATTCTGAAGTCCTTAGATTGGCCTGTGAAAGTCTTCCCGGTCCAGCCTGTCCGGTCTCGGCAGCTTTCCCTCCAGTCTGATTCCTTCGCATCTTTAAGTGGTTAGACCTGCTGAAACGGACCTGCTCCGAGAGCCTCCCCTCCAGTCTCACGCTTAGCACCCATGTGCTCCCTCCCGGCCCTGTTCTCAGTTTGTGATGATGTTTTTACTTCCTTCTTTGGGTGTTTAAAGTCTGGCTCCCTGATAAGACTGTAAGCTCCCTGGAGCAGGAGTCTAGTCTGTTTTCTTCTTGATTTCCTTCCCTCCCTCTCCCTCCTCTCTGTCCCCACCCGACTCTCCCTTCCTTCCTGTCTTCCTGCCTTCCTGGTCTGTCCACTGCTCTATCCTCAGCACACAATGCCTGGCATATGGTTGGTGTTTAGTAAAGGTCTTGAATGAATGTGGGAGTAGAATGAGTGTCTCCTTTCACACCACTCCCTACACTGAACTCTGGCGCGAGACCCCACCAATACCAAACCACTTCTGGTTTCTTGAGTTTCCCAGATTCTCCATCCAGTTCATGCTGGAGGCTCCACTCTCTGGATTAGGTCCCCTTGACGTGGTCCCAGCTGGCCCATGGCCAGCACCAACCAACATGGCTAACTCCTTTGATACTTCTGGACCTACCAAGATTTCCCTTCTTCAGGGAAACCTCTCTGACGGTCCCCTGGCTGGTTGAAGGTATTTTTCTCCATGCTCCTCATAGAACCCCGCCTGGCTGTCCCCATCACAACACTAAACTTTGAACTCTCTGATGCGTTTGGGCTTGTTCTTATCTCGATTCTGAGCTCCTGCATTCTGGGGCCTGGCTTTCGTGCAGGGAGACAGAAAGCCCTGCCCGGCAGCCAGAGCCCTACGGCAGGATCCACCGTGCTGCGCGTACCACCTCTGCTCCAGCGTCCTCAGCTATAAAACGGGGCCATAGTAATACCAACTTCACAGAGACAGTGTGAGGATTAAATGAGTAAATATATGCAAAGCATTTAGAACAGTCCCCAGCACAAAGTAACTACCAGGGAAATACCACATATTCCTCATCATTGTTCATCAAACTGGGACTATAAGAAATGCTTAGAGAATGATCCAGGCAAATTGAGACAATCCAATCCTTCCCCCTCTTCCCAAGATGATCACATTCTATCCCTTATACAACCTGTAGAGAATCCAGGATTACAAGGGAGCTTAAATCTGCATGATTCCCATTCTGGAGGGGCCCACTGCATTGAAATACTGAATGAACTTCCCAAAAGAGGATTCTTCATTCCTAGGGGTCCACTTAACAAACACTGCAAGACTTGACAGTACTTAAAAAGTTAATTATGAGCAATTTACACTTCTTAACTGGAAGTCGGATGCATGGTGCTTTCAGGGAAAGGAAACTGGTCTTTTAATCAAGTTGCTTAAATTAAATGCAAAAAAAAAAATGATTTCCCCATTTTTTGTCATCATAAAAACCCCTGGAAAAAAAATGAATAGAGAAAGTTATGACAGAAACTGAAAAAGCTAAATTTAAGGCTTGTTTATCTTGGTTGATCATCATCAGTGTAAACATGCAATTTCAAAGACATAATTGTGGCTCCTAATCCAGTTTCAAGAATCAGGATGGAAATAGTTCCAAAAAAATAAAACAAAAGGAGCAATCACAGGAAGGAACAACTTGAAATAGTTGTTTTTGTTTTTAATGTTTAAAATAAAAATATGAAACATGTCATCAACTGCTTAGAAGCCAATATTAATATTGCTGCTAATTATGTATCTTGACCCTTTGGGAGATGACAACCAGCAAATCCACTGCTTTGCAGAATCCCAGGGTTCCATTTGTCACGTGCCTCCAGGGAATGGAGGGTCTGGAGGCTCAGAAGCACCTGCCGAATGTCCATCACTGCGTATGTACGTTCTCTGGGACATTTAGGCGAATCGGTGTGGATGATATTCAGGGGGACCTGGAGTGTCCCCAAACTGGGATCTAATTACACTTTCGCTACTTATCCTTCATATGGCACTGAAAAGTCACCCAATTCCTTGGACTTTCAGTTTTCCCCTCTATTCAGTGGTTATACTAATTACCCCATCCTTGCTTGGATGCCATATGAGATATGCAGAATTAAAAATATATATATCGTGCCTAATCCAGCACTACCAGAGGATTCTCGATCACAGACTGTTCATTCTGAACTGAAGTCCTCAGCAAGTTGCTGGTATCTCTGTATTTTTTTTTTCTCTTTTTCCTGATCTCAGACATTCTGGACAAAGGCATTTTGGCACATTTGTTACCAAGGTAAACTTCAATTTTTATCAACCCTGAGCCAGCCACTTGAATCTTTTCTGTCCGTTTTGGTCATGATACCATCTAATGTCCAGGGTGCCTGTCACACTGCACACAGGCGACTTGACTTCATTTGTTTAAAGCATCACTAAGAGTGAGAACAACCAGCTTATGGTAAAATTAACTGCCTTGTCTCAAGATCTCATCACACTGCCTGGGAGTAGTTTGGAGTCTATCTGGCTGGTCAATGATATCGATCTTGCTCACCTGAATGAAATATGTTTAACAACCATCACAGTGGAGTACCAATCTGGGCATTTGCAGGGCCATGAAGAAATGAGGAGTTAAAGCTGTAGATACTTAATATGCTCCAATTTAACGCATGCGATAACTTCAAAAACCTGCAAAGTACCACTCTTCATGGCAAAGCCTCCCCAGTTACTGTTAAGGAAAATCAGTATCCATTTAACTGTCATCCAAATTGGGGAAAATATATAGCTCAAAAATTATGGTACAGATCCAAGAATTGGGCCTAGAATAGGGTATTAGGCTGTTATATTTTGACACATGCCTAAATTGTTATGTTTATGATTCTTAGCTCCAGGATACTATTCAACTATAGATAAAAAGACATCCTTTGATTCATTGATTTAAATAGATAACAGATTGTTTGGTGGATCAGAATCTAAGAAAACTCTATTCTGAAGATTAATTTTAATTGAAATGCTTGGGGTCAAATAACTGATCCCATAGAAAGTCTAGATAACTAGAAGCAGCTTCTTTTTGGCTTGTGAAGGTTCAAGATCTCATGTTGTACAGCATGTGGTCTAATAGAAAGCTAATGTGAGCTACATACGTAATTTTAAGCTTCCTTATATGTAGTAACATTAAAAAAAGAAACAGATGAAATCAATTTTAATAATTATATTGTTTAACCATATATAGTTAAGTATATATGTTAAATATATATGGTTAAACAATAAATAAATATCTATTTATCTCTCTCTCTATATATATACACCCAACATATATGTGTTATACACATGCAATATGCACATACTGGGTTAAATTTCATATATATATTTATGCATAGATATAGATGTACTCTATGTAAATTTAACCCGAAATATTATATATTATAATATTTAATTTCTCTAAGATATTATCGTGTTAAGTAATCTATATGAACACTTACTGAAATTTCTTTTTATTCTTCTTTTTATACAAAGTATTTGAAATTCGGTGTGCATTTTATACGTAAAGCACATCTCAATGTAGATTAGCTGAATTTTAAGTGCTTAATAGGTATAGGTGGCAAATGGCTACTGACTGGACAGAGCTGCCCTGTTCTCCTGCAACATATCTATCATTTGAAAGAGGCTGGAAAGAGTCATTCCCTAAGTGCCTACCCCATGTCAGGGTATCGTCTTAGATGCTTTCACACATGTCTGTTCCTCTGATCCTCACAGCCAGCCTGTGTCATTGGTAATCTGGCTCCTCCTTTGCAGATGCAGAAGTAGTCCAGGCTCAGAGAGGTTGAGTCATTTCCCCACTGTCATCATGTGTCAGCAAGTGGCAGAACTGGGAGCTGGGCCTGGGCCTTCTGGTTTTAGGCAGTCACTGTTATTTTGGTAATACTTAGAACTAATGCTTTTCTGTTCACCTGTAAAGACTATGAAATGACATAGGAAAATTAAAAGCTGATCAGAAATAAAAAAATGAATGCAGAGTTGAGCTTAACTCCTAAGGAAGTTTTAGGTAAGTGGACAAGTCCTGTGTTGTGGTGACACTTAAAAAAAAAACTTCTCTCATGAGTAGAATCTTTGGTGAAAAACCCTCAGTGAAATAGCACAAGGTTTCCAAATGTAAATGTCTCCTAGGCCATGAGTTCCTCTGCTTCAGACCTTTTCTCATTCATCTTCATAATCCTAAAGTCTAAGGAAAATGCCTTACATTTATATTTTTAAATTATAGTTTAAATTATAATTTCATATGCATTACATGGATTTGATTCTCACAACAATGCCTTGAAGCATATGGTGGAATCCCTATTTTATGAGTCAGGAAACTGAGACCCAAATAAGTAAAGAGGTCTGTCTCAGGTCATAGAGCCGGCCGAGCAGCAACCTCAGCAGTCAGAGCCACAGGGATTTCGTAGGTCCAGGGTTGGATCCACATGCAGACTTCCAACAACTGCTTGGGACTTTTAAAGTGAAAGGAATAGAGCATCATCAGAGATAAATGTTCACCTAGTATCTTTGATGGCATAAGATAGTGTGTTAGGTGCACATTTTTCTAGGCTCTCTGGTCTACTTCTAACCTCCTATCTTGTTACCATAAATTTAATGCCAGTGAATTCTACGTATAAATATCAGGGTTAAAAAATCTCTTTTTAAAACCCCTCTCTCGTATGGCACATGGAGATATTTGGTCATTGCAAGCTTTGCCAGTTAAGAATAGCTGCTCTTATTAGAGATGAAATAACATAGGAAATTTTCAAAATGATTAGAAATTTTTAAAACATGCAAAACTGAGAATTCTGAGGAGATGTCAGGTAGGTGGGCAAGCCCTCTGTTGTTATGACACTTTTTAAGAACTTTCTTCATGAATAGAACTTTTGGAAATAGAGCCTTGTGGAAATAACACATGATTTTCAAACGTAAACGGCTCCTAGCCACTCTGTAGAAGTCTGGTTCTCATTCCTGATTAAAACAAACAAAATTCCAGTAAGGAGAGAGCACAATCTTTGATACAGACCATGGACTGTCTCCATGTAGTTCTTTGGTCTCCACACTCAAGAATTAGGTAGCAAAGAAACAGTGGGGGGTATGCCATTTATTCAGCCCTTCTCCTCCCAGCACAATCAAATTACATGTTCTTTACCCAGAGTTTTAAGATGGAAGCTTAAGCATATGCAGAAAAAAATAGCAAAGAAGTGGCCCAGCCAACCATATCCTCCAATCCACCCATGCTGGGTAAATGCCCTAGTAGTGGGTGATTGGTCTCTGTGGCCTGGGCTTCATTTGTGATAAGTGCCCGGGTAGCAACTCCTCTTGGACCACACTTGTGGATTCTATTTGACCCTCAAGTCAATTACTTTTTCAGGCATAGCCAAGTCTAGTCTCAAGATGTCATATAGACAAATAGGAAGCAACCTCTGCCTAGGGCCTAATCTCATCAGTTTATTTTGTTTTTCTTCTGGTCTCCTGTTAACATAAGTAGAAACCCTCAGCTCCATTCCCCCTAGGTCTGCTCCATTAAAAATAATAACAATAATACCAACAACAACATGAGTGTCTGCATCCACCTGGGGTCCACAGCAGGGGCTGATGTTTTTATTTGCTAAATCACTTCTTTCTTAATAAGGAAAGAGGTAGCAACAAGGAAAAAGCAAATACTGTGTGTATGTGGTCATCAAAGTATAATTTTTTTTTACAGGAAACAGATTTTATTCCTACTTGCTCTTCTTTCTCTGTTATGCAAAGGAAGATAAGCTCTCAAAAGAAGTATTTTAAATAATACCCATATAAAATTTCAGAATTTGACATGTCAGTGGACTGACACATAGGCAGAGAAATTTCAGAGAAATAAGATGACAAAAATGGTATCTTACTGCTCTTGGCCACAACCAGTCCCCAAAGACTGATGTACGTAGTAGATCGGGGAGGCATTTAACTGGAGAGTTTCCCTAGGAGATAGCATAGTACAAATCCCTGAGGGCTACAAGGCCAATAGGCCTCAAAAAAATTGAGACTGTCCTCCAGGCAACCGGTCCAAAATATCCGCCTTGACTGAGAGGCAGCCTTCGGCTGGACCAAGCTTAGTGTGTGACCCCCACTGACCCCAGTGATTGACCTCTGGATTTTAGCAAGTTAAAATCCAGAAGCAGAGATCACGGAATCTTCCCCACTGCTCTTTATCTCTTTACCAATAAAAGTTGAACCTGAGACCCAAGAGGGGGCTCTTCCGCCCCCTGAAGTCTGCAGTTTCTCCTGCTTCCCAGCTATTTATGGAAATCAAATGGTTCCTTCAATTTCCCTCCTTTCTGCAGCAAATCCTTTTGATGAGGTATGCATTGTCAACCAACTCCTTCATCATGTGAGACAAATTGGGCTTCTGTTAACAGAAATTTTTTACAAGCCCTTTCCTTTGATGATACAAAGCTATAAAGGATGGTAGTTCTCCAAGATACCCAAGGAATGATCTGAATAACTATAACCAGGCTTCTTCTGAAGACCGCCCCCTACCCTTCACTCTCATCAGACGCCTGTACCCACTCCTATGTGACTTACTTATTTTTTACCCTGGTCGATGAGATTTAAGACAGAATTCAGGATGCATTATTTTCCTTTCCCTGTCCATTCTCAGAAACCCCAGTTAGCACAGATAATGGAGGCTTGACTGCTTTGTGATTCCAAGTCCCTTATTCAACTGGGACCTTATTAGCCAAGTCTAGCCCCAAACAGCATGACCATCCGTCTTATTTGCCTTTTTTTCCTGGATTTCCTCTTTTACTCAGACCTTTGGATATTTTCTTCAGAAGAGAGAAAAAAGAAAGTAAGAAAGAAGACTCAAAAACCGAATCAAAGAAAACAAATGGGAAAAACTAATAATTCTTCCTATATGTGTTTTTCAAATTATACATAAATCTTATAACTTTGGTATTGGTTTATTGGATAAAGTAAAATTATATGCTCCATAAGGGTGGGGAATGGGACTGACTTGTTCATGCTGTAAATCCAGCATTTAACATAACACCGGGCCCTGAATGAATATCTATCAAATGACTAAACAAATTCCAGAGATGGACTGAATATTGATGTTAATAACGATGATCACAACCAACATTTATTTAGCCCAAGCTCTGTGCCAGGAATCACTCTAAGTGCTTTCTTTTGTTAAGCTGTTTTATCTTTACAGCAACTCTAGGTAATAGCTACTGTTGTCTTCATTTTACAGTTGAATAAAGATGTGAAAAAGATATTTGACTTGCCCATGGTCATACGACTAGAGCATTTTGCAGTCATGCTTTGTGCTCAAGACTGTGCAAAAGAGAGCCTTTAACAAAACCTCTTATCCTTTTTTGTCAAGGTGGTGAAATGGGAACTAAATGTTACTACTGAGTATTAGTAAAGTAGACTCAGATTGGTTGAATAGCTGCATCCAAAATATCTGAAAAATGATCTGTCAGCCGAGAGAACGGTTTCTTCATGCGGTCAGTGTCTCTGAGCTCATCCTAAGGCTGGAAATGGAGATCAAGACATGCTTGATAATTTTCACAGTTGGTAATTTTCACAGTTCTGGGATCCTAAACCCATGTATCTGCAAGGATGGACTGAAATTAATAAGACCATATGGATAAGTATACATGCGAAGCCCATCTATAGGCAAAAACACAATTCTGGAAAACAGAGTAGATGATGTGAAAAGGACCTGGTTGGTGAGGCAGTCCCTCTCACGGAGGCACCGCACCTCCCTCTGGACCAGTCCCCGCCCTTACTTCTGCTCTGTAATTACACATCCTTAATTCATTGCTCATCACCTTGAGCACCACTCCAAGCCTTTCCCATTTACCTGAAGCAGTAAGACCTACCCCATGCTACAGTTTTCTGCAGCTGGCTTTGCATTTCTGGCTGCTGAACGTTTATACCATCCAACTAGAGCCTCCTCGATTCCCTCTTCCATCTCTGCCCACCCCCAGTCTTTCCCTGGCCTCAGAGGATGCCAGCGCTTCCTCCTCCTTCTGACACCTCCCCTCAAGGATGCCCTTGAACCTGCCCCTTTTGGCTGCTGTCTGCTTCATATGGTGCCCTTTTCTCCCTTCACCTTGTCCACTCCTCCCTGAGTCCTCCCCTCCTCTGCCTTCAGACATGCTCATCCTCCAGGTTACAACAGATTTCCACAGAGCCATTTCATATTTCTATCACTGACCTTCTCTTCATCAATCTTAAAAGACTAGACCTCAGTCAACATGTTTACTTCATCGCAAACTCACACCTTAATACTCTAAACTGGGACTTCCCCGCAACATTTTGCCAAAATTGCTCTCTTTGGACAGTTCTGATTTTCTTCAACTTTTTCTTAGTCCTGAGCTCACCTGAATGCTCAGAAGCCTTAGGCAACTTATTTTTAATATTAAAATTTTTATTTTATTCTGGTGAAATCCATATAAAATTAAGCGTTTTAAGTGACTACTGTATCAGTAGTGTTTGTTCCATTCATGATGTGCAACCATCACTTCTATATAGTTCCAAAATACTTTCATTACCCCCCCAGAAAGCCTCTCACCCATAAGCATTTGGTCCCTACATCTCCCTCCTCTTAGTCCCCGGCCACCACCACTCCGCATTCTTGTTCTGAGAATTCACCTATTCTGGACATTTCATATCAATGGAGTGGCACAGTATGTGATCTTTTGTGATTGACTTCTTGCACTTAGCATTAAGGTTTTCAGGATTCATGCACACTGTAGCATGCATCCCTACTTCATTTCTTTAGATGGCTGAATAATATTACTTTGTATAGATAGTCCACAATGTGTTTATCCGTTTATCTGTTGATGGCCTTTGGTGCTGTCTCTACCTTCTGTCTGTTATGAATAGTGCTCCTATCAACATTCATGTACAAGTATTTAAGTACTAGCTTTCAATCCTGTAATGTTTACACCTAGGAGTGGAATCATAGGTCATATGGTAATTCTATGTTTAACTTTTTGAGGAACCGCCAACTATTATTCACAGCCGCTGAACCAGTTTACATTCCCATCACAGCATTTGACAGTTTTGAAACGCTCCTTGAAATGCTTCCTCTTTTGCCTTCAAAGACACTATACTATCCTTGTTCTCCCGCTCTTTACTTATAAGGTAACCCCTTACATTTTCCTCCTCTATCTCCTTTTCCTACTTTTCCTGCCATTGGAGGTGTCCATCAGTTTTCTGTCTTAATTATCTTTTGCTCTTTGCTGTCATTCTCAACAATCGCATCCCATCTAGCAGCTTTAAAAAGTCCTTCTTTAGGCTGTCTGCAGATTCACAGCTCCAGTCCTAAACTTGGGATCTTCATGTCTGTCTGCCTGCAGGGCATCTTCTCCTGCGTATCTCATTTGCCTCTCAAGGTTAGTGGGTGTATGTAAACACTTATTCTCATAAACCTGTAAACTTCACCTTCCTCAATCTCTATTACTTGCAGTGGTATCTTTGTCTTCCCAGGGGCCCAAGCCCACCCCTGAACTTTGTCTTTGAGGCCCCGTCAGCTGCGAGGTCAGTGGTGCTCTCTTTTCTGTCGCCCATGTGTGCTACCTGTCCACTCTCCCCCATGACAGGAGCCACAGCTGCTTCAGGCTTCACATCCTTTTATCTGGCCTGTGATGGGGACTTGGGAACAGCACCTCTCTCAAGTGTGATGTCCTCCCTTCCCTTGTGATCCAATCCACATGCCTGTTACTGCTCAATTGCCTTCCCAAAGAATGGCTGGGAAAGTATCAGGCACTACTCAAAGGCTCCTGAGGGCTTCTCAGGCCTTCGGAGCAATGTCCAATTTGACCCCAGACTGGATTTGTCATTTGCACCCCTCCCTTCTTCTCGTCGCTCCTGGGGTTCTCTCACCGAAGTGAGCAGCTCATCCTCCACGTTCACTTAAAATCATATGGTTTCTTCCACGTCTACCTCTCAGGTGGTGTGAATGGGTTGCAGTAGGCTTACAGGAATGAGGAGCAGTTTACGAGTTGTGCCATTAGCAGAACCATCGATGCCTTATTCAATAATGTATATTTTTATCCAAACAAATGCTATATGCCAATAGGGGTACTAGTTGCTACAGATTTCTTTTTTTTTTTTTTGAGAGTTGGAATGAATCATGATGAAAATAATACTTCAGAAACACAATATATTTACAAGTCTTGCAAATTGCATCATTTACAATGATTGGGTGCCTGGAACTATAATCTGGACCTCGTTATGATTCTTAGGACCTTTTACAAACATGCTGGGTTTACCACGTCACATGATATCTCTCAGAATATCTCTGCTTATTGTCCACAACATCCAGGTGGGAGCCTCATGCTACTTATCATCAAACAGTTGTAGGTAGAACATACAATACCCATCATATTCCTTATTATCTCACTAAGAATGATGTATTCAAATTCCTGAGGGACACTGAGACCCCAAACTGGGTTGTTTCCCCAGAGGGGTACAGCTGTTTTCTAAGACTTCTTTCTTTGATTTATTTTGACTATGGCTTCTTTGGTCAACCATTTGATTTTTCTTTTTTGGTTAATTTTGTCCTTGTTGATGCTAATGCAATCCTGTCATGTGGAGATGAGAAAAACTCAGATGCTGTAAGAGAAGGAAAATGGTTACATGAATTAGAAGCATGAATGATTTATGGAGAAATAATTCAAGCAGCTAACTATATTGCGCATTCTCTGCTTACTTCCTGAATGATCCATATGCCAAGTCCATACAAGTTAATGTTTATTTCTAGAAACCTTTACCAAAATGAGCAAGAAGTAGTAAATGCCTCATTATCTTTTCAGAGTGCCTAATGATACATTATTTTCTGTTAAAAAACCTCAAGGTTTCAGAATGCATTGTTATAAATCCAAACTGTCAACATTTCTTTGGCAAGAAAAAGAACAGTATTCTATAGAAATAAGATGTAAGATTAATGATACAGGTTCGTATATTTTCATCTCTCCCTGAGTTCTGCCGCACATGGCAGAAAACTACAATCCATATTTTTATAGAAAATATGCTATGAAGACCCATAAAACATTCAAGAACATTTAGAAAAGCACAAATGGAACTTTCAGATATAAAACTCTACCTAAGGATAATGGAATACACAGACCATAAGCAATGATTAATAAAATAGACATTTTATAAAACAGTTTAGGGGGAAGCAAATAGGTTATACACATTGGACCAAAGTCGAAAGACATCCTGGCTTTTCTCTCCACGTAAGAGACCCAGTGGGAAAGGCCAAAAAGTGATGCATTTAATAGCTAAGCCACTGGATTCATATTTCCTGGGCTTAAAGCCCAGCTCTAGAATTAATCAGCCTTGTGATTTGTGACAAATTCTTTTTTGCCTTTTTAAGACTTAGCTTTTTCTGTCTGTGAAATGGGAATAAAAACAGGACTTACCTCCTCTGTTTAATATAAGACTCAAATGATAGAAAGCTTATGAAGCTATTAGAACAGCGCCTGGCACAGAGTAGGTACTAAGTATCACTATCTAGTGATGAAAGAATGACCATAGGTCCTAATATGGTAATAATATCCTAATACAGTACATAGAGTGAAAATGTCCCAGGAAAGGAGTTCTAGCTTTAACTGTAACTTCCTAAAAGGAGCTAAATGGATGTCAAAAGTTTAATATAGGGGCTCTGTAGGTGTTACGCGGACCCCCTTTCCCTTTATCCACTTTTATGGCTTTCTGTGTGCTCATTTTTAGACAGTCTCTCTCCTTTTCATTCAGAAGGTACACTCATATTAAGATACTGCAAACACGATCTGTTCACGTGAGATGATTTACCAGGGTAAGGTAGAATATCGAAGAAATATGAAGATCCAGGAATATAAACTGATAAATACTCCATCTATGTGTAAGGATTATTAGACTGGATTTTAAAACAATAGCTTTATGTTACTTAAATTATATATATGTATACCTTAAATGTAAGGATAGGGAAAGATTAAAAGTGAGATAATTTAAATAAGTTTACCAAATCAGTATTAACCAAAAAAAGTTAGTGCAGCTGTGCTATTAACAGGGTAAATAGACATTAAAAAAATATTACTACAGATAAAAAGGAACATTTCACAATTATACAACTATGCAGCTGGAAGATATAACAATCCTGAATTTGAATGCCTCCAATAGCAAAATAAAATAAAATGAATATATAAAGCAGAGCTAATAGAATAAATAGAAAAACCCATAATCATAGCTAGAAATTTTGACATATCTCTCAGTAGCTGATAGAACAGTCTAAATATAAATGAGGATAATGAAAATTTCAATAGCATGTATACAGAACACTGCACCTAAAAGCATCAGAATATACACTCTTTTCAAGTACACATGAAATAGTTACCAATGTATCATATGCTGCTCATAAAGTACATCTAAACAAATATCAAAAAATAGAAATACAGAATATGTGTCCTGACTGTTAACAGATTTAAACCGGAAATCAATACCAAAAAGAAACTTAAAGGATCCCTCCATGTTTGAAAACTAAGTTATATGCTCTGCAATATTCCATGGGTAAAATAAGAAATAATAGAAAGTGGAAAGTATTATGAATGGAATATAATGAAAATAAACAAAACTTGTGAGATGAAGATAGAGGAAAAATTTATAGCTTTGAATGCATGATTAGGAAAGCTGAAAATGAATGATCTAAACCAAAGAAGAAGGCTAATTTAACTCTTAGAAAATAGAGGGACAGCAATAATAAGGATAAAAATATAAGCCAATAACATAGAAAGGAGGTATAAATAGGAAAAATATAATAAAGCCACAAGATGGTGCTTTGAACAATTCATAAGTTGATAAGCCCCTAGTAAGGAAAACCAAGTAAAAGGGAAAAAAGCACAATTATCAATCAAAGGAACATGAAAGGAGACATCTCTGGGGATCCTCCAAATGTAAAAAAATATAAGAAAAAAGCATTGTTGATACATTTATGAAAATCAAACAAAATTAAACAAAATTGACAATTTCTCTTAAAAGTAAAAACTAAACTTGCTGAAACATACACAAGAAGAAATTAAAACTTGAATACTCGTGTATCTATTAAATTATAACTCTATAGCCTATGAAACTCCAGACCAGATAATTTCATGGTGAAATTCTACCAGACATTTAAGGAGGAAACTAAACCAACCATAAAAATCATCCAGAAAATACAAAAAGTGAAACCCTTCTCAACTTCTTTTTTTTAAGGCCAGCATAACCTTCATTACAACAGCTGACATGAACATTTGAAGAAGGGAGAATGATAAACCTATTTCCCTTATGTATGTAAATTAGAAGATGAATAAATTGGACTTCACTAAAAGTTAAAAAATGCACTCATCAAAACACACAACTGAGAAATGAAAAGGCAGGCTACACAGTGGAAAATATTTGTAATGCATCTTTCTACGGTAGGACATTCATCCAGGATACATTAACAACTCCTCCAAAATAACAAACAAAAGGGCAGATAACCCGATTAAAAATGGGTAATGAATTTTAGCTGGCCCTTTACAAAGAGGATATCCAAATGTAAACATGTCAAAAGGGCTTTTTAAGTTATTAGTCATCAGGGAAATGCAAAGTAAAGCCACAAGGATACTATACAGAGATATTATTACATACACATGCCCAGATGGCTTGGAAATCGAACAAGTAATAATACCAAGTGTTGGCAAGGATGTACAGAGACTAGAACTGTCAGGCACGGCAGACTGGACATCCCATGACCTAGAATTCCACTTCTAGATCTACACCTAGAAGAACTGAATCCATATGTAGACAAGACACTTACAAGAATGTTCAGAACACTACTCATAATTTAGCTAAAAAATGGAAATCCCCCCCCTAAAGCCCTCAAGGGACAAATGGATAAATTTTCTCTTACGGATAAGTTTTCATATATATGCAAGATGAAATTAGGTAGCAATACAAAAAAAAACTATGCTCAAGAACCTCATACTTATAAATTGCACGGAAGAAGCCAGCTATGATGGAGACTATCCCATGTAGGTAAAGTTCAACAGTGGGCAGAACCACCCTAGGGTGGTAGAAACCAGAAGGTAGTTCCCTTTGAAAGGGTGGTGACTGAAAGCGGGCACGCAGGATGTTTCTGGGGCAACGTCAGTGTCTATCTTGATCTCCATGGTGGTTACACAGGTGTTTTCACTACAACAAGAAATCATCAGACGGAACACTTATGTTTTTGCAGTTTAATATATGAGTGATAAATGCTGTGCCTTTCTGAAATAGTTGAAAGTAAGTAAAAGGATAGTGTCAACTGATGACTTTTCCTTTTGGTGAGTTAGCAAATATTTCTCATGGTCCCTCTCCTATGTAAGAAAAATGAAGGCTCACCGCAGAAGCCGTCGCCTAAATCCTTAGTCAGACGCATGAAGCCTTTCCAAACCAGGAATTACCCTCCATTCCAGGCCATTCCTTCCGGCCTGCACCAACCTGAATCTTCTTGACACCTGGCAATGTTAATATTCAACCTCCAGAGACAAAACCCCCTCCCATTCCAGAAGTGAGAGAGAGAGTGTGAGTCCAGCACACCCATATCTGAGATACCAATAAGAAAGAAAAAAGCTGACACTGAAATTTGGGCACCATCCTTCCTCAACATCAGTTGTGAGATAAAGCCCTAATTTTTAGAGGCCTTGAAATAGGGTAGAGGAGGTGTCTTAAAAATAACTTTTTTAAAAAAGTGTGTCTTAGGTTATTATGTTCACAAACAACTTGACTTTTAAAAGACTCGTTATTTAACTGCATGAAATCATTGTCTTAAAAATGGAAATCATTAAATCATATTTTGTAGCTCTAAATTCAAATGTAGCTGGTGGTGCTTTGTTAGTTAAGTGTTGTGTCCAGTTTGGGATGTGTGGCCTTAGCCACTCTCCTTTTTCAGAACTCCCTGAAGGCTTTATTTATATTTTTATCTTTATGATTTATTGTAGAAAAACTAGGTTTCACTTCACTCACCAAATAAAGCAGCCTGGGTAACAGGGTTTCTCCTGTGCCACTGGTCAAACTCCTCTAGAAAAGATTTGTCCTTCCCCGATGGCTTGCTATTTGTCTACTGCAATGTATGGATGTCAAGTAATTCATTTCTCTTTTTCCCAGTGTATGTGTTTTTGTGACCTCACAGATCACAAGGATATCTTTGTTCTAATAAATGCTCTTGTCAGAATTCTTATCATGGTGCTGAAGGATGGTGTGGGCAGAGGGGTCTGATGGCCAGGAGGACAGGGCTGGGCCTCAGGAGTGGGTTTCCTTTCCTGAGATCCCCTGACCAGGGCAGGTAGAAGATAATAACGTTTCCATGATAATGATATACTTCTCGTATGTCACCTGCAGAAATGGAATTGGACACACAGGGAAGAACAAAGGACGTCTTACACTGCACATTACAAACTACAAAGCTTTTGAAGTCAGCCACTGGGAGGCTCCTAAAAACAAATGTGCAGCCAGAGAGAAAGAATTACTGCTGACACACACTGGCCTCAGGGAAACCGCCTGATGCTGGGATTTTCTCTCTCCCAGGACTCAAGCACAGCTAGGGAAGGATATTGGCTTGGCTTGGCTTCCGCCTCTGACCCCCACCTGACAGTACCTCTTGCTAGGTGTGAGTCCAGTCTCATCCTAGGATGGATGTATGTATTTGCTTTAGTTTGGGATCCCTAGAAACCAAAGACTGAGACAAAGACTTAGGTACCGGAAATTTATCCGGTAGGTGGTCCAAGGAAGCCGAAGTGAGTGACAGGGGAGAGTGAGTCAGGGAAGGGAGAGAAAGCCAGTCAAAAGATGTATCACTGAGGTTGCTTCTGTAGGCAACAGCATTCATTTCCTTAGTTTTACCAGGACCACGGAGAAGCCTATGGAATGCCTCCCAGAATCGTGCACCTGAAAGATGGAGGGGCTGGAGTCTTTATCCACAGGCTCCCACTCCTCAGGGACTAAGAGTTGCCCCAGGGCTGTCAACTGCCTCCTGTTTAAAATAAGTTCCTCCATGCGTCAGAGGAAGGCCGGGGCCGAATGACTTGCAGTCACATGAGCTTCAGGTGGGACTCCGGGACAGCTGGGTGACCCTGTGCCCACAAAAAACCCAGCTACCACTGAAATCAGGGTGGGGTGAGAGGAGGATGTGACATGGACATAGGCACAGAGCAGGGGGAGGGGACAGGTGTCAGAGTCTCAGGGAGTCCCCACTCTTGAAACATATTGGCCTTCACTGTGTTCTGAGTCAGGCCGTTCCATGACAGGTCAGTCAGAGGACAGTCCAGGCTTTGAGGGTCTGTGACACACACTGCATCTTCTGTGGGGTGTAGAGACAGAACACTCCTCCCTCATGAAATGAGCAGGTATTCCTTTCACTCGAACTTGCTTGTTTCACTGTCTTTGTGAATCCAAGACTTCCATCCTTCAAAGTCCAAAGGAGCTGTGGCTTCAGAAATTCCTGAGCCCTCCTAAAGAAGCTGATTTCCTCTGATTTATCCATGTTTCCTTAATTTGATAAAACAGTCTTTTAATGTAAGAGAGAATTGGAATGAAGTCAGCTTTCTTGGCCTAGTGTGTTTTCCCCCTCTTAGAGTATGTGTGTTCCATTTGCATGGATGTGGATACTTTAGCATCTCCTGGAGATAATCCAAGGGGTGTCTCCAGTGGTAGGTAACTGAGGCTCTACACCAGGGTGGCAGAGGGCCCAATACTGAAGTGGGTGGACTTTCCATGTCCCTTAAATCATATGGTGTGAATTCCCAGAATCATGGCTTATATGAATCCTCTTTCTAAAATGGTTTCCCAGTGACCTTCCCCCCTGTGCCAACCCTGGAAGGAAGAGGAATGAGTAGCTGGCAGGAACAGAGGCAGACAATGAGTGAGCAGTGTCTTTGCCTGCTGAAAATCCATCTTACACACACACCCGTCAGTGGTGTGCTAGGGAAGATGCTTTCCCACATGCCAAGGGACCGACATGAGAGGGTCCAGGCAAGCTGCTGCAAAATCCTCACCAAATGGTTTTGATGCTAAAGAGCTCGTGTGGTTTTTCCACCCCAGCTAGATGAAACCAGAGACCTCTGGCTATAAAGGTAGTTAAAAGCTATGTCATAATATTTATGAATATACAAAAGGAATCAAGCAAAAATAAGAAGTCCTACCCCGCCCCAAGGAAGGAAATCGCAAATTACCTCTGCCCAACAGAACTGAAAGCTTGGCCACTGCTTGTTTTACTGTTTGTGCTAATGTTGCCACTGAGGGGTCCCAGTAGGTCGGGAGATGATTATCTGAGCGAAGGGCCCTCTAGGGGGATTGTGGGAGTGGGGCGGGAGGCTGGAAGCTGACACAGTGAATCTGGGCAGAGAGGCAATTTATGGAGCAGAGGAAAACGACAAAGAAGGTGTGTTAGCAAAATAGATGGTGTTGGAATGGCTGAGACTTTAGGGCCAGGAGTTGTGTGGCCTCTCTTGGACATTGGTTCTGGGATTTGAATTTAGAAAGATAGAGCCTGGTTTAGGGACAGTGATGTCATGGCCTTTCCCTCTGATTAAACATCATCTCCTCAGAGAGCCTTCCCTTACAGCGCCTTACTAAACTTGGGTACACCCTGTTCATTTCCGGTAACATTGCCTTGTGTGTGTGTGTGTGTGTGTGTGTGTGTGTGTGTGTGTGTGTGTGTGTGTGTGTTTGTGTCTGTGTGTGTGTGTGCCATTCACAGCATTGGTCACAATTTGTAATGTTTAAATAAGGACTGTGTCTTTCCTGGCTTTGTGTCCATCTCCTGTGCCAGTTGGCTCCCCTCTGTCTTTATCAGTTAGCTTAGTCCTGGCACATTGTCAGTGCTGCATAAAAAGGTATTGAATTAATAAGTGCATTTCTAATTGAATAGCTGTTGGACCATAAATATCCAGTGATGCTTGTGATGTCTGGTGGCTGGGGTCCAGGGATCAATGGGGAGAGTGACAGAGGATGGAGGTTCAGCTTCCTTAAATGTGATGGGAAGCGAGGGAATGAGGCCCAGAGTAACCCAAAGATGACCTGCGGGCTGCTGGGTCACAGTAGGTCAGAGCAGCCACGTGGGTGGGGGAGAGGGGTTTCAGTTATCTGTCACAGTATAACAAGCTCAGAGATTTGAAATAACGACCATTCTATTTGGTCGTGTTTCTGTGGGTCAAGAATGCAGAGTTCAGCTGCTATCGGCTGGTTTTTCACTCAGCTGTTTTCAGCTGCTGACTTGGCTAGGCTGGAAGTTGCAAGAAAGCTTCACTCATAAATCTGGCACCTTTGTGCTTCTTCATGTGGCCTCTTTCCCTGTGCTACAGGGGGCTCCCTCAGTGCTAACCAGAGGTCTCACATGCCAGTTGGCTCCCAAAGGAGGTGGTCCAAGCATGTGAAAGAAGATGCATCTTTCTTAGGTCCCAGCCCTGGGAGTTAATACACCATAACTTTTCACTGTTTGCATTGCACAAAGAAACCCACTGTTATCTCATGTTCAAGGGGAAGGGAAATATTCTCTGCCTCTTGATGGGGAAGATTGACAAAGAATTGGTAGCCAGTTTTAATTCATCCTAAGGAAAGACTGGTTAGAAACTGTTACCCTAAACCCAGGGTAACATTGTAGCAGTGAAGATGGGGAAAAGTGGATGGGCTTAAAACATAATTGGAGGTAGACATGACGGGACAGAGCTATTTATTTCCATGGGTTTCCTATTACTGCTATAAAATATTACCACAAACAAGCAAAGTGGCTGAAAATAACTAAATGTATTCTCTTACAGCTTTGGAGGCAGAAATCCAAAATTGAGTCTTACAAAGTTGAAATTGAAGTGTTGGTGGGGCTGGTTCCTTCTGAAGGCTCTCGGGGGAATCCATTCCTTGCCTCTTCTGGCTTCTGGAGGCTGTTCGTGGCCCCTTCCTCCATCTTCAAAGCCGAGTTCATAGCAACTGTTGGGGGGAGAGGCTTGGGAACAGTGAGATAAACCAGGGAGAGGATAGCTGAGGGGATAGAATCAAATTGTGGACAGGCTGAGTACGGGAAGTTTGTGATCTGTCCATGTGGAGACATCCAAAAAGCCAGGTAGATATGTGAGTCCTGCATTCAGACCTGGAAATGCACACTTTGATTTATCAAATCTGAAGTTGTCTGAGGAGGGTTGAAGTCATTTAGGAGGAGGCATTATGGCAGCATTGCCCTATGGGAATATAATATGAGCCACATATGTAAATTTAAATTTTCTGGTAGTCATATCAAAAAAATTAAGAAGAAGCAGATAAAATTAATTTTAACAGTATCTTCTTTAACCCAATGTATCAAATAATTATCATTTGATCCTTTTAATCAGTATACAAAAAGGAGATACTTTTATTACTTTCTCCATACATGGTTTTAGAAGTCTAACGTTATATACAGCATGCTGCAATTCAGACTAGCCACATTTCCATTGCTTGATGGCCATGTGTGGCTCACAGCTGTGTATTGGATAGCAAGGTTTTAGAAAGAGAAGAGACCCCAGAAGTTTGACTGGAGAAATCCCAACATTTAGAGGTTAGGTGGGTAGGGAAGCTGCTTGAAGGAAGGAGGTAGGAGGAGAGAGTGGTACTGCAGAGGTGAGAGAAGTCTGGAGAAGAAGGGCCAGTGTGGCCACCTATGTGGAATGCTAGAGCAAACAGAAGTGAGATGGGATAGGAAGTGGACACAGAATCACTGCTAATTAGAAGAAATGGAGAAAAAAAGACTAAGCAGGTGCTCCTTCTTTAGATGTGTTGCTCTCCCACATTCTCTTCCTACCCCTTCTGGGTGGGGACGGAAGGGTCAGCAGCCATACAGCTAGGAGCCTTCCATTTGTAAAACCTCTGCGACGTTATACCGCACTACGGCATAGCCACTGGCAAATGGCTTTGGGATCTAAAAATAAGAGTGTAGACGGTCTTTGGCTGGGAGAAACTGCAGTTTGGTTGTGTTCCAAGTATGAAACAACTGTCTTAACTCCTGTGTGTTAGTGTAAAGCTTGCCTTCTGTAAAATGCCTTAAAGTGTAAGAGCTATAAAATAATATACTCATGGATTATATTGTGGTATAATATCTAGAAGATATAAGATAGTAACAATTTAAAGGTTCTTCTAAAACTAGATATGAAATTTGAATTTGACATGTGTAGGTAATTTCTGAAGTACTTTAGCTTTTTCTCAGCTACATGGTGCTGTTGGATTTCCCTCACCAAGTAGCTAAGCTGTGGGGTAGTCAAGGATTGAGGGGCTTCTCAAGATGTGAAACTATCTGTTTTTAAAACCAAGAAAGTCCTAAGCAAGCTATCCTCACTTTCCTGACAGATGGGGCTCCCAAGCTGTAGGACTTTTAGAGCTAAAACCAGGGGAGTCCTGGGCAAACAGGGATCAGTCGGTCACCCAACCAACCACTGACCTCCTGACACTGTCAAGAACCACCTCTGCGGGCTGATACTTCAGAAGGGATTATGAGACCTGAATGCCAATTTATTAATTTGCAAAGAGGAATGAGTATGACAAGGGCTGGAACACTCAGAGCCCACATGATCAGCATTTTCTCTTCCCATATGAAGCCAATCTATTAATTTAGAAAGGGGAATGACAAGTCCTTAGCTACACAAAGTCCAAAGGATCAGCAAATCCTGTCCCCACGTGGAGTCAATCTGTTAACTTACAAAGAGAAATTGCTGTCTGTCAAAGAGATCCGATGCTCAGAGTCCACATGATGAGCGCTCTTCTACCCTTTGCCGAAAGCCAAGTCACGATCAGAAGACCGCTAGTGAGCATGAGGAGTGGTCGGAGGGAATGTGGGAAGGAGCCGGGCCAAGGAAGCCTGCTAACTGAACCCCAGCAATGGGGTCCGACTGCCTTTGCAGTCCACATGCCGCAGGTCTTTGCCTTAGAAGCTCTTGCTTGCCTCCCGGATGGCACTGCCAACACTGCCTCCATGAGGCATCTTGTTTTCTAAGCTTCCGTTGGTGGCCGGCATCTGTGGGCTGGTTCATTCTTTAGGTGTACTAACACCTTCAAATAGATAGAGCTGAGTTTCTCTGCCCTAGGAGCCATTTCGCTTTCTCATCTATCTTTGTTTTCATTCGCTGTTTGTTGATTTACAGGTTCTCTTCCAATGAGCAGCCAGCCTTCATTCCCTTACCGCTGAATCTTAGGGCAATCGAAGGTAACTCCCCGTGTCCCTCAGTAATCTTGATCGGTTTCTAAAGAAGCTGTGTAGAGTAATGGTTAAGAGCACAGGCTCAGACGTAAGAAAAGCCTACTGTCTGCTTATCTACGACTGTTAATAGCTGGGGCACGCCACCATATCCCCTTCAGCTTTGGTTTCCACATCTGGAAAATAGGAACCTTCCAAATTTGATTTTATCAAGGATCAAATGATAGAAAGCATGCACAGAGATTCAGGCAAGTTTTGAGACAAAGTCAATACTTCATAAATGAAAGTAAATAACCATACGAAGGACTGTCATTTCCTGTTAAAACTTTGGAGTACTAATCTTTTATAACCTAGACAAACTAAGATTAATGATCCAAGGGCCTGATTGAATATTTAGCTTTAAAGATAAAATGCACATCCTATAATATGTTTAGTGCCATTGATCTATTATAGTAAGGGAAACATAACATGAATATGTTAGGAAAATGTTGAAATAGGACAAGATGAAAAAAAGTGTTTTAATAAAAAGTGAAGGCATGGCAGTGATCTGCCTTGGCTGTCCTTCCTCCATGAGCAGTCCGCCCCCGCTGGCTCTGCTTGTCCCTCCGCCTCTCCCTGGCCTCTAAAGGTTGCAGTGTTCCAAGCCTTACACATCCTCCTTCCTCCATTCCACCACTTACTCAAGTCAAAATCTTGATGGAGGGCCTAACAGAAGTGTTCACAGCCAGGGCTAGGAAGCCCTCACCCTTGTTCTAAACTCCAAGGCTACCAGAGCACAGTCAGCCCGTCAGCCCATTAAATCTTCCCAGCTGCTCTGCTAGGTGGGGGGTCATTGCCATTCGACAGAAGATACAACAGGGCTCAGCCAACTGGTAGCCTCGGCCATAATGGACAGCTAAGAACATCGATGAGAGACGGGTGCCCACAGTCAGATCTTACGGGTTGCATACGAACAGCTGACACCTTCCAACGGGATAATAGTAATATTTTCATGCATTTTCTAAGTGCCAGACATTGTCCCGATCATTGGACAGGCATCGTCTCAGAGTCAGGAAGCCCTAAGAGAAGGTCAGGGTGATGTTCACCTCTCCTCCCCTTTACAGACAGAGGAACTGAGGCTTGGGGATCAAAACTAAGTGACACAACGTCACATAGCTATTAAGTGGGACACATCAGGACTCTGTAACGTCAGAGCAGTCTCATAGGGAGTATACTGTGCACCCACTTGTGCCGTGGGATTCAGAGTCTGGCAGAGGTAAGACTCGGGGGCCAAGGATATGAGGCAGGAGCAGCCCCACATTCACTGCTGCGTTGGCCGCAGCCAGCCTTGCATCCTAAGGCCGGGTCCTCTGAACCGACTGCCTCGCCGTGCTCGCGATGGGCCGGGGAGCCTTTATCAGTGCTCGGAGACCAGCCCTCGTGGTCTTCGTCTGTAATGCCTTACTTTGCACTATACCTACCGTTCTGCAAGAAGAATTAAGCAGACGGTTGGGATGGGAGGGATTGGAAGGTTTTACTGCAGCCTTACTATTTTGTTCGGAGACTGCAAATTCGTTGAGGGCACGCTCTATGTCCACTTTGTTGGCCTTTTTTTCAGCCTCATCCACCTCCTACTCCATCGTGTTTCAATTTCTGCCCAGTGTCCCAGCTTTTCTGAACCAAGTCTGGCCTTTTGCATCATGACCCATGATCGCCACCCACTGGTCGTAAGGTTTTCACCGAGAAATTGGTAAGGTTTAGGGTAGAGGGCAAACACTGCCATTGCCAAAGCTCCTCAGTTTGGGGTCCAGGTGCCTGTGAAAAAGCGGCATTAACCGCTTCAATTTAAGGTAGAGTCTCAGAATCCCAAATGCATGTTCTTAGAGAGTCCTGTAAAGCATCAAATATAATGATTTCATGATCTCACCTCTTGGGTTATTCGTGTCATTATGCTTTTTCCATGAGGGGGGAGATCAGAGACTCAGTCTCATTCAGATGAGGCCACTTGTATTTGTTGGGGCCCCAACACTGGCCACAATTCATACCAGTGGTTCTCTAACGGAGCTCTGAAGCTGAAGGCATCGTTCATATTTTTGATAAATAAATGCCATTTGTAATTGTGATCACATTGCTTTGGCCACACCATTATTTTCATTTTTAGAAACACCTGTGGAAGTAGCACCCACTACACACTGACTATTGTTTTATGTGCTTTACAAGTATTAGCACATTTAATCTATATAACAATCCTCTAAGGTACATGGCACTAATTACTATCTTTATTTTGACGATGAGAAACTGAAGAATGAGGAGGTTAAGCCACTGCCCAAGGTCACGTGTCTGGAAAAGGCAGAGCCAAGATTCAAACCCAGGAAGTATGTTCAGAACCTTAGCCGCCCAGCCATGCTGCCTCTTAGGAACACCATCACCCCTTCCTCCAGCCATCCCTATCCCTACTGACTCTCCCCAGATGCTCACTCTGACCCCGATCCAATGATAACCTTGGCCAGCGTGGACAGGGCCTGGTCCCCGTGTCTCCTGAGACCTCAGACTGAGCCCACTGGGTTCTGTCCCTCTCGGAGCAAGTGATTACCTTTTAGAGGAAAGCAGAGCTTTTGAAATGGATGTTGAGATACAGGTGAAGTGGGCAGTCATTGTGGTGGTTGAAGACCAGATAAGGAATTAAAAGTAAGGAAAGGATGAAAAATGGGAGCAACTTGAAAAATTCCCAAAATCTTTGAGGACAGTTTCACTTTTTTTCTGAGGAACTTGATGCTTCTCTAAATAGAAAAAAAATGTTTTCACGAAACTATCATATAAGCTACTCCAGAAGCATCTTGATTCTTGGCATGCTTATTAAAACATTCTACTCTTGCAGTAACAAATCTCAGCTTTCTTTAGCCTCTGGAAAACTGTAAAATCATCAACTATTCTTTAAACATATATTATTGGAAGTACATGTGATATCTGTCCCTACAACTAAGTATTTTGGCATGAACCATGATAAATTTAATACTGACAGTTTGAGGGTGTTGGCTAATGACCTTTCGAGTCAGGTAACCATAAGCAACCATGGATCCATAAATTTGGATTAAATAATAACACCAAAAAATGAAATTTCCTTTTATCTTTCTTTGTCCTTAAATAATAGGTTAACATACATTGATTTTATTTCACAACTTGCATGGAAATGAGTGTTTCACTGTTGACATTTTTATGATCTGTGGTTTCCATTCTTTTTAACAGCCTTGGTGAAGTATTTAAAAAAAAAGTATGTTGGTCGTAAAGGCTGTTTTAGAAGCAGAAGTTGTTTCAGGAAAGCAAACATGACTTATGTAATGCACTGTCTCAAAAGAAAGTCAGGGTAGTAACTTGGTTCAGGAAGGAAAAAGGTGGTGGGAATGGATGAGAATGAGACACGAAGATGGCTGACCTCAGCTGCTTTGGAGGGGATGAGAGGGGATCAGGAGCTATGGGCAGGCCTTAGGAATCCCAATCAGAAGACCTAGTTCAGCAGAGGAGTTGCCTCAGGCAATAGTATGTGAATCAGATTGGGTTAAGTTATGCTGCAAGAATAAACAGCCCTCCAAATATCGCTGGCTTAAACAACAAAAGTTTATTTATTGTTCATGTTACGTAATCAGTACTCGTCAGAGGAGCATTCTGCTCCATGCAGTCATGCCCCACAATGTCACGATGGCACCATCTTAATACAACACATATGAGTTCTCCAGGGCAAAGGAAGAGAATATCCTACGTTCTGCATTCACACTTCTTCCTGTAATCTAGTGATCGTGTTAACGACACAGCCCCATCCAATTGCACAGGGGACAGGGAAGTGTATTTCTCCACATCCTCAGGACAGAGATGACCTGATTATGCACGAGCATTAAGAAGTCTCTACCACAATACTCAGAGTGGACTGAGGGCTTGGTCTGTGCCAGACCCTATGCAAAGCCCTCTCCATGCAGCAGGTTACTCAGTCCTCACCCAGCCCCATGAGATGTGTGCTTTCATGGTCCCTGTTCCTCAGGTAAGGAGACCAGGATCAAGAGGCTAAGTAATTTGCCCAAAGGTGCTCCTCTGTGTATTCAGTGGGAGAGCCAGGCGATAAACCTGTGTACCAGTCACAGCACGCTCTTCTCTGAGAGCTCCTCCAAGCCTCTGCAAAGCACCAGGCCATTTGCTTTCCGAGGGGGAGGAGGGCATCCCTGTCTCACCGCCACATGAATGATGCACACGGCAGTGAGGGCGGACGGCATGTTCACTTCAGGGAGCTGCCGGCCCTCTTCCCATGCTATTGGGAAACTAATCATTCATGAAGTCAGCTTTCAAGTACAAGCATGCTGAAGGGAGTAGCCATTGTTTCAAGTCATAAACATAGAAAATTTTAATGTGAGAAAATATGAAAGAAATCTAACCATGTGAAATGTTTGAACAAATACCTTTAAATATGTATCATAAAGCTGCAAGTATAATTAATTTGAGAGGACAGTTATGCATGAAAGAATTCTGAAATAATTAAATGTAGGTTGATTATACATATCTAATTTATTATATATAGATTATAAATTAAATACATAAGGTTGATTCTATCCATCTATCATCTATATGCCCATCTACCTATGCATCTAAACCATTGTCCAGTAGAATTAGAATTTAAGCCACATACTCAACTTTAATTTTTTTTTGTAACAGCACTAAAAGGAAATGTAAAATTAATTGAATAATGTATTTTATTTAACCCAGTATATGCAAATATTGTCACTTCAACATGTAATCAAAATTAATTTACATCCCTTTTTTGTACTAAGTTTTTTAAATCTTGTGTGTATTTTATACTTAGAACACATCTCAGTTGGACACTAAACATTCATTGGAAATGCTTGATCTGTATCCCTACTTCATAAAATGTGCAGTTGAAATTAAGGTTCACATGTTGAAGATGTTCCAAAGATACTTTCTTCTAATAATTGAGCTAGTCTGTTGACGATGACTAGATTGCGTACACATAGTACTAGAAATGCCACATGTGTCTGACATGTGCATCTCAGTACAATCTGATCTGGCACACTGAGAGCACAATTAGTTCTCCCTGGTGAATTCTAACTCATCCTTGAGTCCCCCTTTTTAAGGAGAATCGGTAAGACACCTGTGCTCTTTGCAACCAGCTGGGAAGAATTTCCAGTCAGAAGCAAGATGGCATTTGTGTTCAGGTGTCAATGGAGCCACAACTTGGAGTCAGAACACCTGAATTCTTTTTTTTTAATAATTTATTTTGGTATCATTATTCTACAATTACATGTGCAATATTATGGCTATTAAACTACCCACTTCATCAGGTCCCCCTCACCAACCCCATTACAGTCACTGTCCATCAGCGTAGTGAGATGCTATAGAGTCACTACTTGTCTTCTCTGAGTTGTACACCCTCCCCGTGCCCCCCCAACATTACATCTGCTAATCGTAATGCCCCTTTTTCCCTCTTATCCCTCCCTTCCCACCCATCTTCCCCAGTCCCTTTCCCTTTGGTAATTATTAGTCCATTCTTGGGTTCTGTGAGTCTGCTGCTGTTTTGTTCCTTCAGTTTTTTTCTTAGTTCTTATATTCCACGTATGAGTGAAATCATTTGATACTTGTCTTTTTCAGCTTGGCTTATTTCACTGAGCATAATACCCTCTAGCTCCATCCACGTTGTTGCAAATGGTAGGATTTGTTTTCTTCTTATGGCTGTATACTATTCCATTGTGTATATGTACCACTACTGATGGACACATAGGTTGCTTCCATTTCTTGGCTATAGTAAATAGTGCTGTGATAAACATAGGGGTGCATCTGTCTTTTTCAAACTGGGCTGCTGCATTCTTAGGGTAAATTCCTAGGAGTGGAATTCCTGGGTCAAATGGTATTTCTATTTTGAGTTTTTTGAGGAACCTCCATACTGCTTTCCACAATGGTTGAACTAATTTGCAGTCCCACCAGCAGTGTAGGAGGTTCCCTTTTCTCCACATCCTCGCCAACATTTGTTGTTGTTTGTGTTTTGGATGTTGGCCATCCTCACTGGTGTGAGGTGATATCTCATTGTGGTTTTAATCTGCATTTCTCTGATCATTAGCGATGTGGAGCATCTTTTCATGTGCCTGTTGGCCATTGGAATTTCTTCTTTGGAGAAGTGTCTATTCATGTCCTCTGCCCTTTTCTTAATTGGATTATTTGCTTTTTGTTTGTTGAGGTGCGTGAGTTCTTTATATATTTTGGATGTCAACCCCTTATCGGATACGTCATTTCTGAATATATTCTCCCATACTGTATGATGTCTTTTTATTCTACTGATGGTGCCCTTTGTTGTACAGAAGCTTTTCAGCTTCATATAGTCCCACTTGTTCATTTTTGCTTTTGTTTCCCTTGCCCGGGGAGATATGTTCATGAAGAAGTGGCTCATGTTTATGTACAAGAGATTTTTGCCTATGTTTTTTTCTAAGAGTTTTATGGTTTCATGACTTACATTCAGGTCTTTGATCCTCCTTGAGTTTACCTTTGTGTATGGGGCTAGACAGTAGTCCAGTTTCATTTTCTCACATGTAGGTGTCCAGTTTTTCCAACACCAGCTGCTGAAGAGGCTGTCATCTCCCCATGGTATATCCAAGGCTCCTTTATCAAATATTAATTGACTGTATATGTTTGGGTTAATGTTTGGATTTTCTATTCTGTTCCACTGGCTGTGGGTCTGTTTTTGTGCCAATACCAAATTGTCTTGATTACTGTGGCTTTATAGTAGAGCTTGAAGTCAGGGAGCATAATTCCCCCTGTTTTATTTCTCCTTCTCAGGATTGCTTTGGCTGTTCGGGGTCTTTTGTGGTTCCATATGAATTTTAGAATTATTTGTTCTAGTTCATTGAAGAAAGCTGTTGGTATTTTGATAGGGATTGCGTTGAATCTGTAGATTGCTTTAGGTAGTATAGCCATTTTGACAATATTATTCTTCCTAGCCAAGAGCATGGGATGAATTTCCATTTGTTAGTGTCCTCTTTAATTTCTCTTAAGAGTGTCTTGTAGTTTCCAGAGTACAGATCTTTCACTTCCTTCGTTAGGTTTATTCCTAGGTATTTTATTCTTTTTGATGCAATTGTGAATGGAATTGTTTTTCTGATATCTCTTTCTGTTAGCTCATCTTTAGTGTATAGGAAAGCAACAGATTTCTGTGTGTTAATTTTGTAACCTGCAACTTTGCTGAATTCAGATATTAGTTCTAGTAGTTTTGGAGTGGAGTCTTTAGGGTTTTTTATGTACAGTATCATGTCATCTGCAAATAGTGACAATTTGACTTCTTCTTTACCAATCTGGATGCCTTGTATTTCTTTGTTTGGTCTGACTGCCATGGCTAGGACCTCCAGTACTATGTTGAGTAACAGTGGAGAGAGTGGGCATCCCTGTCTTGTTCCTGATCTTAGATGAAAAGCTTTCAGCTTCTTGCTGTTAATTATGATGTTAGCTGTGGGTCTGTCATATATAGCCTTTATGATGTTGAGGTACTTGCCATCTATACCCATTTTGTTGAGAGTTTTAATCATGAATGGATGCTGAATTTTGTCAAATGCTTTTTCAGCATCTATGGAGATGATCATGTGGTTTTTGTTCTTCTTTTTGTTGATGTGGTGGATGATGTTGATGGATTTTCGAATGTTGTACTATCCTTGCATCCCTGGGATGAATCCCACTTGATCATGGTGTATGATCCTCTTGATGTATTTTTGAATTCGGTTTGCTAATATTTTGTTGAGTATTTTTGCATCTACGTTCATCAGGGATATTGGTCTGTAATTTTCTTTTTTGGTGAGGTCTTTGCCCGGTTTTGGTATTAGAGTGATGCTGGCTTCATAGAATGAGTTTGGAAGTATTCCCTCCTCTTCTATTTTTTGGAAAACTTTAAGGAGAATGGGTGTTATTTCTTCTCTATATGTCTGGTAGAATTCAGAGGTGAATCCATCTGGTCTGGGGGTTTTGTTCTTGGGTAGTTCTTTGATTCCCAATTCAATTTCGTTGCTGGTGATTGGTCTGTTTAGTTTTCTGTTTCTTGCTTGGTCAGTTTTGGAGGTTTGTATTTTTCTCAGAAGTCGTCCATTTCATCTAGGTTTTCCAGCTTGATAGCATATAGAGACTCATAATATTCTCTTATAATTATTTTATTTCTGTGGGGTCCATCGTTATTTTTCCTTTCTCATTTCTGATTCTGTTTATGTGTGTAGATTCTCTTTTTCTCTTAATGAGTCTGGCTAGGGGTTTATGTATTTTGTTTATTTTTTCAAAAAACCGCTCTTGGTTTCATTGATTTTTTCTATTGTTTTATTCTTCTCAATTTTATTTATTTCTTCTCTGATCTTTATTATGTCCCTCCTTCTGGTGACTTTGGACCTCATTTGTTCTTCTTTTTCCAATTTCAGTAATTGTGTCTTTAGACTATTCATTTGGGAATGTTCTTCTTTCTTTAGATAGGCCTGGATTGCAATATACTTTCCTCGTAGAACTGCCTTTGCTTCGTCCCACAGAGGTTGTGGCTTTGTGTTGTCATTAGTCTCCGTATATTCTTTGACTTCTGTTTTGATTTGGTCGTTAACCCATTGATTAATTAGGAGAATGTTGTTAAGTTTCCATGTATGAGCCTTTTTGGTTTCTTTCCAAAATTTATTTCTAGTTTTATACCTTTGTGATCTGAGAAGTTGGTTGGTAGGATTTCAATATTTTTGAAATTACTGAGGTTCTTTTTGTGGCCTAGTATGTGGTCTATTCAGGAAAATTTTCCATGTACACTTGAGAAGAATGTGTATCCTGCTGCTTTTGGGTGCAGAGTTCTGTAGATGTCTGTTAGGTCCATCTGTTCTAGTGTGTTGTTCAGTGCCTCTGTGTCTTTACTTATTCTCTGTCTGGTTGATCTGTCTTTTGGAGTGAGTGGTGTGTTGAAGTCTCCTAAAATGAATGCATTGCTGTCTATTTCCTCCTTTAATTCTGTTAGTATTTGTTTCACATATGCTGGCGCTCCTGTGTTGGGTGCATATATTTTTATAATGGTTATATCTTCTTGTTGGACTGACCCCTTTATCATTATGTAATGTCCTTCTTTATCTCTTGCTACTTTCTTCGTTTTGAAGTCTATTTTGTCTGATTCAAGTACTGCAACACCTGCTTTGTTCTCTTTGTTGTTTGCATGAAATATCTTTTCCATCCCTTCACTTTTAGTCTGTGTATATCTTTGGGTTTGAGGTGAGTCTCTTGTAAGCAGCATATAGATGGGTCTTGCTTTTTTATCCATTCTGTTACTCTGTGTCTTTTGATTGGTGCATTCAGTCCATTTACATTTAGGGTGATTATCGATAGGTATGTACTTATTGCCATTGCTGGCTTTAGATTCGTGGTTATCAGTTCAAGGGTTGCTTCTTTACTATCTAACAATCTAACAACTTTCTTGTTAAGTTATTGTAAGCACAGTCTTATGTTTCTTAATTTCTCTCCCTTCTTATTCTTCCTCCTCCATTCTTTATATACTAGTTGTTTTATTCTTTGCCTTTAGTTAGTATTTGGATGGTCTGCTTTCTTTTCTATGATTTTATTTTCTCTGGTCACATCTTTTTAGCCTTAGGGGTGCTTCCCTCTAGAGCAGTCTGTTTAAGATATCCTGTAGTGGTGGTTTATGAGAAGCAAACTCTCTCAGCTTTCGTTTGTCTGGAAATTGTTTAATCCTTCCGTCAAATTTAAATGATAATCGTGCTGGATACAATATTCTTGGTTCGAGGCCCTTCTGTTTCATTACGTTAAATATATCATGCCATTCTCTTCTGGCCTGTAAGGTTTGTTTTGAGAAGTCTTATGATAGTCTGATGGGTTTTCCTTTTTAGGTGACCTTTTTTGTCTTTCTAGCTGCCTTTAATACTCTGTCTTTATCTTTGATCTTTGCCATATTAATTATTATGTGTCTTGGTGTTGTCTTCCTTGGGTCCCTTGTGTTGGGAGATCTGTGGGCTTCTGTGGACTGTGAAACTATTTCCTTCCCCAGCGAGGGAAAGTTCAGCAATTATTTCTTCAAAGACACTTTCTATCCCTTTTTCTCTCTCTTCTTCCTCTGGTACTCCTATAATGCGAATATTGTTCTGTTTGGATTGGTCACACAGTTCTCTTAATATTCTTCTTAGAGATCCTTTTATCTCTCTCTGCCTCAGCTTCTCTGTATTCCTGTTCTCTGATTTCTATTCCATTAACAGTCTCTTGCATCGCATCCAGTCTGCTGTTAAGCCCTTCGATCGCTTGTCTGATTTCTGCATTGTCTTTTCTCATTTCCCTCACTTCCTCCATCAGCTCTTGCACATTTCTCTGTAGATCCATCGGCATGATTATGACTTTTATTCTGAATTGTTTTTCAGGAAGACTGTGCATTTCCGTCCGTTCAGGCTCCTTCTCTGGGGTTGTCTGGTTGATCTTACTCTGGACCATATTCCTCTGTCTTTTCATGGCTATAGAAGTGGTCGCTGGTAGTTGCCATGTATGTCAGCTGGGCTCTTTAAGACTTAAAAAAAAAGAGAGAAAAAGAAAGAAAAGAAAAGAGAAGAAAAAAGAAAAAGCGAAACAAAACAAAAGAAACGCCCATTGGGAGTAGATTCTGTGGGGATACTGTAGGTGGCACTGTTGCTCCAGTATTCCGCAGCCATGGCCGTACCACTCTGCAGGGCCCTTTATACTTCTGGCCAGGGTGGGAACGAATGGGAGGCTGTTGATCTCTTTGGGAAGTCTAAGTGAGGCTACCCTTTCCCAGTCACCAGCTAAGGGGTCCGAAACTCCCCAGGACTCCCAGCCTGCTGGGCTGAGTGTGCCGGGGCAATCCAGCTGCTCCGCTGGCCTCCTGTCTCTTTAAGACTGCTGAAGAAAGCACGCGCTTTTCTTTTTTTTTTTCTTTCCTTCCCGGGAGCCGGCTGCAAGCACCCTGGCGCGTTCCCCCTCAGATCCTGCCCCTCTGTCTCTCCAGTCTCCGCTGCACTGCGTGATGTGGGTCAGTGCTCCCCACGCAGATCACCGGGGCTGGCTACTTCGCGGGGTGTACTTCCACTCCCTCCCGGCTCTGAATCCTCTCCTCCCGCCGGTGCGCTGGGGTGGGGGAGTGCTCAGTTCCCGCTGGGTCGCGGCTCCATATCTTACCCGCCTCGTGGGGTGTGGTGTCCTCTCAGGTGTAGCTACACGCTGTGTGCTTTCCTGTGTATTCTGGTCTCTCTTTTTAGTTGTATTTGCTGTATTTTCATAGATATATATATAGTTTTGGGAGGAGATTTCTGCTGCCCTACTCACGCCACCATCTTCCCAGAACTGGGTTCAGAACACCTGAATTCTAATTCTGAGTTTTCCTTTACTAGCTGTGCAGTCTTCGACAACTCGACACAGGTTTTATGGGTCCTGTTTGGAAAATGAAGGGGTTGGTCTCGCAGTGTGATCTACGGATCAGAAGCACCATCACTTTGAGAAATGCAGAATCTCAGGCCTCACCCCAGACCTCCTAAATGCCCCCCTGCATTTTAGCAAGACCCCCAGCTGGAGAGAACTTGAAGAAACAATACCGTAAAGGATTTCTAAGATACCCCCAGGCTCTGAAATGCTGTTTTTACGTACCTTGGTGTGTGATGGATACTTGAGGATGGCGTCATCTTCAGAGTGGTTTCCCGTATGGGGAATTTCCGTGGTAACACCACGGAGGTGCACCGCGTGCCTGCAGGCATGTCAGGTCTGTGCCAGTTGCTCCGGTCATCAGTCCCTCCTCACGGCCCTATAATGACCTGTCTGCATCCCTATGTCACAGACGAGAAAACCAAGCTGAGAGGCCAAGCCAGTGCCAGGCTGCCCAGCTAACAACCGTGAGGCTGAGATCTGAGTACCAAGTGTCTGGCTGTAGAGCCTGTACCAGGTCTCTGCGCTGGTCAGAAACAGAGCTCCTGTGGAGGCGGGGGCCCTTAGGGCCAGCACAGGGTTCTCTGTGTGTGGGTGATCTTTCTTATTATACCATATTACCTCCCTTTTGTATTACACAGGGTACTTTAACTTTTACTTTCTCTGTGTATTGAATAAGCTGCCACTATTTAATAACCCTATCACAAAAGTCAGACAGGCAGTCATCCACATGGTGATGAGAATTCCCGTCTCCCTCCATATTGGACTTCTCTAAAATTCCCCTGGGAATACACTAGCTAGATTTAAAGAAGCTGCTTCCAGAATTCCCTATGGAAGATTTTATTCTTGTAAAAAGGATATATTGATCTTGGGAAAGCAGAGAAAAAATAGGGCCTGCCTGATTATAAAAGGATTCTGTACTGGTTACCTTGACATTATAGCTCTCCACAATAAAATATGATAATATGGCTAAGATCACATAGCATTATATAAGATATGTTATATGCATTATACTATAAGAGTGTATATATACACACATATACATCAATGTGTTTGTATAGACAGAGATAAACAATAACACCATACATATAATATATAGTATAATATAACAACTACACACCACTGACTGATTTCTATGTGCAGGAGTCTGGAACCCACCTTCACAGTCAGCGTCTCACTTGTCTTTATTAGGTACTGTTATTACAGATGGATGGGAAACTAACACCAGAACCTTACGTGAGTTGCTGATAATGTCAATATTCAATGATATCAATATTGAGTTATAAGTCAATATTCAAATCCAGATCTGCTGATTCCAGACATTACATGTGCTTTCTGAAAAACACTAAATTAGGCAAAAAGCAGAGAAGAGACTGTGACCCTCCCTGTCAGTGTTCCTCCTTATGCAGGACTCACCCCCACATTCCCCCACAGTCCCTCAGCATGGCAGCCTCCTACCTGTGAGCCTGACAGCTTGCTGAGTCAGGAACGCCCCCAGGGGCCCTGAGCCATAAGGGGTAAGATCTGTGGATGAACTCTCTAGTCCCATAGTGGACAATTCTGGGGCATGTTCCCCACTGTTTCCCAGAGGCCCCAGTGGGATTGAAGTCCACAGTTGTAACCTGGCGGTGAACACATCCTTCATCCACGTGTCCTCCTGCCCTGCCTCACTTCCTTACTTCCTGGCATCTCCTCCCCCCAGAAAGACTTCGGCCCAAGTCCTTGCCTCAGGGCCTGTGTTGATGTCACCCCAAGGACAGAGATGAAGTGGATTTTTGAAGATCAGCTTGTCACAACAGCCTGACCCAGGTTTATCACCTGATATCGCCTTCTAAACATTGAAGTTACATTTTATCATAAGCACTTCAGCTGGGTATTTCGTTCCCAGCCACTTCACCGTCTTAACGTTGAAGTAGATGACAACGGTCCTGAGCTAGAACGGCCCAGGCAGTGTCTAGTAAAATTGTCGTGGCTGCGAGGGGATGGGTCGCGGCGTCTGAGCACTGCACAAGACGCACGCCTCGTCGCCCGGCTGCACGCTCAGTATGCTCGGGTTCGGCTAACCTCTCATGTTCCCGGCCAGGAGGCCTTCAGCACTGCGACTGTGAATCACACAGGGGTGACCTGCAGAATGATCGTGAGGGACTGCTGCCTGTGGGCTTTTTCTGAGTTTTCCAGGAGGTGCATAGCAGTCTTACTTGGGAAGGCTTTCTCTTCTCCTTGGTGATCAGATTTGCCCTGGGCTTTCGGCAAAGGTTGCAGATCGTGAACTACCTCTGACACAGGAGGTATATTTTAGAAGTCAGACCAGTTCAAGCTCTGATACAAAATGGATTCATGGACAGAATTGCTGCTAAAATCCCCTCAACACAGATGCAGAGCTAGATTTTACCTTTAAGTGGCAGAATCGGCTTTGCGGCCAAACGACAAAAGTGGAAAGAATGGTCTGAAATGTGTTACGGGAAGTATGCAGAACGGCTGAAGGCAGACAAATGACAAAGCCAGGCCTCAGGTCTGCTGGTTCCAGATGCTCTGCCTGACTAACATGAAACTGGAAAGTGAAAGGAAATAAAAAAGATCTCTGAGGAGACCGAGTGGCCCATGTGGGCATCCAACGCGACCGGATGACATGACCAGCCTTTTTTTCTCTGGCACAAAATGCTTTTGAGCACCGTTTGATACTTTTCCAGAAAGGAAAGAATCGAGCCAAGTTTCCCAAGTGTTCCATATAAAACCGGTTCATTGCTATTGTCTAATAAGTATTTCAAGTGTCTGGATCAAAACCCATCACTGTGCCTTGTTATTTTAAAGCTTGTTGTCTCAGTTAGAGGTGCTTGGAACAAACCTGGTGACTCCTTAGCCGGCTAGATGTAGAACTGTTCACAGCGTGAGGGGAGCCCACCCCCATTCCATAAAGTAGTTTCTGAGCCATCGTTTTCCCAACATTTTGTTATGAACATTTTCATACGTAAAGTCGATGAAAGTTCATACTAAACAGCCATGGACTCCTAACCTAGATTCTTCAATATCATATATATGATCAAATAAGTAAGATATGTACAAACTACAGACACACACATACGCCGATCCTTCTCTCTCTAGTTCCATCAGTCCATCTTATTTTTAGTGCATTTCAAAGTAAGCAACAAGTATCTAACACACCACCCGTAAATACTTCTGCATGCGTATTTTTTATTAGAGTTCAATATTTATTTATGGCTCTTCTCCTTTTGAGGGAGCATTTATATACTGTGATACTATGACATCCACAAATCTTACTGTAACATTTGCATTCTGACCAGTGCATACAAATGTGCAACCCAGACCCCCACCTGGATGGAAACCCCCTCTGTCACCCCAGAAAGTGCCCTCCTGACTCTCCTCAGGCACTGCCTGCCTCGCCCTCTAGAGGCCATCGCTGTTCTGATCTTCCCACCATAGCTTAGTTTTGTCTGTTCTAGAATTCTCTATAAATGAAATCATACAGTCTGTATATATTTCTTATTTGAGCTTTTTCACTCAGCACAAGGTTTTTGACTCATCCATGCTGCCGCACGGATCAGAAGTTCACTGTTCTTTATTACCGAGGGGTCTTCCACTGCCTACATTTAGCACATTTTTAATCCACCCCCCACCCCTTGTTGATGGATGCCTGGGCTGGTTCCAGTCCTTCGCAACCATGAGTAAACTGCTATAAACAATCATTCATGTACAAGTCTGTGTGGACATATGTTTTTGTGTGCCCTGAGTAAGTACCTAGGAGCGAAAGGGCTGCACCATGGGGTAGATTCCTACTGAGTGGTGGTTCTGCTCCCCATAATGTATATGTGGCAGTTGCTGCATGTTTTCACAAGCATTGGGTATTGCTGGTCTTTTCAGTCTTACTTATTCTTGTGGGTACGGAGTGGCCTCTCGTTGTGGATTTAATTTGCATTATGCTAATGACTCATGTGCTTATTGGCCATTCATACATCTTCCACTGTGTAGTGTCTACAAATATTTAACTCAATTTTGGGTTTTTTTTTTGTCTTTTTATCAGTGACTTATAATTCTTTACATATCCTGCGTACCAATCCCTTGTCAGATACATATTTTGCAGATACTGCATCCCATTCTTTGGCTTGACTGCATTTATTTTCTCAGTGTTTTTGATGGGCAGGGGTTCTTAATAAATTCTATTTTTTTTATTGAGGTGTATACAATAAAATGCACAAATCTTAAGTGTACAGCTTGATGAGTTTTCACGTGTGTATATGCTCATGTAACCATGGCCCTGATCAAGATACCAAACTTTCTCACTACTTTTTGAAGATAGAATCTAATTATAATGTCTTTCCTCTGTGGTTGTAGCTTTCTGTGTCTAACCTACGAAATCTGTGCCTACACACATAGCAGAGAAGATGCTTTCCTTTGTCTCCCCCCAAAAGCTAAACAGCTTTAACTTTTAGGTTCTAGACCCATTTGACTTAATTTTTGTGGATAAAAAAAGAGGTCATGTATAAGTGTTTTGGGCTGCTCTAAAGGTTTTCTCTTTATACCTTGGGTTTTCAGGAATTTGATTATGATGGACCTACATGTAGTTTTTTTTATATTTGTTCTTTGGACTTGATGAGCTTTTGATTTTATAGTTTTATATGTATCACCATATCTGAGAACGTTCAGCCACTATTTCTTCAAACATTTTTTTGCCCTCATCTCTGGAACAAATATTACCCATGTTATACCCTCTGATATTGTCCCACAGGTTCCTGGAGAAGATCTGCTCCTGGTTTTTTTCTATTTTCTTCCTATTGAATCATTTCTATTGATTTTTCTTCAGATGGACTGACCTTTTTCCTTCATCTTCATTTGGCTGTTAAGACCAGCCCATGAATATTTTATTTCATACATTTTATTTTTCATCTCTGGCATTCCCACTTGGTTCATTTTTATCATTTCTATTTCTCTTCTGAGATTTCCTATCATTTCATCATTTAAGCATATTTTCTATGAGGTCCTTGATTATAATTATAATAGCTATTTTCAAACTATTGATGGCTAATTCCAAATCCGGGTGGCCTGTGGGGTAGGTCTCCACTGATTGCTTTTTCTTGTGAGAATGGGTTGTTTTTTTCTGTTTTCTTTTTAGTGCCAATCGAATCTTGGATTGTATCCTGAATATTATAAAAGATAAGATATGGAAACTCTGGATTCTCTTCTGTTCCCCCAAAAGAGCATTCTGTTTGTTTGCTCTGTTTTAGCTAAACTCAAACCTGCAGACTCTATCAGACCTACAGTGAGTGATGGCTCAGACACTGATGCATGTAGATTGCCTATTCGTGCATGGTTCAGGGGACAGCTTCAGAGGGTTTGGGGCAGAGTTTATGACAGCAAAGTTGGGACTCTGACTCTGAGTCTTTCCTACTTTATGTGTTTTCCCCATTTACTGTCGTGTGGCTCTTCCTGTCCTGAGCCCTGCCCTGTGTTCTGTAAGCTGCACACTGTGGGTTTTCTGTCAGACTTTAACTTGCCCACCTGACATAGACTGGTCCTACCCTCAGACAGAGAGCCATAAAAATGGGAAACTCACTCAATACCATCTTCTTCAACGTGTTCACTCCCCTCTAGTTTCTTCCTGCTTGATTTCACTCTCTAGGTCTTGCAGGTCATTATTTATTTTATGCTGTCCAGAGTTTATGGCTGTCATCTACAGGAGGGATGGTCAAATAGGAGCCACTCAGCTATACGGGAAGTGACATCTGCTGCAGTGTCCGGCAGAATATTCCATTGTAAGGATGCACCATCATGTATTTGTCTTATCTTATGTTGATAGTTATTCATCATACTTTCATTATTTGCTGTTATACTAACTTTGACTATGACATAAAATCAACTTCACTCTGACACATACATAATTTGAAACTGAAGCAAGGAACAACTTCCCTGAGGTAAAGTTTTTTCATCTGTAAAATGGGGTGATAAGAATAGCAGCCATAAAGATGCTTTAATGAGACTTAAGGATAATACTTCCATTGAATACAAGCAATATTTTAATAAAACAATATATTTAAATACCTAGTACAACTCTGGCATATAATAAACTCAAATTAGATGCCAGTTCCTCTTTGTTTTGGCCCTTGTTAGCATTATTCTTGTTATTAAGTCTTTGCTCTCACTCATAATTGTATACATGAAAGATTAGGGAACAAATGGCATATAAGTAAATGTGTTTCTTCCATTTTTATATATAAATATATTAGGAGGGTTTTCTTATGTCAGTCAAGTTCTTTTTGAGAACATGGTTTTAGTGGCTACTAATGCTCTACTAAAACCATAAGTTATTATTTGTATGACCCTTGGTTTCCAAAAACAATGGAAGCTACATATGTGTTTTACATATGCAGATTTTTCTGGAGGAAAAAATCAGACAGAACAACTTTATCTCTAATGGTCGCTTAGTGCTTACTAAATAATGTCAAACAGATAAAGTTAAGTAGCAAAATTCAGAAGCTGGGATGCTTATTAAGAGTACTTTCATATCCGGCCTAATAAAAATGACATACCTGCTTCATCCCTTTTTACGGAAATTGAAGTGCTTCATCGACTTTATTTCATTAAGGTCCCACAGCAGTGCTGTGGCGTGGGTGAAGGTCAGGAAGGCTCTGCCTTTTGCAAACGGAGTACTAAGTGTCATGATGACCAAGTGTCTCTCTAAGGGCATCCAGCCCTTTGTCCCGTTCCCCTCCACAGATGGTTCGGGACAGCCACTAGCCTCAGACCAGGGGAGACAGTTTCTTGCCTGGTCCTGATTAGCTGGGGCTAGAAACCCAAACCCAGGAAAATCTGAATGCCTGTGTATGAAAGCATGGAGGGAACAATCAATCAGTTTCCCATCCACTCGCTCTCATTCTGGGTATTTACTGATGACTACAGGAGTGGGAAAAGGGATTTCTACTACATGTCCTCTGCCGCAGCCGGGTGCTCCGCCAACCACTTCACCTGCACTGTGACTCCCTGATGAAATTCTCATGACAAATCTGGAAGATAGGCCCTGGTATTAGCCCCATTTTGAAAATTAGAAAGCCAAGATTCAGATAGTAACCAGCCTCAGTGTCCACAGCTGAGGTATATTTGTTGAGAGGCTTGTGCTCTTACAGTCAAAAGAGTCTGTTTGTGTCTTTCCCAGTCTTGAGGAGTGAAACGTATATCCCTCAGCATACAGAAGAGACCATGAAGGGAGCTGTATTCTCACCCATGACACGGACAACCTTGGCAGAAAGGCAGCGACTACTTCACAGTCCCTATTAGCAAATGAGGGTCTCAGAGCCAGATAGTCTTTGAACTTTAAGAAAGTAGATGCAACACAATCTTAACCATTTTAACTAGGGTTCATTGAGCGCCCATTCTGTATCAGCCACAGCAGCAGAACCAGAGGGTACCCTGGTAATGGAGACAGATGTGGTGTACCTCTCAAGAGCCCGACGGGACAGAGGCGAGGCGTGACTGAACGAGGGATGGCCGCTGCGCTGCAAGGGCATGGCAGGCTGCTGGGCATGTGATCAGGGACATCCGCCGAGACAGGGAGCATAGCATGTTTCTCTAGTTTGAAGAAAAGAGTATAAGCATGCTTTTAAACAGAGAGTATCAGCTAGTACATGAGATGCAAGTTTTCCAGATTCAGAAAGATCTAAGCCGGGGCAATGGACTAACGTCCCAAAGTTGAAATTTCAGCTCTAGAATGAAGATGTTTGTGTAAGTACAGAAGTAGGAGATTTGGCATAAGAACAACCTACGTGGGAAAGACTAGAAAATGTTCCTCCACCACAGGGTCAATATTAATTAGCCAGGCTTATGATGCTGCTGTTTTAACAGCAACAGTGAATTCACACATTTGTTTTACAAGGCATGTGAGGGAAAAGAAAATTGTTTTATATCTATTCCAAGATGGTGCGTTTTGAATGGTGTCTTTCCTCTCAACAGACTTCTTCTCTGGAAAGACGTTTGTTTTTTTTTTTTAATGGAGAAATAAGTAATAAGTTTGGGAGCAACTAACTTGATCCTCAGTAAGAGTGATTCAGAACCACAGTAGAAGCCGGTGTGCTCTCATGCTCTCTGAGCATCTTAACTAAATATACAGTAATTGGATATTTATTAGAGTTCAGACTCTCCCACAACTAAAGTGGAAATATAATGCGCTGGTATGGGATACACAGCTTTAAATACAGTATGTTGTCTGATTCTTGAAATACCCTTGAGGGGAACTCCCAGTGGGTGTTTTTATATGTATTCACTGTATGTCTCACCTGTTTCAATAAAGCATTAGGACAACTTACATAACTCCATACTTAATAGAGTTTAACAGGAAAAACGAGGATGTGATGGTATTAGAGTAACAAGAATAGGAAAGCTGGAAAGGAGGCCAGGTAACTGCACATTTCTCACCCGTGCAGTCCTGCACGCTCACTGGAGGAGGAGCAAGATCACCGCCCCCAAGTGGTGAATGTGGGAATTGAGAAACTTGGAGAAATTACTAACATGCCCAACCTCACAGAACTAGTGAGAAACAGATCCCAAACTACATCAGCTCCACTGAAACTATGTCTGTTACTCCTAAACTATGTATCCTTCCCATCATATGAAAGATGAAATTGGTATTGGAAAGATGACAACTCAAGGAGAAAACTCAATAAAACTAGAGTTGGAAACTTCTTTTCAATATGCGCCTCTAGCTGTGAATTGATGAGGTTTCCACTCCCTTGATGCTTAGAACTTTCTTAATCTTAGCAACTCACCGGTGGTTTAATGTGCCTAATATTAATCATTTGATTGGAAAGCTAAATATAATGAAGGGCATCAGGCTCCTGGAACACTTTTCTTCCTAACCCAAGTTATGTTTTATTAAGTTGAGTTGTCAATATTAAATCATCAAGAAGGATGGCTCCAGGTAAGTCTCACCATCTCATCAATAATACTTTACCAAATGTGGCTCTTTGGAGACTGGAATACAGTGAGTTTAGCATGCTGCTACAAACCCATCATAATTTTTATTACGCTTGTGGCTGTAGCTACTTCCAGGAGAGGTAGTCCTAAAATCCTAATGTGACAGAAATCAATTTTCAGATGTAAATTCGGGTGCCACAGGTGGCATTTTTCACACCTGACAAATTGCTTGTCTCTGGTTTTGAGCTAATGATCACATAAACAAAAGATAGCAGACAACTGACTATGTTATCAGCCAGGGGACATTTATGTGTTCAGGGCAGATTTAGCAAGGAGCAGTCAGAAAGAGGGCTGGCGACTTTGAGCAGGTTTGTTTTGATGTGGGATGGCAGGGGGTTTATTTGCCACCTTTTGCTTTTTTGTTTTGTTTTGTTTTGTTTTCCTGCTGATACAGAAGCATTCACATTCCTTTGGGGTTTAGGTGCTCTGTGGAGCAAAATGACTGTGTGAACCCTATTCTCAGAGCACATCTGTGGAGGAGAAGCCATGATACACCTTCAGGAAGCAACATCCTTTCACCTTTCAAGGTCCTGGGAACATGTATTCATTTATTCAGCAAACATTGAGCATGTATCACTGAGGGATGTATTTGGCTGCAAGTAACCAAATGCCTGCCTGAGAATAGCTTAAATAAGTAGAGGTCATTTTTCTTGTTTAAAGAAGCCCCAGGATAGATCATCCTTGATATTGATCCAGCTTCTCAACAAGGCCATGAGAAAGTGAGGCTATACCTCTGCTTCATCCCATCATCCTTCATTTGCTGCCTTTAACCCTCATGTTTGTGGCAAAGATGGCCGCTTCACATGCCGATATCATACCAGTAAAGCTGGGAAGAGGGAGAGAGGGTGAGCCAGCCACATTTGTCCTTTTTGCAGTAAAGATATTCTTCCCAGAAGTCCTCAGAAGTCTATTTATTTCTCACAGGCCAGAACTTTGCCACCCAGCTATGCTCCCAAAGGCAAGAGAGGCTGGAGCAGCAAACATTTGTTGGTCCCACTAGTACCCTGCACACACTCCAAGTTCTATAGCAAGGAGGAATGAAGAAAGAAATGTTAGGGAGACAATCAACCAAGTTGCTGTCAGTTGCATGCTCAAATATATTATATTTGGAGAACTCTGGCTTTATTTTCTTGCTTATAGGACTTCTCAGGGCTTTCAATATGCTAATACACATTGAGGGGACACTAACTACCCCTCTCCCCGTTGATAGGGGATAGTTGTTATATTCAGAATTTTGGCAAAGTAAACATAAAACTCCCCTAATTTTTTCCTTAGAATACTTATTAATACAGAGGTGTTCTGAGTGGCACTATGAAATGCTGTATTATTTCCAGCCCACACCCTTTATTAGGAGAGCTAAACACATTTGTCTAAAATTAGCACAGCATCCTACATCAGAGGCCTATGTCTGGCTGCTCTCACTGAGAACAAAGCAAGGCATCTGGGCCTTTAAATAGGTCCCTTGATGAACACATGGCGTCCCAAGTGCAAAAGGATTCATCGAATACCAAATTTAGGTAGCAGGCTACCGATGCCTTCAAATTCATGTCAGGTTTAAGGCAAAATTAAGAGGGAGTTTTTCTCAGATGTAACCTTGACACTGCAAGGCAGTCAGTACATTTCCCCATAAAAACTCAGTAAAACCTTAAGCCCAGACAGCATACAGTTAGTGGCTAGTAGCCACAGAGTGGGCATCTCAATTCTGCCATTTAACTGTGGAATCCTGGTAAGATAGTTTGAGACTTGGCTTCCTAATCTGTAAAGTAGGGGTAGTTCCCTCCCTCTGGAGCTGTATCTCATTAACTCCTTGAGATAATGGCTATTAAGTGTTCATTGCAAGATTGGGGATCCATTTTCAGCCCATACCCTTTATGAAGGGCTCAGCTAAATGGAATCCCTATCTTTGTTAAGTCTAAATTGGATTTTCTATTTCTTGGGGGTTTTGTATAGCTTAAACTTCTAATTTTTAAAGCAAGATATACTGACACTGTTTGACTTTGGCATTTGGACCATGCTTTGAACTCAGGTGTTATGTCTTTGGTATACTGATATTCTTTGCTCCAAGAAATAAATACAGACCACCAGACTTGAATCCAATTCATAATATATATTGCTTCTAGAAATAATACACAAAATAAAACAGATAGTAGCTAAAACTGCAAACAGTAAAATCTGTCATACAAGGAAAATTGGCTGAAGGACCAAATATAGCTGGCATCATGGAAAATCACCGAGAAAAAGAAGTCCTACGAAAAATCAGACTTGATAGAGAGAATGAGAACAAAATAAAGTTACAATGGACAAAACAACCCAGAGGAAATTTTGTTATTGACTAGAAATCAATGCAAGAATCAAAAATTCTTGTTAAAAACATAGAACTGTAAAATAGGTCTTGGTAGGCTAAAGCCACAAACAAGAACCCACAAATCCCAAGTTCCCACTGGCAACATTTAAATCTGGCAAAAACCATCAATGAATCGAAGAGCTGGCATAAAATTTATGTGCAGTGCAATTAACCCAGATAAAAATAATTTCAACCAAGTAAAATTGAAGTTTTTTTTTTCTATTTGAAATGGTTTATGCTGCGTGGAAAACTGAACAATGACTTCATTTGCCTTAATACAGTTGAGAAATATGACTGGAGGAAAATTGCTGATACAGTTCTCATTCATTGTAACTGCTCTGAAATAGATAAAAAGCTAAAGTCAAAATAGTGGGATTTAAACATTCTGCACTCATTGTAAGTACAGTGCTTCATGTGACACCCACAGTGAAACAAGTCCATATTATTATGTATTAACATTCCTATGCACGCACTGACTTTTTAAACCTAAGAGCATTTCTTCAAATACTTAAGCCCGTTTATTACTGAACACAAGATGGGTGCTAATTAAAAATCGTCTTATCTGTCCACTGAAGAAAGCTTAGCAGGATGATTTCATATGTTACTAATAAGAGTAGCAGGAGGAAAAAGCAATATGGTTACCACCTTACTGAACACTTACTTTGGAGCGAGCCGTGTCCGGGAAGGGCTTCCTTACCAGGTAGCTCCCAGTTCCTGCCTGTTTTTGGAATCATGCAAGTATTTTAGAAGGACCTCTGAATTAAGACGTTGCCTTAATGCGGATGCGCACTCCCCTTCTGGCTCATTTCAGCAAGACCCTCTGAATTCCAAGGTCCTTAGCCTGTGGTGACACATTGCAGGTTAGACGCTGATGTGTTATTTTCTTACACTGAGGGTGTCCCATAGAGTTATATGGGTTTTGAGTCTCCTGCTGCCTAGTAGGCTTATAACATACAGAGCTATGGCTTTAAATGTCAGCATTATCACCAGAACAAAGGAGCAAAAGGCAGGCTGTTGACACTCTTTGGGCACAATTTGCAATACCTTTCTTTATCCTTTCACATTCTCATGTTTCCAGGGGACACTTACGTACAGAAGCAGTGTCCCAAGTTCAGGGTTTTGGTGATATATGTCTTTCCTAGGATCAGTAGGCCCTGGTCCAAGAGCCATTTTGGATACAACCGCACCGACCCGGATGGACTGGTTTCCCCCTCTGAGCCTGGGCCCCTGTCTTATAAGGTAAAGGTGTTATTACCTACTTCACGGAATTAGTGTTGGGAATGCAGTACTTAAATGCCCCATGTAATCAGAGCTTCTCCAAAGCAGTGTGGCTTTTCACACGAATCAACATGCTTAAAGCTCTTAAAGCTCTTGGATGTGCTCACCTGATGTTTAAGACTTTATAGGTTAGAAAAACTTCCAACAAATAAAGAAGCTCTATGGCAGCTTTGTTACCAACATTTAGAAGCTGGGGGTAATGATTACTAACATGTATAGCAGTTTAGAACAGGGGTTCACCGACAATGGCCCACAGGCCAGATATGGGCCCCCACCAGATTTTAGTAATAAAGGTTTGTTGGCACATAGCCATGCCCGTTATGGATATAGCAGCAATGGCTGCTTTAGTGCAAGGGTGGAGTTGAGTGGCTGCAACAGGAACAGTACCGCCTACAAAGCCTAAAGTATTTACTGTATGGTCCTTTACAATAGAATTTGCTGACCCTTGGCTTAGAGTTTTACAAATTACTTTCCATCTCTATAGAATTAGATCTAAACATGCATTTGTTTAAACATTACCACGGCCTGTGAGGTGGGTATCATCCCCATCCTACAGACGTGTAAACTAAAGCACACAGCTTGTAAATGGCAGAGCCCAAGATTACTCCCAGCCTGCTAACACCATATCCCATTCCTGATCATTAGCTCATAGAGCCTTTCAGTCTTTCACAAATTTTACTTTATAAAGATGTTTTGTATTGTACAATTAATGTCATGGCTGTGTCATTTAATCATCACTTATTAAGCACCTCCCTTGTGGCTGGCATAGCAGGTGACAGAAGACTTCCTGCCATCACGGATCTTACGTTCCAGGCTGTCATGTGTACCCCTTTGGGCTCCAGGGGTCTTAAGCACACCCACCCACTCCACCACTTCAGTTCACCGAGAGTTACCATGCATGGTGCCGCTTTAACAGTGACCAAGTAGATTGGTCCCTGCCCTGGATGGGGGAGAAGATCACAGTCTAGTGGGAAGTTGCCCTTAGGACACACTCTTGATTACTAGAATGTGACACAGACTACAGATATCATGGAATACTGCATGAGGATTTATTTGCTATGCACTTCTATCTCATGACTTTGCTCTAAGGGCTGGAAATAGGCGATGGGATCCTAGGAAACACAGACACAGAGTCAAAAGGTCTTGGGAATTATGTAGATGAGTTCATCTCAGTTTTACTGGGCATACAAATCACCTGGGGATCTTGTGAAAACGCAGGTTCTGCTTCCGTGTCTCTGGGGTGGGGCTGAGGGCTTAGCTTTTGTAAAACGCTCCCAGATGATGGTCTCAGGACCATGCTCAGAGTAGCAGGGACCCAGCAAACAGTCCAGGTTTCTCTGAGATCCCTTAAATTTGAAGCTAGAAGCATAGAATGGGAGGGTGTTCAAATTTAAAGGCCAGGGTTTGAGCAGGCATGCTCAGGCATGGGCCAAAACGGCTCCCTCCATGTAAAGTTGAGACTCCAGCTGGTAGTTATTCTCACCTCATAAAAGGCTGCAGCTTCCACCTGCCCCATTAACCAGCTCCTCTTCTCTCTTGCTAGCTCCCTCTTTTCCCTAATTTTAGGCTCTCCCTTTGCCCTAGCCCAGCCCACATATATACTCTATGGTTCAGACCATCCTAGCCAGACCCCTGGAAGAGATGTTAAGACTTTCTGTTTTCTCTGCTCAAGTTCAAGTTGGGAAAGGCAGCAGTATTTCTAGTCCAGACTCTTCACTTTGAATAATTCCGCCAGACTGACTTGCAAGTCTTCCCAGCCAGGCTTGCTCAGACTACACAAGCTGGTGATTAAAACTTAGAACAATAATCAGACTTTTATTTTCAAAGCAAATTTGGTTTCTAGACCAGACTTCAGCATTCATTACAATACAGACTGATAACAACAAATCTGGGAACATATGCTTTTTATGCTTCTGTGTCATAAAATCTATAACAACATTAAAACCATTTTGAGAAAAAAATCATTCATAACCCCTAGCAAAATACTCTGTGAACCTTCCCTTCTGTTCCTCATCCAAATATGTTGTCCCTGTGTACACATAGTATACACACAGGTTGGCACTCTAATTTTTCCTCTTATTACATGATGAACATTTCCTAAGTTACTGTATAACCTGAATATTTTTTTAAAGGCTACACAATATTTCTTCCAGTTGATGAGATGTGATATTTGTAGACATTAAATAGTTCTCCTTTGTGCAGTATTTCAGGGATTCCCTTCCTCCATCCTTCCTCCCTTCTTCCCCACCCTCTTGCCTTCCTCCCTTGCCTCTTTCCTTTCTTCCTTCCTTCCCCTCTTTTCTCCTCCTCTTCCCTTTCCCTGCTTCCTCCTCCATCTTCTTCTGCTATCAGAAAAATATCCATAAACATCTGACAACTCTTTACCTTAAGTTCAGTTGCTTCCTTGCAATATATCCTCAGCCAATAGGAGGAACATTTTTCCACTTCATTATGGTTTGAGAAGCCCAATGGCCTGATCAGCATGGTGTCGTGTTTTCTATGAAAATCTCAAAGGATGACAACCTCAACACATTTTACATCTACGAGGCTGACCAGGTAATTCAGATATGGATCCCAGCCCCTGACACCTGCATTCATTCCTGGAGCCTCTTGTAATGAGTCCTGACCCAGAGTTAAGTTGGCTCAAACCAGGTCCTAATGCTCAGCTCAGTCACAAAGTCATACATTGGTCTGGCACAAGTTTCTCTCTATTCCTGCTTTTCTTGAAATACACAGTTTAGATACTAATACCTCAATATATAAGGTTATTCTGAAGAATAAGTCCACTAGCATACTGGCTTATTGTGGGAAGGATTCTTTTTAATCTGGTTTATTACTGTATCCCTAGCATCTAGCATGTGCATGCCACATGGTAGGTGTTTAATAAATATTTAGTTTAGGAATCATTATTTAAAAAAAACTATAAGATAAGAAACCATCTAGAAAAAGGAAAGAGATCTTTCCTCTAAACAGTTTAAAGCAGTGGTTCTTCAGTCTTTTGAGAATAAATGCATCCTTCCCATCTGTGCATTAACAAATACAATTTCACAAATAATTTTGATAGGTCCAAATAAACAGGAAAAATTTCCATGGACTCTAGGCAGTATTGGTATTAAGAATCCCTGGTGTAAAAGAACTTCAAGGTTCTAAATCATTTGACATCATCCTATCAAGTAGAAAAACTTTGAAATAGTAAGTAATCCATACCTTGTGGCACATTCTATCTTTATTATGGTCTGTCAAGACAGGTGCTATTATTCTTATTTTATAAGCAAATCTTAGGCTCAAAAAGATTCGAACGATTTATTTGAAGTGACACAATTATTCAGTGTGAAGCAGTACCTAGAAACTAGGTCTTCTGATTCAAGTCGGCCTGTTTTGAGTTAAATGCCTCTGTTACCCCTGCATCGATTTCCCGACCTTTGTCTTCTTAGCATTTGATTGATGGTTATTGTTAGTGCAGATAATTTGGGCTCCCTTGTAATGATCAAGATGTTTTCACAAGACAAGGTCTCAGATGATTAGGACAAGGCAGGTGCTAAGGCCGTCGCAGCTTCATCTGGAAATTTCTAACTAGAGTTGATTAACTTGTTGGCCCTAGTTCCTTTTGAGTGCTGCATGGACATAATAAAATAGTGTGAATCGATAGAAACCCTAAATGGGCTTCATCTGTCTTCTTTTCTTACTCTTATTTTTCTTTCTTCTTCTATTACGACTTTCTTTCTCTGCCACTTTAAAAGTAAAATTGTGTGCCTCTCCTTGGCTGTGCAGTTCTGTTTTCATGGTATATTTTGAATTATTAGAAATCCAGATACATCCAGTTCTTCCCAAACACACCTATCATTGCTCCAAAGATGGGAAGCTAACCTTACCTAGGCTCAACTTTGCAAATCTAGATTATCCCCTGAGATTGCATGCCTAGTAAGTTAATTTTTCATAAGTATAACACAGTGAGTGACAATCTGAAAGTTTTGTAAAACTGTTTACTGACTAAATCAATGGTGATGGTAATTTGGTCCAAGCTTTGTACAGAAGCTAACTAGTTCTCTAAGTTGATAGAGGAAGATATTAGAATGTACTGATGAGAATGTGAGAGAGAAGATGGCTATAAAAATACCTTATTTTTCCTCTTCCTCCTTAATACTGCTCACTTAATTCTATTGGGAAGTTTTTGACTCAGTTCAAACTCCATTTGCAAAAAACAATCACACTTTTCCTACACTTGGTGAGATGAATTTTCCTACCCTTTCTCCTCCCCACTCCCTATTTTGTTGTGGTCTTCATCAACATTTACTACATAATTCAAATAATTGACTCTGTGACATGGATATCTCCATTTGGATTTATTCTGAGGAAGCACCATGGGTACTTTGACATGCTGACTTCTTACCACAATATGGGACTCAGTCCAACCATGATCTGTAAGTTGGTCCATAACTCTCTCTCTCTGAGTGCCTCCAGAGATCAGGCAGAAGATCAAACATCATCCCAGAGAGAAGGCTTGGTCGGGACTGTTCAGCTGGGACCTGCATACTTCAATAATTCTCCTATTCTTGGAGAGTTTGTCCAACAGCTCCTATAATATGAGATGGAAAACATCCTCTCTGTGCCATAGCGAAAGGACCAATCACAGAAATGAAAGTGCAATTACAGAAAAATTATCCCTAGGCTATGACCACATTTCATGAGCATTTTATTACCATCACAACTCAGGCTTTCAATTTTCAGTACTGAGAGTTTCTTCTGAAGCCCAATTTAAATCCTTAATATGAGAGTCTGTGCTTTAAAGGCACGTGTCAGTACAGAGTCAGCCAATCCCCCAAATTTCCAGTCTCTGGGTGTAATTCCCTGGGACTGACCACAGTTACCTGCTGGGAGGGGACTAACAAGGTTGCATATGCAATCAATGCTGTGTTAAGCAAGCATGCTATTTTTTCTTATTCTTATCAACCACAAGAGGAGATTTAAGATTATTGTTCAGTTTACCCTTGAACATGATGATTTTTACACCAGAGTTCTTAATGTCTGAGTTTTAGTTTAAAGGAAAAAGTACCCATGACTTTGAAAGTCAGGGCCATGCTGAAAGTATTTTCCAAGTCTCATTTAAAAAATCCTCTGAACACCTTTGAAAATAAAAATCCTAATCTTGTCTTTTGAATAATGTCAGATGGAGTGCACCTGTGGAGAAATATTGATACAGCCTCAAATCAATTCATCCCCACTTGTCACTGATGCTCTGAACAAATTGCTTAACCTTGCTAAGCCTCAGTTTTGCTGAGCCAAAGTTGATACTAACATATAGATGAGAGATTCATTTACCTTTGTTTTTTTTAATAGTTTATTTTGGTATCATTAATCTACAATTACATGTGCAATATTATGGTGATTACACTACCCCCTTCATCAGGTGGCCCCCACCAACCCCATTACAGTCACTGTCCATCAGCGTAGTGAGATGCTATAGAGTCACTACTTGTCTTCTCTGGGTTGTACAGCCCTCCCCGTGCCCCCCCAACATTACATCTGCTAATCGTAATGCCCCCTTTCCCCCTTATCCCTCCCTTCCCACCCATCCTCCCCAGTCCCTTTCCATTTGGTAACTATTAGTCCGTTCTTAGGTTCTGTGAGTCTGCTGCTGTTGTGTTCCTTCAGTTTTTTTCTTAGTTCTTATACTCCACATATGAGTGAAATCATTTGGTACCTGTCTTTTTCGGCTTGGTTTATTTCACTGAGTATAATACCCTCTAGCTCCATCCATGTTGTTGCAAATGGTATGATTTGTTTTCTTCTTATGGCTGAATAATATTCCATTGTGTATATGTACCAAATCTTCTTTATCCATTCATCTACTGATGGACACTTAGGTTGCTTCCATTTCTTGGCTATTGTAAATAGCGCTGCGATAAACATAGGGGTGCATATGTCTTTTTCAAACTGGGCTGCTGCATTCTTAGGTTAAATTCCTAGGAGTGTAATTCCTGGGTCTAATGGTATTTCTATTTTGAGTTTTTTGAGGAACCTCCATACTGCTTTCCACAATGGTTGAACTAATTTGCATTCCCACCAGTAGTGTAGGAAGGTTCCCTTTTCTCTACATCCTCACCAACATTTGTTGTTGTTTGTGTTTTGAATGATGGCTATCCTCACTGGTGTGAGGTGGTATCTCACTGTGGTTTTAATCTGCATTTCTCTGATGATTAGGGATGTGGAGTGTCTTTTCATGTGCCTGTTGGCCGTCTGAACCTCTTCTTTGGAGAAGTGTCTATTCATGTCCTCTGCCCATTTCTTAATTGAATTATTTGCTTTTTGTTTGTTGAGGTGTGTGAGTTCTTTATATATTTTGGATGTCAACCCCTTATTGGATATGTCATTTATGAATATATTCTCCCATACTGTGGGATGCCTTTTTGTTCTACTGAAGGTGTCCTTTGCTGTACAGAAGCTTTTCAGCTTGATATAGTCCCACTTATTCATTTTTGCTTTTGTTTCCCTTGCCCAGGGAGATATGTTCATGAAGAAGTTACTCATGTTTATGTCCAAGAGATTTTGCCTATATTTTTTTCTAAGAGTTTTATGGTTTCATGACTTACATTCAGGTCTTTGACCCATTTTGAGTTTACTTTTGTGTATGGGGTTAGACAGTAGTCCAGTTTCACTCTCTTACATGTAGCTGTCCAGTTTTTCCAACACCAGCTGCTGAAGAGGCTGTCATCTCCCCATTGTATATCCAAGGCACTTTTATCAAATATTAATTGACTGTATATGTTTGGGTTAATGTTTGTATTTTCTATTCTGTTCCACTGGTCTGTGGGTCTGTTTTTGTGCCAATACCAAATTGTCTTGATTACTGTGGCTTTGTAGTAGAGCTTGAAGTCAGGGAGTGTAATTCCCCCTGTTTTATTCCTCCTTCTCAGGATTGCTTTGGCTATTCGGGGTCTTTTGTGGTTCCATATGAATTTTAGAATTATTTGTTCCAGTTCATTGAAGAAAGCTGTTGGTAGTTTGATAGGGATTGCATTGAATCTGTAGATTGCTTTAGGTAGTATAGCCATTTTGACAATATTTATTCTTCCTAGCCAAGAGCATGGGATGCATTTCCATTTGTTAGTGTCCTCTTTAATTTCTCTTAGGAGTGTCTTGTAGTTTTCAGAGTACAGGTCTTTCACTTCCTTCGTTAGGTTTATTCCTAGGTATTTTATTACTTTTGATGCAATTGTGAATGGAATTGTTTTTCTGATTTCTCTTTCTGTTAGTTCATCATTAGTGTATAGGAAAGCAACAGATTTCTGTGTGTTAATTTTGTATCCTGCAACTTTACTAAAATCACATATTAGTTCTAGTAGTTTTGGAGTGGAGTCTTTATGGTTTTTTATGTACAATATCATTGTCATCTGCAAATAGTGACAATTTGACTTCTTCTTTACCAATCTGGATGCCTTGTATTTCTTTGTTTTTTCTGATTGCCGTGGCTAGGACCTCCAGTACTATGTTGAATAACAGTGGAGAGAGTGGGCATCCCTGTCTTGTTCCCGATCTTAGATGAAAAGCTTTCAGCTTCTCACCGTTAAGTATGATGTTAGCTGTGGGTTTGTCATATATAGCCTTTATGATGTTGAGGTACTTGCCGTCTATACCCATTTTGTTGAGAGTTTTAATCAGGAATGGATGCTGAATTTTGTCAAATGCTTTTTCAGCATCTATGGAGATGATCATGTGGTTTTTGTTCTTCTTTTTGTTGATGTGGTGGATGATGTTGATGGATTTTCGAATGTTGTACCATCCTTGCATCCCTGGGATGAATCCCACTTGATCATGGTGAATGATCCTCTTGATGTATTTTTGAATTCGGTTTGCTGATATTTTGTTGAGTATTTTTTCATGTACGTTCATCAGGGATATTGGTCTGTAATTTTCTTTTTTGGTGAGGTCTTTGCCAGGTTTTGGTATTAGAGTGATGCTGGCTTCATAGAATGAGTTTGGAAGTATTCCCTCCTCTTCTATTTTTTGGAAAACTTTAAGGAGAATGGGTGTTATTTCTTCTCTATATGTCTGGTAGAATTCAGAGGTGAATCCATCAGGCCCGGGGGTTTTGTTCTTGGGTAGTTTTTTGATTGTCGATTCAATTTCATTGCTGGTGATTGGTCTGTTTAGTTTTTCTGTTTTTTGCTTGGTCAGTTTTGGAAGGTTGTGTTTTTCTAAGAAGTTGTCCATTTCTTCTAGGTTTTCCTGCTTGTTAGCATATAGATTCTCATAATATTCTCTTATTATTCTTTGTATTTCTGTGGGGTCCATCGTTATTTTTCCTTTCTCATTTCTGATTCTGTTTATGTATGTAGATTCTCTTTTTCTCTTAATGAGTCTGGCTAGGGGTTTATCTATTTTGTTTATTTTTTCAAAGAACCAGCTCTTGGTTTCATTGACTTTTTCTATTGTTTTATTCTTCTCAATTTTATTTATTTCTTCTCTGATCTTTATTATGTCCCTCCTTCTGGTGACTTTGGGCCTCATTTGTTCTTCTTTTTCCAATTTCAGTAATTGTGTCTTTAGACTGTTCATTTGAGAATGTTCTTCTTTCTTTAGATAGGCCTGGATTGCAATATACTTTCCTCTTAGAACTGCCTTTGCTGCGTCCCACAGAGGTTGTGGCTTTGTGTTGTTGTTGTCATTTGTGTCCATATGCTCTTTGATTTCTGTTTTGATTTGGTCATTAACCCATTGATTAATTAGGAGAATGTTATTAAGTCTCCATGTATTTGTGAGCCTTTTTGTTTTCTTTCTAAAATTTAATTCTAGTTTAATATATTTGTGATCTGAGAAGTTGGTTGGTAGAATTTCAATATTTTAGACTTTACTGAGGTTCTTTTTGTGGCCTAGTATGTGGTCTATTCTGGAAAATGTTCCATGTGCACTTGAGAAGAGTGTGTATCCTGTTGCTTTTGGGTGTAGAGTTCTGTAGATGTCTGTTAGGTCCATCTGTTCTAGTGTGTTGTTCAGTGCCTCTGTGTCTTTACTTATTCTCTGTCTGGTTGATTTGTCGTTTGGCGTGACTGGTGTGTTGACGTCACCTAAAATGAATGCATTGCTGTCTATTTCCTCCTTTAATTCTGTTAGTATTTGTTTCACATATGCCAGTGCTCCTGTGTTGGGTGCATATATATTTATAATGGTTATATCTTCTTGTTGGACTGACCCCTTTATTATTATGTAATGTCCTTCTTTATCTCTTGCTACTTTCTTCATTTTGAAATCTATTTTGTCTGATACAAGTACTGCAACACCTGCTTTCTTCTCCTTGTTGTTTGCATGAAATATCTTTTTCCATCCCTTCACTTTTAGTCTGTGTATATATTTGGGTTTGAGGTGAGTTTCTTGTAAGCAGGATGGGTCTTGCTTTTTTATCCATTCTGTTACTCTGTGTCTTTTGATTGGTGCATTCAGTCCATTTACATTTAGGGTGATTATCGATAGGTATGTACTTATTGCCATTGCTAGCTTTAGATTCGTGGTTACCAAAGGTTCAGGGGTTGCTTCTTAACTATCTAACAATGTAACTTAACTTTTTTGTTTAGTTATTGTAAACACAGTCTGATGTTTCTTTACTTCTCTCCCTTCTTATTCTTCCTCCTCCATTCTTTATATACTAGGTGTTTTATTGTTTGCCTTTAGTTAGTATTTGGATGGTCTGCTTTCTTGGCTATGATTTTATTTTCTCTGGTGACAGCTTTTTAGCCTTAGGAGTGCTTCCCTCTACAGCAGTTCCTTTAAGGTGTCCTGTAGAGGTGGTTAATGGGAGGCAGATTCTCTCAGCTTTTGCTTGTCTGGAAATTGTCTCATCCCTCTGTCATATTTAAATGATAATCGTGCTGGATACAGTATTCTTGGTTCGAGGCCCTTCTGTTTCATTGCGTTAAATATATCATGCCATTCTCTTCCAGCCTGTAAGGTTTCTGTTGAGAAGTTTGATGATAGTCTGATGGGTTTTCATTTGAAGGTGATCTTTTTTCTTTCTCTAGCTGCCTTTAATACTCTGTCCTTATCTTTGATCTTTGCCATTTTAATTATTATGTGTCTTGATGTTGTCTTCCTTGGGTCCCTTGTGTTGGGAGATCTGTGGGCTTCCATGGACTGTGAGACTATTTCCTTCCCCAGCATGGGGAAGTTTTCAGCAATTATTTCTTCAAAGACACTTTCTATCCCTTTTTCTCTCTCTTCTTCCTCTGGTACTCCTATAATGTGAATATTGTTCCATTTGGATTGGTCACACAGTTCTCTTAATATTCTTTCATTCCTAGTGATCCTTTTATCTCTCTCTGCCTCAGCTGCTCTGTATTCCTGTTCTCTGATTTCTATTCCATTAAGTGTCTTGCATCTCATCCAGTCTGCTGCTAAACCCGTCGATGGCTTCTTTCATTTCTGCATTGTCTTTCCTGACTTCCCTCACTTACTCCCTCAGTTCTTGCATATTTCTCTGTAGATCCATCAGCATGGTTATGACTTTTATTCTGAATTCTTTTTCAGGAAGATTCTGCATTTCCATCCCTTCGGGTTCCCTCTCAGATGTTGTCTGGGTCTGGGTGATTTTTGTCTGTACCATATTCCTCTGTCTTTTCATGTTGAAAGAGTGGTCGCTGGGAGGTGCCACGTATGTCAGCTGGGCTCTTTAAGACTTAAAAAAAAAACCACGAAAAAACAAACAAAAACAAACAAGCCTTAAAAAAGAAGGAAGAGAAAGAAAAGAGGAAAAGAAGAAAGAAAGAAAAGAAGGAAAAAAGAATGGGGAATAAAAAAGAATACTGCCCACCCAGAGTGGATTCTGTAAGGGTGCTGTAGGTGTTGCTGTTGCTCCACTATTCCACAGCCGCAGCCGCGCCGCTGGTTGTAGCTCTGGCTGGGGCGGGAACGAATGGGAGGCTGTTGTTCTCGTATAAAGTTTTAGTGTGGCTGCTACCTTTTCTCAGTCACCAGCCAAGGGGTCCAAAGTGTCTCAGGACTCCCAGACCGCTGGGCTGAGCCTGCTGGGCGATGGCATTCCCTCGCTGGGCCCCCCACCTCTCCAAGACTACTACAAACAGCATGCACTTTTCTGTTTTCCCGGGGCACTGGCTGCACGGACCTGGGCGCATTCCCGGCTCAAAACCTGCACCTTCTGCCTCTCTAATGTCCAATGAACCATGCGATGTGTGTCAGTGCTCTGGGTGCAGATCACCGGGGCTGGTTATTTGGCGGGCCTGTTCTTCCTCTCCCTCCCGGCTCCAAATCCTCTCCTCCCGCCGGCGCGCCGGGATGGGTGAGTGCTCGAGTCCTGCCGGGTCGCGGCTCCCTATCTTACCCGCCTCGCGGGGTGCCGAGTCCTCTCGGGTGTAGCTGCACGCTGTGCACTTTCCTGTGTATTCTGGTCTCTCTTTTAGGAATAGTTATATTTGCTGTATTTTCATAGATAAATACAGTGTTGGGAGGAGATTTCTGCCGCCCTGCTCACGCCGCCGTCTTCCCAGAAATCCGAGATCTCATTTACCTTTGTTTTTATCATTAAGAAGAAGCATTTAGTCTAACAGATATGAAGCATTCCTGCATATACATACACATAACCCAAGACCTAAGATGTATTAAAGTCCATGTAATGAGAATGTACAATTCTAGGCAACCTAGTAATCTAGAATTGCCCCTAACTTATTACAATGTTGGTCTTTTCTTCTGGGTCTGGCCCTTTGCACACTCCCCCTCAAAAGCCTAATATAGTTCAAGAGTATGGGATTACTACCATATACAGCGTTGCTTTTCTTTAAAAAATGAAGATGACCTTGCCAGCTGAAAAGTCAAAAAGTCAGTATAGACATGCATGATCAAAGCTATAAAGTAACTAACCATCTCAAAATTGCCACAGAGTTACTATAGCAGGGCTCTAGGGATGATCTCACCTGTATATCCAATACTCCACTAATTGCTAGGGACAGTCTAGCTACCTGGGTGACAATTTCTCCTTCCCTAACTCCCACAACTTGCTTGACTGGGATGATCAAGGAGGGCTTCAGAGAGGAGGTAGAATTTTTGTAATTAAAGTGGGAAGAATATTCTAGGTAAGGCGGATGCTGAGGGTTAAGATATAAAAGCAGAAAATTTGTTCAGTGGACAACATGCAGTAGCATTTGATCTAAAGCAGATGATTTCAGTAGAAAAAGAAAATTAGGAAAGTTGTCTGAGTTCGAGTTTTAGAGACCTTGAATGTCAGGCTAAGAGGATAGAGAAGACAACACTATAGACAATGAAGAATCATGACTTCACTTGTATATTTCTTCTTCCAACAAATATCTACTGAGTACTATTCTGTGCTACCTTAAAGGCAACCTTTGATAAATGGTATTTCAGAGTTCTTAGTCTAGAAGCAGATCTGCGTGGACAGGAGGATAAGAATGTATGGCAAGAAAGGAAGCAAGTTAGGAGGCTATTGGGATAATCCAGATGAGAAATAGCACTGGTAATGTTATGGCACATAACAGTAGCAAAGTAGTATTTGGGCCCAAACTAAAGAGCATGGCCTCAAGAAACATTCTCTGGTCATTTTAGTGGTTGCATTGAGATTTACAGTATATATCTTTAACTTATTACAGTTTGCCTTCAAATAATATTACAGCACTTCCCATACAATATAAGAACCTTACAACAGTGTACTTCCATTTTCTCTTTCCCAGCCTTTGCGGTAATGCTATTATACATTTTGTTTCATCATCTGTTGTCAATAAACTCCATAATACATTGTTATCATTTCTGCTTGAAACAATCAATTACCTTTTCAAGACATATTTTTAAAAATTAGAAAAAGGTCATAGTTTCCTACATAGCCACCATTCCTTGTGCTCTTCATTCCTTTGTGTAGATCCATATTTCCATCTGACATCATTTTCTGTCCAACCGAAGGATGGTTTATTTAACATTTCATATGGTGCTGTTCTGCTCATGGTGAATTCTTTTGTCTTTTGTGTTGCTGAAGTAGTCTATTTCACCTTTAATTCTGGAAGATAATTTCACTGGGTTTAAAATTCTAGATTGGCTTTTTTTTTCTTTAAGTATTTTAAAGATTCATTCCATGGTCTTCTGACTTGCATTGTTTCTGACAAGACATCTGCTGTTATCCTTATCTTTATTCCTCTGTAATACGTCTTTTTTTTAAAATTCTGGCTGCTCTTAAGACTTTATTTTTATAATGGTCTTGGAGTATTTTAATTATAATAAGAAATATTCTCAGGGGTGACTCAAGAGAGCCTTGAAACAGACAAGATGTAGGCATTGGGAAAAGAGGTAAAATAAATATGAGCCTATGCAGATTAACTGAAATTGATAGTTGCTTCTTTGAGCCCAGTACCAGTTATCTCTATAGGTAAAGGAAAAATATCATTATAGAATGTACCCTAAATTAAAGGTAATAGCTAACACTTAAGAACACTGTATATACATATCTGTACGGGTGGAGACATACACACACACACTTTTTAGATTTAAAAAAACCCTATGATGTAGATACTATTATAATCTATATGTTATACATGTTAAAACTGGTACAGAATAGTTGAATAATTTTATCACATAGCTAGTAAGTGGAAGAGCTGGACTTTGAACACAGACCATCAATTTAATGACCATGCCTGCAACCACTGTTCTAAACTGCTTGCTTCTTACAGTAAATGGCTACTAAACATACCAACAGAAAGATATTGATAGATCCAGAGGGCTCCTGTGTTATCAGTATTCCATGTTAAAGTGGAAAAGGGATGCTGTTTCTTGGACATAGAAGATGCTACTTTCAGGGCGATGACCTACTGTCTGACCTACCAGTCTCTGGCTTAGATACTGAAGTTTTGTCAAATAGAGAAAGTCCATAGTCTTAGAGAATATACTTCTAGTTAGAGACTATAGTGGACTACTGAGCTCCTCCTCACTGATGTTACCCAGTGTGTCAAGCAGAAGACAGAAACTTCTGCAGGTGAAATGCAGGGAGTTCACAAACATGTTTGAACTCATGTGTCCAGACAGCATGAGAAAGAAAGGCAATAAGACCAAAATGCCAGCTATAATCTCTCTAGCCTACCTGTTGTACTGCTAATGACCACCATCATTTAGTGAGAATCTTCTAGGAGCAAAGTGCTTTGCTTCCTTTTCTTCTCATCCTTAGAATAACAACCCACACTGCTGCTATTCCAAACCTTATGCTTCTTTTAACTTTGGGCCGTTCTTTGAAAATTAGTTCCTTTAGTTTCCTTGTCTGCATCATGAAGTTAATAATAGTAAGTATCAAAACGCTATTTTGAGGATTAAATGAGTTCATTCACCTGTAAAGCACTTAGGATAGTGCCTGGTGCATGGCAGGCACCCAGTAAGTGTAAGATGCTGGTATTGGTATCTATGTTGTTTTTTTCTACCTGGGAGTTCCTACTTTGCCCACTCAAATTTTAACTGTCCTACAAAACTAACTTTGCATTCACCCCACCATTCTGATCACTTCATGCAGGCACAGTCTGTGTTTCTGCTAACAGTCATCAAACACAACTTAGCATCTCAATGGATTTTATTACTCCACATATGCTCATTTTACCTTCTCAACTGGATTAATTCATCACTCACTCAATTCATATGTTGTTTGAGTGCTTATCAGATGCCAAGACTTGTTCTGGTTTCCTAGGATAGGAACAGTAAATAAAAAAAGGTTAAAAGCAAATCCCTGCCTCATGAATCTTATGTATTGGTTTGGAGTGAAGGTTACAGACAAAAAATTAAATAAATAAAATGGGTGGAATGTTAGATGGTAACAGTGATACAAATAAAAATAAAGCATAGAAGGCAGATAGGAAGTTCTGGGGACTATTATGCAGTTTGGATATTGGGATCAAGGAAGACATCCCTGAAGTAAGAGAGTAAGCCAGAGATCCAGGTGTAGAGCAAGTGTAAAGACCCCTAAGGTAGGAATGTTTATGGTCAAAGAACATGAAGGAGGTTAGTATAGTTGGAGTGGAGCCACCAAAGGGTAGAGTTGTATGAGATAAGGTAGGAGGGTGGAGCAGGTGGGGCAGACTGAACAGGCCATTGTAAGGATCTTGCCTTTCACTCTGATAAGATAAAGAGCCACTAGATGTCAAAGCAAAGGAATGATAGAGTCAGAAGCCATGTCCTGTACATTGTGGACCTATACTGGAATAGATTTTGGAGGTGAGAAAGCATTCCCACATCCCTCACAGAACCCTACATGGGCAGGATTCTACCACCCCTTGTAGAAGAGAGAAGGGTAGTGAATTCCCTAATGTCCTGCAACTTTGGTGGTGGTTGTGAGATAGAAACCAAGATTCCCCAATTTCCAGTCCAAGAAGTCTTTCTAGAGCAGGCAGTAGCTGGTTCCCACTTGTGTTCCTAGCTTGAAACCAACGGTGCAGTAGTCTTCTTCACCATTCCCCATGTTGGACACGGCCTGTATCTACCTCTTCTGGGTTCTTCTCCTTTGGTACCTAACCAACTTTCATGCCCCACTGGAGTAAGAATTTAGGGCTTGCTCATGCCATGTGGGTAACACCAGGATAGAATAGACTCGACAGCACTTCCCTGTGAATTAGAAGCAGCCCTTGAGGTTCACAGTCCCTACGGACATGTGACTGTATAACACAGGGTGAATTTTAGCCCTTACCTGCCTCCTTTAAAGTCTTTATGCAGTACACAACCTTCACCACTATAAATGGCAGCCTGACACTCTTCATGAAATTTTTGTATTTCACACATCCTGTAATATAGTAGAAGTCATGTAATAGGTATTCAGCAAATCATGGCTGATTGAATTCTTTCTTATTTTTCATCTCCCAACATGATTAAGATCCTCTGTATGTCCGCTCATGGAAAAGACAGAAATTAAGTTATTTCACAAATATTTATTGAGTGCTTACTATATGCCAGGTGCTAGTCCAGGCACTGGGGTTAGTGTTACAAAAAAAAATGAAGGAAGGTCTATGCATTTATGGAGAAGAAAAATTAAAAAATAAATCAGCTTAAGTATGTTAGATTGGTTGTCTGGCAAAGAAGAGAAAAAAAAAGTCATAGAAGGGGGTGTGAAGTTTTAGTAAGAAATAGAAATGGTGGTTAGAGTGGCCAGGGCAGGCTTCATAGAGAATGTGACTTTTGAGTAAGATCTGAATGAAGTGAAATTGGCACCATGGTAGAGACAGTAGTAGCCCCCCAGACATCCACGTCCTGATCCCTGGGACCTGCCAGTGTTGCCTTCCAGACCCTAAAGCTTTGATTAAATGAATGATTTTGAGATTGGGATGTTATCCTGGGTTATCCCAGTGGGCCTAATATATTCACAATATTCTTTTTAAGAGGGAGGCAGGAGGACAGAGCTAGAACTAGAGCCAGAGCCAGAGCCAGAGATTCAAAGATGCTACACTGCTGGATCTGAAGATGGAAGAAGGGGCCATGAGCCCAAGAAATGTAGGCAGTGGCCTCTAGAAAGTGTGAAAGGTGAGCAAACATATGTTCCTTTAGCCTCAGGAAGAAACACAATCCTAACCCCACCTTGATTTTAGCCCAGTGAGACCTATTTGGGAGGCCCCTATTTAAGATAATAAATTTGTTTCGTTGTAAGCCACTGTCTGTTATAACCTGTTACATCAACAATAGGAAACTAATACAGTCACTGTAAGTATCTGGGGGAAATGCATTTCAGGCAAAGAGAGGAGGAGGTACAGAAGCCCTGAGATAGTATGCCCCTGGTGTATTCCAGGATACCAGTGTAACTGGAGTGAGCCACAGTGGCTTGGGGAACTTGAGGAAGCTGGCAGCAGGGAGCAGATGATATAAAACACCGTCGGCCAGTACACGGTCATTGGTCTCACCCCAGGTGCAGGAGGCCTCACTGGAAGTACGAAGCGGAAGGATGACATAATCCAGTTCTTGTTTCAACAGGGCCCGCTCTGGCTGCTATGGAAGTAGAAGCGTGGAGGTGAGGACAAGGGCAGAAACTGAGGGACCAGTTAGGAGGCTATGGCTATTATCCAAGCCAAAGAGGACACTGGCTTGGAGCATGGTGGTGGCAGTTGGGAGAGGGTAGAAGAGAGAGGAACAGTCAAATTCTGAATACATTTTGGAGATGGAACTCATGGATCAGATAAAAGATAAATGTGATAACATAATACATTTAACTGGAAAAGATCCTAAATAAAATTCTCTGTAATTAAAATTTCAATGTGGACGGATAGCACATGCAGGAGGCAAGAGATAGAGTGGGTAGCAGTCCAGGTTTTGAGCAAAATGGGTTGGATTCAAATCTTGGCTTTTCCCTCACTGGAAGTATATCCTTGAGCAAGTTGTTTAATTTTTCTGGCCCTCAATTTTCTTATTTGTAGTATGGGAGTATAAGGGTATATACATTGCAGAAATTGTACTAGTATCAAAGGAGAAAAGAGTGTGTAAGACTTACTGTTGAACCCATTTAGTAAGTGCTCAAAAAATGTTCTCTCTTGTTATCTAGAATTCATTGATTTTCAAAGACATTTTTCTATTTGTAAAATGCCTGAAGAATTTAATGTGGAGAAGGATTTGGAAACACATGTAATCACTCCCTTCCTGTGGGGCAAGTTCACAGAATTGCTGGGATGCTAACATAATCTCTCTTGGTCCCATAATAGATTTTCTGAGCTCCATTATCAAATAGTTGCTGAATTTGTCAGTCCTGACTTTGAAAAGGAACCTGATCCTTCAGTCTTTTCAGGAAGAATAAGTATCACATGGCAACTGAAGAGTTATAACACGCTCTCCTCTTTTTTATGCAGTTGTTGTTTTACCATCCTAATATCAAAACCACTGGGCCCAGGGAAACCTCAGATGTTTGAGAATATTAAATGTGTTTTCCCCCCCTTTTCCTGGTAGATCTGACACACTTTTGAACCCTCAAAGGCCGCAGTAATCAATGACATAGGGAGACAGGCAGTAGCACATGCATCGTTGTGGAGATGAATTTATTAATGTAAACTGTGTAGTGTGGAATAGCGGTGGACTGAAATAAAATGTGACGATCTGTAATCCACCAAGAAACACAGAACAAAGGGAACGGAGAGACACAGAACAGGCTGATGAAAGACACTTCACTGATTTAGGACTTCACTGGAGAGAGCTGCATGGAAGGGACATTGTTGCTTATGCAGGTTAACGTCACCCTGGTGTCTTAATTAAAATATCTTCAACAAAGGAGGAAAAGGAACGGTGCTGGAAGTTTGGGGGAGGCTCCAATGAAAGAGAAGAAATTTACAGAGGAAAGAAAGAGAGAATAATTTAGATTAAATATGGAGAGTAGCTCTCTAAGCAAAATAATCTTGAATTTCCATCATAAAGGTAACTTAAAAATTGGTTGGACAAAGGAGACAATTGGCTGTGATGGCCGGTGTGGGAAATGGCTTTCTAATTTTAGAGTTTACAGCCATAATATCAAGGAGCTAGTAACCAAAAACAAAGCAAGTAAATAAAAATGGGAGGACCAAAGATCCCCAAAATTTACCAAATCCAGAGGTTGTGTCCTGGTAATGAGTACTTCCTTTTCTTAAATGCCAGGACACTGCTTTAATTTCTTCCATCTATTGTGTCTGGGACAAGAACATGCCATTCCTAAGAGGAGGGTTAAATCCCCTGTTGGGGAAGCTTGATTTGGGGCACTCCTTTCCCTAGGACACCATAAGATTCTGCCCAACAAACTAGATTTTACATAGGGTGAAAAAGAGAAGAAGCACCTGATTTTTTATATTTGATAAACTCATACACGGTTTTTCTCTGAGTTCCTTCTAGAAAAACCCAATGACATTGGTCTTCGTCCAGTCTCTCCTTGAGCTGGGCACAGGTGAGGTCAAGCCTCATTGCAGGAGGGCCGTGCCACTCACATCCACAGCCAGCCCTGACTTCTTCTGGTTAGCAAGGCAATTCAGCTGCAAGGGAGGGGACAATGGTTGGTTGTCCCCTCCAACCTTAGGATTAAATGCATCAGGTGTTAAGTAAAAACACAAGGTATTTCTATTCTCTGAGGTCATCTGAAGGAGGGGAAAACTCAAAAACTCCTTTGAAAAAAGAAAAAAGATACTATCAGATTGCCATGTGATAATAGATAGCATTTATTAAACCAATAGATATTTATTAAATAGGTAATCTTCATTAAAGTTCAAAGAATGGAGCCTGTATTGCATACTAGTGGGTCCTGGCAGAAGAAACCCAGACTTAATAGAAACTCTGGAAACCACTGTCTGACCTGGGCTGGAGAATGACACACGTCATGTACAATAGGCACCTATTTTTTTTGTGTGTGTGCATGTGTGTTCATGCACATCTGCATGTTAGGCAGAGGGGACTACAGGTGAGTGAGGGGAGACAAATATCCTAGTTAAAGGAGTAACACAGTGAAGGCACTAAGTCATGATAGAGCCTGGCATGTCTGGGCAAAAGCAACATGCTTAGACTTATTAGAGTTGTTCTAACACACAGTTGTGTGTGGGAACCACTGGGGAAAGCCCTGCCGTGGCAAGGCCAAATCTGCTTCCAATGGCGATTGTGGTTTGGCATTATGTCACAGATCTTTAAAAATATTCAGAGCCTTTGATCTACTTATACCACTTCTTTCCATCCTTATTAGAGAAAACAAAGAGGAAGCAAATAAAACTTTACATATAATGATATTTTATTTACATTTTATTGATAATAACAGACTTGGAAACATCTAAATGTATGAGCCTAAGAAGGGAATGGCTAAAATGTGCGGAGACACCCACGTGATGCATGGTGACTACTAAAACTACGTTTTCAGGATTTGTGGATCTGTGACCCAGGAGGGAAAAAGTTTGGCTTTTATCATTAGGTTCAAAAAACAAGATACAAAATTGTCCAGACCCATCTATTTCCACTTAAGCAAAAAGTGTATTAAACCTTGAAGGTAGGTCACTGAAAAGCTATTCTGTTTGTGCAATATGGGTTGTGAGTAAATGACCTCATGTTTTCCCTGATTCTAAATAGAATAGACTCATTATTAATAGAAATTTAGAAAATATATTAAAATACTACTTGCTCTCAAATCCTTATCTCAGTGTCTGCTTCTGGGGAGCCCAGACTAAGGGTGTGTTAAGCTTCTAGTTGTTGTGACTCTACTATCCAGTGGACTTATGTACAAAAGGAAACAGTAAGTCATCAAGAAACCACAGGTGGGCTGCAGGGGAGCCGGTGAAATATGCTGATCATGGCAGGAAAGTGGTGGTTCCGGAGAAGGAAGTGATAGGCTCCAGGGAGAGCCCCCGGGAGAGCCCCCAGGGAGAATGTAAGGAGTCAGCCACCACTTGGGAGTACAGTATGGTGGAAACGAAATGAACCACACATAGGATACATGCGTCTTGCCCTTCAAAAGCTGAGAAAAGGGAGGTAGGAAACCTAGTGGATGTTGGCAGGGGTGGGTGGAATGGACGGGATTCTCAGTTTGGCTTAGGACATTTGAGGTGTGCACTGCATAGTTATGTCTCCTATATTGTGAAACTTCTGTGGGGAAAGCACATAGCAAACACCCAGTAAATACCCACTGAACTGAAGAGAACTGCCTTTCCACATGTGGATTTTCTAACAGGGTCCTTCTTTAAAGGCCAATCACACACTTATAGGAGTATGCAGACCCAGAAGGCATAGGATCTAGGGTATGTGCTTACACATCTAGAATGTGTACTCAGATGATGACAGCTGTTGAGTCAGGAGTACATGTGTGTATTAGGAAAGCAAGCCCATCTGTAAAGTGCTGCAACGTGCTTCCAGGGGTTGAAAAGTAGCTATTTAACATGAATGTTTTATCAGTGCCAGAACAGATAAAGGGAAATTGTATCTATTATATTCCCATCCCATCCCACATGGTGAATGGACTTCTGACTAGAGTAGCTGAATGCTTCAAACATAATTCACCTCCGATGAATCTAGCGAGTCCTGACTTGTGTTGTTACTACTCCTGCTAAAATCATGAAATATTTTGGAGGCAATTGCCTCTTGGAAGCGTGGTTTGGCAAATTTTCATCCAAAGTGTATGCTTTTGTTGTATTTTTTAACTAGCAGTTTAGACGTGGGGAGGTTGACATTTTATAGCTAATGGCAGAATACGTGTGTGTTGGGGGATGTTGTTTTACTTGTGTTTTATTTTCAAGTTCAACTATTCCAATATAGGGATGACTCAAGGATAACAAACTGCGGGAAGGAAAGCCTAAGAAAATATGTTCTCCAGGGATGGTCCCTCAGCTCTGACATGGCAGAGTCAAAGGAAGGTCAGATCTGAAATTTTTTGCTTAAAACCATTCAGTGGCTTCTCGTGGTCTGGTGCTTGGCACCAGGGACACAGCATCAAGGAAGGCACGCATTGGTAAAGTCATGGCATTGACTGAGTGAGTAATCAGAAGCTGAGACAGGGGCTCTGGATAGAAAGGGCAGGCTGCAGGCAGCCCCACGGCACATGAGACTGAAGAATCCTGAAGTGGGCTTGAGCTGAGAGCAGAAGGGGGAGAGAGGGGCCCCAGAGGGGAGGACGGAGGAGGGCCCTAACTGGGAAGCGTTTATAACCTGAGGAGGGACTTGTGCAGCAGAAGCTGAGCCTGAGATGTCGTCAGGAACCAAGGAGGCTTCATGCTGTGGCAAGGGAAGCAAATACGGAGTTCATTCCGTATTAACTATATGGAAGGAGAATGTTTTAAAAGATCTTTCTAGCTGCTGGACAGAGAACTTACGGAGTCACCACCCAAACTACACATTTCTCTGATGAAACTCTTGTCTCCATTGACTACTTTGGCAGCCATTTCTTCTCCACCCGAAACATTCATAACAACAGAAATGAGTGTCATATCTATTACCTTGGGAATTAATTACTTTCTTGGGTTCTTATCTATCAAATGCTCTAGTCTTGAACCTTCCATTGCAAGTTTCCTTATTTTTGAACTGACCATCTCCAAAGTCCCGGATAAATAACTCTCCTTATTGGAGAAATTGTTTCAGAAATCACGGATGATCACTTCTAGAAAAGCATGCATGTACGGGACTCTAGGAAACAATGAACTGTACCCATTTCGCCCATTTGCATACCAGCAGCCCTTGAAAAGCATGCGTGGCATAATTTACAATATCAGACTGGCTTCACTGTACCCTATAAATCCACCAGCCATCACCTCTCCAACCCCCAGCACTGTACCTTTAAAATGAGCTCTGTAACACCCACTGCCATGCCATGAGGTGATATGTAGGACTGTCAGGTGATTTCCATGTCACACCATTTCATTGCCAGCATTAGTCTGTCCAGGACACTCACAGCACATGACTCAGGTTGGCTGACATTTGGCCTCCAGATTATTAGGGAATTAGATAGTTGGAAATGAAGCAAGCTTAGTGTTCATCTCTCTCCAACCTCCTAAATTTGCTGCTGAAAAGTTTGGTGTTTGTTGACTGTGTCTTCCTTGAGTAGGCAAACTTCAGCCCCAGGAGGTAATAAAGCAAGCTTTAAATCTTGCCCCAGGTACAGCAAAGCTGGCTGAACCATGCATTTGATTGCATACAAAATGTGGACTGAGGACCACAGAACTCTCCTCCTAGCAACTCGCAGTGCAATGAGATCAGTTGCAAGAATGGAATAAACTGGAGATTGATTTCTGCAGTTCCATTCATTTGCAGAAATTTGCAGACAATGAAGCTGTCCTTGCAGTACAGGAGCTGCGTTCAGCCAGAGGCTGATAGAGATCTGCTCTCTATCCCACGCAAATGCAGTGGTGATTCTCTAAATACACTGGCGTAAGGGAGCCCGGCTCACGAACTCTGCAGACACAGGCCTCATTGTAAAGGTGGTGGCTAGCAGCAGCCCACACTTAGAAACCTGGGTTCCTGTCTCTCATTTAAGGGCTAAGTGACTCGGGGTAACTTCTCACACATCCTTGAACCTCAAGAAAATGGATGTGGTGGCTCTCCCTGTGAGCTGTTAAGTGGATTACATGAGATAATACTAGTGTGCCTAACAAACACAGTGCCTGGCACATTGTAACTGCTCAGCAAATGGCAGGACTTACTCTGGCAGACTCAGTGAGTCTGGGGCCAGGATGCCAAGTGAGTCTTAGAATAGAAAGAAGAAAAAGGAACAAGCCAGGTGACCTTGGGACTTGAGTCTGGAACACAAGCTTCAAATTCTGCAAAGGAATGAGCCTTGGATCCTTCTCCCAGGCGTGAACTTCAGACCCGAAGCCTCTCACAAGTGCACGAGACCAGTAAGGCTCCCGCTGCCTGGGAAGGACATCTGACTGCCTCACCTCGATCTGCAAGGCTGTCCACAGTCGGGCCAGGCTGACCCCTTGAGTCTCCCCTAGCGCTCCCTTCCCTTAGGTCCTTGCCTCAGCCAGAGCGAAATTCTGCGGGCTTCCTCAATGCTTTGCCTTGTTGAAATGTCTCCTCTTAGCCTGTGATTTTGCCCAAAAGTTACAAAAGCGTAAGAGAGAACAAAGGCAGAGGCTTGGGGCTTCTTTATAAAGCTGTTGCTGTTTTTCCCTCATTTATTACCTGATGCAAAGACAGGAGCAAGGAAGGAGGAGGAGAAAGACAGAGGAGTTTTCTGCTACTTCCTGCCTATTTGAGTGTTAGCTCCTGGAGGCCTTCTGACATGTGGCAAGACAGCTCTGAGCTGCTTTCTGGCTTGGGGTTCTCTGTGAAGGGAGCAGGATTATTCCTATCAAATCTCACCGCTTCCCTGGGGAGGCCAGCTGCAAACTTAAACCCACCCTCAGTGGGGTGTGGGCAAAGGGGGAAGTGACAGCCAAAACACGGAGGGTGTTTGCAGCTATAGAACCCCTGTCTGGGCCAGAACCTTCCTGTCCCCCTTTGCTCCTAGAGCCCCTTGCCCTTTTGTGTCTACTCTGAACACCTTGCCTTGACAAGTGGGGTTCCCTGGGAACAAACTCTGTGACTTAGAGATCTGTGTGGAGGAGGTTCCTTGGAAAGGGGTCTTGGCATCCACACCCAGAGAGGGGTCAGAGCAGCAGGGTGCAGCTGGAAGGAGGTTGATTGAGGAGAAACTGACTGAGATTACAGCAGAGATCTTCACCACCACGGGGCCACCAGGGACTCTAGATGCTGCCTAAGCATGTCCCACCTGGAGGCCGGGGGTGCTGGGCTTTTCCACCCCCTGATAGTCACTGGATGTCTCCTACATCTCTTTCTGCTTCACAACATCCAATTTAAGTATGAAATGGAGGCAGCGTCCATGAAAACAGTGTGGAAACAGATTGTGATTCCCTTTCCTGAAATGTCTGGAGAAGGCAAACGCATGCAGATGGAAAGTAGATTCCTGGTAGCCAGCGGCCAGGGCTTAGAACGGAGCAGAGACTGGACGAGGTTACTTTTGGGGATGATGGAAATGTTCTACAATTGGACTGGGCTGATGACTGACTACACAGCTTAGTAGATTTCCCTGATAACCTGTGCATTGTGCACTTCCCAGGTAAATTCAATGTGGGAATCATTCACCCGTCTGCATTCTACCTAGATAACACTTTTAAAATATTGTGGGCAGAAAAGAGGGTAGAGGGTCTCCAGCTCTCCTTTCCCCCAAACCAAGGCTAGGATTTGCACGTTAGGAGAAACTTTAGGGACCTGTTAAGACACAGTTGGGGGGGAGGGGAGAAAGAAACCAAGCAAATTAAGCAAATTAACATTTCTTTACTCTTCCCCCCTTTAAGTTGATTCTTCACATAGCAGCCAGCATGATCTTTTTTTTAAGTGGGCTTGGGTAATTCTTCAGCTTGAACCCCACCCCCACCCCTCACCCCACCCCCACCCCCGCCAGGACTCCCAGTTCATGCAGAGTGAGAGCCAGAGGCCTCTCCAACACCTCCGTGGCTGGCTGTGCCGGGATCTGAATCCCCTTTACCTGACCCTGGCCTGCCTCCTCCGTCTTCCCAGTACTCAGGCCAAGTGTGCTGCCTCCCTGCAGCTCGGACATGCCAGGACAGGGTCCAGCTGCCTGGCAGTCCCGCCTCCCTGCGCCCACACGGCTCCCTCCCGCGTTCCTCCTCCAGGCCCACCTCCCTGGGGCCTCTCAGGGCCCTCCACCGCAACTGTCAGCTGGCCACTGCCCCTGAGGGGTCTGTTGTCCAGAGCCGTCACTCTGCTCATTGTCTCCTCCCTGTGGGCAGGGGGTTTGCCCGTCCTGTGCTCTGCACTTTCCCAGAGGCCTGGAATTTTTCCTCTCAGGAAGGAAAGGCTCCACAGTAGTTTTTTAAGAAATGAATGAATGAATATGAACGCAGTCTTTCTCCCCTTTTCATATGCTTCATTTTTCTCTGCTGTCCCCCTTCCCTGGCTCTACCTCTCCGCTGCCCCTCACACTGGCAGAGGTCCCCGTATTTCCCAGGTGCTCTTTGGGCCACGTGGTGGGCACCAACAGGTAGCATGAGACACTAACGTGCTGTCGATTTTTCCGGAGACAGAGAAACCAGGCCAGGGGCGGGGGTGGGGGGCAAGCAAATGAGATTGTAACCCCAACTGTACAACAGAATGTGCAAGGCGAGGGTGCCTGGGGTAGCCCGCAGGAGACCAGAGGTATTCATGTAAGGGTGCTGAGTCTCCTGTCATTAAATCCAGCACCTGTGGGTCTCCCTGAGGACACAGTTCTGCCCCTTTGACTTAAGTAAGACGGGATGAGGCTGCTGCAGGCTTCCGGGTGTTTCAAGTGCAAAGACCCTGATGCTCATTGTCCAGTGACTGCAAGGTTTCAGGCCTCCCACAGGAGGCACACAGTGCGTGTGTGTGGGGGGGGGAGGGGGGGGAAGGGTATGAGTATGCCCCTATCAGATGGATTCTGGGCATGTGTGTGGGAGTATGTACCTGTGCTCATGTGCACAAGCGTTTGTGTTTAATGAGAGAGAATTTTGATGTCAGTGTGCACGCGTCTAGTGACTCTGGACATCCGGTGGCAGCTGCGTGTCTCCATGTGTCTGTGTTAAGATGTGGCCTGAGGCCACCTGCAGCTGAATTACTCACTTGTAAAAGGGACTGAGTGGCTTGTCTTCATTTCCTCACTTCTGCTGTCCTGGCATTAATAAGACCCATCCTTCACTTTTGTGCTGATCTTTGGAGAGCACAAACCGCTTCCACGCACAATTTCTCATTTCATTCTGATAACCAAGAGCACAGGCGAATTATCATCGTTTACAGATGAGAAATTCCCTATTGCCTTCCTCAAGGAAAGCAGCTGAATCCTTCCTGGGAATGATGGGGCCACTGACCCCTCCCTTCCCATCTCTCTGGGGCTCGGTCTCCTCCATTTGCCCCATGTCATGGCTTCCGTCCTCTGACCCCTTCCTCCTCATGCCCAGCACCCTTCCTGGTCCCCCTTTAACAAGCAAACTTCTTCCTCTTCCTCTCCTTTCCTCTGTACCAAAGTCCTCACTTCTCACTGGTTCCTTTAACTCTCGACCTCAACATACTCTGAAGCAGCTCCCATCAGTTACCTGTTCATCTTTAAGCCCAGCCACCTCCTCATGGTGTTCAGCCCTCTGGAGGGGACACCTGCACTACGTGATAGGGCCACACGCCCGTTCCTTTGGTTTTCCCATCACTCCATCCTTCCGGTTTTCTTCCTTTTGTCACCTAACCTTTCTATGGCCTTCACTGGCCTTTTAGAAACACAATGGTTGGGTTCCTCCCTTTTCTGTCTCCATATAATCGGGGTGGTGTCAGCTTCACACCCAGATGTTCATATACATGAGTGATATTTCTCTCCCTCATTCATCTCTCCCTCCTGAATGTAACTCTCTACACCCCCTAGAGATCTCTGTTGGGTGTTCAACAGTCCCTCAAGCCAACAGGTGTGCAGCATGAGACACCTGTGCCCAGCTTTCCTTTTTCTTTCTACCAGATGTCTTGGTAACAGCAAAACCAAAGGCAGAGAGTCCTAACACAGCCTTTCCATTCTTCGTCATACCCTGTCTCTTTTCATAAATCGATCACCTTGTTGTCCCTGTCTTGTCTTTCCTTGAGGTGGGGGCCACAGCCTGGTGCATTCAGAGGCTTCACATAATGGATTAACAAATAAAAACATGCACACAATTGAGCATAAACATGGTTGCACATACATGTCTAGATGTGCATATGTTAGGTGATTGTCAGTTGAAGCAGATGCCATGGCTCCTACATGGTCCCAGTCACAGAGAGGCATGTGGCTTCAGAGCACACAGACAAACTCATGAGCACAGACCTGATCTGAGGTAGACACAGCAGCAAATATAAAGGTGGACATTTGGCAATAAACACATCGTTATAGATATACAGGTAAATCACAGAGACAGAAGCAGAGCCGCAGACACAGAAACACAAACATTTGTGTCATGGATAAATATTTATGGAGGCTCCTGCCATTTTAAGGCAAAAATTGAGGTGGAAGATAAGGGATGTTCTGGCTCCAGGCATTCCTTTAATGGGCCCACTGTGGTGGGCTCAGAGGGTCCTGTGCATGTGAAGGCATCTCGAGAACTGGTCTCGCCTACTCTTCATCCCTGTTCCTTCCAGGCGCTGTTTTCCATCCTGAGACGCAGAGCCTCCTGCTTCCTTCCTTAGACACTTTAGATCCCAGGACTGACACAGTAGTGTTTCTTGCCAAACTTCTGGGATTTTGTGACAGTCAGGGAAACGGACTGGCAACTATGGGCTGGCTCACCCTCAGCAGGTGAGCTGGGAGGACAGCAGAGGAGTGGGGACCCAGGATGTGGCCACTCTGTGCACCATGAGGACAATATCACCCATTCACAGACTTGCAGACACAAACAAACAAGCCCTTTATTGCAAACAAGGGAAAGTTTGGTATTGACAATACAGTATACTTTTTCATTATTTTCGATATATTGACACATACATTGTCATAGGTAACTGAAGCCTACATTTGTTCTGTTACAGAGCCGAATCACCAATCCCTTACATTTGCATGGAACTTTAAATCTTTCAAAGTACTCTCCTAAACATTCTCCCAACTGATCCTTAAGATTTTTATTATAAATGAGATTCCTGTATTGCACTATTTTTACATATTTTCTGTTCTTTTGCCATCCCCTAATAAGCCAACAGAATTGTCATAGATGTTAGACATCGGTGCTTTATGAGCGTAACCCACTCTGCCCATTATCCTCTCGCCGTCTGTTCCATTCTTTCTCTCAGTTGTTTTCTTGGCCGGCCTGGGTTATTTTTGGTTGTTCTTGCTTGGTTGATTGGGTCTTGTGGTTCTTGTTTTAACCCTTCTTACTTTTTTCTTCCCACTGTCCATTATATATACACACTCCAGGTCTCTATCTTTGCCTGAATATCGATTCTCTGGTCTTCCTGGACACCAGTCTTTTCCTTGAACTTCTCTTCATTGAGATTTTGAGTGTTTTTCTTCTATGTTTAATATAGTTTATAAATTAGGTGCCTGATACGGTATTCTGTGTTTTCCTTCACATTTTATCCCATATATTCTTTCAGCTATCTGGGTAAATTGAGCAACTTACATAGTCTCTCTCCTACCTTGACATTCCTCATGGGTTAAGGAGAACTGTGACTTACTTATTACTAGGTTATTGCAAGTATTAGAGGAATCACATGTAAAGTGCCTGGCACACTGGCCAACACACACTTAAAAATTGTTGTTATTATCAAGAGTTTGTGGTGGTGATGGTGGAAGCAGTCAGATGATGACAGTAGTGGTTAGGATGATGTGGTCTTCACAGCCACCTCATTGGTAAGCACCTAGTAATGTCTTCTGCTGATGGACCCATATTTAACCTTGTCCTGCAGTTGAACATTTAGGTTACTTATAATTTGCCTTTTATAAATAATGTCTTACTAAACATCTTCCTGAATTCAGTTTTATTCTCCTTTTGAATTTAGCATTTGGATGTATCCTAGGAGTACAATTACAGAGCAAAGGAATATGTACATTTGTAAGATTCTTCATAAATAAATATTGCCCGATTGCTTTCTACAAGAGTGCCATCGGTTTACATTCCCACCAAAATCAAGAGAAAATCTATTTATGGAAGCTTTCATAGCTTTAGCTGGTCCTATTTCCTGTTTGAATTTTTCTTATATAGATTTTCCTTCAAAACTAACGAGATGTTTTATACACAGCATACATATACATACACACACTTCTTTGGGGTGTGGGTCAGTGATGGTATTTAAATATCATTTGCCACATAATTTTGATAGGAACCTGCTGTCCAAAGCTTGAGATGCCTATTTTAGATGACACATAAGATCATTTTAGTGATGTGTGGCATTGAATGAAATAGATTTATATATCAAAAATGATATTCCATTCTTAATTCCCTGTGGTCCTCTGATCAGATCAAGGAGAAAGTCTCAGCTTGGTGCTAACAACCCTTTAACACCCCTCTATCCCTTTCTTCTAGCTCTTTTAAAAAGAAGAGCATTCCCCACCCCTAGGATTCCGGCTCAAATTTAATACATTATTTGGTCTCCAGTATATTTATTTTTATGTGTCCTTACTTTCCATGAAAAGAAATACTGGTACTTTCTTTAAAGTCATGATACAAAGTTTCCTTTTTTGCACACAGTCTTTTAATTTAATTTCAACCCTATCTGTGAGTCGCGGATCAGGTAGGAATCCTCACAGTGTTGTTTCAGTGATTCCGGTTTGCGACATCCTGCCTGGGGAGTGTATTCCAGCGGTCCTCCCACTAATAATGACAAATGGCCCTTGAAAAATCACTGGCTAAGGGTCTCCATAAGGCCTGACATGGTTTGGAGCTTTGTGATTGACCCTTCATCCCTGTTCATTTGTGAGTGTGAGGACCTTGCAGTTGGCCACGAGGAGAGGCAATTTTATATCCAGCAGGTTCTGCAGGTTAGTGACCAGGTGAGTGATTTCCTCACTTGGCAGATTAAGAACGGGACACACTGGCACTGAAGGTTGTACAGATCAATACCGACACTGTGAATAGAATGATTCAGAAGATGAGCTTAAATAGCTTGATGATAGTCATTGTGAATCACAATGTCAGCTGTAGTATGATTCTAACGATGTACTTGCTTAACACTAATGAGGTTTGATAGAATGAAATTAACAATGTCCAAACAGCTGTATGCTTTCACAACCAAGCAACCATATCTCAGAGCAGACTGATACATCCTTTCCAAGAGGATTTTGTTCAACTGATTTTGCTTTTTCTCTTTTAGGATATATTTAAATTTGCAAGAACTTCTCCTGTTCCAAGACAAAAGAGGTCCATCGTGGTATCTCCCATTTTAATTCCAGAGAGTCAGAGACAACCTTTCCCAAGAGATGTTGGCAAGGTAAGTAACACAAAAGACAAATGAAAAAAGCATGTTTTTTTTAAAGAGGTTAGCATTCACACAGCAAGCTGACTGCCTTGCAGACCAGTTAGAATTGGCCTCAGTTCTTCTATAAGAGGCCAAATTGTTTTGCCTAGAAAAGAATGTCAAAAGGTCATCAAACAAGAAAAAAAAGAATTTACAAAACAAAATAACACTTTTGAATATCATGATTTGAAGATCTACATGGTAGATAATGATGCTAAAATTGTGTCAAGAGGATGTCATTGGTTAAGAAATAGACTCACTACTTCTAAGATTATGTCCAGGCAACCAGCCAGATAAGTCCTCTACGAACAGCAGTATGATGATAGGTGGCCTTTATTTATTTATTTATTTACTTTTGGGGGGTGTTGGTGAAAGGGTTTATACCCAACTTTGTTCCCACAGTGGCAGGTCAATCACTAGAATCCCATTCACTCAGAGTAAGTCTGCACGCAGCAAGCCAGTCTCTGCCTCTGGGCCTCTGCGCACGCAGCTGTCCCAGTCTCTGTCCTCGGCGCTGCCACCCCTCTAGCCTCTGCTCTCCTGCAGCCTTGCAGCCTGTCCCCGTGTTTCCCAGAGCACTGGGCAGAGCTCTTTATATAGTCGATAATGACGTATTGCCCACACATGTATAGTGAGCAAGCCGACCAGGACCAGGTGAGAATCCTGCCCATAGGAACCTTCACTTTATCCACACCTTCCCAATGTTCTCATGTATTTCATTCATTCCACCAAGTTTATTTTATTTTATTGAGCACCTACTGTCTGCCAGGCACTCCAGATCACAGTGTCCTTCCCCTTCTCTGACGTCATCACCTGCCAGCTGGCATTAGACATCAGTTGTCATGTGCTACCTGGCAATGAACCCCCTTGTAGGCTGTGATCTAGCCATAGGGTCCAGTGTGTCCCTGGTGTCTGTGTCATCTGCCTGTATTAGTCAGGATAGGTGACACTAGCCGTGGCAACAAACGGCCCCAAACATCTCAGTGGCTCAGAACAATACAGGTGTCTTTCTTGCTCACATCGCAGTCCAATATGGATCAGGTGGCTCTCCTCCACGTGGTGACTTGGGGATTCAGGCTTCTTCCATCTTGTGATGCTTGTATCTCCAACACAGGCCACCATGATTTCCATGGGAGTGGAAGAAAAGGTGGAAAATTGTTTTAGGGTCTGGAAGGTGGATATGTCACTTCCATCCACATCCCTAACCTAACCACAGGTGTGTGTCCAGGAAGAGGAAGTAGTATAAATGACCATGTGGCAGTCTGTGCCCCAGAGCCAATAGCACTGTGAGCTTCCTGGGGGCACAGACCCTGCATACACCTTCCTGTGTTTTCCTGAGCTTCCTCCATGACTTCCAATCTGCCCGGGTGGCCTTCTTATTTAGATCCTAATTTTCAAATGTGTAGGTCCAGGAGCACCGCCGGGTCAGCTCTCTAAAAACTACACCAGATCAAAGAAACTAAGGCATACTAATCAGATCTGGAAAACACTGTAGCATGAATCAGAGCAACAACTTTTCCAGAAAGAAATATTCACTGTGAAATGGGCAGAAATACTGATGTTGTCTGGTCAACACATTCTTTCCCTGTAAGAAAATTAATACGGAGAATCAAATTTTAGCCAGTTTGTATTTTTTGGTAGTCTTGGAATTTGAACAATAGTGGTTAGTTGAATGAATGATCTTAATGGCTAGTGCAATTGGAACATTTATTCATTCATGAAATAAGTCAGGAGCACCTGTGATGTGCCCAACTCCAGGCTTTGGGACTGGAAAAATGTAAGTGTGAACAAGCACGGAAGCTCCTGTTGTGATAGGGCTTCTATTCTAGTGGGGAGACAGGTATTTCACTGAGTAAATAAATAAATTAGAAAATTGCAGAGGAGAACATGTGCCGTGAGAAACAGAAGCAGGGTAATGTGAAAAAGAGTAAATGGCCGGATGAGGGAGCAGAGGGAGGAGAGGGCTCAGAAAGGCTGGCCAGAGCTCCTAGCATGTGAATGGAGATTGGAAGGATGATGAAGGGTGGCCGTGGGAAGAGCTGAGTGAGCTGCATTCTTGGCAGAGGGTGTGGCATGTGCAAAGGCCCTGGAGGTGGGAAAGAATGAGGGATATCTGAGGAGGGGAATGCCAGGGTAGCTGCGAGCACTGGGCAAGGAGGAGAGCGATGACTTGAAGTCAGAGAAGCTCACCTGTCATAGGGGCCTTGGAGACTATGGTGAGGAGTACGGACTTTGTCACGTGTGCAGCAAGAAATCGCTGGAAGGTCCCCTGGGTGTGTGTGTGTGTGTATGTGTCGAAAGATCCCTCTGACTGCCTTGCAGGGAATGCTTTGCAGGGAGTGGTGGAGGAGTGGTACAAAGACACCCGCCAAAAGGGAGGTTTTATAGTGATCTGGGCGAGAGCTGAGGGTGACTCAGACTATTAGAAATTTATTTCTACTGTAAATCAGAAGTATTAATAGCCCAATATCCTGGTAATCACCATATTTACGATCTTACTACCATTGTGCCAAAGATGCCTTTCTTCAAGCAAAATCTTGCTAGGAGTGCGGGGTCTGATGCAAAGGGAAACAGCTGCTCTGAATGAGCAGTGGTGGGCTGATGAGCCCTGTCCCTTTGGACAGCTCTAGCCACGGTGACGGCCCTCATGCAGGTCTCCCTGAAGCCAAGGATGGCACTCGCCAAGGGCCAGAGTCCTCAAGTCTCAAAGGCTCTGCCCCAGACAGTTTCAGAGACACAAGGTGCGTCCTTGTTCTTTAGGTGGGCCTGGTATTCCCAGCCCTGGCTGCATATGGGAATCACCTGAGGCAGTTAAAATACAGACGCCAGGCTCCACTCTCTAAGACTGGTTCCGTTGGCCAGGGAGTGGTCAAACATCAGTTTTTTTTTTAATTAAGGTATCATTGATATACAATCTTATGAAGGTTTCACATGAGCAACATTGTGGTTTCAACATTCACTCATATTATCAAGTCTCCCCACCCACTCCATTGCAATCACTGTCCATCAGTGTAGCAAAATGCTATAGAGTCACTACTTGTCTTCTGTGTGCTGTACCGCCTTACTGTGACTTACACATCTTGTGTGTGCTAATTATAAAGGCATCAGTATTTTTTTAAAAGATCCCAAGTGATTCTGATCTGCAGCCAGGGTTGAGAACCGCTGTTCTAAACCAGTCCTACTTTCAGAGTGGCCATGGGCCGGAAGCATGACCTGGTTGCTCTCTAAAATGCCTATTCCCGGGTCCCACCCCAGAACCACTAAACCAGAAACTCTTGGTATAAGCCACGTCTTCTAGGTGATTATGATACACACTCAGGTTCACAGAGGTGTGATCTGAAATATGTTCTTCTCCCCTGCCTGTCACTAACATCTGTTACTTTCAATATGGAAGTTTCACTTCCATTAGTTAGGCTATAACAAGGGCAATCATACATCTCACTTGCCTGAAAAATTGGTTGTCCAGGCATAATTACAATTAGCAACACCTTTCCCCTTAAACATGTCCAGATTTGGACAATAAACTATGTGTGCTCTTACCGCTTCCTTCAATCCCACACATTCATTCCCTTAAGTATTTTGGGGTCACTGTCCCAAGCCTCCTTCCCTGAGATATAAAATGAGTCAATGATTGAGCAGCTAACCGCAGACATTCTTCTGCATTCTCACTTGTTACAGCCTCAAAACACAGCATTGTCTCCAAACGGGACATGCATCTCTCCTTAGCCCCCTCTGCACTGCCCACATAGGCTCTCAACCAGGATTTTCTACAAACCAACTACTTAAAAAAAATTATTTTGGTATCATTAACCTACAATTACATGTGCAATATTATGGTTATTAAACTACCCCCTTCATCAGGTCCCCCCCACCAACCCCATTACAGTCACTGTCCATCAGCATAGTGAGATGCTATAGAATCACTACTTGTCTTCTCTGATTTGTACAGCCCTCCCCGTGCCTCCCCAACATTACATCTGCTAATCATAATGCCCCTTTTTCCCTCTTATCCCTCCCTTCCCACACATCCTCCCCAGTCCCTTTCCCTTTGGTAACTATTAGTCCATTCTTGGGTTCTGTGAGTCTGCTGCTGTTTTGTTCCTTCAGTTTTTTTCTTTGTTCTTACACTCCACATATGAGTGAAATCATTTGATACTTGTCTTTTTCTGCCTGGCTTATTTCACTGAGCATAATACCCTCTAGCTCCATCCATGTTGTTGCAAATGGTAGGATTTGTTTTCTTCTTATGGCTGAATAATATTCCATTGTGTATATGTACCATATCTTCTTTATCCATTCATCTACTGATGGACACTTAGGTTGCTTCCATTTCTTGGCTATTGTAAATAGCGCTGCGATAAACATAGGGGTGCATATGTCTTTTTCAAACTGGGCTGCTGCATTCTTAGGTTAAATTCCTAGGAGTGTAATTCCTGGGTCAAATGGTATTTCTATTTTGAGTTTTTTGAGGAACCTCCATACTGCTTTCCACAATGGTTGAACTAATTTGCATTCCCACCAGTAGTGTAGGAAGGTTCCCTTTTCTCTACATCCTCACCAACATTTGTTGTTGTTTGTGTTTTGAATGATGGTTATCCTCACTGGTGTGAGGTGGTATCTCACTGTGGTTTTAATCTGCATTTCTCTGATGATTAGGGATGTGGAGTGTCTTTTCATGTGCCTGTTGGCCATCTGAACCTCTTCTTTGGAGAAGTGTCTATTCATGTCCTCTGCCCATTTCTTAATTGAATTATTTGCTTTTTGTTTGTTGAGGTGTGTGAGTTCTTTATATATTTTGGATGTCAGCCCCTTATCGGATACGTCATTTATGAATATATTCTCCCATACTGTAGGATGTCTTTTTGTTCTACTGATGGTGTCCTTTGCTGTACAGAAGCTTTTGAGCTTGATATAGTCCCACTTGTTCATTTTTGCTTTTGTTTCCCTTGCCCGGGGAGATATGTTCATGAAGAAGTCGCTCATGTTTATGTCCAAGAGATTATTGCCTGTATTTTTTTCTAATAGTTCTATGGTTTCATGACTTACATTCAGGTCTTTGATCCATATTGAGTTTACTTTTGTGTATGGGGTTAGACAATACTCCAGTTTCCTTCTCTTACATGTAACTGTCCAGTTTTTCTAACACCAGCTGGTGAAGAGACTGTCATCTCCCCATTGTATATCCAAGGCTCCTTTATCAAATATTAATTGAGCATATATGTTTGGGTTAATGTTTGGATTTTCTCTTCTATTCCACTGGTCTGTGGGTCTGTTTTTGTGCCAATACCAAATTGTCTTGATTACTGTGGCTTTGTAGTAGAGCTTGAAGTCAGGGAGCGTAATTCCCCCTGTTTTATTCCTCCTTCTCAGGATTGCTTTGGCTATTCGGGGTCTTTTGTGGTTCCATATGAATTTTAGAATTATTTGTTCCAGTTCATTGAAGAAAGCTGTTGGTATTTTGATAGGGATTGCATTGAATCTGTAGATTGCTTTAGGTAGTATAGCCATTTTGACAATATTTATTCTTCCTAGCCAACAGCATGGGACGAATTTCCATTTGTTAGTGTCCTCTTTAATTTCTCTTAGGAGTATCTTGTAGTTTTCAGAGTATAGGTCTTTCACTTCCTTCATTAGGTTTATTCGTAGGTATTTTCTTCATTTTGATGCAATTGTGAATGGAATTGTTTTTCTGATTTCTCTTTCTGTTAGTTCATCATTAGTGTATAGGAAAGCAACAGATTACTGTGTGTTAATTTTGTATCCTGGAATTTTGCTGAATTCACATATTAGTTCTAGTAGTTTTGGAGTGGAGTCTTTAGGGTTTTTTATGTACAGTATCATGTCATCTGCAAATAGTGACAATTTGACTTCTTCTTTACCAATCTGGATGCCTTGTATGTCTTTGTTTTGTCTGATTGCTGTGGCTAGGACCTCCAGTACTATGTTGAATAACAGTGGAGAGAGTGGGCATCCCTGTCTTGTTCCCGATCTTAGATGAAAAGCTTTCAGCTTCTCACCGTTAAGTATGATGTTAGCTGTGGGTTTGTCATATATAGCCTTTATGATGTTGAGGTACTTGCTGTCTATACCCATTTTCTTGAGAGGTTTTATCATGAATGGATGCTGAATTTTGTCAAATTCTTTTTCAGCATCTATGGAGATGATCATGTGGTTTTTGTTCTTCTTTTTGTTGATGTGGTGGATGATGTTGATGGATTTTCGAATGTTGTACCATCCTTGCATCCCTGGGATGAATCCCACTTGATCGTGGTGTGTGATCCTCTTGATGTATTTTTGAATTCGGTTTGCTGATATTTTGTTGAGTATTTTTGCATCTACGTTCATCAGGGATATTGCTCTGTAATTTTCTTTTTTGGTGAGGTCTTTGCTCGGTTTTGGTATTAGGGTGATGCTGGCTTCATAGAATGCGTTTGGAAGTATACCCTCCTCTTCTATTTTTTGGAAAACTTTAAGGAGAATGGGTGTTATTTCTTCTCTATATGTCTGGTAAAATTCAGAGGTGAATCAATCTGGTCTGGGGGTTCTGTTCTTGGGTAGTTTTTTGATTGTCAATTCAATTTCATTGCTGGTGTTTGGTCTGTTTAGTTTTTCTGTTTCTTGCTTGGTCAGTCTTGGAAGATTATATTTTTCTAAGAAGTTATCCATTACTTCTAGGTTTTCCTGCTTGTTAGCATATAGATTCTCATAATATTCTCTTATTATTCTTTGTATTTCTGTGAGGTCCATTGTTATTTTCCCTTTCTCATTTCTGATTCTGTTTATGTGTGTATATTCTCTTTTTCTCTTAATGAGTCTGGCTAGTGGTTTATCTATTTTGTTTACTTTTTCAAAGAACCAGCTCTTGGTTTCATTGATTTTTTTGTATTGTTTTATTCTTCTCAATTTTATTTATTTCTTCTCTGATCTTTATTATGTCCCTCCTTCTGGTGTCTTTGGGCCTCATTTGTTCTTGTTTTTCCAATTTCAGTAATTGTGTCTTTGGACTATTCATTTGGGAATGTTCTTCCTTCTTTAAATTGGCCTGGATTGCAATATACTTTCCTCTTAGAACTGCCTTTGCTGCGTCCCACCGAAGTTGTGGCTTTGTGTTGTTGTTGTCATTGCTCTCCATATATTCTTTGATTTCTGTTTTGATTTGGTCATTAACCCATTGATTAATTAGGAGAATGTTATTAAGTCTCCATGTATTTGTGAGCCTTTTTGATTTCTTTCTAAAATTTATTTCTAGTTTTATACCTTGGTGATCTGAGAAGTTGGTTGGTAGAATTTCAATATTTTTTGACTTTACTGAGGTTCTTTTTGTGGCCTATTATGTGATCTATTCTGGAAAATGTTCCATGTGCACTTGAGAAGAGTGTGTATCCTGTTGCTTTTGGGTGTAGAGTTCTGTAGATGTCTGTTAGGTCATCTGTTCTAGTGTGTTGTTCAGTGCCTCTGTGTCTTTACTTATTTTCTGTCTGGTTGATCTGTCCTTTGGAGTGAGTGGTGTGTTGAAGTCTCCTAAAATGAATGTGTTGCTTTCTATATCCTCCTTTAATTCTGTTAATATTTGTTTCACATATGCCAGCACTCTTGTGTTGGGTGCATATATATTTATAATGGTTATATCTTCTTGTTGGACTGGACCCTTTATCATTATGTAATGTCCTTCTTTATCTCTTGCTACTTTCTTTGTTTTGAAGTCTATTTGTCTGATATAAGTACTGCAACACCTGCTTTTTTCTCCTTGTTGTTTGCATGAAACATCTTTTTCCATCCCTTCACTTTTAGTCTGCGTATATCTTTGGGTTTTAAATGAGTCTCTTGTAAGCAGCATATAGATGGGTCTTGCTTTTTTATCCATTCTGTTACTCTGTGTCTTTTGACTGGTACATTCAGTCCATTTACATTTAGGGTGATTATCGATAGATATGTACTTATTGCCATTGCTAGCTTTAGATTCGTGGTTACCAAAGGTTCAGGGGTTGCTCCTTAACTATCTAACAATCTAACTTAACTTTCTTGTTACATTATTGTAAACACAGTCTGATGTTTCTTTATTTCTCTCCCTTCTTATTCTTCCTCCTCCATTCTTTATATACTAGGTGTTTTATTGTTTGCCTTTAGTTAGTATTTGGATGGTCTGCTTTCTTTGCTATGATTTTATTTTCTCTGGTGACATCTTTTTAGCCTTAGGAGTGCTTCCCTCTAGAGCAGTCCGTTTAATATATCCTGTAGGGGTGGTTTATGAGAGGCAATCTCTCTCAGGTTTTGCTTGTCTGGATATTGTTTAATCCCTCCATCATATTTAAATGATAATCATTCTGGATACAATATTCTTGGTTTGAGGCCCTTCTGTTTCATTGCATTAAATATACCATGCCATTCTCTTCTGGCCTGTAAGGTTTCTGTTGAGAAGTCTGATGATAGTCTAATGGGTTTCCTTTGTAGGTGATCTTTTTTTTCTCTCTAGCTGCCTTTAATACTCTGTCCTTATCTTTGATCTTTGCCATTTTAATTATTATGTGCCTTGGTTTTGTCTTCCTTGGGTCCCTTGTGTTGAGAGATCTGTGGGTTTCCATGGACTGCGAGATTATTTCCTTCCCCAGCATGGGGAAGTTTTTAGCAATTATTTCTTCAAAGACACTTTCTATCCCTTTTTCTCTCTCCTCTTCCTCTGGTACTCCTATAATGCGAATATTGTTCTGTTTGGATTGGTCACACAGTTCTCTTAATATTTTTTCATTCCTAGAGATCCTTTTTTCTCTCTCTTCCTCAGCTGCTCTGTATTCCTGTTCTCTGATTTCTATTCCATTAACAGTCTCTTGCATCTCAATCCAGTCGGCTGCTAAGCCCATCTATCGCTTGTCTCATTTCTGCATTGTCTTTCCTCACTTCCCTCACTTCCTCCCTCAGCTCTTGCATATTTCTCTGTAGATTCATCAGTATGGTTATGACTTTTGTTCTTAATTCTTTTTCATGTAGATTGTGCATTTCCACCCCTTCAGGTTCCCTCTTGGTGTTGTCTGTGTCTGGGTAAGTTTTGTTTGTGCCATATTCCTCTGTCTTTTCATGGTGATAGAAGTGGTTGCTGGTAGGTGCCACCTGTGTCAGCTGGGCTCTTTAAGACATTTAAAAAGAAAAAAAAAGAAGGAAAAGAGAAAACAAACAAACAAAACAAAAAAAAAATACCCTCTGGGAGTAGATTCTGTGAGGATGCTTTAGGTGGCGCTGTTGCTCCACTATTCTGCAGCTGCCACCGTGCCAGTCTGCAGGGCCCTTTGTAGCACTGGCCAGGGCCGGAACGAATGGGAGGGTGCTGATCTCTGTGGGACGTCTCAGAGCGGTACTTTTTCCCAGTCGCCAGCCAAGGCTTCCGAAATTCCCCAGGAGTCCCAGCCTGCTGGGCTGAGTGTGCTGGGACGATCCTGCTCCTCCGTTGGGCCCCTGTCTCTTTAAGACCCCTAAAAAAGAGTGCGCTTTTCTTTTGTCCCGGGGAGCTGACTGCGAGGACCCGGGTGCATTCCCCGTCTCAGATCCTGCACCCTCTGTCTCTCCAATCTCTGATACACCACGCATTGTGTGTCAGTGCTCCCGGTGCAGATCACCGGGGCTGGTTATTTCGCAGGCCTGTACTTCCACTCCCTCCCAGCTCTGAATCCTCTCCTCCCACCAGTGCACTTAGGTTGGGGAGTGCTCGGGTCCTGCCGGGTCATGGCTCCTTATTTTACCTGCCTCGCGGGGGTGCTGAGTCCTCTCAGGTGTAGATGCAGGCTGGGTGCTGTTCTGTATCTTCTCGTCTCTTTTAGGAATAGTTGTATTTGTTGTATTTTCATAAATACATATGGTTTTGGGAGGAGATTTCCGCTGCCCTGCTCACGTCGCCATCTTCCTGGAAGTCCAAAGCAACTACTTTTTTAAGTGTGATAGTCTACGAACGTCATAATGTGTGAAAGCCCCCCAAACCTCCAGACAGTTTTGGCAGAATGACTGCACTGCCTTGCAAAAACGATTGTCGATGCTTGCAGTGCCTTTGAAGGAATGTGTTTTCCTCTTTGTGCCTACTTATTTTTATTTATACATCTTATCCTTTTATTGTATCTTACGTCTTATCATCTTCACCTCCATCAATGGCTGACAAGTGGGGCTCCACAGAGCTGTGAGAGAGCATTAGGTGTCTTCAGAGTGTCCTGGTGAGGTGGAGGGAAGGAGAGGAGGCAGAAAAGGCAGAGCCCTGGTTTCCACATTTCACCGCCCACCCAAATTCTGAGTCAGGCAGCTCTAATTTTATGAATATTACATGTCAGACTTCAGTGTAGAATGCCATTTGAAGAAGAGATTCTGTGTTTATAAGGTATAAAGACAATCGTCTTTACTTGATAAGGTATAAGGTGAAAAGACACTTACTTTTGGTTTCCTCCAGAAGCTGCCCCTGAGCCCTGAATTCCAATGCAGGTTATTATTTAGGTGGTGAGGGGAATAGTGGTAAAGCAGTGAGGAAGTGAGACAGGGAAGGGAAAGCAGCCTCCTGCTGAGAGGCAGCTACTGCTGCTGGTGGTTGGCTTGTAATCCCATGGGGAAATGCTAGGAAATGGTGTAAAGCACACACACTCTTATGGTTAGCCCATCCACAAGGGAGGGAGCTGGGGTATTTATACTCCAGCCCCATCAGTCTTTGGTTGAGGGCCACTCCCAAAGGTGTAAATTCTCTAGCACATCCAGCCTGCTTTGTGCTCTGCACATGGGCACAATGGCCCTTTGAGGCTTGGGGGAGAGCCTTCAGTAAAGAGATGCCATGTGGCAGCTAGGAAGTCTGCCTGTGTGCACTGAAAGGATAAGGTCGCAGGGATGGGCAGGGCGTTGATGGATTCTGTCCATCACTAAACTTGATATAAATACTTCCTCTTTGCAGGATAGGTTTTCCCTATCTGTCTCAGCCTTTGCTCCCACCTCATTTCCTAAACAACTTGTGTCTTGTGCCTTTGAAGCTGACTCTACTTGCCTCTCTCTGTCAGTAAGTACTCTCTAGATCCCAAGAGGGAAAATCTCAGAAATTCAATACAATTCATGTCAGCTAGCATATATTCATTATCTGCTATTTACAAGGCACTGTGCTAAGGGATGGGAATTTAATGGCAGAGGGAAACAGACAGGGTTTCTGATCTCATAGGATTACAGAAGAGTAGAAAAAAATCATCACAAATTCATTATTTGTCCAGTGGTATGAAGTATAAGCACACTTTTCATCTGTTGTGTTGAATTCTCCTAATAACAACCCATGAGGATCATCTTCCAATGTGCTGAATCAGAGGAAGGAGTCTTGGAGGATGAAGTAACCAGCCCAAAGTCACACAATTGGTTAATAGCATAGACCAGCTCTGTGCCAGCTTTCTGAGATTTCAAAGTCTGTGCTCTTCACCAATATACTCAGGGCTGCTAAGTGCCGTCTGAGAATTCTCTTCCATGAAATGAAATATCCTTGTTGACAATTACACTCTTTAAACAAACATTAAAATTAAGTTTAATGATTTGAAATACACCAAAAATGAAGATGGATAGGAGGATGGCTCAATGAATAGATAAGTGGTAAAGCAAGTATAGTAAAATGTTAATGGTAGAATCTAGGTGATGAGTATCTGGTCCATCACTGAAGACTTCTTTCAACTGTAGCAGTGTGTTTGGAAATTTCATAATACAGTGTTTGATGAAATAAGGTTAACTACATATAAAATTATTACAAAACACATAAGAGTTGGCATGCTGGCACAAAGGTATCTTTCAGTTTGCCTTGTACTTTAAGAGGATGAATGGAGGTTAAGTAAACATTTAATTTACTTGTTTTCTTTTTTTGTTGTATTTCATCACAATCCAAATTCCTTTAAAGAAAGGACACCCACACACTACAGAATAAAGACACCAAAAAAGATCTACAACAAATGTGCCCTCCATGGGGGATTTTTCTCAGCTGAGGGCTGGTAAAATTGTATAGGTACAGAAAGGCTATGTAGGCAGCTGTAGGGATTAGACAAAGTTTTGGCTGATACATAATTCATCTATCTGCCAAATAATTAGTTGCTAAGTAGCTAAATTGTTAGAATTTGGTGACTGCTCTCCCATCACCTCTCTTAATGTTTCTGGAAGAAGAGTAAAACACCCAGTTGTGAACACACTTCCTCAAGCCTGTGATTTCCTTCCCGTTTTAAATTCTAGACAGCAGGGAGGATCTGGGAGTGTGTGCCCTGGAAAGAAATGTGTAATTCCCACACATGTTTTTTATTTTCCTCCCCCTTCAAAGTGTGACTATTTCAAATTTGGGCTATAAATAATTTCTTAGTTTTACCAACTTTCACTGATAAATATTGGATTGCATCTTTAGAGATTTTTGAGTTCTTGAGCCTGATTGATTGAGAACAGGGGGCTTTAAATCTGGGAGGCAGCAAGGAGGTTTTTGGGAGATGTATTTTATTGTTTTATATTAAGTTTGAAAGAAGTCATTTATGAAATGCTTATTAGAGATTCTATTTTCATCACAAACGCTTTCCATCAAAACCAATGAAAGTACCTTTTACTGAAAATCCTTTTTTATATCCCCTATAAATTGGTAGAATGGGTCTTTAGAAGGACATCTTTAACCCAGGATGGAAGAAATATGTAATTGGGCCATGTGTTCTTTGTAAAGGAATTAACATAGATCATTAGAGCAAATAATGAAAACCACTCAACCAGGACTTTGCCTAACTGTGTCATGAATGTAAGTCATACATGAAGATAATCTACAGCAGTTCCTAAACATTCCTCAGAGTTCTGGGTGTATGGTTTATTAGAGATCTCCTCGCATCCAAGCACCCTGTCCCTCCCACATATGCCCACCTATGCAGATAGGTGCCAAGGAGTCTTGGACTTGAATTTGTTTTACTCCATTTAATAGCTTTTTGCATCTCTTTGAAAACCCATGTGTGCCAAGCCACATCCTGAGAAGCTGGGCCAGAAAGTTGATACTGGGTGCCCACCCTGCTCCGTCTCACCCTCCTACTGAAATGTAGACTGTGTGTGTCTTTCCCACCCGATTGCTTGCTTCATTCTATGTAATCGGCATCAGCTCTCCACCCCCTTTAAAGTCCATTGCATCACTCCTTTTATTCCAAGTCTAACTACATGCCTCTTCTCAGAAATTTGCAGCTAATTTCCCCCCTTTAAAACAATCAGCAGTTTTATTCAATAACTAAAACTTACCATTGATTAATGTGTAAGAGAAACATTTGAAATGAGGGGATCTAAGATCTCCAGAAGCTTGGTACTCAGAAATTCTTGTTGAGATGAGCAGCAGAGTTTATTTCTACATTCAGCAACCCCAGTTGTACATGCCTTTCTTATTTCTTTGACTTTGAACTCTTCCCTTTTTCTGGGACACAGCCTCTTCATCCTCATTCCCCAGGGGCTGCAAAAAAAAATTCTAAAGCCACACCGTCCAATGGAACATTTACATCATTGCAGAAAATTCTGTCTACACTGCCCAATACAGTAACCACTAACTACCTGCAGCTGTTGAGTACTTGAAATATGATTAGTGCAATTGAGGAACTGGATTTTTAATTTTTATTTAATTTTTATTTTTATTTAAACTTAAAAATCACTACATGATTCAACTATTGGAACAACTTGGTATGTGACTTGACCTTTTCAACTATAAATTTGAATCTGAATACAGATGAAATATTTTTGCTTAAAACGTAATGTCCAAATTGAGATTTAGGTGTAATATACACATAGGATTTCAAAAACGGTACACACATACACAAAAGGAATGGAAGATATCTCATTAATAATCCTTATATTGATGTCATGTTGCAATAAAGATACTGTGGATATATTGGTATGATTCAAGTTAATCTTATGTGTTTCTTTTGACTTTCTTAAATGGTGCAACCAGAAAATTTTTAATTCTATGACTCACATTATATTTCTATTGGGCAGTGGTGGGCTAAAGACTCTCTTTGATACAATGTCCTCCATGCAATTTTTGTTTTATCTTCTTTATACATTGTCTATACCTCTTTGGTGACATTTAACACATTTTGAGCAGTAATATAGTTTCTTTTGTAGCCTTCTTATCTTCCTGTTAACTGTAATTCAACAGACAGAGTAACTCAGTACAGTGCCTACCACTCAGTGGGGACTCAAATGTCCTTTGACCTGAACACTGGCCAGGTCCATGGCTGGCTGGACAGGCATTCACCAGTCACCGGTTAAAGTTGTCAGAGCCTGGTTTGTTCTTGGGATGGAATTAACAGACCATTCTTTGGTCAGTCTGGATATTTCTAGCGTATTTCAATTTTCTACAGTGGCAGTGAGGCTACCAGATAAACTGCTTGGCAGTCAACCATTATGTCAAGTCACATAGCATCCTTAGCAGATTGTGATAGATTTGATGTTGATGGATTATGTGTACATGCGTGTGTGTGAGAGTGTGTGTGTAGAGAGAGAGAGAGAGGGAGGAAGGAAGGGAGAGGGAGAAAGAGAGAGATTGTATTTCTGGATTTGTCCATACATACAATGAAAATTTAAAATCCACTCAAGAAAAAAAATTCAAGAGTTTTATATTTATTCACAGCCGAACAGAATGAATTCTAACTGACTTTGACTAAGTCTAATAAAAGCTTATATTCACCGTTAGCAAGTGTTGCCCTCTTTCCACAAAGTTTAATTAATGGTAAAATATAATTGAGTTGTTTTGGTTCTTTGCCAAATGTATATATATGCAGAAATGCCCTCCATGACATACATCCAGCAAATGGAAGCATCGGAGCCTACAGAGGAAGCAATATTTTTAGCCCTGAGTTTATCACCCTTTCATTTCTCAATTTGAGAGATTCCCGGGGCTTTATTGTTATGTACATTCGGCCTCAGACTGAATTTATATTTAATTATTTGTGAACATTAAAGGTTCTGGCATTTCAGCTTGAATCAGCACCCTAGAGGTGGGAGAGTTGAGGAGTTTTCAAACTGAACTAGGCTCTTCATCATCTAATGAGTGCCAGGATCTACGCAAACGTGGCTCTCCCTGTGTGCTGCTTAGATTTCGCAACCGTCCTATACGGCACTACTCCCACTTCTCAGATGGGGAAACTGAAATTGAGAGAAATCAAGTGAATTGCCCAAGGTGACTGACCTAAATAAAAGGGTGGCAAAGCTGACCCTGAAGCCCAGGACTCTTCAACGTCATATCAGGAATCTCGGCACCGGAACACGTGGGAAGGTTCATCGTCAATGGGCCTTTGCTGTTTGTATAGCATGCGCACGTGAGGTATCGTCTGACTCTCACACATAGTCTCAGAAACCAGTACTATATCCCTAGGTACTGTTGAGGAAACTGACACAAGAGCACCTTGCAAGATGGTCTACTTGTGGTACAAACTGAGTTGTCGTGTTAAGTCGAGTTCTTCTGCATTACTACCTGCCAGGCACCAGGGCTCCAGATGGATTTCCAAACTGCACATGACACAGGTTAAGGAATAGACTTCATCGGAGAAAGAGGACCCAGAGAGGCATTCCAGAGCCTGTGGAGACCGCTGAACACATCCGATAGATTTGCCAGAACAGGCACTCTGCTCCCAAGTTTCTCCCTTCTTAGTCCAACTTAAACACAACCTTGTCAGTGGATGGAGAATCAAACACCAGGGGTGTCTGGCAGCCTGAGCAAGGGCACCTGCAATCCGAGGCTCCAGATGCTCAAAGCCAGATGCCTTGGACAACAATATGCTGATAAACTGGCTCTTGGGGATGAAGGGAGTCCTGATTTGTAGTGATTGCCACTTTCTTTGGTGTAAATACTCCCACAGTGGCCAATTTCAAGCTGCCAACTTGCAAAATTCTTGAATATTTAACAGCTGGTTCTCCGGAAGCAGTAGGAGTAGGCTCCAGCAAATGCTGACCTTGGGGCCCATGGACTGTGACCCTGGATGGGCATACATTGGCCCCATGGGGAGCTGTGCTTGAGAGGAACCTCCAGCTGTGCTTGAGAGGAACCTGGCTTACCCACCCACCCATTTTGCCCTAGGTTTTACCCAGTTTCCTGTCCAGGGGTCACTCTGGGATAACTCTGCTCCTTGCATCCTGTTAAGTAACTTGTATAAGGTCACACAGCCAGTGCAAACTAGAAGCAGCCCTTGAACTTGGGCTTTTTCAGCTCCATCACACCTCTCTCCTCCTTTGCACAAAGAGTCCCCGGAGTCAGTTTCCCAAGCTGACAAATTCTGTGACAGTTGTCCCGATCTTACATGGAGAATGAGGAAAGGAGAGAGAAAATTCTCCGTAAAGTGCAAAGAAATGAGGTCAACCTCACAGACATTTATTTGATGTGTGTGTTTGCTCACCCAGTCAAGGCTGGAGGTCATGTCTTAGTTTAACAAACAGACCATGTGTTGACAAGCAGAAAACAGCTTTTTCCACGAAGCCAGGAAAGCCACTGTCTCGCTTTAGACAACACTTTTTTTGTTGGTATCTCAGCCGACAGCCCTGTTCATGGGGAGCCAGGGAGCAAAAGTGAAAGCAGAAAAGGCTAACTCTGGTGTAATTAAGAGAGATCACTGCTAGTTTTTCTCAGCCACGAGGCACAGCTGACTCGGTCAACAACAGCTGTGAAGGAGCGGGTGCCGTGAGGAATGGATTCCCAGGCCCTGCTTTGAGGAGGATCAAGGCAGAACTGGATAGAGATAAAAACAGGCCCATACATGGTTTTTGGAAGAGGGGAAGGGATCAGCGAAGATCCCACTGTTATTTCCTTTTCTAGCTTGGAACTAGCCCTGGCTTCCAAATGGGACCATAGGGGTCTCCTGTGTGGGGCCAGCTCACCGGGAACAGTGCCTCCCAGGCACTTGAGCTTGGCCTCCATAAGCAGTACGGCAGGACACTGTGGACTCAAAGACCCTTTGTTACAAGTTTAAATGTTCCCATCTGTGGGTGTTTCCTGTTTCATGAGGTGGTCTGAATCAGGGGATACAGAGAAACTTCAGCTTAGGCCTCTTGGCCAGGCAAGTATTCTTTCTAGGCTGAATGGGCCTCATTCATTCATTTGTTTATTCATGCATTCATTCAGAAATATTTGTTGAGCTAGTGCTCCATGCTAGGCCCCATACTGGCTCCTGCTCGGGGATTCCCCCTCAAAGAACACCCATTCTTTGACCTGTCAACAGGCAGACAGGCACTATGTAGGGATCCGTGGGAGTGTGGAGAACTTGAGAAAGCAAGGATGTAATTCCCAAGAGGGTTCCTGAATGGTGCTGCACACCCGCAGGCAGGGCGAAGGTGAACTAGAAAGGAGGAGGATTCTCCAGGCACTGGGAGGCACATGATCTAGAGGCAAGAGAGAGGATGGCACAGGAGAGAGAGTCATTGACTGTGGCTGTGATGCAAGGAGGCGTCCTCCCAAACACAAGCAGAGGAGTCATCAAGAGCTAGAGATGGAGAAGCAAAAACAGGACTTCAGGGAGCGGGACCCTCATTTTTTTGGGTGACAGTTATAAATTAGAGGATTCTCACCTGGTCCTGGTCAGTGAGCTCACTACACACAGGTGGGCAATACGGTGCTACTGACTCTATATAAAGTGCCCCGCCCAGTGCTCCAAGTGACACAGTAGCATGGCCGCTCGGCTTCAGGAGAGCAGAGACTGGAGTGGTGGCAGCACCGAGGACAGAGACCGAGACGGCTGTGCGGGCAGAGAGGCCCAGAGGCAGAGACCGGCTTGCTGCGTGCAGACTCGCTCTGAGTGGGCAGAATTCTAGTGACTGACCTGCCACCGTGGGAATGAAGTTGGGTATAAACCCTTTCACCCCAAGAACATTCCACTGTCATTCCTCGGTCTCATTGAATCCATAATGAACTTGCCCAGGGCTGAAACCAACTGGCAAGTCAGTGACATGACCAGACTTATATTTTAGGAGATTAGTCTGGTGGCGGTGGGTCGTACCCAAAGGCCGAGAAAACTAGGAGCGGAGGAGACCTCGATGGAGGCTGCCGCAGCAGTCCTGGTGGTCCGTGAAGGGCTCCTGGGCAGGGGAGAGGCAGGCGACTGCCTCAAAGACACAGCCAGCAGCTGCTCTGGGGCGACTGGTAGCCCTGGTGAATGCCAGGTGGGGGGTGTGCAGAAAGAGGGGGCCCCTTCTTAGCTGGGGACAGTGTGCCTGTGCAGGGTGTTGACCGAAGTCCCCCAGAGGGAGGGTTTGGTTGTGGGTCTGTACCCTTTCCGTGAAACTAGAGGGGCTGTTTTATCGTTCTCTTCAAAGTTTACTCTTTGCTGAGGCTGCCGTGCTGTCCTTTGAAATCTGTCCCAGAGGAGACAGATCTACCTGTGTGTTCAGTAGAGTGGACATAAAGACTGGGGAGAGAGCCGTTCTTTCTGTCCCAGCAACAGGCTTGTTGAGAGCACTGGACTTTCCGACGTCCCTTCCCCATGTCTTCCCAAGTTCTTACACAAATCTCGCCTGATACATGCTGGAGATTTTAGTTCAGCCCTTCCTTGCTGTGGATTTGAAATCTGTTTTTGTGCCGACTCAGAGATGATGAACAGCTGTGTTCACTGCTGGCCTTCTAGCCTCAAATTCATTTAAAATATATTTCTTAGTAATTTCTTCTTGAAAGCCGATGTTTGGCTGTGCATTGGTCTACACAATTCACAGGCTCTTCGTCACTCAATCTTTAGTTCATTTATTTGAAAACTCAAAATTCCTCACAAGTGGTCCTTTTATTTTGTTATTTACATCTGGAAATCATTCTTAACATGCTGTGGAATAATTCTGCCTTTTTAAAAATAACTTCTTTCCCTTGTTATAAGAATACTAGATGCTCATTGTAAACACTTTAAAGGAAACATATTTAACAACAACAATATAAAAATCCCCCCAAGTTCCCCACCTTGAGATAACTACTGTTGAGATCCCAGCATAATGCTTGTCAACCTTTAAAGTACACACAGATCTGTGAAAACAGAGATTCTGGTACTCCTTCCCAGAGATCTGAATTCCACAGGTCTGGAGTGGGGCCTGAAGGTTAGCATTCTCCCTCCTCCCTCCCTCCTGCTGACGCCCCCAGTTCTGAGGCCCGCACTTTGAGAAGCTCTATCCTAATCATGCAATGCCTGACCATCTATATTCACTGATCTTTCATTCACTTAAATGTGTCAGAAATGTCTTTCAAGTCCTCACATGTCTTTTTCAAAATCATTTGGAAAGACTGTGTGGTATGGCCCACTATTAGAACAGCTGCCACTGCATTCCAGGGGGTCTTACTGGGGTTTACAGACACTGAAAGGGGCTCACAGATCAGTTCCCGTTGTAACCCAACGTATCTTCTTTTATTTTGTACTTAATATATTATTCTGAAAAGGATGCCACATGATAGACCAGCTGCCAAAGGAGTCCATGACACAAAAAATGTTGAAAACCCTCTTCTTCTATCCCCAATGAATGGCATTCAGTTGTGTCCCTCTAACAGCTCCAGTTGTAAATGATATTGCTATGATCCCCGTCATTTATAAATATTTGCATGGGTATGCATGTACACAGGCACATATATGTACATATATGATAACCACTGTTACAGGAAACTTCAAACCACACCCAACAGTGAAGAGCTCAGTTAATAGATTATCTCAAGAAAACAATAAGCTGACTCTCTCCTACCTGGGACAGGCTAAACCCACAGCGTACCTGTTCTGATGACTTCTTTGTCCATTTCCACTTCAGCTCTGCTTGCATCTGGCACCACCAGCCTCTCTCCCCACTGTCCTAGCCCTTAGGTCTGGAGCATCTTTGCTGTCATCTTGCTGTGCTACTGTCATCTGGGGCAATATAGCCTCAGCCCTGTTGAGGATAAAAAACCACTACAGATGATGTATATATACATTCCATCCATTCTTGGGCACATGGAGCAGCACACCTGAAGCCTTCTAAGTGCACCTGCGGCTCCCCTGTCATTCCCACACGCTCTCCTTCTCATCATGAGAAGCAGCCTTCTCTCCACCGCTACGAGCTGCCCTCCAGCAGAAGCCCTGGGCCGGGTACCGTGTGCGCCTCAGCGCTCATTCTCCCAGGAGCCCCTCAAAGAAGGTGTTTTCATGGTCTTTATATGAGGAAACTGGGTGATGGGTGGACTTCTTTGATGCCTTAGAGTGGTAAAACTGGGATTTTAAACAGCTCTTTATTGGAGTGTATGTGGCAAAAAGGTACAAGATCATAACTATACAGCTTAATGAGTATTTTGCAGACAGAACGCCCATGAAGTCAGCACTCAGATCACCAGTTAGACGTCCTCTGGGGCCCCTTCATGTCACCGTCCAGGCACCAGCTCCACACCCCCAGGTGTCACCAGCCCTGACCTCTGTCACCGTGAGTTAGGCCCGCCATCTTCTTTGTAAAATAAATGGAATCTTACAACACATCAGTATGATGTTGGTGGGATCCATCTATAGTGTTAGGCACATTTTAGAATCGTAGATGTGTAGGTTCTACTTTCTGAGTACACCACACTCCATCCTTTCTACTATTGTGGTGAACTTGGATCATTTCCAGTCTGGGGCCATTACAAATACTGCCACAATAACATTCTCCAATAAGAAATTATACTCAGTTCCTTTCCCACTCCGGGGTGATGGCTGTCAGTGTCAGCCAGGACAGGGGCCTGTTCTGTGTCTGGGTAACACTAGACCCTGGGGCCTTCATTGTCAAGAGCTACAGGTGGCCAGTGGTCCTCAGCCTGTGTTGATCCTCATGATATCAGTCCATGTCCGAGCTTCTGATGTCCATTCAAAGGAAGCAGCCTCTGCTGGAAGTTCCTCTGTCCCACCCTCAAGATCCTGGGCTGAATTGCTTCACACATCTGAACAGCCCTTCCTTACATGGCTTTAATGATAATAATAACAACAACAGCAGCAATAATAATAATAAGAGAAGATTCATCTCTGGTCAAGCTCCATGGACACAACTTGGTTACTGCTTCTTTATACTAAGGTTTCCCGCCTCTTCCTGATGATTGACAATAGTATCATCGAGTCATAACCTTCTCTCCTCAACTGGAACACTGAAAGCCCACTTTCTTCTGTTGCCTCTTAGAAATATTACAAAGTAGCCGTCATGCAAAAATTCTTAAGACATTGCACATGGTAAAAAAATGACAAAAGCCCACCTGATGACTTTTGATTCTGCCTTCTAGGAATGGAATGACCAAGGAGGTCATTCCTTTATGTCCTTACCAAGGACACTTAGCCACACATTCTTCCCAGATAAAGGAATATTTGGTACCTGTTAAGTGACCAAGAGTCCTGGCCCACTGATGAGCAATCATTGAACAGACAATTCCCGCATCCATCCTCATTTGATGTCTCTAATAAACCGCTGAGGGCTGAAGTGTCCCCTTCCTAAGTCAGGGAAATATACTTTGAAACTCTTGCTCCTCCTTGGTTGGGTTTATATTTATTGATATTTTGATCTTCTCCCTCTCTCTGAATTCAGAGAGCTAGTAGACTATTAGAGATGGAAGGAACCCTGCCGGTGGTCTAGTCCAAACACTCACGTGAGAGGTGAGATGGAAAATGTTTTGTCCAGGGTCAAAAAGTGGGAGAAGCCCTAATGTCCTGCTCCTTATTCTGGCACCCTTTGGCCTGCACCTTGTCTTCTGAGCCTTCGTTATCCCGAGAATGGCTGAAGCAAAAACGCTTTTAAAAAGTGAACCACTTGCATGCCGATATCCTTTTAATATTTTGTATAGTAGTTCCCTATCTTAAACTAAGCTGAAGTTAGCATGCCCATTTATGAATGGAAAGATAGCATATGCCATTCTGACTATCAAATAGACTTGTGTTAAACCCTCTGAGGCTGGTGACTTGTGGAGGGATCATATGCACTCCACAGTAAGTGGCTCCACTCTCGGTGTGTTCTTGTGTGTGCTTTTTTACTTTCCTTATCTCCTTCTCCATTTCCGGGTTCTCTCAGCTGCCACTCACTCTTGCTGTCCCTCTGCCTGCTTCTAATAAGATGAACTAGCCCTTGGAATTTGCTGCTTTGAAGTTGCTGTGGGCTAGTAAGTTAGTTTCCATGCATGTCCCAATCCTGCGATCTAAACTCAGAAAAATGGGATGAGACGTCTGCCCTGCTGGTGACCAGCTGTTGGCCCTTCAGGCTGTTTGCCCTTCGGGCAGGTCACTCAAATCATCGGCATTATGTTTCTCCTCATATGAGACAAGGCTAGTAATACCCACCATCCATGTTCGGGGAGGCTAAAATGGAATCACCTTGTTGATCATGCTGGGCACATAGCAAGTGGTCTGTCAGCGTCCCCTGCTTTCTTTCCCTTCCTGGCCAAAATCAACCTACAAAGGTGTTAAGTAGCTGTAAAGATTTCTTGCATGAGAAAGTGACATAGGCTTGCACTTATTTGGATGTTGAAGGTATCTTTTATTCCTGCAGTTGACACCCTTTCAAAGAGTGAAAGTTACCATCTACATGAATGCAATTTAACCAATATACTACTGCACTTATATAAAGGATGCTAACTTGATTTAACATTGCCCAGGCAGATACTAAAATAAATTTTTTAAAGCAGTAATCCAGTCTACCCATCTGCCATTTTCTATGTTCTAGTTGGAGAGCTGGGAACACATGCCCCACAATAAATTTAAATATAAGCACCATGAGATCTGGTCTGTTCACAACTGTACATTTAGGGCCTGGAACATCATAGATGCACCATAATTTTTTTGACGGAATAAGTCTTTCCTGTAGATGTTGTATCATTTATATTGTGCCCAAGTCCCGCCAAAGGAGGGAAGAAAGACAAAAAGACATGCAGACCAGCTATTTGCCTATTTTTTCCCTGCTCAAAGCTAAATTTCCCTGAAATCACCTAAGATTCCAGCTGTCAGAATGGGCTCATTACCTGGGTTAGGGAGTCCAGCTCCTGCTAGCACAAGGCTCCAAAATGTTGGCGAGAGGGACTTCCTCTCCTAAGGAAGAGCAGCGGCAGAGCCTGCTGACCTCATACTATGCAATGGTCAGTGGAGACCAAGGAACCCACGGGCTGCCTGGAGAACAGTGTCAGGGATACGATTTCAGCCTGCCTTGGCGTCCCGGGGTTGCAGTACAGATGGAGACACTGTGATGTGTCACTCCTCGCTCTTCCTGATATAAGCACCCAGACGTTATAGTCAATTGTTGGTCTCCATCCATACGCGCCTCCTCCAGCTTATTTGTCCACATGAAGGGAGTTGAGGTAGGACATTCCCAGTTCTGCTTTCATTACAGCAATGGGCTGCTTTCTGGGGCGCCACACACTACAATTCTGCATTATTACCTGACAGACCTGGAACAGGGGTGACACCGGCTCCCCCGGAGGCCACCAGTCTCGGGCAGCAACAGCATTTGGTTTGATATTTATTGTTTGAATTCCAACTGCTACGGTTCCGCCAAGCTTAATGAACAGGAGACAATCACTCAGAGAGGGTAGGCAGTTTTAAAGATCAGAGGCTTTGGAACAAAGGCACAGCATTGGGAGCATTCCTGGCGTGTCACTGGAGATGTTGTCGTTATTAGCAGCAACAATACAGTTATTATTTTCACGCTGGTTTAATTGTTCAACAGACACCAGGGGCCATGTCAGCACAGTTCAGCCGACACAAATGAACGCGTCATTCAGAGTCATGTTGTGCCTTGAAGCTTTGCACCTATTTTATTTTTCCTGAAGTCACCGCACTAACGGTCTTCTGTTTGTTCGCTTGATGTCTCCTTCCCATTGGACTCTGAGTTCAGCAGGAGTCTTGCCTGCCTCATCTGGTTCTCTGGCTCTAAGCACAGCACCCGTATGCCAGCACAAGCCGTAACTGTGAATTCCATGGAATTGAATGAAGATCAGGAGCCGGTAGACTCTGGTTAGTCTTCGAGGCATTGTTTTTTCAGGGACCAGAGAGGTGAATCAGGCATAGGGGCTGAGAGAATGTTGTAGCATCATGTGGACTCAGAGCCCTTTGTGATTAGCTGGCAGAACTAAGCAGTAGGAACAGTGACTAAAACCATGGATTACAGAGTTGTACTGCATGGGTTCAAATCCCACCTCTGCTACTTACCAGCCAGCCATATGACTTTGGTCAAAATATGTAATGTCTCTATGCCTCAGTTTCCACATCTGCACAGTGGAGGTAATACCAGTACTTGTCCCATAGTATTTTCATGAGGATTGACTAAGAAATTCCTTGAGACCATTCTGGCACATGGCAAATCCTCAAACCATATTAACTGTTGTTGTATAGTGTTATTATGAATATCTAATACAGTTACTATCTTCATACTTAGGACTTATAGCAGGCAGGTATGAATGTCGCTTTTGAAGACCCAGAGATGGCTACACCCTTACACCCCTACTACTTATCCTCAAAGACATTATTTGGCTTATTCAAAAATATTTACTCATTTTTAAAGACCCTTTTGAGTCCTTTTTGTACAAAAGTGGTTCTATTCCTGCTCTAACAATAATGGCCTAAGGAAAAATCTTATACTCATCATCTTATGGTAATTGAAAACTGCTGTTGAAATGTGGACCCCAAATTATCAGAAAATTAATTCAATTCAATTATAAATAATAAGAATCAACTGTACTTGAAAGTGTGTGAAGTATAGAGACGTAGTTAAACATTTAAGGAATCTGTCCTTATCTTGTTACTATGGCTACAGGTTACTCCAAGAATCAGTGGTTCTATGGTAACAATGAAATTATGTTATTTCCTCTTGATATTGAAATATTCAGCACCTAATTTCCTGTAGCTTCATAATATATCATGTTAATGACCTCAGAGGTAGAAACCAAGGTGATGAGATTGTCTCCATGCTCTAGGGTTATTCCTTTAAACAGAGCAGAGAAAACAGATTTATACTCATTTGACCAGGAAGTACAAGTAAGCTCTTAATGAGAAAGAGATCACAGTGACATCTCATGGGGAGGTGCTAAGTTTAACTCAAGTGGTTAGTGTCACTTACTCATTTGTTGCATGAACAGATCACTACTGTGAAAAAATTATAAGTTTCATATGGGTAAAGACTGAGAAGGAATATAATAGAATTCTATTCATTTTCATAAATTGTCAATAGAGACCTACTATATGATGAGCACATATTAGGTAGCACCTGCACCGTATCCTATCATTTGTCTGTTAAAACTTCTATAGTGTTTTCTTGTATCACCAAACATTCAGAACACAGAATAATGAAGAAGTAAATGTCACTGAGGCCTAAAATCCCTATCATTAGTATTAATTTCTCCAAAATTCCTCATGAAATCCTAGAGATACCAAGAGATTAGAAAGACAGGTGTTTTGAAGGCAGCTCATGACAGCTTGTACCATCTGGTTTGCATCTATTCCCAACTTTGTATTCAGTGGTGCCACTTTAGTGTCTTGAAGTCAGCCATGATGGGTGTATTTACACCATAGAAACAAATGCTATAAATCTCCCTCCTCTTTATGTGTCTGTTTTTCTCCCTCAAGCTTCCTCCACACATACCCATGAGACTGATTTTGCTATAAACTAAGGTTAGATCACAGCAGTTTTTGAGCTATTTTCCAGTCTTCTCACCCTGATTCCAGCCACTATTATCTCTTGCCTGGATTTTTGTCTATAACCTCCTAATTAGTCTCCATGTATCCACTCTTTCTGCCTTCCAATCCAATCTCCAAATGGCAACTGGAGAGATCTTACAAAATTCCAAGTCACTTAAGCAAGAAAGATAAAATAAATAAAAATGAAAGCAAGGTAGAAATCAATTCAATTAGAACCAGGAAAATAGAAAATCAACAGAACCAAAGCTACACCTTTGAAAGGATCTAGCTCTAGCCAGGCTAATCAAGAAAAAAAGAAAGGGATATGCAAATTACCAATATCAAAATAAAAGAGGGGAAATCACTACTGATCACATGGACATTAAAAGGATAATAAAGGAATACTATGAACAACTGTAGGCGCACAAATTTGTTAACTTAGATGGAAGACCAATTCCTTGAAAGATATAAACTATTAAAATTCATACAAGGAGAAAAAGATAACCTGACTAGCCTTATACTTCTTAAAGAAATTAAGTCAATAGTTGATAACCTACCAAAAAAGAAAGCACAAAGCCCAGATGGTGTACTGAAAAATTCTACCAAGTATCAATACCAGATAGTTTCACTGGTGAATTCTACCAAACATTCATGGATGAAATAATAAAAATTATTTTCAGTATCTTCCAGAAAATAGAAGCAGTGAGAACATATCCTAACTCATTCTATGAGGCCAACACTACCCTAATACTCAAACCAGATAAAGACCTTATAAAAAATGAAAACTACAGAATAACTTAATGAATATAGATGCAAAATTTCTCAAAATATTAGCAAATAAAATCCAACGATATATAAAAAGAATTATACCCATGACCCAATGGGATTTATTCCAGGTATGAAAGGCTGGATCAACATTTAAAAACCAGTGTAATCCATTATAACAGCAGGATGAATGGGGTAAAAAAAATCCCATGATTGTATCAATTGACTCAGAAAAAGCTTTTGACAAAATTCAAAATCAATTCATACTCAGCAAACTAGGAATAGAGGCTAGCTCCCTCAACTTGATAAAGAATATCTACAAAAAACCTGCAGCTAACATCATACTTAGTAAGGAAAGACTAGATTTTTCCCTCTAGGATAAAGAACAAGACAGGATGTTCTCTCTTACCACCACTATTAAATACTGTACTGGAAATCCTAGATAATGCAATAAGACAAGAAAAGAAAAGGTATATGTATTGGAAAAGAAGAAACAAAATTGTCTTTATTTGTCAATGACATAATTGTCTATGTAAAAAACTCCAAAGAATCTATATAATAACTATCATTTGAGTACATCAAGGTCACAGGATACAAGACCAAGCTGCAAAAGTCAATTAATTGCTTATACAATTAAGCATAATACTTAGTATAAATCAAATTGAATATATGTGCTGAAAACTATAAACCTATGATGGAAGAAATCAAAGAATATTTAAATAAATGAATAGATACTCTGTGTTCATAAACTCAATATTGTTAAAACTCAATACTGTTAAGTCAATTTTTCCCACTTGATTTATAGACTCAATGCAACCCCTATCCAAATCCTAACAAGATATTTTATAGATATTGATATACTGGTCCTAAAATATATATAAAAACCTAAAAGACTTAAAATAGCCAACAAAATGCTAAAGGAGAAGAACAAAGTTGGAGGACTCACACTACCCAATTTCAAGACTTAATGTAAAGTTTGAAATTAGGTAGTATAAGTAATCAAGACAGTGTAATCAGTACCATGTGGTACTGGCAAAAAGAATAGATTCATCAATCAATGGAACAGAAAAGACAGCTCAGAAATAGACCTAAACAAATATGTGCAACTTGTTTTGTTTTACAAAGGCACAAAGACAAATACAATTCAATAGAGAAAGGATAGTCTTTTCAAAAAATGGTGCTGGAACAATTGGATATCTATATGCAAAAAATAAAAAGGGAATCTAGGCAAAGACCATAAACCTAAATGAAAAATGAAAAACTATAAAACTTCTGGGAAAAAAAAACCAGGAGAAAATCCAGAAGACCTTGAGTTGGATGATGAGTTTTTAAATAGGACACCAATAGCATGATACTGAAAGAAAAAAAAAAAGGTAGGTAGGCTTTATTAAAACCTTCTACTCTGCAAAAGACATTGTTAAGTGATTGAAAAGAAAAGTCACAGCAGAAATATTTATAAAACACACATCTGATGAAAGACCTGTATCTGAAATATATAAGAATCTTCAAAACTCAAAAGAAAACAAAACAAAATAAATACTGGGCAAAAGATCTGAGAACAAACCTCACCAAAGAACTTACATAGGTCGGAAATAAGCATATGAAAAGATGCCCAACATCATTTGTCACAAAGGAAATGCAAATTAAAAACAAGTTGCCACTATGTACCTGTAAGAACAATGAAAATAAAGCATCAACAACAAAAGGAATGAATTGCCAATTCATTGCTGGCAAGGATGCAGAGCAACAGGACTTCTCTTTCATTGTTGGTGAAAATACAAAATAGTACAGCCACTTTGGAAAATAGTTTGGCAGTTTCTTATAAAGCTAAATATAATCTTACCATATGACTGAGTAATTGCATTCCAAAGTATTTGCCCAATAGAGTAGAAAAATGCATGTCCACATAAAACCCTGTACATGAATGTTTATACCAGCTTTATTCACTCATAATCACTAAAAACAAAGTGTTATTATTCAATAGGTCAGTAGATGAACTGTGATACATCCATACGATGGAATGCTATTTAGCTGTAAAAAGAATGTGCTGTTAACCCATGCAGGACACGAATGAGTTTCAAATGCATATTTCTAAGTGAATAGAGCCAATTTGAAAACATACACTATACATTTCCATTTCTATGATATTCTGGGAAAGGCAAAATTACAGAGGCAATAAGATCAGTGCTTGTCAGAGACCTGGGAGAGGGAGAGGGTGTGGTAAGGGTTGAATAGATGAAGCACAGGGGATTTTCTTTTTTAATGGAAGAATGATATGACACACTGTGATTCTGAATGATACAGCAATGGTAGGTACAAAACACTATGCATCTACAGGATCCCAGGATGGAATGCAGAAGGTAGCAAAAGAATGTAACAGTGTTAAAAATATACAAAGCAACTTCACAGGAGGTAGTGGGGGAAAAACTGATGATGTAAATAACTGGAAATCAGTTGAGTTCCTAAGACTAAAGGGAAATGAAACTGTACTTAGTACTGTACTATGGTTGATAAAGTTCTTTCTCATGAGATTACAAGTTAAAAAGTCAGAAACCATTACATATGTATACCAGACTTGAACAATTCAGTACATCAGCGGAGGATAGTAGAGTCAGGTTTCTCGCTGTTGGAGTGGGAGTTTACAAAGAAGCAAGGGGAGGAAACTAGAATGTTCCATGTGGTGAAAATAAAAAGTATTGGAGACCAGTATGAACCATGCCTGGTCTAATGCTCTACTGTCACCATCTTGACATTCTTAATTTTTGAGCAAGAGGCCCTGCATTTTCATTTTGTGTTGGGTCCCCACAGATTATGTAGCCAGTCCTATATTTAACAAACATGCTTTAAATGTTGACTTCCCTAGGTTCAGCTGTGATTCCCTTTTTTCTTACATTCTACCCTCTCTATGGTTACCCTTGCCCATTTTCATGACTTTAACTTAACCCAAGACCCTGACAACTTGCACATCTATAGTAATACTCACTTGGGCTCTAGTGATATCCAGACCTGAATTTCCAACTACTTGCTTCATGTTGTCAAGATTTTCTCCAGATCTCTTACTCACCATATCTCCAAATGAGCTCATTATTTACTTTTCCTGGTTCCTAATTCTGCTGATCATCAGGGAAATGCAAATCAAAGCCACAGTGAGATAGCACCTCACACCAATCAGAATGGCCACTATCCAAAAAACAAGAAACAACAGGTGTTGGTGAGGATGTGGAGAAAAGGGAAACCTCCTGTAGTGTTGGTGGGAATGTAAATTGCTGCAGCCCCTAGGGAAAACAATATGGAGCTCCCTCAGAAAACTAAAAATAGAAATACCATACGGCCCAGTAACTCCATTTCTAGGAATTTACCCAAAGAAAACAAAAATCTCTGATTCGAAAAGATATATGCACCCCTATGTTTATTGCCACATTATTTACAATAGCCAAAATATGAGAGCAACCAAAGCATTCATCAATAGCTGAATAGATAAATAAGATATGATACAAATACACACTAAATATTGTTCAGCCATAAAAAAGAAAGAAATCCCACCATTTGCAGTGACATGGATGGACCTAGAGGGTACTAGACTCAGTGAAATAAGTCAGGTGGAGAAAGAGAAATACATATGATTTCACTCATATGTGGAATCTGGAAACAAAACAAATCAAAGTGAACAAAACAGCCGTAGACTCATAGACACTGAGACATGATTGGTCGTTACCATGGGGGAGGGTTGTAGTGGGTGGGGGAGGGAGATAAAGAGACATAAAAATCTCAATCATAATGTAAGCTGGTCATGGGAATGGAAGTGCAGTGTGGAGAATACAGTCAACGGTTCTGTAACATCTTCCTGTGTTGACAGGTTGTTACTGCACTAGTTGGGTGAGGGTTTAATAATGTGGATAACTGTTGAATCACTGTGTTGTATGCTTAAAACCAATATAATACTATATATCAACTATACTTCAATAAAAAAATACACTTAAAAATACCTTATATACATAAAAATCCTGAATCAAGCTAGTAAAATAAATCTCGAATCACCTTGGAACCTTTCCCCTCCCTTTCCCACATTCAACTATCACCAGGTCTTGCTAACTACGTCTGAGATTCCTCTGCAACCATTCCTCTTTCCCATCTCCACTGTACTTCATTATCTCCTCTCCGAACCACAAAGGAGAAATCCTCTATCTCCTATCCTTCTCCGTTCTGATCCAACTATTGTCAAAATTCCCTCCAGAGCAGTTTTAATAAAACTCAGATTGGATAATACCAGTCTCCTGCATATGATCTTGAAGATGCTGATACTAAATAAGGAAGAAATTTAAACTCTTTAGTAACTCAGTGACTTCTCAGTCTCACCTGGGCACCCTACCTTCCTGCCATCTTAATTTCCATCATTCCCATCCCTATCCTGCCTAGATCTGATACCACAATTTCATATGCGCTCTCCACCTGGGAGGCTGCCGCACTCCATGCATGCTCTTCCACACGCTGCATCCCTCTTCTCTACTTGGCCCCACGGAAGACCCAAGTGCAGGGCTCTTTACGAAAAGCCGTGGTGCGCAGCTGATCTCCTCTGCTTCCAGCCTTGTTCCCCTCCAACCCATGTTCTGCCCAGCAGCCAGATGGAGCTCTCCACGCCACAGATCCGGTCCTATCACTCCCCTCCTCAAATCATCTGAGTGGCTCCCTGCTTCCCACAGGAGAAACACCCATCTCTCCGTGCGGCTTGTAAAGCCCTTGCTCACTCATCGTCCCCTGCCGCAGTCTCTCTCTCTCTCTCAACCAGTTTCTTCCTGTCTCTCTCCCCTTGCCTCTTCCTTTCTCTCTTCCATGTGCTTCTTTTCCTCCACCTTTTAATTCCTGCTCTGTCTCCCTCTCTCCTCTCCTCTCCCTCTTTGCTCTTTCATCCTTCTCTCCTCCCCTCCCATCTGTCTAGCTCCATCTCCATCTTCCCTCCCCCTTCCCTTCCTCCTTCCCTTACCTTATGCCTCTGTCCCCCATTCTGAGTCTTTACCGATGCTGCCCCTTGTCAGGAAACCCTTCCGTCCTCCAGTGACCTCACTTTCACCTGCAACTCCAGATGGGCCTCACGCTCACAGACTGACTCACACCTATGACTAGGACTCACCCCTGCCTATGTCTCATGGAAACAGATCTCAGCTTAGACATCACTTCTTCCAGGAAGCTGTGTCTGAACCACTCAGTCCTGTTCAGACATCTCTCTTTACAGAGTGGCTTCTATCCCATATAACAGATTTTGTAAATTAGAAAATATTTCCGCTTCTTGAAAGACAGATCTTCAGGGCAGGACAGATGCTTGATGAGGAAGAGTTGGGCTGGAATTCAGTCTTCCCTTCCCAACTGCCTTGTGAAACAACCCACACAGCTGGCCCTACCCCCTAACCATTCCACTTATAGCCTGAACTCCCCCATCACAGCACTTAGCACATCGTGCGTGTCTTTAGGATCTGCCCCTGACCTCCACTAGATTACAAACCCCACCAGTTTTTTACATTCCCTGTGTATTTCCAGCACTTAGCCTGATGTGAATTTTATGCTGAATTATCACCACCTCTGAATAAATTAATGAATTAATGAATGAACAAATGAACCTGCTATTGAATGAATGAAGCAGTACAGAAATGAATGCAAAACCCTCTTTTTATAAAATGTTTTACCAACTCTACCAGGAAATAACATCTTTTAAATCCTGTAGTATTTTTCATACAACTCTACTCTTGAAATATCACTTTTGAGCTGAAAAAATTTCCTTGCTGTTTTACCTCCTGTACTAGAATGGAAGTTTTCTAATATCAGTGATCATATTATATTCATCTTTAGGTTCAGCAGAGCAACAACCACATAATAGATGTGCAAATTTTGTTTGAAATAAAGTGAAATCAGTCTTATTCCCATATCACTAAAACTTACTATCCTTAGTTGCCCAGATACTTGTCAAACACTACTTTATTCCCAATATTTAGCAAGAAGAGCAAGGAACAGAATATCCCTGTGGGAAGCTCACAGTCCCATCAAGAGACAGACACATCACTGAACAATGGCGTACAATATGCTCTATGACAAAAGTGTGATTCATGGACCAACTATATTAGGATTATCTGGATGCCTCAACAAAGGTCCCCAGACTGAATGAATTAAAATCTTTCATTGGAAGAGTGAACTGCCATCTTCTGTCCCGCTTCCCTTCATTCCCATCTCAGTCCCTCAGTCACTCTCCCTGTACCAGGGCACACAACCCTGTAAAGTGCAGCTATAGGGTAATGGCCGTCATTGCCTGCATGTGGAAACTGATTTTTCTAACATGGAGCATACAAAGTGAAGTGAAATTTGAGCAAGAAATCCCAGGGAGTATTTTCTAAGAGGTGCTGATACATTGCAAGGAAGCAACTGCTCTTTTTTCCAGGATGGTCTTAGCAAATTAAAAGCCCAAGCCAGAAAGAAGTCTACTGGAAACAAAATCAGTAAGAAGTTTTTTGAAAAGCAAACAAAAAAAGATTTGTGATTCAGTCTACAGCCACTGACTTTTGGAAACCCTCTCCTTCCTAAGGAAAACTAGTCAAAAAAGAGGTTAAGTCCCTTTGTAAATGTGCATGAGGAATATCGTTTGTGATTACACTGTTATGAGAAACACCCATAACTAACTGCAGGACATTCTTGCCACATCTTTCTAAAATTTCTATTTGATGTCCTATAGACCAAAAATTACTTTGTGAAATAGTGTTCTCTTGCAAACCACCTAAATGAAGTGCGATAAGAAAGTCATTAAATAAACGATGGGGTGGCTATGATGGGCTATGAGGCAGTCGTTAAGAATCATGGTCTCAAATAATTCCTAAGCACATAAGAAAATGCACAAAAAAATTATTTAAGGAAAACATAGGTTACAAAACAGTATTCTTTTCCTGTATTTTTCCAGTTTATTTTTTTTAATTATGTTTAGGAACCAAAATATTAATGGTAGGATTTCAAATGGGCTAATAGTTAGATTCCTTTTAAACTTCATACTTTAACTGTTACTATATTTATCCAAATTCTCTATGATGACCATACATTATTTTTAGGGTAGCTATTTAATTGATTGTACAATCTGGAACTTTGGAAAATGAATAAAGGATCTCTAGTAACAATGACACCAGGACCACAGCCAAAATTCAGACTGTTTTGGACCAGCATGATGTATTTTTTATGGATTGAAAATTCATATGGTGAAGTCCTAACCCCTAGTACCTCAAAATTTGAGCTCATTTGGAAATAAGATAATTTCAGATTAATTAGAATGAGGTCATTCTGGAATAGGATGGGCTTCTAATATAAACAAATTCCTTATAAAAAGGAGACATTTGGACACAGATAAACACAGGGAGAATGGTATGTGAACATGGAGGCAGAGATCTGGGCGATACATCGACACACCAGGGAACACCAGAAATTGCCAGAAAGCACCAGAACTCAGTGGGGAGGCATAAAACAGAAACTCCCTCAGAGCCTCTGAAACCAGCCCTGCCATCCCCTTGACCAGAACTGTGAGACAGTAAATTCCTGTTGTTGAGGCCATCTAGGGCATGGTGCTTTTTTCTGGTAGCCCTAGAAATCTAACATGAATGTTATTGTAGTTACTTTATGTTTGGAAAACAAGAATAATTCCAGGGCAGGTGGAGTAGAGCTACGCTCCATTCAATACAAGAAATTTTATACTTTGAAAAATTGTATTGTTATTCGAAATTACTTCTCTGTGTCTGGCCCTTCCGAAGGAAGCCCTGAACTGGTGGTATCAGGCTTGAATGTGTGGCTTGTCTCAGCCAATGGAAGTGGAAGTCACAGGTGCCTCTTAGAAGTGGGAGCTTGAAAGCCCATGCTATGGTTCTCCCATCTTTGGCCCTTGCCAGGAGACCAGCAGAACCTAGAGAGGAGCTATTTCTTTAACCTGAATCTTTAAATGAAGAAGACCTACAGCAGAGCTGAAAGTGACCTACGATGGACCTCATATTTCTAGTATAAGATAGAAATAGATTTTGGCTAATGCACTTCTCTAAGGTTATGAGAGCATTTATTACTGCAGCAAAATGTAGCCGAATTTGACTAATAAAACATTTACTAAACAACTACCAGGTATCATGCTGGGGATGAAATAATACATTTAACACAGATCCTGCCAGCCAGGAGCTAACTTTAAATTGTGTATCATTTGCCTTTAAAATATGAAGATTTTGGCCTCAAGTATGTTCTACTTTTTTTTGATAACACCTGCATAAATGTTAAACCATGTTATTTCAATTCATGTTTCTATAGAAAAAAAATTTTAATGCCCTCACATTCAAAGTGGGTCTTGAAATCTTGAACTTCATGTACAGATACAAAGTTTGCCAATTAAAATTTTATGGTTTAGGGAAAGAAACTCCTGTGAAAAATAAACCTTAAGTTAATTATTCAGTTATTTAATTCTCATTTGGAAAATGGGATGTTCAGACACTATTAGAAGTTGTATTAAGGGGTAAAAACCGTGGAAACAGTCAAATTTATTTCATTTACTGTTAAAGAATATTAATTTCAAGGAACATGCCTTTATGGCAACCAAACAAGTTGTCAAAGACAAGTAGCCCCTCACTGAGGAATGTTGTAAAGCAACAGATCATATAAGGAACGGATAGAAGAGAGACACAGCTCAAGTGGAGGTCTGGGTAGAGGCAGAAGGGTTTTGTGTTCTTAAGTTAGCATTATAAAGCAAAAATTGCATGGTGTCAAAATTATCCTTGGAAGTGCCTTCCATGGCACTTAAATTGCCCAGGCCTGAGCCTTTAGAGGTTCAAAAGCCAAGAATTAATGTCTTTTTTCCTCCAGGGCAGTGAAAGCCAAGGTCTAATTTGAAAGAGGCAAAGGACAATGGGGAAAATAGTCTCCGTGTTCCCGGTTCCTTTCTTGTTCTTCGGTTCTTCTCTGGGTGACTCTCCCTCTGAAATGTGAAAGAAAACGTACCCTGTCCTGGGCTAGATGCTGAGGAAAGAAAGGGGGAAAATGAACAAAAACAGTTAACAAAAAGGATACCTTAAAGGAGTGGGGAAGACTGAAATGCGAACAGGAAATATGAGGATGGTATGATCTAGGCAGAGATAAATTGCACGCGAATTAAACAGGGAAGACTATTTAAGACTACTGCAATAGAGGAGAGAGACTGAGCTTACCCTCACTTAAACAACAGGCAGGAAGGTTTCTGTGTCCTGGGAGGAGCCAGTAGAAAAGTACTGGAGGACGTTAAGGAGCAGGTTGGTCAGAGGGATTGGACCATCTGTGTTTGTTAAATGGCACTTATCAGAGTTAGGCTCCAGCCCCCAACCCCCCACGCACACACACACACATATACACAGTGACAGAGATAGGAACACTGTCTCCTTCAATGATTCCATTCCAAGGGAGTGAAGTACAGGTCCTTGAGAAAGACATTCCTGGTGGTAAAACTGGCAGAAGCTGGGAGAAGATATGCATTTCAAAAGGCAGAGAAAGTATTAAAATCTTCTAAAGTAAATTCTTTAAAACAAGGTAGGGTCAGAGACCCATAGTTAGGAAGAAACCTATCTAAAGTTCAGTCCAACTGAGGGAAACATTAAGGCCATCTTAGAGGAAGCACCAGATGCTATAAACAGTAATTCTTAAAACTGGACTGTACTTTGGGATCATCTGAGCTTTCAAAATTCTCAATATCCAAGACATATCTTAAACACAACTTAATACCAATTACATGCAAATCTCTGGGGTGGACTAGAGCATCAACGTATCTTAAATCTCCCCAGGTGAGTCCGTGTGCCGCCAAGGCTGAGACCAGGGGCTGCACATAGGAAGAGGAGAGTCTAATGTGAATCTGAAGGCTGGGTGGGAATTAGACAAGGAGAAAAACATTCCACACTACAGGAACTCCAGTAGCAAAGGTTCTTCATTAGGAAGGAAGTGATTTTGTTTGTCCTTTAAACACAAGTGTTGGTATAAATTAAATGATCACCAAGCTCATGAGTTGAATCAATGTACAGCCATTAATGCATTGACTCGCTTTGACATGTTGACGCATTTTTATCTCTTTGTTAAGGGTCACTGATTCTTTAAAAGCATGAGCATTAATTCTGTCTGATGGTGATTCATTCCGTAGTTCCAGCATGCATCCCTAACCAACATAATGAAAGCATCTTCCTTTCAAGCACTTTTCTAACATGGCATGCATGGCACTCTGAAATACATGTTGATCTGCAAAGGGGACATGTGCTCTGAAGGTACAAAGCATTGCCTTTAGGGGAGTGGTTTCCTGTGTGTTCAGGCTGATGAAGGGTGCACTTTTAAGCTGAAGAAAATTGATTTTGTTGTGGTTGTTACACAAAGGTTGATGTTTTCAAAGGCTCTGGATAAAAGGCACCACAGGCAGCTAACAAGCTCCTATTTGGACAAGATCAAGTTTTCCTCACCTGTTTCCAGGCCTTGACATCAGTATCTTGGTGACAAGGAGCCAGGATTTGACAGCATTCATTTTTGTTGCCTCCTTCCCCAAATCTTATGCTACTTTATTCCTTATTCATTCAACACAGATGTCTTTATAGCCATAATATATTTACATTATTTCAGAGGCTTGCCATCAAAGAAGCACATTGGTCTGCTCCGGAAGGCAGCAGAACCTTCACTTCTGATAATACAGATGAAAATAAGGCCTGCTTTTTCCCCACAGCGCTCTTCAAAGGAGCAATTTTCCACAATCCAAACAAGGCTGTCATGGTTAATAGGATGGTGTTTTCCTTCCCTTTTTCTTATCATCTTGTCCACATCAAGGGCAGCAGATGCCAGAACTCAAATGACGTCAGGCTGCCAAGGTTCGTTCAAATGACTCCTCTCAATCAGGTTTCTTATTATCTAATCTTGATTCCATAGATTGTCATGGAATTGAGTTTTTAGATTAATTTGAGTCTTTTTTATTGCTTTTTAATAGCTAATTGCCGCACAGTCCATCTCATTAACAGTATTGTGGTTCAGATCAACCACTGAGATGATTACAGATAATACACCAACGTTATCAGTTGGGTGTTCTCCTATAATGATCATCAACCACATAATGAACCATGCTGGACTGTCAGGGTGTGGGTGGCTATGAGACATTAAGGATGCCACAGTTTGGTATCTCTTCCATCTTGGATGAGTCAGATTTTAGAAACATCTTTAGACTAATCCAATTTACATTATGGTTACATTTTAATTGCATTTTAAAGTCTAAATACAATTGATTGTAAAAAGTATATCACATCATTTTTTAAGGAAACTAGATTTTATTTTTATTGGGATTGAAAGGACCCAATAAATCGGAATCATACCCCATTACCTAAGCAGTGAAGGAGAGAAATCTGACCTCAATGCCCCTCAGTTTCTCCTGGAAAAGGTCACCAACAGCCCCCAGCCAACATGTGCAGTGAACTCGTGCCAAGCTTCATGTACCTTTGATCTTCTCAATCTTTCATTTAATCAAATAGTTACAGAATGGGTTCTCTGTTCCAGGAATTGAGCTAGGTAAATTTTGGGAGTGTGATAAAGACAGCGGAGGTCCTTATTCTGGGAGCTCACAGCCTCTCAGAGAAACAGAGAAGAGACAATTCCAATATTCCTTCCTTCTCACCTTACTTGGAAGAAAAACTTCTCATTATTCTTTGCTTTCAGCTTTTCCACTAAGATGTTTTCATGCTTTTTCTGCTACTTCTCTGAGTGTTGTTTTTTCTCATCCTACTTGGCTGGATGTCCTTTTTGCCCCGGAATGATGGAATGCTGGGCACCCTCTGGGCCTCTTCTCGGCTACCTTCTACCTTTACTTTGCTCATCCTGCTGGATAACACCACCATTTACTCTCAGGGCCTTCATTACTATATATACATCAATGATTCATAAATCCGAATTTCATCCTTCACGTCTCACTTGGGCTCCAGATCTACTTTCCCTCTCAGTCACTGAATAGTCAGATACCTTGAACGTAACATGATCCAATTTTGATTCTTCATTTTCTCTTCCATGTCTTGTACTCAATCTATTTTCTCTGTCTGGGTAAAAATCTCCCATGTGCCTAAAGTAGAGGACTGAAAATAATCAACTTTTAAAAATACTCTGGAAAAAAAAAATAGACCATTCATCCGTTTGCTGATTCTAAGTAACACTGTGAATTCCTGTGACTCTAGCTGAGTTAAATTTATTCCTGGTGTTTTAAAATAAAGCCAATAAAAGACCAAAGAGATTATTACAAAGGCTGCATTCTTCTGAACTTGCTGAATCGACATCTTTATTTTAGTCAAATCACATTTTCGTATTTCAAACATACTTTCTAAAAAATTAATTGTACCATTGGGTCAGTATTGTAGGGTTTATGAATTTGTAACAATGAGCTACGTTCTATAACCCGGTTGATGAGAGAATCAAACTGGTCAAGAAGTGGACATTGACGTCTGGACCTCAGTTTTTGAGCAGATGATACAATAGACACATAACTTCCGGGAAGATGGCGGCGTGAGCAGGGCAGCAGAAATCTCCTCCCCAAACCAAATATATTTATGAAAATACAGCAAATACAACTATTCCTAAAAGAGAGACCAGAAGATACAGGACGACACCAGCCTGCAGCTGCACCTGAGAGGACTCGGCACCCCGCAAAGCAGGTAAGATATGGAGAAGCGACCCAGAGGGACCCGAGCACTCACCCACCGCAGCGCACTGGCGGGAGAAGAGGATTCAGAGCCAGGAGGGAGTGGAAGCACAGACTGGCCAAATAACAAGCCCTGGTGATCTGCGCGGGGAGCGCTGACACACATAGCGCTGTGTAGCAGAGATTGGATAGACAGAGGGGCAGGATCTGAGCCAGAACGCACCCAGGTCCTCGCAGCTGGTTCCGCGGGATAAAAGAAAAGCGCGCTCTTTTTTTTTTACCGGTCTTAAAGAGACAAGGGCCCAACAGAGGAGTAGGATCGTCCCAGCACACTCGGCCCAGCAGGCTGGTAGTCCTGGGGAATTTCGGACCCCTTGGTGGGTGACAGGGGAAAGTAGCCGCACTGAGACTTACACAGAGATCAACAGCCTCCCATTCGTTCCCACCCCGGCCAGAGCTACAAAGGGCCATGTGGAGCCACGCGGCTGTGGCTGCAGAATAGTGGAGCAACAGTGTCACCTACAGCATCCTCACAGAATCTACTCCTGGCGGGCGTTTTTTTTTGTTTGTTTGTTTTTCTTTTTCTCTCTTTTCTTTTCTTTCTTTTTCTCTCTTTTCTTTTCTTTCTTTTCTTTCTTTCTTTCTTCCTTGCTCCCGCCCTCTCTCTCTCTCTCTTTCTCTCTTTCTTTCTACATTTCTTTCTTTCTTCTTTCTTTCTTCCCTCCTTCTTTCCTTCCTCCCTCCACCCTCCCTTCCTCCCTCTCTCTCTCTCTTTCTCTCTTACTCTTTCTTTCTTTCTTTCTTTCTTTTCTTTCTTTCTTCTTTCTCTTCCAACCTTTTTTTTTTTCTTTTTAAAAGTCTTAAAGCACCCAGCTGACATACATGGCACCTACAAGCAACCACTTCAGTCACCATGAAAAGACAGAGGAATATGGTTCAGACTAAGATCAACCAGACAACCCCAGAGCCGGACCTGGAAGGGATGGAAATGCACAATCTTCCTAAAAAAGAATTCAGAATAAAACTAATAACCATACTGATGGATCTACAGAGAAATGTTCATGAGCTGAGGGAGGAAGTGAGGGAAATGAGGAAAGACAATGCAGAAATCAGACAAGTGATCAACGGGCTTAACAGAAGACTGGATGAGATGCAAGAGACTGTTAATGGAATAGAAATCAGAGAACAGGAATACAGAGCAGCTGAGGCAGAGAGAGATAAAAGGATCTCTAGGAATGAAAGAATATTAAGAGAACTGTGTGACCAATCCAAACGGAACAATACTCGCATAAAAGGAGTACCAGAGGAAGAAGAGAGAGAAAAAGGATAGAAAGTGTCTTTGAAGAAATAATTGCTGAAAACTTCCCCAAGCTGGGGAAGGAAATAGTCTCTTAGACCATGGAAGCCCACAGATCTCCCAACACAAGGGACCCAGGGAAGACAACACCAAGACATATAATAATTAAAATGACAAAGATCAAAAATAAAGACAGAGTATTAAAGGTAGCTAGAGGGAGAAAAAAGATCACCTACAAAGGAAAACCCAACAGACTATCATCAGACTTCTCAACACAAACCTTATAGGCCAGAAGAGAATGCCATGATATATTTAACATACTGAAACACAATGGCCTCATACCAACAATATTGTACCCAGCACGATTATCATTTAAATATGACGGAGGGATTAAACAATTCCCAGACAAGCGAAAGCTGAGAGAGTTTGCCTCCCATAAACCACCTCTACAGGACATCTTAAGGAAACTGCTCTAGATGGAAGCACTCCTAAGGCTAAAAAGATGTCACCAGAGAAAATAAATCATAGTAAAGAAAGCAGACCATCCAAATACTAACTAAAGGCAAAGAATAAAACACCCAGTATATAAAGAATGGAGGAGGAAGAATAAGAAGGGAGAGAAATAGAGAAACATCAGACTGTGTTTACAATAACTTAACAAGAAAGTTAAGTTAGATTGTTAGATAGTAAAGAAGCAACCCTTGAACCTTTGGTAACCACGAATCTAAAGCTAGCAATGGCAATAAGTACATATCTATCGATAATCACCCTAAATGTAAATGGACTGAATGCACCAATCAAAAGACACAGAGTAATAGAATGGATAAAAAAGCAAGACCCATCTATATGCTGCTTACAAGGGACTCACCTCAAACCCAAAGATATACACAGACTAAAAGTGAAGGGATGGAAAAAGATATTTCATGCAAACAACAAGGAGAAGAAAGCAGGTGTTGCAGTACATGTACCAGACAAAATAGACTTCAAAACGAAGAAAGTAGCAAGAAATAAAGAAGGACATTACATAATGATAAAAGGGTCAGTCCAACAAGAAGATATAACCATTATAATTATATACGCACCCAAAACAGGAGCGCCGGCATATGTGAAACAAATACTAACAGAATTAAAGGAGGAAATAGAAAGCAATACATTCATTTTAGGTGACTTCAACACACCACTCATTCCGAAGGACAGGTCAACCAGACAGAAAATAAGTAAAGACACAGAGACACTGAACAACACTCTAGAACAGATGGACCTAACAGACATCTACCGAACTCTGCACCCAAACCAGCAGAATACACATTCTTCTCAAGTGCACATGGAACATTTTCCAGAATAGACCACATACTAGGCACAAAAAGAACCTCAGGAAATTCAAAAATATTGAAATTCTACCAACCAACTTCTCAGATCACAAAGGTACAAAACTAGAAATAAATTTTAGACAGAAAACAAGAAAGCTCACAAATACATGGAGACTTAACAACATTCTCCTAATTAATCAATGGGTTAAAGACCAAATCAAAAGAGAAATCAAAGAATATATGGAGACTAATGACAACAACAACACAAAGCCACAACTTCTGTGGGACGCAGCAAAGGCAGTTCTAAGAGGAAAGTATATTGCAATCTAGGCCTATTTAAAGAAGGAAGAACATTCCCAAATGAATAGTCTAAAGACACAATTACAGAAATTGGAAAAAGAAGAACAAATGAGGCCCAAAGTCACCAAAAGGAGGGACATAATAAAGATCAGAGAAGAAATAAATAAAATTGAGAAGAATAAAACATAGGAAAAAAATCAATGAAACCAAGAGCTGGTTCTTTGAAAAAATAAACAAAATAGATAAACCCCTAGCCAGACTCATTAAGAGAAAAAGAGAATCTACACATATAAACAGAATCAGAAATGAGAAAGGAATAATAAAAACAAACCCCACAGAAATACAAAGAATTATAAGAGAATATTATGAGAATCTATATGCTATCAAGCTTGAAAACCTAGAAGAAATGGACAACTTCTTAGAAAAATACAGCTTTCCAAAACTGACCAAACAAGAAACAGAAAAACTAAACAGACCAATCACAAGCAACGAAATTGAATCAGTAATCAAAAAACTACCCAAGAACAAAACCCCCAGACCAGATGGATTCACCTCTGAATTCTACCAGACATATAGAGAAGAAATAACACCCATTCTCCTTAAAGTTTTCCAAAAAATAGAAGAGGAGGGAATACTTCCAAACTCATTCTATGAAGCCAGCATCACTCTAATACCAAAACCGGGCAAAGACCTCACCAAAAAAGAAAATTACAGACCAATATCCCTGGTGAATGTAGATGCAAAAATACTCAACAAAGTATTAGCAAAGCAAATTCAAAAATACATCAAGAGGATCATACACCATGATCAAGTGTGATTCATCTCAGGGATGCAAGGATGGTACAACATTCGAAAATCCATCAACATCATCCACCACATCAACAAAAAGAAGAACAAAAACCACATGATCATCTCCATAGATGCTGAAAAAGAATTTGACAAAATTTAGCATCCATTCATGATTAAGACTCTCAACGAAATGGGTATATAGGGCTAGTACGTCAACATCATAAAGGCCATAGATGACAAACCCACAGCCAACATCATACTTAACAGCGAGAAGCTGAAAGCTTTTCATCGAAGATCGGGAACAAGACAGGGATGCCCACTCTCTCCACTGTTATTCAAAATAGTACTGGAGGTCCTAGCAACGGCAATCGGACAAAACAAAGACATACAAGGCATCCAGATTGGTAAAGAAGAAGTCAAATTGTCACTATTTGCAGATGACATGATACTGTATATAAAAAACCCTGAAGACTCCAGTCCAAAAGTACTAGAACTAATATCTGAATTCAGCAAAGTTGCAGGATACAAAATTAACACACAGAAATCTGTTGGTTTCCTACACACTAACAATGAACTAACAGAAAGAGAAATCAGAAAAACAGTTCCATTCACAATTGCAACAAAAAGAACAAAATACCTAGGAATAAACCTAACCAAGGAAGTGAAAGACCTGTACTCTGAAAACTACAAGACACTGCTAAGAGAAATTAAAGAGGACACTAACAAATGGAAATTCATCCCACGCTCTTGGCTAGGTAGAATAAATATTGTCAAAATGGTTATACTACCTAAAGCAATCTACAGATTCAATGCAATCCCTATCAAAATACCAACAGCTTTCTTCGATGAACTGGAACAAATGATTCTAAAATTCATATGGAACCACAAAAGACCCCGAATAGCCAAAGCAATCCTTAGAAGGAGGAATAAAACGGGGAATTATGCTCCCTGACTTCAAGCTCTACCACAAAGCCACAGTAATCAAGACAATTTGGTATTGGCACAAAAACAGACCCACAGACCAGTGGAATAGAATAGAAAATCCAAACATTAACCCAAACATATAAATATTTCATAAAGGAGCCTTGGATATACAATGGGGAGATGACAGTCTCTTCACCAGCTGGTGTTGGAAAAACTGGACAGCTACATGTAAGAGAATGAAACTGGACTACTGCCTAAACCCATACAGAAAAGTAAACTCAAAATGGATCAAAGACCTGAATGTAAGTCATGAAACCATAAAACTCTTAGAAAAAAACATAGGCAAAAATCTCTTGGACATAAACATGAACGACTTCTTCATGAACATATCTCCCCGGGCAAGGGAAACAAAAGCAAAAATGAACAAGTGGGACTATATCAAGCTGAAAAGCTTCTGTACAGCAAAGGACACCATCAGTAGAACAAAAAGACATCCTACAGTATGGGAGAATATATTCATAAATGACGTATGTGATAAGGGGTTGACATCCAAAATATATAAAGGACTCACGCACCTTAACAAACAAAAAGCAAATAATCCAATTGAGAAATGGGCAAAGGACATGAATAGACAGTTCTCCAAAGAAGAAATTCAGATGGCCGACATGCACATGAAAAGATACTCCACATCACTAATTATCAGAGAAATGCAGATTAAAACCACAATGAGATATCACCTCACACCAGTGAGGATGGCCAACATCCAAAACCCAAACAACAACAAATGTTGGCAAGGATGTGGAGAAAAGGGAACCCTCCTACACTGCTGGTGGGACTGCAAATTAGTTCAACCATTGTGGAAAGCAGTATGGAGGTTCCTCAAAAAACTCAAAATAGAAATACCATTTGACCCAGGAATTCCACTCCTAGGAATTTACCCTATGAATGCAGCAGCCCAGTTTGAAAAAGACAGATGCACCCCTATGTTTATTGCAGCGCTATTTACAATAGCCAAGAAATGGAAGCAACCTAAGTGTCCATCAGTAGATGAATGGATAAAGAAGATGTGGTACATATACACAATGGAATATTATTCAGCCATAAGAAGAAAACAAATCCTACCATTTGCAACAACATGGATGGAGCTAGAGGGTATTATGCTCAGTGAGATAAGCGAAGCCGAAAAAGACAAGTATCACACGATTTCACTCACCTGTGGAGTGTAAGAACAAAGAAAAAAAAAACTGAAGGAACAAAACAGCAGCAGACTCACAGAACCCAAGAATGGACTAATAGTTACCAAAGGGAAAAGGACTGGGGAGGATGTGTGGGAAGGGAGGGACAAGGGGGAAAAAGGGGCATTACGATTAGCAGATGTAATGTTGGGGGGGGCATGGGGAGGGCTGTACAACTCAGAGAAGAGAAGTAGTGATTCTAAAGCATCTCACTACGCTGATGGACAGTGACTGTAATGGGGTTTGTCAGGGGGTCCTGATGAAGGGGGTAGTTTAATAACCATAATATTGCACATGTAACTGTAGATTAATGATACCAAAGTAATTATTTTTAAAAAATAGACACGTAAGAAAGAAACTTTAGAAAATAAGGAACACAAAACTTTTCAAATTCTGGGACACTGTGGTCACTAAAAGGATATAATTTAGTTTGTCATTTGAACATGTGGGATGTTGATTTAACCAATTCATTAACAGCATGATCTCTCAAGTATGCAAAATTGCATCAAGTCTGGCTGGATTTGAAGGTTCTTACGTAAAACATGTTAGCACGTGACTTTAGATATGTCATTATTTCAATTATGAATTCTGTAAGGAAGTTGTATTTCAAAAAGTTTGACCAGTGCGGTTTTCAAGCAGGTAGCAACCACAATTGTGGTGTCATAGGGACAGGTCTGTGACAGTAGAGGTGAAAGATGACAGCTTTGCTTTATTAGAATGGCAATTCTTCTTTTTTATGTATGTAGGCAAATGAATTTGACCGCCCTGCATGTGGACTTAGATCAAAGGCCACATTTAGCATATGGTCAATACGGCACTTAGGTGGCCTTTCAAAAGGCCAAGTCCACAATGCTAACCATCACAGATAATCCTGTAAACCTATCCAGCTGCCTTCAGTGGTGTGACTTATGATCTGGAGGGAAAAAAGAGGGGCAATATTTTATAAATATCAATTTTCAAAAATCTCTGATCTGTTGGCATTAATGGTGAGCTCAGAGATGCTTGGAAACCTCCCAGCCCGCACACCAACTGTAACCATGGCAACCTGCATTTTAAAGGATGTTGAAGATGTTTTTAAACAGAAGGTAAGAAAAACAGTTTCTACACAAATGTTTGCCTGGAACCTCATGTCTAATCCCACCACTACCCTTGTTTTTCCTCTACCGAGACTTGATGCAATGCTAGGAGCTTTCCTGTTAGAGGAGAAATTGGACAACCCAGGGCAGTCCCAAATCTTGAGACCACTGCATTGCTATGAACGTGAGACTTGCCTTTGCAGCGAGACTCAGGATCGGCATGCCTACAGTTCCTGTGTACTCCACAGGAAAATGATTGGTGACTCTTTCTGAAAGCTTTTGAATTTTTGATGCTGTTGTTCCATGTGGTTTTTAAAGGCTCTATTGTACCACCATACATTCTACAACAAATTAGGAAAGACCTTAGATTTCCAAAAACGTTCTAATACCTCTGTAAAGTGCTGTATTTGAGTAGAAGATAGAGAATAACAATTGTGCGGTGTTCAGCATTTGGAATATTCAGTTCTGAAAAGATCATCAAATGAGTAAATAAGGTTTCCTTAATAAATATATATTTTTATTTTTTTAACAAACAATTATATTTGAACTGAGAAAGGGGCATCTTAAGGAGGCAGATTATGATCAAAGATTCCTATTAACTGTTTGGAACTAGAAGCAGATTTATTTCAAACACACACAGATACTAAATAGGCATTATGGGTTTTTCATTCTGTCTGCCACATATTCACACCTCTCTGGTCTTGGCAAATCACCAGCATTCCCCTCTCCACCCCCTACTTTGACCCACATGGGTTTGCATATTTATAGAGTTAAAAGTGTTGGCCACCTTGGTTCCTTTTCTTACCCACATTCATTATTTCTTACCCATCCATCTCTGTCACTCTCACAATATAGCTCTCCCCAACTAATTACATTAGTCAATAGCAAGTACCACCTCTAAAAATATGCCCAAGATGGGAGTTTCAAAAGCCTGAGGTACTCTGTCAAATAACCCATCATGGCTGCTTGAGGATGTTGCAACTCTATTGAGTTTATTATAGACAGCAGTCAAACCAGAGAACAAACTGATCATTATTAATGTGACCCTGTCTATACATAGGAAGCCATGTTTTTCTGTCAATGCCAGTTTCTCTCTCCACTTTCCTGGCTCTAACTCAGAAGTAAGTAAAGCTAACTAACCTTTTTGCTCAGGGATTAGGTCTGTTTTATAAGGAATTAAAGAAGAATAGAACAAACATTGCTTAGACATGCACTACATCTCAGGCGTGGTACTACATATCTTCCTGTACTCCATTACCCATTATATAATCAAGTCCCCAATTCCATGTTATAGCCAACAAAAAATAGCCATGTGTTCCATCTGTTACTTATGTGAAGTCCAGGCACTGACTAGCTTTTCCTCACCATTGTCATGTTCAATGTCTTCATGCTTTTTTAACATGATATCACTGAATCCTTAACCCCTACAATACCAGGCCATTTTACTGTACACATTTTACAGATGAGCCAGCTGAGGTCAGGACTACTGAGTGGTTTGCTCAGGAATCCACAGCAAGTAAATGATAGAGGTGGGAACGGAGTCAGGCTTCCTCTAGTGCTAAACCTCAGTGTCTGCGCTCAGCATCAGGCTGGACAAGGCGTGGTGTTGAAGGGGCGCCCTGAGTCAGAGTCAGAGCTGGTGGCCGGCGGGAGGGAAATCAAGGGCAGGGAGTCTGTTTATGTGGTTCTCTAAGTTCAGGTTGCCCAGAATTCACTAGCTGAGCTTGTTAAAATACATATTGCAAATTCTACCACTCCCACCTCTAACCCCACTCCTTGCTATGCAAAGATTCGAATTCAGTAGGCCTGAAATGAGTCCGAAGTCTATTTTTTATAAATGTCCCAGGTGATTCCCAGGGAGACAGTTTGTGGACCACGCTTGAGAAATGACTTTACCGATGGATCAGGGATGTTTGAGAGACCTGATTCCCGAGCTTACAGAGCGGCTAGGGCAGCTCCAGAGTTCAGCACACTCACCTGTGTAGGGAAACCTCTTATTTCCCTAGTATCCTATTTCCAGATTTGGTGCAGAGTCCAGCTCTTCCCCCGGGGATAGTCCTCTTGTCACCCATCATGGGACCAAATCTTGCACCTCAGTTAACATATAATAAAAATGACAATGGCTATTAATCATACATCACCTCTTGAGTGCAGGGCTCCGAGCTGGATGCTTATAACCTTGTCTCCTTCTCTTTGCCATCACCATTGTAGTAGAGGCACTGGGGCTCACCCATCTCTTGCTCTCCCTTCTTTCCTGGACACGCGAAAGATCCTCTTTCCCAGCCCTTTTGCAGTGTGGGGGAGCATCGACTAGGTCTAGCCCAAGCGGGCCATGTCCATCTCTCCCTGCTACAGTGGCCATGAGGGGTTTCAGCCGCTCCCCACACCCAGATGGCGGTGCCTTTCCCAGCCTGGGTTCTCAAGCTGTTAGTAATAATACCAACCACACAGAATTCACAATGTGAGCAAGGGATCAACAGGCCTTTGTTTTGTTAAACCTCTGAGACTGCATTTAGTTTTATTCTGTTTTTATTCTTGCAGTCTAGCCTAGCCTAGCCTAACCAATGGAAACACCGCCATCACCACCATCATCACATTCATTAACAATGTGCCAAACACTATACCAACCCCTTGGAAAATATTCTCTAATGTCATAGTCACCCCAAACCAGACACAATGATGTAGGTTGCTAGGCTGCCAGAGCTGGTGCTTATTCCATCTAATCCTCTGGCAACCCTAAGAAGTGGGCATTATTGTCTTAATTTTCCAGTGCAAATACGACTGGTTGGAGAGATGAAGTATCTGTCCCAAGGCCACACAGACAGTGGGATCAGGTCACAAACCCAAGTCCCCCTTATTGTTAAATGAAGGACCACTCACCCCAACAGCAGGAGGTCTGAGCAGATGATTCTGAGTTCCCTGGACTTGTGTTGGAAAACATCTAGGGCCCCGAGCCGTGTATACGGGGGTACTTAGCAACGGTTCAAGATTTTAGGGACCTGAGTCAGATTGTCCAAATTTAAACTGCAGCCATGCCACACATGACAGTTTGACTTCGGGTAAGATACTTAAGCCCACTCTGCAGAATGACTCGGATGAGAGAATTCCGGTAAGTCTACCACCACCTAGAGGCAAAGAAGCATGGTGACGAGAAGATTCACAGACAGCTCTGCCCAGGCAGGTCACCAGTGGCTCCAAGGGGCTTGCTTAGTCTGCAGCTCCCTGGCACTGGGCCCGCCCTCGCTGCTTTTCTCCCATAAAAGAAGGCAGGACGCCTCATGCAGCTGTGCTATGGGCTTCTCTAAGTCCCTTTGGTTAGAAGTGGGCCTGGGTCCACAGCTCCCACCCCTGGAGCCCTCCTGAGACGATTTCCTTTCTCGGGTCTCCTGCAGGCCAGTCTGTGGTGAACCCTGAAGGGCCAGGTAAACTGGCTGGTGGGATTCAAAGGCTGGTTAAAAAAAAAAAAAGAATTAAGAACCTCAAGGGACCTAGTCCTACAGTTCTTGGAAGTGATGAGACGTGGGCTGCAGTTGGAGGTCTCATTCCAGTTACTCTGAGCTAATGGAGCACATGTTCTTCTTTGCATTCTGGGTCCCTAAGGTGAACTAGGTCACTTTCCCCCTGGGTGGGTGGACATAAGTATCCGGGCTCCTGGTATAGCTGAAGTGGGCAACCTGGCTTTCCGATGGAGGTTTAAAGTAATAGCACTGCTGGTCATGATGGAGATACCAGTGGCTGATGCTATTTATAAGTGCCGTCAGTGCACTAAGGACCATCAAAAAATGATCATATATAAACAGATGACATTTCATTTCCTTATGCAGTGGGCACTATTGTTCTTTCCATCTTTCAGATGAGAAAACTGCTGCTCAGAACGTTTATGTTGCTCGCTACAGGTCACCCAGGTGAAATGTGACAGAGCTGGAGACTGAATCCAGGCAGTCTGACCCCAAAGGCTTGCACTGGCCAGCACACCCTCTGGCCCGGGTGCTGAGCTGGCTGCTGAGTGCAGAGTCTGGTCCCAGGTAGAGAGTGCCCGTGGGTGCTGCCTGGGAGCAGGGGCAGACTGTAAAGAGCAGGGTAAGGACTTGGGCTGAAGAAGTTTGGGAATCACAGAGAAAAAGGACTAGAGGCTCAAAGAAAAATGGCCAAATCTAGCAATTTACTGCAGACAGCAATGGGGACCTCTCCATTAACCCTGGAGATCCACAGCATACCCCTACACTGGTTCTCCAAGACACTCTTCATGAAGGACTCTGTCGATAAACAGTGCGGAAATGCTGCCCCGTTCTTGAAGATTCAAGATGCACAGTAAATAATGGAAATCCTGTATTTGTTGTAGTAAAGAGACTAGTTTGTGTGCTTCAACTCCTAACTCGACTTTGAACACATAACCTTTTTTATTGTGTAAAACATATCAGCCTCTGCTAGTAGAAACTTCAGACAGTTTATCAAGGAAGGCACTTGAGGGAGGAGTATTTGAAGGGCACAGAGCAGGAGCTGGGGTCTGTGTGAAGATAGTCTGTCAAGAGAGTAGCCAGGAGGCTACTGAAGGTTGGGTTAGGAACCCCTGAATTGGTGATCACAGCAGAGGATAAGGAAGTGAGTATTGGTGACTCAGGGTAAATTAAAGAAAAGATGGAGGCAGAGCTGGTTTGCAAGATGGCTTAGAAATAGGCATTTGGAGTCAGTTCGACTTCAAAATAAACATTACAGCCCTGAATTCAGGAGGGAAGGCAGAACTAGAAAAGGGGGTGTTAGGTCACTGCCCTGTCCTTCTCCCAGAGGGACAATGAAGGGGACTTCAGAAAAAAACCTTCAGCAAGCTCTCTCCACAGCTCGCAGGAGTCTGAAATGAGCCGTGATCAGAGCCGAGATCTCTGCAGAGAATCGAAGGCCTGAGGGCCCTCAGCTCCAAGCAAGAGGAAATGGTGGGGAAAATGAAGACTGTGCAGTTTGAGGAAAGATCGACTTTTCCTTATTCAGAAAACATCTTGCCACTAGCAGCAGGCAGTGATGGTGACAGTTTGTAGTTGGTCACTGGGTCTTAATCTATATTCAGGGCAAGAAAGGTTGTTCGGCAAATCACTTCCCAGCAGCAGAACTCGGGCACGAAGAGAGTGAATCCTCCGTCCTGTACATGAATAACCGAGTGCTACCCAGGAATGGTGCAGAGTGAAATACCAGACCTGACTATTTTATGTAAATCTCTAAGGTGGCCTTTAAGCAGGAGGGAGCAGAAAAAGAAGGGTGTTAAGCGGAAATGGGTTTTGAGAACCTGTCAGCCTTGACTGGAAGAGTAATTGAGCTAAGATGAGAGAGGGGTGAAACCTCCAGAGCCATACCGGTCAGCGGATAATTAACCTCGGGATCCCTCTCTCCGCTCCTTCCAAGATCAGATTCTTTTATTATCTCAGAAACATTTAAACTTCAAGAAATTGTGAGGAACACAGGGTTTCTGAGCCGGCTTCCACTGCCCTGCCATTTGATTAATTTATGTGGTTGGCAAGCGGTTCAGAGCCATCTAGACTGCTCTCACCTGGCCTCATTTCCCTACTTAGTGTAGTCAGGCACGGGTATGATAGAGCAGCCCCTGTTTATACGCAGCTTTGTATCTTTGGAAGTTCACATTTAACTTCGCATTGATAAAATACTATTTTCCAATTCAGATTTTTTTAAATGCTCATTAGGCATCAACTCTCTTTGACAGAATGAGGTGTTTTTAGCCTTACTATGAAGTAAGAGCAAACACATATTATTGCCATTCATGAAACATATTCATGGGGTTGCAAATCTCCCAAATAGTTGAAAAAAAATGTGAGAGCCTCTTGATTGAAAGAAGGTTGCCTCTTGTACCCCATAATTAGCTCCCTAAGAGTTTAAGAATGAAGCAATTGGACTTATCATTGCAAATGCCTCTATTTTGCTGCATTTTTATTTTGAGAAGTGGGAAGCAAAAAGAAAATGAATGCGCTATGTAAGGAAACACAGCGGATTTCTCCGAGGATTTTAATAATCTCGCTGAGGTTTATGAATATTTTAACTTAGTTATTGGCAAACATATTTTCAATGATACTTTCCTGCTTTAAACTACGGCTTTGATTGGGTGCTAGATTCTTGCCGGTAGGTGCAATGTGATAAAAAAAATAGTGTTGAGTTGGAGAAACTTGGGCTCAAACATTGATGTTATTGCAGAACTGTGTGATTGTGGACACTTTCCATAATCTTTCTGAGGACCACTTTATCATGCCCCTTCCTCCCTTCTCCTAAAGCTCTCATGCCAATCTCTTTCAGGCCAAACTTCAGTTTTTGTTTTATCCTAATGACAGTGTCTTCAAAATGTGTCTCCCTCCCTCTGGTTCTGTCCAATAGCTCAGCTGGCATTAAGCACCCTCATAGATGATGCCAACTAATCAAACAAAAAAATCCAGTTGTGAACAATTATATCATTTGTTTCAGCACAAACTTCTCCAAATGTCTTTGCCCTCCTTCAGCCCAATGCTAAGATCATAGTAGCCATTTTATAAATGTTTGTAAAATCTAAGGATAAACTCTGCCTAGCTTACCGGGCTTGCTGACTTCAGTGCAGGGAGCACCCTGTTTCACTGCATTCACCTGGCTGCACTTCACAGAGGCTGCTGAAGGTCTGTGGCAGCCCAGGCAAGTCTATGAGTGCCATCTTTCCAACAGCATTTGTTCACTTTGTGTCTCTGTGTCACCTTTTGGTAATTCACACAGTATTTCCAACCTTGTCATTATTACTATATTTGTTATGGTGTTTGTGACCAGTGGTGTTTGGTGGTACTACTATAACTGTTTGGGGGAGCCAGGAACTGTGCCCAAACTTGATAAATGTGTGCTCTGATGGCCCCACCTGCCAGCCGTTCCTGTCTCTCTCCCTCTCCTAAAGCCTCCCTATTTCCCGAGACAGGACAATATTGAAATCACTTTAAATCAAAAGCTAGAAATGATTATGCACAGTGAGGAAGGCATGTCGAAAGTCAAGACAGGCTGAAAGCTAGGCTTCTTGTGCCAAACAGTTCACCAAGTTGTGAAGCAAAAGAATAAGTTCTAGAAGGAAACTACAAGTGCCCTCCAGTGAATGTATGGATGATAAGAAAGCAAAACAGCCTTGTTGCTGATATGGGAAAGGGTTAGTGGTCTGGACAGAGATGAAACCAAACACAACATTCCCTTAAGCCAAAACCTGATCCAGAGCAAGGCCCTGACTCTCCTCAATTCTATGGAGGCTGAGAGAGCTCAGGAAACTGCAGAATAAAAGTGTGAAACTGGCAGAGGTTGGCTCATGAGGTTTAAGGAAATAAGCCATCTATGCAACATAAAAGTGCAGATAAAGTAGCAGGTACTGATGGAGCAGCTGCAGCAAGTCACCCAGATGTAGCTCAGATAACTAATGAAGGTGCTACACTCAACCACAGATTGTCAATGTAAATGAAACAGCCTTACATTGAAAGATACCATCTAGGATTTTTCATAGTTAGAGAGGAGAAGTTAATGTCTAGCTTTAAAGCTTCAAACGACAAGCTGACTCTCTTGTCAGGGAATCTCATGCAACTACTGGTGGCTCTAAGTTGAAGCCAATGCTCATATACTATTCTGAAATTCCCAGGGCCCTGAAGAATTATGCCAAATCTATTCTGCCTATGCTCTATAAATGGAACAATAAAATCTGAATGACAGCACATCTGTTTTATAGCACAGTTTACTGAATATTTTAAGCACACTATTGAGACCTACTGCTCAGAAGAAAGGATTCTTTTCAAAACATTACTGCTCTTTGACAGTGCTCTTGGTTACCCAAGAGCTGTAATGGAGATGGACAATGAGATTAACATTCTTTTCATGCCTGCTAACATATCTATTCTGCAACCCATGAATAAAAGAGCAATTTCAACTTTTAAGTCTTATTAATAAGAAATACATTTTCAAAGGCTATAGTTGCCATGGATAGTGATTCCTCTGAAGGATCTGGGCAAAGTAAATGGAAAACCTTCTGGAAAGGATTCACAATTCTAGATGCCATTAAGAACATGCATGATTTATGGGAAGAGGTCAAAACATTAACATTAACAGGAGTTTGGACGAAATGGATTCCAACCTTCATGGATGACTTTGAGAGATTCAAGACCAAAGTGGAGGAAATAATTAACAAAATGTGGTGGAAATAGCAAGAGAACTAGAGTGAGAAGGGGAGACTAAAGATGCAATCTCATGATAGAACTTGAACAGATGAGGAGTTGCTTCTTACAGATGAGAAAAGAAAGTGGTTTCCTGAGATGGAATCTACTGCTGGTGGAGATGCTGTGAAGATTATTGAAATGACAGCAAAGGACTTAGGATGTTGTACAAATTTAGTTGATGAAGCGGTGGCAGGCTTTGAGCAGATTGAGTCCAATTTTGAAAGAAGTTCTATCAAACAGCATTGCACGCTACAGAGAAAAACATTTGTAAAAGAAAGAGTCAATCAATGTGGCAAACTTCATTGTTTCAGCACAACTTCTCCACATTTAAAAATTGCCACAGCTGCCCCAAACCTTCAACAGCTACCGCCCTTACCGGCCAACAGCAAGACAAGCCCCTCCACCAGCAAAAAGATTATGACTTGCTTAAAACTCAGATGGTAGTTAGCATTTTGTAGCAGTACAGTATTTTTTAATTGAGGTACATACATGTTTTTAGACACAATGCTGTTGCACACAACACTACAGTATAGCATAAACATAGCTATTATACCCAACAGGAACCAAAAGGTTCATTTGTCTTGCTTTATTGCACTATTTGCTTTTCTATGGTGGTCTAGAACCAAACCCACAATATCTCCAATGTATGCCTATAAATACATGTGTGTATGTGTGTATATACATCTATATGTGTGTGTATTTAGCATCAAATTAGAAATTCTGGTTGTAGTCTGCCTTTAAACTTTTACTTCTTTTGTGCAAATGTTCCTTTCATTGAGTTCTTCAAAATCATGACGTTTAATGTCCACATAAGAAAACACCTTATGCACTTATCAATTTATTTAAGCCTCCCCTTATTGTTGGTTAGTTTTCCACCAACAACTCTTTTTTGAAATAAATCTCTGATGATGATTTAGATACATGGATGTGTGTACAAAGTTACCTGATTTCTTTTCATTGATCCTTAGAAGCTGAAGTTTGTACTGGAAAAAAATTAATTTATTTGATAATTCATATACAATTATTAAAGTGCTTTGCAAAGAAATAACACTAAACTTTATTTTCAGCTGAAGTATATAAAGGTTGCTGTCTACATTTTCCTAGCTAAGGTTTGCTTTAATCTGTCATTTTGATAGATGAAAATGATAAAGTACTGTTTCCTTTTTTTGCCACTTAAAAATTGCTGGTGACTTTTTTGTTTCCTTTTTCCATGCCTTATAAAGTAGCTACCTTCCCAAGCCCCATCCCCTTTTTCTATTTGTGTGTTAATGGTTTTCTTATTGATTGGTGAGGGCTTATTACTTATTGTGGATATTAATCTCTTGCCAGTCACATATTTGTTGTGACTTTTTTTGCCAGCTTGTTATTTGAATTAATTTTTTTTGCTGTTTTGAGATATTGATTTTTTAAGCCTTTAGTCAGGCTCAATATCATTTTTCTCTATGACTTATTCCCTTGTTTTTGCAATTAACATCCTTGGCCTATTCCAAGATTAGAGTCTTGCTAATACATACGTTTTTCTAAATTTTTATAGCTTCATGTTCACATTTGATTCTTCAATTCCCTCAGAGTTTATTTTGATGTGTGGTTTAATGCAAACCCATATTTTGAGTTTTTTCCCTCCATATTCATTTTCCTTTCAATTGCTTTTTAAAATATCCACTCTTTTTCTGGCTTAGGGATATAACTTTTGTGGAATATTAAGTTATAATATACCAGAGTTACGTTGAGACCATCTCCACTATTAAATTTTGTAATAATGCCACCTTGTTCTAACATTCATACTTTTATAACATCTTATTATATAGGCAAGCCCTTCTGAAAAATATTTTTTAAAGGCTATTTTCAAAATGCCTTTGGTTACTTTTTGCCTTAATTTTTCTTTTAGAAGGAAAGGACATTATTTTGCAGGTTCCTACTCTAATGACCGTTACTTGATTTTCCACAGTTGATGTCATACTCTGGACACAGACAGAAAGTCAGTGTTGGTGAGAAATCAGAATGTACAGAAATAGTTGCTTGACTTTGATAAAGAAGCAGCAGATCTGAACTGAAAGGCAGATTTCAGATAGGGGAGGGCCATGCATCTCCCTCTTTTCCAGGAGAAGATACTACTCTATTTCATGAGACAGAGCATGGAAAAGTCCTAATTCATTTTTCCCCAGTTCTGCTCCATCAGTGTTTGAGATCCTCCTGGGAAGTTATCCATCAATTTTAGCACTTAAAATTATTGGAATTTATTTCTTCAAAGGTATTTTCATGAGGAATAAGGGATTCTGCTTTTGGGCATCCAGGGTAGATTCCTTAAAATTACATATATATATAATTCATAAGCATCCATCTCTTCAATATATCGAAATTTTTTTAACATTTTTTTAATTTTGGTATTGTTAATGTACAATTACTTGAACAACATTATGGTTACTAGACCCCCTATTATCAAGTCCACCCCACATACCCCATTACAGTCACTGTCCATAAACGTAGTGAGATGCTATAGAATCACTACTTGTCTTCTCTATAAATACTGCCTTTCCTGTGTCCCACCCCCCCATATTTTGTGTGCTAATCATAATGCCTTTTTTCCCCCTTGTCCCTCACTTCCCACCCATCCTCCTCAGTCCCTTTCCCTTTCGTAACTGTTAGTCCATTCTTAGGTTCTGTGAGTCTGCTGCTGTTTTGTTCCTTCAGTTTTTTCTTTGTTCTTATACTCCACAGATGAGTGAAATCATTTGGCACTTGTCTTCCTCTGTCTGGCTTATTTCACTGAGCATAATACCCTCTAGCTCCATCCATGTTGTTGCAAATGGTAGGATTTGTTTTCTTCTTATGGCTGAATAATATTCCATTGTATATATATACCACTCTTCTTTATCCATTCATCTACTGATGGACACTTAGGTTGCTTCCATTTCTTGGCTCTTGTAAATAGTGCTGTGATAAATATAGGGGTGCATATGTCTTTTTTTCAAATTGGGCTGCTGCATTCTTAGGGTAAATTCCTAGGAGTGGAATTCCTGGGTCAAGTGTTATTTCTATTTTGAGTTTTTTGAGGAACCTCCATACTGCTTTCCAGAATGGTTGAACTAGTTTACATTCCCACCAGCAGTGTAGGAGGGTTCCCCTTTCCCCACATCCTCGCCAACATTTGTTGTTGTTTGTCTCTTGGATGTTGGCCATCCTAACTGGTGGAGGTGATATCTCACTGTGGTTTTAATTTGCATTTCTCTGATGATTAGTGATGTGGAGCATCTTTTCATGTGCCTGTTGGCCATCTGAATTTCTTCTTTGGAGAAGTGTCTGTTCAGCTCCTCTGCCCATTTGTAATTGGGTTATTTGCTTTATGTTTGTTGGGATGCATCAGCTCTTTATATAATTTGGATGTCAACCCCTTATCGGATATATCATTTATGAATATATTCTCCCATACTGTAGGATGTCTTTTTGTTCTACTGATGGTGTCCTTTGCTGCACAGAAGCTTTTAGTTGATATAGTCCCATTTGTTCATTTTTGCTTTTGTTTTCCCTGCCCAGGGAGATATGTTCATGAAGTAGTTGCTCATGTTTATGTCCAAGAGATTTTTGCCTGTATTTTTTTCTAAGAGTTTTATGGTTTCATGACTTACATTTAAGTCTTTCATCCATTTTGAGTTTACTTTTGTGTATGGGGTTAGACAGTAATCCAGTTTCATTCTCTTACATGTAGCTGTCCAGTTTTGCCAACACCAGCTGTTGAAGAGGCTGTCACTTCCCCATGTATATCCATGACTCCATTATCGTATATTAATTGACCATATATGCTTGGGTTTATATCTGGGCTCTCTATTCTGTTGCACTGGTCTATGAGTCTGTTCTTGTGCCAGGACCAAATTGTCTTGATTACTGTGGCTTTGTAGTAAAGCTTAAAGTAAGGGAGCATAATTCCCCCAGCTTTATTCTCCCTTCTCAGGATTGCTTTGGCTATTCAGGGTATTTTGTCATTCCATATGAATTTTAGAACTATTTGCTCTAGTTTGAAGAATGCTGTTCGTATTTTCATAAGGATTGCATTGAATCTGTCGATTGCTTTAGGCAGAATGGCCATGTGGACAATATTAATTCTTCCTAGCCAAGAGCATGAGATGAATTTCCATTTATTACTGTCCTCTTTAATTTCTCTGAAGAGTGTCTTGTAGTTTTCAGGGTATAGATCTTTCACTTTCTTTGTTAGGTTTATTCCTGGGTATTTTATTCTTTTTGATGAGATTGTGAATGGAATTGTTTTCCTGATTTCTCTTTCTGCTAGTTCACCGTTAGTGTATAGGAATGCAACAGATTTCTGTGTATTAATTTTGTATCCTGCAACTTTCCTGAATTTAGATATTGGTTCTAGTAGTTTTGGAGTGGATTCTTTAGGGTTTTTTATGTACAATATCATGTCATCTGCAAACAGGGAGAGTTTAACTTCTTCCTTGCCAATCTAGATTCCTTTTATTTCTTTGTGTTGTCTGACTGCTGTGGCTAGGGCCTCCAGAACTATGCTGAATAAGAGTGGGGAGAGTGGGCATCCTTGCCTTGTTCCTGATCTTAGAGGAAAAGCTTTAAGCTTTTCACTGTTTAGTATGATGTTGGCTGTGGATTTGTCGTATATGGCCTTTATTATGTTGAGATACTTGCCCTCTATACCCATTTTGTTGAGAGTTTTTATCATGAATGGATGTTGAATTTTGTCAAATGCTTTTTCAGCATCTATGGAGATGATCAGGTGGTTTTGTCCTTCTTTTTGTAGATGTAGTGGATGATGTTGATCGATTTTCGAATGTTGTACCATCCTTGCATCCCTGGGATGAATCCCACTTGATCATGATGGATGATCATTTTGATGTATTTTTGAATTCGGTTTGCTAATATTTTGTTGCATATTTTTACATCTATGTTCATCAGGGTATTGGTCTGTAATTTTATTTTTTTGTGGTGTCTTTGCCTGGTTTTGGTATTAGAGTGATGCTGGCCTCGTAGAACAAGTTTGGGAGTATCCTCTTCTCTTCTACTTTTTGGAAAACTTTAAGGAGGATGAGTATTAGGTCTTCACTAAATGTTTGATAAAATTCAGCAGTGAAGCCATCTGTTCCAGGCTTTTTGTTCTTAGGTAGTTTTTTGATTACCAATTCAATTTCTTTGCTGGTAATTGGTCTATTCAGATTTTGTGTTTCTTCATAGGTCAGCCCATTTCTTCTAAGTTATCCAGTTTGTTAGCATATAATTTTTCATAATATTCTCTCATAATTCTCTGTATTTCTGTGGTGTACATCATGATTTTTCCTTTCTCATTTCTGTTTCTGTTTATGTGTGTAGACTCTCTGTTTTTCTTGATAAGTCTGGCTAGGGGTTTATCTATTTTGTTTATTTTCTCAAGGAACCAGTTCCTGCTTTCATTGATTCTTTCTATTGTTTTATTCTCAATTTTATTTATTTCTGCTTTAATCTTTATTATATCCCTCCTTCTACTGACTTTGGGCCTTGTTCTTCCTTTTCTAGTTTCATTAATTGTGAGTTTAGACAGTTCATTTGGGATTGTTCTTCTTTCCTGAGGTAGGCCTGTATTGCAATATATTTCCCTCTTAGCACGGCCTTTGCTGCATCCCACAGATTTTGTGGTGTTGAATTATTGTTGTCATTTGTCTCCATATATTGCTTGATCTGTTTTTATTTGGTCATTGATCCATTGATTATTTAGGAGCATGTTATTATTTCTAGTTTCATACCTTTGTGATCTCAGAAGCTGGTTGGTACAATTTCAGTATTTTTTAATTTACTGAGGTTCTTTTTGTGGCCTAGTGTATGATCTGTTCTTGAAAATGTTCCATGTGCACTTGAGAAGAATGTGTATCCTGTTGCTTTTGGATGGAATGTTCTGTAGATGTCCGTTAGGTCCATCTGTTCTAATACGTTGTTCAGTGCCTCTGTCTCTACTTATTTTCTGTCTGGTTGATGTGTCCTTTGGAGTGAGTGGTGTGTTGAAGTCTCCTAAAATGAATGCATTGCATTCTATTTCCCCCTTTAATTCTGTTAGTATTTGTTTCATATATGTAGGTGGTCCTGTGTTGGGTGCATAGATATTTATAATAGTTACATCCTCTTGTTGGACTGACCCTTTTATCATTATGTAATGTCCTTCTTTATCTCTTGTGACTTTCTTTGTTTTGAAGTCTATTTTGTCTGATACAAGTACTGCAATTCCTGCTTTTTTCTCACTATTAGTTGCATGAAATATCTTTTTCCATCCCTTTACTTTCAGTCTGTGTATGTCTTTGGGTTTGAAGTGAATCTCTTGTAGGCAGCGTATTGATGGGTCTTGTTTTCTTATCCATTCAGTAACTCTATGTCTTTTTATTGGTGCATTCAGACCATTTACAGTTAGGGTGATTATCAATAGGTATGTACTTATTACCATTGCAGGTTTTAGATTCGTGGTTACCAATGGTTCAAGGGTAATTCCCTTACTATCTAAGAGTCTAATTTAAGTCACTTCGTACGCTATTACAAGCAAAACCTAAAGGTTCTTTTTTTTTCCTCCTTTTTCTTCCTCCTCCATTCTTTGTTTATTATGAATCATATTCTCTACTCTTTGTCTATCCCTTGGGTGACATCTATTTAGCCTTAGGAATACTTCCATCTATAGGAGTCCCTCCAAAATGCACTGTAGAGGTGGTTTGTGGGAGGTAAATTCTCTCAGCTTTTGCTTATCTGAAAATTGTTTAATCCCTCCATCAAATTTAAATGATAACCTTACCGGGTAGAGCATTCTTGCTTCGAGGCCCTTCTGCTTCATTGCATTAAATATATCATCCACTCCCTTCTGGCCTGCAAGGTTTCTGTTGAGAAGTCTGATGATAGCCTGATGGGTTTTCCTTTGTATGTGATCTTTTTTCTCTCTCCAGCTGCTTTTAAAAGTCTGTCTTTATCCTTGATGTTTGCCATTTTAATTATTATATGTCCTGATGTTGTCTTCATTGGGTCCCTTGTGTTGGGAGATCTGTGCACCTCCATGGCCTGAGAGACTATCTCCTTCCCCAGATTGGGGAAGTTTTCAGCAATTACCTCCTCAATGACACTTTCTATCCCTTTTTCTCTCTCTTCTTCTTGGTACCCCTATTATGTGAATATTGTTCCGCTTGGATTGGTCACACAGTTCTCTCTATATTCTTTCATTCTTAGAGATCCTTTTTTCTCTCTGTGCCTCAGCTGCTTTGTATTCCTCTTCTCTAATTTCTATTCCATTTACCATCTCTTCTACTACATTTAATCTGCTTTTAAACCCCTCCATTGTATGTTTCATTTCAGATATGGAATTTCTTAATGATTGAATCTCCGACTTAAATTTGTTCCTGACTTCTTGAATATTTTTCTGTACCTCCATAAGCATGTTTATAATTTTTATTTTTATTTTTATTTCTCTTTCAGGAAGATTGGTGAGTTCAGTTTCATTTGGCCCTTTTTCTTGGGTTTCTGAGATTTTGGTCTGAACCATATTCTTTTGACGTTTCATATTTCTGTGTGGTGCCCACTAATGCCCAGAAGCCCCAGTCTCTGGAGCTGCTCAGCCCCTAGAGTGAGGTTGGGGGTTGTAGGGTAGTGGAGCTGGTGCCTGGCTGGAGGAAAGATCTGTTTCCTGATTCCCGTCTGTGGTGCCTGTCTCTGGTGTCAGAGCCAGTGGACCAAGCACACAGGTGTAAGCCTCTGTGCTTTGTGTCTCTAGGTGTTGTAGGCAGGGCCTCCCTCTGGCTACCCTGATGCCAGCACAGTGACTGCCAGTTTGCGAACCGGTGCTGGCAGGCTAGGAGGAAGGTGCAGCAGGCTGCGTGTCACAGTGGGGGGCCTCGGAGCTGAGTAGGCATTGATCACCTGAAGGTCCTCAAAGTTCCCAACCAGCTGGGCAGAGTGCACGCAGCCAACCTTGTCCAGCTCTCCCTTCTCCCGTGCAGCCAGCTCCATGCAATCCCCGCCCCTTCAGCAGCCCTCTTGCTGCTAGGAAGCCTCTCAGACCCCCTGCTTTTCCTCTGACACAGAGCGGCTGGATGTGGATCCCCTCCTCCACAAATGTCCGGAATGTCAGTCTCTCAAGCACTCCACCTGTCCGAGCTCCCCAATGTCCACAGCACCACACAATATAGGTTTCTGCTCACAAAGCATATCTCCAGGGCTAGGTGTTCAGCAGTCCCAAGTTTCCACCCACTCCCCACTCTGTTTCTCTTCCTCCTGCCTGTGAGCTGGGGTGCGGGTAGGGTTTGGGTCCTGCTGGATTAAGGCTTTTGTACGTCACCCTGTTTCGTGAGGTCTGCTCTGTTCATGGGTTCTGTATGCAGTCTGGTTCAGCCTTCTTTCTTGTTACTCTTTTAGAGTTAATTGTATTAATTAACTATATTTTTGTACTATCTGTGGTTTTAGGAGAAGTTCTCCGTCTCACCTCTCATGCCACCATCTTGAATCCTGCACATGTTTTGGCCTCATGTCCAATGCCTTCCTTTGCCACGGCGCTGCGTGCTGATGAGGGCGGTCAGTCGTGGGCGGGTAGCTGTAAGTCTGGCCGCTTAGTAGTAGCTGCAGTCGCTGCGGCTGCCATATTCAACAGTCAGTAGCACTGCCCAATATATCTAAATTTTAAAGTCTTAGTGATGGTACAGTAAAATGCAAAGTCCAAAAATTCATAACATTATCTGGCAAAAGTGTGGATAAGAATTATCAAACATATAGGCAGGTCATCATGTTCTGATTGGATTAAATTTTCCAAAATGGATGGAAACTAGTTTCTTGAAGTTTGAGAGAGAACAGAGGCAGCATCAACTGAAATTAGAGAAGTGAGGACCCTTTGCCTTAGCCTTTGTCCGTTCTTTCTACTCCCTTCCCCATCTCTTGACCTCTCCCCAGAAGAATTACCTTCTCCTTTATAAAGGGAAGGCTTTCCAGTACGGTCACCCACCCAATTAAAATAGATTGCTCATAAATCATCTCAGTTTCCTGGGTTAAGATTTGACAAGCCCTGTGCCCAAAACTTTATAAAGGGAAGGCTTTCCAGTACAGTCACCCACCCAATTAAAATAGGTTGCTCATAAATCATCTCAGTTTCCTGGGTTAAGATTTGACAAGCCCTGTGCCCAAAACTTTGGTTGCTATAAGATAAGAACACAGTAAATTTTTAAAATATCTATGTCTTTCTCTTTGTTTCCTTGTTTCTGTCTCTAATTTCCTATGTGCCATCAGGGAATTTAGTGATGTTGCTGGGAGCATGCTCATTTCCAGGCAGGCATCTCCCATTTCCTTAAAACCTGTATGTCCTTCTGAAATGTGGAGTTTCTAGCTTCATGTTTCTAGGCATTATTGTCGCAAGATTAACAGTTACTGACATCTTTCTTGCAAGAATTTGGATACCATTTCCAGTGAGATCAACATATGAAATTAAACGTGTACCCTGCAGTTTCATAGTGCTATCAAATTTCTAAAAATCTGTTCCTCTACATTCTCTTATTTAAGTCTGATTACAGTCCTGTGTGGTGAGAAGGGCAGCCGGCAGTAGCCCTCTTCTATAAGACAGCTGTTATGTGTTGAACTGTACTCTCCAAAAATTCTTATTTGAAGTCCTAACTCCTCGTGCTACAGAATATGACCTTATTTGGGGATAGGGCTTTTATAGGGATAATCAGTGTAAAACGAGGTCATTAGGGTGGGCCCTAATACAGTATGACAGGGGAAATAGATAAAAGGGGGGGATCTGGACACAGACAGACACACACACAAGCAAGAATGCCATGGGAACAGCCAAGCAGAGGTCAGGGTGATGTGTCCACACTCCAAGGAACATCAAAGGTTGCCAACAAGCCCCTAGAAGCTGGGTGAGAGGCATGGAATGCGCTTTCTTCCCAGCCCTCAAAAAGAAGCAGTCTTACCAACGCCTTGATTTTAGACTTTTAGCCTCCTTGTAAGACAATAAATGTCTTTGTTTAAACCGCCTAGTTCGTGGTACTGTGGTATGGTAGCCCTGCAATTAGCTAATACAGCAGCTAATAAAAAGCCGAGAACCTTAGTGCCCCTGGGCAGCCCAGCTGCGTTAGCTGATTTGATCCCCTGAACCTTCTACCACACCAGAAATCTCCATGCCATGCAGGGCCAAGCTAACACTCTCCCTACCCACTTTGGTCTACCTTCAGCATATACTGGTTCCCCTGGGTGTTCATAGCCATTTTCAGGAAAGGTTCCTGTTGCCGTTAAAGCTAATGTTCACGGAGCAGAGTGCCCTGTGCCAGACTCAGGCTGAATGCTTATGCTGACTCACATCATTCTAACCCTGGGCCTGGTGGCAGGTGCTGTGACAACCTTCATTTACACATGCCCATCCCAGGCTCTCATTATAACTTATCCCTGGTCATAGAGGCACCACCATGTTGTGGATCCAGTGCTTAAACTCAGGCAGTCTGGCCCTGGAGCTGGCGTTTAAACCACTTCACTGCTGGGCTCCATGTTTTCCAAAGTTTGGAAAGTGTGGTGTTACCGAGAGTGGAATTAACTGCTGTAGAACTTCTCAGGGCCTTTAACGTCCTATTATCTTTAGGAATCTTAGAGAGGTTGACAAACTAAGCAGCATTTCCAGTGCATAGTTAACCCTGGGGCCCTTCCTCCCATGCGAGATCTCTTAGGAATGGTATTTCATGGAAAGAGTTGCCAGATAAAATGAGACTTAGTTAAATTGGAATTTCAGATATATAATGAGTAATATTCTAGTAGAAGTATGTCCCACATATAGCACTGGGACATCCTGTTCTTACTTGCTAACTCTGGCAACCTGTATGAAAGATGCTTTGAAAAATTTGGGATACACAACCAAAACTCCATGACTGTCCCTATCTTCTGGTGACATCTGTCTTTAGGCAATAAACAAAGAAGGCCTTCCCTGAACAAAGGTTATGTCCCAACAACCATCTTGTTAAATCTGCATCCGTCCACCAGTGGCGTCCCTGCTGGACGCTGCCTCTGGTCTATCATGACCTAGGACATCCTGTCACAGTTCCCGAGAACAGGCACATCCTCAGTTACTCCAAACTGACCATCACACCAGCAAGTAAAGGTATGGCCAGAGAATCACAACAACCCTCCAGTTTTCACCCCCCAAAACAGAGAGGGACTTATGGGAACAGATGCACATAAGCCCCAAATCTAATGCCCTGAAGTTAGTTGGTATGAAATCTCTCTGCTACATGTCCATTCCAGGGGAGCTGGAAGTTTATCAAGTTTAGGAGGAAACGGGTTTCTAAAAAAGATGAGGTTGGCTCAGTGTCTGTCAATCACTGGGGCATGTCTTGAATCCTGAATCCTATCATCCATCTCACTTCAGAATACACCCCTTCCTATTAGCACTGCATCTAATGGTGCCGCTCATAGATGTTCGTAAGTCACATCTTCTTACTTGGCATTATCTTTTTTAAAAATAAGATCCAGTTGTCTTTCTGATATATTTTAGTTATGTAGACCAGTGTTTCAGAACTGCCTGCCTAAAGCTTTCTGCATTGCAGGAAGGCAGAAATGACCACTCATGTCATTTAGAACCTCTCTGAGCCAGAATAGACTTTACCCTTCCTGGCCATGAAGGGGGCCCTTCATGCTGTTTGCAGAAGGTCAGTTCACTTTCCAGCCCTGCACTGCCCACCAACCACATGTGGCTATTTAAATTTATATATAAACTAATTAAAATTACAGAAAAGTAAAACGAGTTCCTCGGCCACAGTTGCCATATCTCAAGTATTCAAGAGTCACTGTGGCTAGCTGCTGCTGTATTGGATGGCACTGGTCAACAATACTTCCGTCATCACAGAAAGCTCTACAGGACAGCCCTAATCCAGAGGCTCACCTTATTCTCAAGCATACCAATGAATACACTATATGATTTTTGGCTGTGAATACCAGTTCTATTTGGTTTTGGACAGAAGGAATTACGATATGCATTTCTGAAACAGGAAATTCAGACTGTTTTATATTTTACATGGGACTATTCACAGTCAGTTTATTAATGCACTGATTTGGTTAAAGATGCTAACTGAGGTCCTCACCCCTGCTGTGGCCACTGGTGAGGGCAGACCTTCACAGACAGCACAGACAGTGAGGGGAAGGGAGAGACCAACTGGGAAGATCCCAGGAGCCAGGAGACGTTGTTTACAAGGACAACATCGGACAAATCAGAGATCCCAGTTTGAGCTGGGTGACCGTTACGTGACTGAACAAACCGCTGTCTTATTGGTCCTTAGTTTTGAGGATACCTTTGAACAAGTAGACTTGTTCACTAAGTAAGCATAAGAAAATGTAGATAAATAAAAGGAAAAATACATCAGTGTTACCCTGTTTGCCAACCCATTAAATGCTCTATAGATCTCTACACCTTCCTTTATGCATGTGTATATTTATATTAACAAAAGGAAGGTCATATTATGCATAGTGTTTTGCAACCTGATTTTTAAATTAATATGCTTCAACACCTTTCCAGGTCAAGGTGACTTGTATAGCAATGGGCTTGGAGGTGTGCATTAATCTGTCCTGGAAAAGTTTTTGACTATTGTTAGACATCTAATGGATTTCCAGTTTTCCCAATTATATATATCATTCCACTGAAAATCCTCAACTTTGTGCATAGTCCTAATTATTTCCAAGGAATACATTCCTAGAAGAGGAATTACTGGCATAAAATGGGGCTGGAGGTGAATATATATATTGTTAAGGTTTGGGCTATATGCCTTTAGTTTCTTTATGAAATGAAGACCCTGACTTAAATCTTTAATGACCCTTTTCATTCCAAAGTTCTCCAATTCCAGGATTGTAGCTCTGTCTTCTGTGGAGGTCTGAGTCTGAGCAACTCCTTAGCTTCCTTCTTCCCCAACCATCCTTAGTCAGAAATGGCTCTAGGTCCCAAACCACGGACAGGAGAATATCATCCTGAGAACAACTAATAAGCAGTTCCTTACTTCTAGATCCTCCCACCTGTTCTAAGGCAGCACTGTCCACTAGAACTTCTTGTGCTGACGGAAACACTCAATGTCTGCATCTCCAATATAGTAACCACTAGCCATCTCTGTCCACTGAGCACTTAGAACGTGACTGGTGTATAGTCAAGGAAATGGATTTTTAATCTTACTGCATTTTAGTAGCCACATGTGGCTCATGGCTGCCGTTTTGGACAGAGCACTTCTAAGGACATACCCTCAAGCTTCAAGTATATACTGCAGTCTTTGCCACTTTATTTTAAATATGGTGGTTGAAAACATTGCCTACAAAGCCATGTCATATGCAGTGGGTTGCTTCAAACGTCATTTCACTTAATCTCTCCGGGGTAGAAACGAATCCCCTAATCACCAATTTTACCCTGACCTCAAGATGAGTCGATCACAATGCAGGACTTGCTGAATGAGCTGGTCAGTCAGTCCCCTTCCTCAGAGTCTCATGCAGCTCTGAAAGACTGTGGCCTATCCCCAAGCTCAGCTACTCCTCCAAAATATAGAGGCTTCATCAGTTGGGGACTGTAATGGTAATAGTAAGTGCCTATGGGTGTTATGAGGATCAAATGTGAGAAGACTGTTTGGTACAGTGCCTGGTACATGGTGCGTCTCCAGGGAGGGATGACAGCTACTGTCATCTCCAACCTTATTGCAAGGCCTCCTCCATAATACAGGGATATAGGATTGCTTGTCAGAACCCATGCCTGGTGCCCAAAATCTCTTTGAAGGGTATTTAAATGCACAGTAGAGTATCAGCATTAGGAGAGTCTGCTTGAAAACAAGGTGATGCCAGCTGAGCTGGGTCCCCCCCGTCTCTGCGCTGTTATTGTCTGTCTCCCATCTGCCTTTCCCAACATGCTGTAAATACATAGGAGACTGTGCTTGTCTTGTTCTCTTCTGTATTCCCAGTGCCAAACACATAGTAGGCATTTACTCAATCTTGGCCGGTTGACTTGAGGATAAGTAGATATGTGGCAGGAATGAAGGAACTGTGTGAAACCTAGTAGAGAAATAAAAATAGCATTAGGAACCCTGGAATATCCCCAACAACTTATGTTAGTCCAGTGAAAAGCCATGATCATGGCTCCCCCATTCTGGGCAGTGAAAAAGGTTGACCTAAATTACAGTTTTCTAACCTCAATGCTGTTGGCAGCTTGGGCCAGAAAGCTCTTTGGTCTGGGAGCTGTCCTGTGTACTGTTCCGTGCAGCATCCTTGGCCTCAACCCTCCAGATGCCAGGAGCATTCTCCCTCCATTGTATCAACCAGAATGTTTCAGACACTATCCAATGTCCCCTGGGTGGCAGGTAAAATCACTCCCAGGTGAGAACCACTGATTTAGATCGTATCTGAGGTCTCTTCCAGCATAGACAGTCTAAGATTCTATTTGGGACAATATATTTCTGAGCGTGTGAATTTTCTGGCATTTCATAGATCATCATAGAATTATAAGGATATTTCCAGCTACTTGTGCAAATCACTGTGGCCTGATCATCGGTTTAATATTTGGATCACTGGGCCATTAAAATGCTGATTTGAAATTCAATTTTCTATTTTCAAAAAGGATCACTTTGTGAATTCTACCTGTTATATGGTTGATTTTATTTAAACGGATTGTATAATTTCACCCACTCTGCATTCATGAATAATGCTCTATCCTTGAGTGTCCAAATGCCTGCTTCTGACCCCAACAATCATAGTTCATGTCTATAGAAGCCATCCATACTGTCATGGACAGGCTTTTTGTTCTCATTTTCCACTGCTTTTCCCTGAGTAAGATCTTTAATCAGTGCTCATTAAGATACAGAAATAGCCTAGTCGTGGCCCCTCCTGCCCTCTGCATGTTTACTTTATACTCCCCTCTAACTTCCTAAAGTTGCTTCTGGAAGCCGTAAAGAGACACGCACTTATTTTCTGTAACAGTGTGTTCATGTATTTCATTGTACAGAGAAAATATACCTTGGCCAAGTACGGAGATATATTTTCTGCAGAGATATTTGTTGTATAGAACCTGTATGCATGAAGACTCAGGAAGTGTGCCACTATGATGGTGCTCATCAAATTGGAATCTCGCATCAGAGCTAGTGTGGTGATGGCCTGGTAGAATGTTCAAGGCCCTTCACTGAAAGACCACCTTAATAAGGGGGTCAGGGATTCCACATAATACAGTATGGCCTTTGGGATTTCTAGGTTTCACTGATGTGAAACCAGCATTCCCCTTCAGACTGTAATACTTATGTTCCGGGAAGTGTTCCAGCACCACCTGCTGCTATCCCAATAATCCTTCCAACTCTACCAGATGAATTCTACCATCGCTACTATTTTATTGACAAGAACAGGCAGTCTTACTGGGCAGTGTTAAGTAAGTTGCCTGAAGTCACAGAGTTGCTATGTCACTCAGCCAGGTTGTGAATTCAGCTATTTCTGGATCCATATAATTGTCCATTACCTATCTTGCCTCTAGATTTGGGATAAACTAGAATTCACATACTTTTTCCACTTAAATGAAGCATTCTTTAACATCAAATTAAAAGTTGTTCATCATGTATTCATATCGAAGCAGGTTAATGTTCTTATATTTGAAAGAGCTGATAAATGGGAAACGATTGGAAAATGACTTATTTTCAATGATTTCTTTGGGCACAGGATTTTACTCCACAGGTCTTTGATAGTTCACTATTTGTAGCTTTAAGAATGTGGTCTCTGTCCCTTAAATGTAAGTTTTGTTTTATTTAGTGAGAAAACATTACTTTGCCAAAACACAGTGACATCAGAGCATGGCAATTATCTATTTTTAAATTTCATTAGGTTCATGGCAGCTTAGATATAAGGTTTTTATATACAAAATCATTCTCGTCACACAGCACTAAATCAACATTTCTGAAGAGAATTGAAATGGTCTTGAGGTAAGTTTATTTTCTGCTGTTGTGTAGTCTTTGGAAGAAATAAGTGCAAATGGAAAAGTCAGTTAAAATCAAATCATTAATATATTCTCTTCTGTGTCTTTTCCTCCATGAAGATGGATGAGATTAGAAAATACAAACAGAAAACCTGCCAAGACATCGTATGTGTAGAGAGGCACCCCATCACTTAAGTGTTCCCCAGTTACAGTTTAAAAGAAGTCATGTGTTTGAATTATGTGCATCCCACATCTTACAGAAAACACATAAAGGTCCTAGCATCCCAGATTATCCTGGAACTGTCCAGATCCCAAAAACCAGGTCCCATTTTCATATACATAATTGTTAGGTTATGTGTGCCAATTTTAATTTCACAAAAATTGTCACTCTAGATAGTGGTTCTTTAAAACAAACAAAAGCCACATAATCCATACTACTGTATTCATTTGTTGGCTTGCTTATTTTAATCCACAATTTGCAACAAAATGTGTTTCTTTTTTTTCCCCCTTGTTAGAGAAAACACAATCATATTAAAAGCAGACTTCTCTAAAATGAAGCCATTATAGCAGATTTAAATTCATGCATTACTATTTGGGTGATTTAATGAGCATCCTATTCGGGGGCATTATTGGTTTAAAGAAATAAATCACATACATTTCATTTTGTATTAGCATTGAGTATTTCGGATTCACTTTCTCAGTACAATGATGTGTTTAAATGAATGGTGCTGTCGACTGAATTTTGATCACACTATTGGGTATTTGAGATAGAAACGTGCAGACGGATGTCAGAAGTCATTGCATCTAAGCCTGGCTCTGTTGTCCACAAGAAAGGAGACCTCAGGCAAATCATTTAGTATTTGGCTATTTAATTTCTTCTCAAAGGGGGTGTTTAATTGCAATGTTTCCCAAGTCAACTAGGCAATTTTGTTCCCAGTGTTGAATGAGGCCCCCTCCACACTCCCACATTAGGATTCAATAGACCTACAGTGGGGAACAGGCCTCTTTCTGGAAGACAAGCTCTGGGTGGCTCTGGCTCAGGTGCCCAGGGACCCCACGAGGGAACCCCACTGCTGTGGATAATGCCAGGAGTCCCATTAAGCTTGAAGCTGTAATGACCACATTTTGGGCTGTAGTACTTGAAAATGAGCTTAAGCTGGAATCATGTCTATCTAGGTTTATGATCCCAAAATAGGAGAAATTAAGGAAGGTTAAGTTGACCTAGTTGTTGAGAAGAGCTGATATGATTTGTTGCAACAGAATTTCTTAACCTGGTGTGTTTGACCCTTGGTCCCTGGGTGGGCCTTAGGTAGTCTCTGAACATCTGAAGTGGTAGGCAGTGTGTGTGTGTGTGTGTGTGTGTGTGTGTCTGAGTTTATCTGGAGAGAGAAGGACCACTCTTTGTGTAGAGTCCCCAGAGAAATGTTGACTGCAGAATGGTTAGAACTGGCCTTCCTCCTACATAGTAGGGAAGCAGGGTTTGGGCATAGAAATACTGATTTAGGGCCCAGGTATTCTGTTTATTAGCTGGGACCTTGAGCTGAATTATCTCCTCAGTACACTCCACCAGTGTCACAGGGATGTTCGTGGCACTGCATGAGGACATATGAAAAGTATATGTTGCCTGGTACTTGGTAATTGCTCAATAAATATTAGCTATAGCCTAAATCGTATTTTCTAGAGACCCTCGAGCCGAGCAGAAGAAAAATTTATGCACCATGCATTGAGAAAGGACATGACGACTAACTAATAGTCTCCCTTCTCCTACTATTTGTGCCTTATGTCATTTTACAGTCTCTTTCTCCCGACCTGGGTCTTTTGCTAAAGAATGACAAAGCTTGCCTTGTCCTGTGCCTCTGGTCTTACACTGAAGCCGTGAACCGTCTATTGTCAAGGCTGCAAGAGAAACTAGAAATGATACAATGCCAGCTTTAGACCCCTAGGTCTTCTCTCTGTCCTGGGTTTGCTGTGCTCTGCTGGGAAAATAACTCATCTTTTGAACCCCTGTAGGATGATTCTGTGAGCTTCACTGGGTGGTCCTATTTGTTTGCTGTGTGATCTCCACGTGAAAGGTGAAGATCATGACAGCCACTGATCGCTACGCTTTATCACATAAAGTCTGCAGACACTTGAAACCCTCCGTGAGTCCTGCCCCACTGGGATCAGAGGACTGCATTTAAGAATTCATACTGCAGATGTTAATTGAGACAGCTAACATTTGTATAGCTCTTTGGGCTTTGCAAAGTACTTCACTTCTGTTTTCCCATCTAATCCTCGCATAGGATGGAAAAAGTTTGGGGCGTTAATGGGAACAAGCAGAAACCAATTTCAGAGCGTTAAATACACAAAATTATGAAGTAAAACAAGACTGACTTCTCCTAAGGAAAAATTTGTCTCTCTGTGGTCTTTCTTCACATATGTAAAGGCATTTATTATTTGCATGTTCTCTCTTCTGAATTTTCTGCTTTTAGTTTGCCCTCTTGTTTTAGCTTTTCAGTATAAATGACCAGTTGGGGTGGTTTTCTGCATGATTCGAGATGAAAAAGGGTCTTGGAGTTGTAGTATCCACGTGATTAAAATTAGCTTGGCTTTTTCAGATAATGTTCCCTTTCTTTATTATAAACATAGCTTTTATCTTAACTGAGCAGAAAGAAACATTTAAAGAAACTTCTCATCTTATTTGTATTTCAGCCTTAAAAAAGAAAAAGAGATATAGTGAAAATTTTCAGTCATTTAAGTGGAAAGTGCTTTACTTGAGATAAACACAAAAGGTTTTAAGTATTGTTGATATTAGTCAAACACAGCAGCTTTTGGCTATTGTCTGAAGGGCTCTCATCTGCTGAGTTGCAGACCTGTGACCTCTAGATAAAGTTTCAAAATGCAGAAAATATTTATCTTCTTGCTATGACCTTCCGTGCACAAGACATGAGCCGTGGATTTATTTCCTAGGGAACTAGTGACTGAGGAAGATCTATAATTAAATCTGTGAGTTATATGCTACACATGGGAATTGGGTACACACCAAGTCCTTTAGAAAAATCCAGTAATATTACCATAGTTTCAACTGGTGGAATTAACTTTTTTGGGATGTTTTTAGTAGCATCATTTAGAAACTGATTATTAGAAAGCTCTGTGTTTCTTCCAAATGTCAGTGTGTATTCAGGCTGGCTTCCATTTCATTCTGGCCCCAGTGTCCCTCCTTGGTAAGATGGCACCTGTCACTGCTGTTTGAGGGGGAACCCTGTGTAGAAGGTTTGGACATGGCAGAAGCCAGATGTCTGATCTAAGAGCACACAATGTCAGAGCTAGAAGGATCTAAGCCAGTGGTTGTCAAAAGTTTTCTAAGCCTCAAAATCTGTTCTTCAAATAAAATCTATCCAAAATCCAATAGGTAAAGCAGATACAGGTGAGTTGGTTTGGGCTGAAAGTGAGAGAGGAAGAAGGTTGGAGGGACAGCTCGATCTTGTTAGACCTTTCAGCCATCTCCCCAGCCCAAAAAGTCAGAGGCAAGATGTCCCTATGGCCCCGTCATTTCTCAGCTTGAACACCAACATCCAAGCCAAGTCACTGATTGGAGAGAGGGACTGAGATTCACGAGTGCAAGACATTTGCGATCTCATTGGTAGGCCATCCCACAGCCTCTATACTTAAACACTAGTCAGAAAAAATTTAAAGGTCAGAAAAATAAGCAGTTGTTTCCAAGCCTGGCTCGAATATCTTTTCACATTAAGCTTTCCTGTCTGGCGGCTTCTGAGAGCCAAGCTTTCGCTACCGTGTTTTTATTTCTCATGTGTTGAATCCAGCGATAGGCCTTTTACTTTAACCCTTAAAAAATAAAACTGTTGACTCCTTTTCTTTCAATGGGGTTGTACTCTCTGGGTCATCCTGGAACTACAGAAGGTCCCCTAAACGTGAGGCAAGGCCTAGAGAGAGGAGTTATTTGTGGATATCAAGGTTGGAATGTAAATGTAAGTGAAATGGATGTTAATGACCATGGTAACAATATTTGACACTTATAAATCTGCCCCATACTATGCATATGTTAACTCATTTAGTGTCTGTGATGTCTAAGCACCTTATATATGTGGGTGTATTTCATATATTTATGTATGTACAGTTGACTCTAGAACAACGCAGGTTTGAACTGTGCAGGTCCACTTATAAGGGGATTTTAAAAATAAATATATTGGAAAGTTTTTTAGAAATTTAAGACAATTTGAAAACATTTCTTAGTTTACTGTAGGGATACAGTATATAATGTATATGAATATCCAGTATATGTGTTAGTTGACTATGTTATCTGTAAGGCTTCTGGTCAACAGTAGGCTATTAGTAGTTACTTTTTTGGGGAATCAAAAGTTATATTTGGGTTTTTGGCTGCACACGGGTTCAGCACCCCTAACTTCTGGATTGTTCTGCTTTGTTCACGAGTATTACATATATATATATATATATATATAGTATGTATGTATAGTATGTGTGTGGTGTGTATCTATCTGTCAATCTGCCTTCCGTCTAGCTATCCCTTTCCACTAACTTCATGACACGGCTGCCACTAGACACAGAATCCCACGGGTTCTGCAGCTGGTGGTGGTAGAGCTGAGATCTGGGTTCGAGCGGCCCGGGTCCTGTACTGTTCACTGCACTGCACTGACTCCCTTTTCTTGGAGTACAAGCTCCATGACCTTAAGCAAATCACTAAGCTTCTATCAATATCTTCATGGGAAAATGAAATACCTCATTCTAGTACCTCAAATAGTACATCAAAAGCTCGCTCTGAGGATAAAAGGAACAGGTGTAAAGCACCCAACCCATTGCTTAGCACATAATCATTTCTCAATAAGAGGCTGTGCTACTGTAGAGACGATCAGGCATGTACCCAAACAGATCTTTTAAAAAATTCTATAATAAATAAAGGTGAAAGGCTTCAGGATTCGTGGGTCAAATTTGGTGCTAAACACTATCTTTCCTCTGATAAATTTAAATTCTATATGTAGTTTAACTTCTCTCGATGGTGAATTATGATTTTTCATATTTTACACAAAATCATTTCATCTGAGGAATATTCCTGAATACAGTATACTCCCGCTCATATCCCTTAAAATGTTAAGTTAAATCTATTTCAACTGCTTACATGTTGAACCAACCTATTTCTGGAAATGTTTGCAGGTTCTCATAAGAAGAGGAATAATCAATAAAATAAGCAGGCATAGTTGTTTGGTTTAATCATCAGGAACAGGATCATAAATGGCAACAACTTGGAACAGCCGGTTCCTCATTTGTTCCCATCACTGATGGATTGACTCATGCATTTGACACATTTTTCACTGATTCCCTGCCATCTTCCATTCACGTGTGCCCTGAAAGTCTCTGCATCTCAGCCACGGACTATGTCAGAAACCAATTATCATTTCCCTTTTGCTTCTGCACTGCTTTGTGGAAGAAAAGAAATTATACCTTAGGGAAGATTTTTTTTTTAATGGCATTTAGTCATGAACTTAGCACTTTTAAGATTGTATTGTCTTCTTTTCAAAGGCATTTAGTGGTTGGACTTCTCAAGACAGCCTTACTATCTGCCTCTGGCATATCAGATTCTCTTGTTTTGTTTTGTTGTTTTTGTTTCGTGTTTGTTTTCTGCTGAAGATCATTTAGGAGAGTATTTTCTTGGTTCAAGTCATATTTTAAAATATAGATCCACAGTACAGCCAAAGGAAAATACTGATCACATATATGGCTCATATGATCATACGCATGTTGGTATCACATACGCACACTTTCCCAAGCATTTTCATGCAGCAAGGGGGTGAAATAGCCTCCGAGTTCATCTTGAGCATCAGCTGTGAGCCCAGCTCTTGACTCACTGTTCTTCGGGATGGTCAGTTTGGACCCAGATCTCCTCAGAGGCTCAAATGGATCCATGGCCATGAAGGTGGCCTCCACCAACACCCGTGTGTCTATTCATGGCTCACCTTTTGCCTTCGCAGCTGCCTCTGCACACTGGGCACTGACCAAGCACCTTTTAGGGACGTTTTGAATGAAGAAGAAAGGTTAAGGTGCCTCCCTAATGCCTTCAAATTTTCACCTTTGAAAAAGTTCCTTCTTAAGGTGTTACACTTGCAAAGGCCCCATGTACATCTAAATAAAGGCCTTTTCTGGAAGGGTTAACAGCAGTGGTTCTGAATCTGACATCTCATTAGCATCATTCAGATTCCAGAAAAGTCCTGGCGCCCAAGCCCCACTCTGGCAGTAAACCAGAGTCTCTGGGTTGTGGTTTTATATTCTTTTTTTTTTTAAGCCACCCCCATCTCTGCAGATGATAGTATACAGTGAGGGCCAAGAACCACTGGGTTAAGAGTTACAAATAGTTAAATTTTTCGGTACCAGATGAGCTCATTGAAACCTAGGAACATCAAAAACTTGACTTCAAAGAATGGGTCCATGGGAGTATGAGTTTTAATGGGGAGTGTGAGCTAGAGAACAAGGTGATGCCCACTGAGGAGGCAGAGGGTGGTCCCCCGTGAAGGAGGAGAGGGACAAATGGGGAGACGGGGATTTTAAACTAATATTGTAACCTACTTCTTCATAGGCATCGTTTTACTTAATCCTTGCTCCAGTTGTTTGAAGGAAGAAGGATATTCACTTCACTAGAGCGCCTTCGTGAACCCTGCATTTATATACCTCTTGTCATATCAAATGCCAGCTTTGATAGATTCCACTGCCCCTTTCTCAGTGATGAACCTGTGACTTGGGGCGAAGCTGGCTCGGATACTCTAATCCAACCACCGTCTTCTTCTCTCTGGATTACCGCTTGGCCTGAAGCCTCGGGGCCCATAGGACGTGCAGCAGGGGAAATCTCAGACAGGGTGCTTTTGATGGGACAGGTTTCTGCAGCCCAGGAGAAGGGGTTTGCCACCAGGAGCTCCAAAGTGAGTGGGGGAGTTCAGAGGCTAATTCCTCCATTCAGCAAAAATGTGCTGAGCTGTGTCTACTTGGTGAGGATCGCTGTAGGTCCTACGGATCCTTTGGTGAGCAGGACAGACCGATCCTGCCCTCTCAGAGTCCACCTTCCAGAAGAGGAAGCTGGCAAATCAAAAAATAAAATATGTGGTAGGCCTGCTGCTAAGAAAGGTCATGATAAAGGATATGGAGAAGCAAGGGCTAGAGATTAGGGCCAGGTTGCCATTTTAAACTGTGTTTCCAGGGAGGCCCTCAGTGAGAATGCCTGATGAAGGGGGATGCGGGCAGGCATCCATCTCGGGGTGAGCATCCTAGAGAGGGAACTGGGCCAGCAAAAGCCTAAGGCAGAAGTGTGTCTGGAATGTTCTGGAAACAGCAGGGAGCCCAGGCTGGAGCAGAGAGAGAAAGGAGGTAGAAGAGGCATGGCCAGGTCATGGAAGGCCAGGTAGGCCACTGGGAGGACTTCGGTTTATTGTAAGTGAGAGAGAAAGCCACCCCACGGGAGGGTTTTGGTGGAAGACAGGTATGATCTGGCATTGTCTCTGGCCTGTGGACACAGAGGTGGAGAGTGGACCGTGGGAGGAGGAAGGGGAGTGGGCGAGGGGGGCACTTGCAATCGCTCAGGTTCTAGAAGTGACGGGGCTTGGCCCGGAGCTGTGGTGGTGGAAGGGAGACGAATGATGGTTGAGTGGGATTCCAGAAGTTTGGAAAATGTTTTGAGTGATGATAGCAGCTCTGTTTGATCAAGGGCTGCTGCAGGCACACCCGGCCATGTGCATCTGGGAGCTTTCCCACGTTCTTGTCTAGACCTTGCTGCAGTTTTGCAAAGAAGCCAGCATCACCTACCTTCTCCCAGATGAGGAAACCAAAGCTCAGAGAGACTCAGTGACTGACTTAAAGCCCATGTCAGGCTTTGGCCATGGGTCTAACTCTCAGCCCTGTCCTTTTTCTACAACAAAAAGCTGCCTCCATTCCACAGTGGAGGGAATTTAAAACTTTGGAATTTCTTATTGCATCAGCATGAATATTATTAAATTTCCCATAAACTCAAATTTTGTCTATTTCAAAAGACTGTGAATCATCCTTTTTAGAAATTGAAGTGGTTAAGATTAATGACCAACCATAAAATTTTATAAGCAATTATTATGTTTACTGGGCCTTTTCCAGCTGCTCAACACTCTGCCTTCTTTTCTTCTCCATGTTCATTAGAGAGGGTTTGCACATCCCTGACCAAGACCTTGAAGTGGGGGGACCTTGTACAGGAGGTTGGAGCCAAGCCATTGGTGAACTTCCGCTAAAATGATGGAATCTCAGCCCTAGAAGCTCATTGGCATTTACTTCTCTTGCATTAGTATATGGCAAGGTGCATTTCCATTTTCATTAGCTGTGTTTGATGGCATCTTTAGAAAGGAACTCAATTCTCTGTTTCAACAAACCAAATTCTTTTTTTTTTTAATTTGTGACAGATAATGTAAAAGCTTTCATCTTTGTGTGTGCATAGGTATATGTGGGTCACTTCCTAATTTGAGGCCCCTTTCTGACTTCAGGACTCAGGACTTAGGACTTGCTGCCTCCTCTGTCCTTCCAGCACCCCAGACACTCAAGCTGCAAGCCCACGCCTCCAGCCTCTCATGTACCGTCACCCCTTTTAAGCAGGATTGCCTTGCATCCAGCTTCCCTGGGATTTCCCAAAGTCTCCTCTCAAAGTTTTCACCCTCCTCTACAGCCTACCTCTAATTCTATTCTCAGCCTCTAGTTCTTTATTTTTCTGATTGTTCCAATATTACTGAGCCAAAGCAAAAGTAACTTGTGGTCTCCGGAAAGGGATTCTGTTAGTACGTGGAGGTTGTATGTAACAGAAACACACCCAAATAGCTGAATGTGTAAAGTGAAAGTGTATATATTGTCTCCCATAACCAGGAGACCCAAGTGTGCATGTGACTTGAGAACAGCGGGGTCCCAGATTTGAAGGATCCTTCATTCTGCTCCCCCTTTGTCTGTTGGCCTCATTCTCTCCTTCTGAACGTAGACTTTCTCCCAACAGCAAAGTCTCCTTCTAGCATCATCACCAAAGGCAAGAAAGCTTCTCCACCAGCTCTAAAAAAAAAACCTGGGGAGTAAATTTTTGTCCAACACTGGGAAATGCCCATTGCTGAAGCCATCCGTGAGGGCAGAGCAGTTGGTTCAGTGTGGCCAGAAGCACATCCCTTTCTGGCTGGGACCGGAGAGCTGTTCTGACACAATGACTGTGGCACTAGTTGATTGTCACAGGACAAAATGGGAGAGCTGACACCAGAGGGGCTGGATAGCCTTCTAGGTAAAGGAACCTGTAGCTCCCATCACTGTAGATATGCCAAAGTCCAACTGCATATGCAGCTCTAGAATTTCAAATAAAGAGAATTCAGGGTTAGGGGCAGACCACAGCACCTCTTCTCAACTTTAATTCAATTTAGCCAGTGTGTCTTGAGCACCTACCATATGTTCCCACACTGTACCAGGCACAGAAATATGATAAGCTGATAAATAGCACATCGACTCAGGGAGGCCCTTCATTAGGAGGGGGTCTTCTTAAATTATAAGGATTGATAGATTTACATGCTTTCCTTTGATGCTAACTAAGACAAAGAAGAAATAACCCCAAGTGTTAATACTCTGTTTCTTGAATTATTCTTCCAAGGCAATAAAATTTGAAGATTGCAATTAGTTAACCATTATGAAGACAAATCTTCAAATATTTCTCGCACTGTGGTGACATTTAAAATGCTTCCGGCTCTACCAAACAGTCAATTGGATTTTTTTCCCCCCATCTTCTCATAATGGCTAATTGCTAAGCAATTGATTGAATCCCCTTTTGTTACTACATAATTACTAAGCTGGCCGAAACAACTGCCCTGACCATTTTTCAGTCTGCTCATTTGGACCACCTCAAGAGCAGGCTTGGGGTAGCAGTGTTCTTATCCGGTTACTCTCTTTGCAAATTATTGATCTGATTGCTTAACGGAGGGATTCAGAGCACAAGGTCAGTGAGCCAAAAGGCTCCAGCGATCCTCAGGGAAAGTTTCTTAACCCGTCTAAGCCCCAAGGTTTCTGTCTGTAACATGGGCAGAAGAAGACTACCTCATAAAGTTTTGTGGAGGATCATATGAGAGAATACCTCTATTATTAGAGGACACAAGCCTGTAAATAAGGCATAGCTGTTTGTATTTCATCTAGGCTGCTGCTGATGTGTACGATAGCAAGTTGGTCAGAAGTCTTGACTGCCCTGTAACAGTTTCCCCTTCTGTAAAATGGGGATATTAAAGCCACCTCTCATAGAGAGTATAGTGATAAAAAGAGACAGAAAAGCATATGGGATTATGGGATGATCTAAAGGGGTAATAAAGGCACCGGAAGCCTTGAACCCAGGACCTGCCGGCACTGCCACCTTAGTGCAGACGCACTGTTCGTGGCGCCTGGCCCAGCTCCTGCTCTCGGCACGCTCTCAGGTGAGACCTGTTCTTGCTCCTAAACCCATGGAAGTAATACTCAGGAAATACGCTTGGCTTCTTCTGTAGCCATCGTGTTCCTCCCTGATGCGTGGATGCTCAGAGCGCTCAGCAGGTAGCTACTGAATGTCCATTCCTTGCCGGGACTGTGCTGGGGGTCACCTCTTGGACAGTGTGGGGCAGCTGGGGATACAGGCTCTTCCTTGGAAGAATTGCTCAATATCATCCCAGGGCTCTTCCAACATTTTTAGCTATGATCACAAGATAGACTCTAGCTATGGTGCTTTGTGTGTCCCCAGCCCTCTTCCCACGTGGTAAGGACATCAGGCTCTGAGAAAAGTAATTCCCCGGAGCCGTATCCAAAGAAGAATGTAAAAGAGGGCCCTGGGAGGACCCGCATTTGTATGGCTGATTGCATGGATGATCGCCTTTGCTGCCTTTAACAGGGAGCGTGAAATGTGTGCCTGAGTGGGTGTTTGTGTGGTGGGACGCCCGAGCCCTCCCTGAGGCTGAGAATTCCAGGAGGCTGAAAGGACTTTTGTCACTGGGTGGCCTGAAATGTGTACCCCAGCACACCCTTACCCTCACAGTGCTTAGTAAGTGTGAATGGGATGAGAATCGCATTAGACACAGAGGAAACAACCCATTGAACGCATCTGATTTTCTCGGCAGAGTTTAAATGGTGCGTGTGTCTTCACCCCAAAAACCACAGAAGCATCATTTAAAGAGAAGAGAGACTGGAACTATGTGCATTGAAGTGGACTGTTTGGCCAAAGGGAGGCTACCGTGAGGGGTGTAGGGGGAATCCGGGTGCCAGAAACCGCACACCTAGCCATCTGGCTCACCTGACAAACCAGGTGCTTGCGCCTTGGTGGGAACACTGTGGACTGGAGAATTGTCAGCGCCCAGGGAAACACAGAAGCTATGCGTGAAGAAAAGGTGGCTGGATAGCTTTGATAATAGCTACCTTGCTAACACAGGCTGAGCCATCCCAGTGGCCAGCTCTTTACCTCTGTTTTCTCTAATTTAGTCTTCAAAGCAAGCCTCCGCATGGGTGCTATCCCCATTTTACAGTGGAGGGGGCTAAGGCCTAGGGATTTCATAGTGTGTTCTCTGACACACAGACAGTTAAAAGACTGAGCAAGTCCTTGAATCCCCAGCTCTGAGTACCAGCTGTGTCCTCGGAACCCCGCCCCGTGGGTGCAGGACAAGGATTATTTGTATTTCCCTCCTCCCCGTGGTGAGGGGCTCTATTCTTTCAGAGGAGACCCTGCAGGATGGAGGAGTATGAAGCTAGAGCCCCAGTGGAGGCAGGCAGGGCGTCCCTGAGGTCCTTGGCCACAATCTCTGAATTCCATTCATGCATGAAAGTGTAAAGTTCAAAAGTATGAAGTTCAAGGGCTCCTTTCTTCCTTGCATCATTTGTTCGTTGCTCAAAGTGCTCCTCTAACACTGGCTCCTTTCTCCTCTGCATTTCCCTGGGGAGTGGTAGAAAGAGGAAGTCAGCCTGGCATCAGACCAGCCTCGTTTTGACTGACAGCTCGTGGAATATTCACTCCAGCTATTTAGCGTTCCACTTCCTCATCTGTGAAATGGGCTAACGTTGCCTCTTTGGATGATGAAAATTAATATAAAAATGTAAGAGAAGCTCCTAGTAAGTTGCCTGGCCCAATGCAGATGCTTAGCTAGAATGAACTTCTCACTCCTCTTTGCCTCGCTCCCGTAATATGGAGAGGGAGAATGAGATATCTGCAGTAGAAAAGCTGCCGTTCACAAAGGAATATTTTCCCCCTCATCCCAGTGTTTATAGTGTGAATGATTCTCCACCTTACAATCCTCAAGGACTCCTGATCCCAGCATTCGAGTGTCTGAAGACCAGTTTTTCTAAATCATATCATGTTGGCGTGGCCCACAGGTGGCCTTGGGCTTTCCTCTCTTCTGACTGTAGCCTCTGCTGGATACATGCTGGGATTTAAAGGTACCCTGACGTGGCAGACTTACCTCTGTCCTGAGTCCTCAGAGGGGCAGCCTCGGCTTTTAGGGCTCGTGGGGCAAGGTATTCCCACTTGCTGGTAGCGGTGTTGATCCCGTGTGGTTTTTAAAAAACAAAATGCATAGAAAGAAAACCCACATGGCTTTCCTCTCTCTCCATGGAACCTCTGCTTCCATTAAAGAAAAAGGAGGAAAGCCACTGAGGGAGGATGGAAACATAAACAGAGCTGCGTCAGGCAGACAGCCCTCCCCTCGCGCTCGGTGGCCATCTCCTGAAACAGCCGTTTTCACTGTCAACACGGGAAAGGGGTAGATCAGGCGGTCAGTTTGTCTCTTTCCCTCTCTTGGGTAAAAAGAAAATGATTTAACTACATTCTTTTTCATTAGGTTAAAAAGAGATTTTAAAAAATTTAGTAGCAAATAGCTGTTCTAAAGTAGGCAAAGTAGGAATTTTTACATTAGATAGTTGGGAGAATTACCTGAGGGCAGGTGTGTGGTGACACTTCAGAAAGGGTTGGGCCAGGTGGGTAATACAGCCATCCTCCGGTCACTGTGTCATTATGTCATCCACACTCCTGCAGGCTCCCTTTCTCATTGATGAGCCTCTCTCCTGCTTTGGTGTTCAAGCTCATAACACACTGAAATTTTAAAGCTAATGGTTAAAATTTTCACATATATGAATGAATATCCAAATAGAAATAACTGTGAGGACATTCTTCCTCTCTTTTGAGTAACCCCACTTCTGGAAATCTATTCTAAGAAAAAAAAATTTTTTTTTTCGCATAACGGGTTGCTTTATTCACATTATTCATAGCTGGAAAGAGTCAAATGTCCACTATTACTGAAGAGATTGTTAAATGATGCTATATCTTTTAAAATATTGGCTAGCCATTAAAAGTTAGTAATAATAGGGAAAATGCTCATGATATATGTAAAAAAAGAATATAAAGATATATCTATCCTTTAATGCAATTTTTATCAAAATTCCAACAAGGTTTTCTATAAGCATAGACAGGCTTATTCTGAAATTTATGTGGAAAGGTACTGGCCCCACGATAGCTTGACAATCTTGAAAAAGAAGAATAAAGAAGAGGAATCCCTCTACCTGATGTTGAGACTATATTACTACAGTAATGAAGGCAGCAGTAGAGAAGACACACAGATCAGTACAACAGAACAGAGAACTCAGAAGTAGATCCACACAAATATGCTCAACTGATTCTTAATAAAGATGCTAAAGCAATTCAATGGAGGAAAGTTCAGAAGATGGTGCAAGAGCGACTGGACATCAAATGAACCTCAACTTAAACCTCATGCCTTAATACAAAAATTAAGTCAAAATAAATCAAGGATGTAAATGTGAAATGTAAAACTATGAAACCTATAGGAAAATATGGGAGAAAATTTGAGGGGTTTCCTAAGGGTTAGGTAAAGAGTTCTCAGATTTGATATATAGGGCACAATTCCTAAGGGGAAAATGCGATAAACTGAGCCTTTTCCAAATTTACAACTTTGAGTCCTGGAAAAATCCTGTTAGGAGAATGAAAAGACAATCAACAAACTGGGAAAAATGTTTCAAACTACATATCTGACAAAGGATTAGTATATAGAATATATGAAGAACTCTCAAAATTCAACAGCAAAAATCCCCAGTTGACCTAATTAGAAAATGGGCAAAAGACATGAACAGACATTTCACCAAAAAGGATATACAGATGGCAAGCAAGCACATGAAAAGATGTTCAACCTCATTAGCCATGAGGGGAAGGCACATTAAAACCATGGTATGCTGTCAGAACATGTCTGTTAGAAGGATTAAACAAGGAGTAGTAACTACAGCAAATACTGGCAAGAATGCAGGAAACAACCACTCAGACATCGCTGGTGGGAATGTAAACAGTACATTCACTCTAGAAACCAGTTTGGCAGTTTCTTGTAAAACTAAACATGTGACCACCGTAAGGCACAATAATTACATTCCTGGACATTTACCCCGGGAAAATGGAAACTATATTCACACAAAAATCTGTACACATACGTTCATAGCAGCTTTATTCATTATTGCCAGAAACTTTAAACAAAACTGCCAGATGTTCTTCAACAGGTGAGTGGTTAAGTAAGTGATACTCCACACCATGGAATACTGCTCATCAATAAGATGGATGAATTATTGATACACAACAGCAACTTAGAAGAATCTCCAGGGAATTATGCTGAATGAAAAAAAAAAGCCAATCCCTATTGTATGATATCATTTATATGGCATTTTCTAAATGATGAAATTATGGGAACAAAGAACAGATTCATGATTTCCAGGATTTAGAGATGGGGATTGAGGTGGTCCATGGGAGAGAGAAGGGTGTGGATACAATACGGGTCCTTGTGATGATGGATACACAAATAAACACATGACAAAACCACATGAAACTACACACACACACACACACACACACACACACACACACACACACACAGATGAGTACAAATAAAACAGGAAATCTGAACAGGATCCGTGGATTGCATTAATGTCAATATCCCAATTATGATATTGTACCATAGTTTTACAAAATGGTACCATTGGAGGAAAACTGGGTAAAGTTTGCAAACTCCATGCAAATCTGTAATTATCTCAAAAAATATAAAAAATATATGTATGCATTTAAAAGACTCATCAGCATGTTAAAACAGTTGTTACAGGACTTCTGGGAAGATGGCAGCATGAGCAGGGTGGTGGAAATCTCCTCCAAAAACCATATATATTTATGAAAATACAACAAATACAACTATTCCTAAAAGAGAGATCAGAGATGCAGTACAACAGCCAGGCTACAGCTACACCTGCAAGAACTCAGTGCCTCACGAAGCGGGTAAGATATGAAGATGCGACCTGGCAGGACCTGAGCACTCCCCCACCCCAGCACACCGGTGGGAGGGAAAGATTCAAAGTGGGAAGGGAGTGGAAGTACAGGCCCGCGAAATAACCAGCCCTGGTGATCTGCGCCGGGAGCACAGACACACATCACGTGGTGTATCGGAGATTAGAGAAACAGAAGTGCAGGATCTGAGATGGAGACAACAAATGGGTACCCTCAGCCGGCTCCCTGGGACAAAAGAAAAGTGGACGCTTTTTTTTTTAAAGTCTTAAAGAGACAAGGACCCAACAGCAGAACAAAATCGTCACAGCGCGCTCAGCCAAGCAGGCTGGGAATCTTGGGGAATTTTGGATTCCTTGGCCGGCAGCCAGGCAGATCAGCCATGTTGAGCCTTCCCACAGAGATCAGCAGCCTGCCATTTGTTCCCTCCCCAGCCAGCGCCGCAAAGGGTCCAGCAGAGCTGCCACTGCTGCAGAACAGCAGGGGGTGGCCCCGCCTACAGCAACCTCACAGAATCTCCCCGCAGGTGCACAGCTAAGCGGGAAGAGCCCCAGAACCCAGAACAAGGGCTGGAAGGCATCAAGGGGACCAAAACACACCCAGCGAAACTGAAAACCACCGCAGTGCTATAGGCTAGGCTGAGGACAGCCCCGCACACAGGCAGTTCAGAGGATTATCCCAGAGACTGCCTCCTGGTGTGCAGGAAAACAGCTCAGGCCTGGGAGAAGGGTAAAGAGAACAACAAGCAGTAAGAGTCTTTGTTCTCCCCGCTGACACAGGTGCCGCCTGCCAGTGACCACTTCTATCGCCATGAAAAGAGAGAGGAATGGAATATGGTCCAGACTAAGATCATCCAGACAACCCCAGAGAGGGAACCTAATGGGATGAACATGCACAATCTTCCTGAAAAAGAATTCAGAATAAAAGTCATAACCATACGGATGGATCTACAGAGAAATATGCAAGAGCTATGGGAGGAACTGAGGGAAGTGAGGAAAGACAATGTAGAAATGAGACAAGCGATCGACAGGCTAAGCAGCAGACTGGACAAGATGCAAGAGACTGTTAATGGAATAGAAATCAGAGAACAGGAATACAGAGAAGCTGAGGCAGAGAGAGATAAAAGGATTTCTAGGAATGAAAGAATATTAAGAGAACTGTGTGACCAATCCAAATGGAACAATATTCGCATTATAGGAGTACAGAGGAAGAAGAGAGAGAAAAAGGGATAGAAAGTGTCTTTGAAGAAATAATTGCTGAAAACTTCCCCAAGCTGGGGAAGGAAATAGTCTCTCAGACCATGGAAGCCCACAGATCTCCAAACACAAGGGACCCAAGGAAGACAACACCAAGACACATAATAATTAAAATGGCAAAGATCAAAGATAAGGACAGAGTATTAAAGGCAGCTAGAGGGAGAAAAAAGATCACCTATAAAGGAAAACCCATCAGACTATCACCAGACTTCTCAAAAGAAACCTTACAGGCCAGAAGAGAATGGCATGATATATTTAACGTAATGAAACAAAAGGGCCTCGAACCAAGAATATTGTATCCAGCACGATTATCATTTAAATTTGAGGGAGGGATTAAACAATTCCCAAACAAGCAAAAGCTGAGGGAGTTTGCCTCCCATAAACCACCTCTACAGGATATCTTAAAGGGACTGCTCTAGAAGGAAGCACTCCTAAGGCTAAAAAGATGTCACCAGAGAAAATAAAATCATAGCAAAGAAAGCAGACAATCCAAATACTAACTAAGGGCAAATAATAAAACACCTAGTATATAAAGAATGGAAGAGGAAGAATAAGAAGGGAGAGAAATAAAGAATCACCAGACTGTGTTTACAATAACTTAACAAGAAAGTTAAGTCAGACTGTTAGATAATAAAGAAGCAACCCTTGAACCTTTGGTAACCAGGAATCTAAAGCCAGCAATGGCAATAAGTACATATCTATCAATAACCACCCTAAATGTAAATGGACTGAATGCACCAATCAAAAGACACAGAGTAATAGAATGGATAAAAAAGCAAGCCCCATCTATATGCTGCTTACAAGAGACTCACCTCAAACCCAAAGATATACGCAGACTAAAGGTGAAGGGACGGAAAAAGATATTTCATGCAAACAACAAGGAAAAAAAAGCAGGTGTTGCAGTACTTGTATCAGACAAAATAGACTTCAAAACAAAGAAAGTAGCAAGAGATAAAGAAGGACATTACATAATGATAAAGGGGTCAGTCCAACAAGAGGATATAACCATTATAAATATATATGCACCCAACACAGGAGCACTGACATATGTGAGACAAATACTAACAGAATTAAAAGAGGAAATAGACAGCAATGCATTCATTTTAGGATACTTCAACATACCACTCACTCCAAAGGACAGATCAACCAGACAGAAAATAAGTAAAGACACAGAGGCACTGAACAACACACTAGAACAGATGGACCTAACAGACATCTACAGAACTCTGCACCCAAAACCAGCAGGATACACATTCTTCTCAAGTGCACATGGAACACTTTCCAGAATAGACCACATACTAGGCCACAAAAAGAACCTCAGTAAATTCAAAAATATTGAAATTCTACCAACCAACTTCTCAGATCACAAAGGTGTAAAACTAGAAATAAATTGTACAAAGAAAACAAAAAGGCTCACAAATACATGGAGACTTAATAACATACTCCTAAATAATCAATGGATAAATGACCAAATTAAAACAGAGATCAAACAATATATGGAGACTAATGACAACAATAACACAAAGCCACAACTTCTGTGGGACACAGCAAAGGCAGTTCTAAGAGGAAAGTATATTGCAATCCAGGCCTATTTAAAGAAGGAAGAACATTCCCAAATGAATTGTCTAAAGACACAATTACTGAAATTGGAAAAAGAAGAACAAATGAGGCCCAAAGTCACCAGAAGAAGGGATATAATAAAGATCAGAGAAGAAATAAATAAAATTGAGAAGAATAAAACAATAGAAAAAAATCAATGAAACCAAGAGATGGTTCTTTGAAAAAATAAACAAAATAGATAAACCCCTAGCCAGACTCATTAAGAGAAAAAGAGAATCTACACACATAAACAGAATCAGAAATGAGAAAGGAAAAATCATGATGGACCCCACAGAAATAGAAAGAATTATAAGAGAATACTATGAGAATCTATATGCTAACAAGCTGGAAAACCTAGAAGAAATGTACAACTTCTTAGAAAAATGCAACCTTCCAAGTCGGACCAAGCAAGAAACAGAAAACCTCAACAGACCAATCACCAGCAATGAAATTGAATCAGTAATCAAAAACCTACCCAAAAACAAAACTCCTGGGCCAAATGGAATCACCTCTGAATTCTACCAGACATATAGAGAAGAAATAATACCCATTCTCCTTAAAGTTTTCCAAAAAATAGAAGAGGAGGGAATACTTCCAAACTCATTCTATGAAGCCAGCATCACTCTAATACCAAAACCGGGCAAAGACCTCACCAAAAAAGAAAATTACAGACCAATATCCCTGATGAACGTAGATGCAAAAATACTCAACAAAATATTAGCAAACCGAATTCAAAAATACATCAAGAGAATCATACACCATGATCAAGTGGGATTCATCCCAGGGATGCAAGGATGGTACAACACTCGAAAATCCATCAACATCATCCACCACGTCAACAAAAAGAAGAACAAAAACCACATGATCATCTCCATAGATGCTGAAAAAGCATTTGACAAAATTCAGCATCCATTCCTGATTAAAACTCTCAACAAAATGGGAATAGAAGGCAAGTACCTCAACATCATAAAGGCCATATATGACAAACCCACAACTAACATCATACTTAACAGCGAGAAGCTGAAAGCTTTTCATCTAAGATCGGGAACAAGACAGGGATGCCCACTCTCTCCACTGTTATTTAACATAGTACTGGAGGTCCTAGCTATGGCAATCAGACAAAACAAAGAAATACAAGGCATCCAGATTGGTAAAGAAGAAGTCAAATTGTCACTATTTGCAGATGACATGATATTGTACATAAAAAACCCTAAAGACTCCACTCCAAAACTACTAGAACTAATATCTGAATACAGCAAAGTTGCAGGATACAAAATTAACACAGAGAAATCTGTTGCTTTCCTATACATTAACGATGAACTAACAGAAAGAGAAATCAGAAAAACAGTGCCGTTCACAATTGCATCAAAAAGAATAAAATACCTAGGAATACACCTAACGAAAGAAGTGAAAGACCTACACTCTGAAAACTACAAGATACTCCTAAGAGAAATTAAACAGGACACTAACAAATGGAAATGCATCCCATGCTCTTGGCTAGGAAGAATAAATATTGTCAAAATGGTATACTACCTAAAGCAATCTACAGATTCAACGCAATCCCTATCAAACTACCAACAGCTTTCTTCAATGAACTGGAACAAATGATTCTAAAATTCATATGGAACCACAAAAGACCCCGAATAGCCAAAGCAATCCTGAGAAGGAGGAATAAAACAGGGGAAATTATGCTGCCTGACTTCAAGCTCTACTACAAAGCCGCAGTAATCAAGACAATTTGGTATTGGCACAAAAACAGACCCACAGACCAGTGGAACAGAATAGAAAATCCAAACATTAACCCAATCATATACAGTCAATTAATATATGATAAAGGAGCCTTGGATATACAATGGGGAGATGACAGCCTCTTCACCAGCTGGTGTTGGAAAAACTGGACAGCTACATGTAAGAGAATGAAACTGGACTACTGTCTTACCCTATACACAAAAGTAAACTCAAGGTGGATCAAAGACCGGAATGTAAGTCATGAAACCATAAAACTCTTAGAAAAACACATAGGCAAAAATCTCTTGGACATAAACATGAGCAACTTCTTCATGAACATATCTCCCCGGGCAAGGGAAACAAAAGCAAAAATGAACAAGTGGGACTATATCAAGCTGAAAAGCTTCTGTACAGCAAAGGACACCATCAGTAGAACAAAAAGACATCCTACAGTATGGGAGAATATATTCATAAATGACGTATCTGATAAAGGACTGACATCCAAAATATATAAAGAGCTCACACACCTTAACAAACGAAAAGCAAGTAATCCAGTTAAGAAATGGGCAAAGGACATGAATAGACACTTCTCTAAAGAAGAAATTCAGATGGCCAACAGGCACATGAAAAGATGCTCCACATCGCTAATCATCAGAGAAATGCAGATTAAAACCACAATGAGATATCACCTCACACCAGTGAGGATGGCCAACATCCAAAACACAAACAACAACAAATGTTGGCGAGGCTGTGGAGAAAAGGGAACCCTCCTACACTGCTGGTGGGAATTCAAATTAGTTCATTGTGGAAAGCAGTATGGAGGTTCCTCAAAAAACTCAAAATAGAAATACCATTTGACCCAGGAATCCCACTTCTAGGAATTTACTCTAAGAATGCAGCAGCCCTATCTGAAAAAGACAGATGCACCCCTATGTTTATCGCAGCACTATTTACAATAGCCAAGAAATGGAAGCAACCTAAGTGTCCATCAGTAGATGAATGGATAAAGAAGATGTGGTATATATACACAATGGAATATTATTCAGCCATAGGAAGAAAACAAATCCTACCATTTGCAACAACATGGATGGAGCTAGAGGGTATTATGCTCAGTGAAATAAGCCAAGTCGAAAAAGACAGGTATCAAATGATTTCACTCATATGTGGAGCACAAGAGCACGGAAAAAAAAAACTGAAGGAACAAAACAGCAGGAGGCTCACAGAACCCAAGAATGGACTAACAGTTACCAAAGGGAAAAGGACTGGGGAGGATGGATGGGAAGGGAGGGACAAGGGGGAAAGGGGGGCATTATGATTAGCAGACGTAATGTTGGGGGGTTTTGCGGGGAGGGCAGTACAACTCAGAGAAGACAAGTAGTGATTTTATAGCATCTCACTATGCTTATGGACAGTGACTGTAATGGGGTTGGTGGGGGGGGCCTGATGAAGGGGGTAGTTTAATAACCATAATGTTGCACATGTAATTGTAGATTAATGATACCAAAATAAATTTTAAAAAAATAGTTGTGACACCCAGCATCCAGTTGGGACATCCAGGGGCTTGGTTATCTACTGTTTACTTTGGTTTGTTTTCCAGATTTTTCATAGTTTTATAAAGGGGAAACGCAAACCTGATTTTTATTTTTAAAAAATTCATTGCCGGATACAGTAATTTACAATACTATTTTTAGTTTATTCTGTCTCCTCATTCCTTCTCCTGTATTTTGAGTATATAGAGCAGACACATGTATGCACTACACATATACATGAGCACGAAAAATTATGACCTGCTTAGGAATAAAGAGGTTGGGATTCAGCATTCAAAGCTTAACATTGACAATTTGCAGATAAAGATGTAATGAACCATTGCTAGCCTTGACGGACATTTGGCCTGGGGGCTGTGAAGTTGGCTGCCTTGTTGCGGCTTCATTTACGATTCACAGCCCAAGCCTAGTGCAGAGCTAGGAGGTGCATCTTGATGGATAGTAAACGAGTAAAGAGACAAAGAAAATAATGAGAAAGGGGTTATTGAGCAAGTTGTTTTACCCTTACCACCTCTCTGTGTGGCCCCCATTGTTTGATGCAGACATAATTTGAAGTACCCAGTGCATATGATTGGTAATAATCAAGTAAATTCAGAGTATGGGAACAGGGCTCAGGAACCTATAAAAGATTCAACTCCTGCCTGCCCTTAGGAGAGAGATATCCAACCAGTATTAATATTTTAGAAATACTAGGAGATAGAAGAGGAGCCGTTATTCATCACTAGCACCTTCATAGTACTAAAATTAAATAATGGATTTTTTTTAAGACAGAATTGCTAGAGTTGTGGAACTATAAAAAATATTCTTCTCTTGGGGATGTTGCATTTTTTGCTTTTATCTTTTCTTCTCCTCTTGAGAACATTTTGATTTACTTCTGTGATAAGCTTATAACAACTAAGGAACCTGAGAGGCAGGATGAGCCAGGCTAGGAAGGAGGAGGGGTTTACGGCCGCTGACAAAGGAGCCTGTGTAAATTTGTTTGGCTTCAAGTCAGAAAGCACTGGGACGGTGCGTGTATTCCCCTTCCATTGTGCACCATGTATATCTGCACATATGGCCCGGGGCCTGGGGGCTTGTAGCAGTGGGCACCTGCTGTGCCGCGCAGGCTTGGGGTCTGAGCATGCGCATCTGTTCAACAGGCGCTCTGCAAGGAAGACCCTGCTATCCCTCCATAATCCAGACAGAGCCTGCAAACGACCAGCCCTGCTCTTTGAGCAGGCGTCTGGAGGAGCTCTGAGGAATTGAGCAGCTAGGCATTCCCACCACGCCAGCACCTGGAGTTCTGGGTTGACACAGCCGGTTTCAGAGGTCCCTGTGTCTGGCCCTGCCCTGGGGCAAGCTGTGTCTTCCAATTGGGCAGACAAGTTCACCTCACTCAGTATCACTTTCCCCATCTTTGAAATAGAAATAACAGTAACTAGCTGGTAACACGCACCAGCTGGTAAATGAAGCTTTAGCATGGTGCCGGACATTTATAAGACCTCAGTGACAGCAATTAGTACCTGGGATGCAACTTGAAGGTTTTTAAATGTCCTCTTAATTATAGTATTACTTTTCCTGATAGCAACTTGTTATGTTTAGGTTTACTCAGATTCTAATTGTCAGCATTTAATGAGTAACTGCTGGGTGCTAGCTAGGTACTGTGCTCACCAGGACCTTAGGAGGTCCGTCCAGTCTGATATGATTTAACTGAAAGGGGAACTGGTGCTCAGGTGGGTAAATGATGTGCTCAAAGCCACCACCAAGAGCCGAGGACATCTGGGGTACAAACTGACCTACGGTTTGTGTGAGCCTGTACTTGCTGGGCTTCCCTTAGAATAGCCATATTCTAGGCAGCCACTAGCTTCAGAGGATGGAAGGTGTTCCCCAAGTGACCCCATTGCCTGCACGGGCCTGTTGATTTGCAGAGAGCCCGTTGCTCTGTTCTTTAGAATGTGTGTGTCTGTCTCATTGGGATCATTTCATTAGGGGAGCACTTGAAGTGGCCCGTTGGGAGGACACCAGAGTATCTCTCAGAACTCAAACCCAAGGAGAAGAACTAGTCTTTATCAGAATGCAGGTCATTCTGAAACCAAAGCGGCTGCACAAGTCCACTGATTCATGCATGAATTTTCTTTCCCTTATGACCGTATGGTCTCTCATTTCAGCTTTTCTTTACTTAGCCTCTTTGTTATGAAGTATTTGTGTCTACTATGCACCATAATCTGCTCACAGCAATGAACAAAAGTCCCTGCTAATATGGAACATATATTTTAATGGTAAACAGATATTTCCAAAACAAACAGATGACCATGTCATGTGATGATGGGCTCTGGGAAGAAAAAGAAAACAGCATAATGGACACAAAGGATGAAGTTGGAAAGGAAGCTGCAATTTTTTTCACTAAGATGGTCAGGGACCTCCTCTCTGAAAAGATGAATGGAACTAGGGAATTGAGGGACCTGAGGGAATGAGCCATGCTGATATCCATTTGGGAATATCCTGGTGGATTAAAGCCACTGACTGGACACCACTGGGAAAGTGGACTGTCATATCTTGGTGGAAGTGTATAATTTGAAGACCAAGCTTGAGGCATAAGACTAAGTAATGTTGGAGAGGATAATTTGCCATCTGTGCGGTCTTAACACAATACCATGCTTGAGCCTGAACTGGCTTTATATACATACAAGTACTCACCACTCAGTCCTCCGGTTTTCCTAGTAGGCTGTTTTCTTTGTCACAGTGCACACTTAGGATCCAAAGGGTCTCCCCAAAATGGTAGACTCAGCTTTCAAGCTGATAAGACTTCAAGAGCCCAGAACCCTTACATAGCTAACCGACTCAGTCTCTCCCTGTCCCTTTCCACCCTTCCTGAAAAGAGGGTCTGTTTGACAGTCTTGGCTTTTGTGAAGAGCCTCTGGGTAAGAAGGGAGTAACCCCTGGACTGAAACAGGAGCAGGCCCAAGCCTGGCACTCTGGGGAAAATGGCAGAGAAACAGGCTGCGGGGATGTGTGTGAACATAGTAACAGTTGAGGCTGAAGACAGAGGCGGAGGACAGGCTAAAGAGAGCCTTGAATGCCTTCCTGATGGAGCCTGAATTTTCTCTGAAAGTAACGGTCTGGGGAGGGTCCCTGAAAGACTTTAATCAGGTGTGATCTGCTTGTGAAAGATAGCAGCTGCTTCACGGATAAGGGGCTTTGAAGCCATGCTCCGGTCCTTCTAACCAAGGTCCACGCCAGGCGGCGGAGAATGTCAGGCTTTCAGTCAGAAATGATTGAAATTTTATTTACGTTTGACAAGCATGTTTCCAAGCATCAGACTTAACATTAATATTTGTCCTGAATTATAAGAATAATAAGAATAAACGTTGAAACTCTCAGTGAAAGGGCAGCCAGCATGCCTTTCCAGGGAGAAATTGTTCAACTGTTCGTGTTTATTACTTCCAAATGGGAATAGCTCCAGGTTCATAATGCTGATTTTGTTACATTACTTTCTCTGAACTGTGGTTCAGTTGTGTGCATAAATATTTGGTTTAATATTTCTTTGGGAACTGTAAAAATCTAAGCCGATGGAAGGGAGAGGAGCAGAGCAAGAGCAGAGAAGGGAAGTTTGGCGAGTTAGTAAGAGATTAAGTGTGTATATTTCAACAGTGCCCAAGGGCATGATTAATTTATTATCCTCTTTGGTGGCAGAATGCATGCAGAAACCTCCAAATTATGCCATGGCTATGACAAAGCTCAGTGGGTGTGAGAAGGTAAAGAGGTCCCTGACAGAAATTTGATGTATGGAGGGAATAGATGACCCACTGGATTCATATAAATCTGGGAGTGGAGACTTGAAAGTCTCTCATCTTGGCTCTTGTCTGTGACACAGGCCTGAGATAAACATTTCTGCTCCCAGCATTCATGGGGCGGGCATGCCGCCAGGATCCAGACCAGGAACGCTTTCAGCGGTGCCAGGCTCCGATGCTTTGTGGATTATGTGCCTGGGCTGCTCCTACTCCACCCAGCACACACTGGTCAGCTGGTCACACGGAGTAGGGATTAAAACCATGGGCTCTGGATACCTGGGTTCAAATCCACAGCTGGTATCTAGCTGACTTTGTCAAGGTTTGTGGGGCTCAGTTTCTTCCTCTGTAAAGTGAAGGTTAATACCAGTACCTATTCCACAGAGTTGATGTAAGGATCGAATGAAGCATTGTATATAAAATCTTTAAAATAGGGTGTGGTACAGGGTTTGAGTTCAGTAAGTGGTAGCTTCTGTCATCATCATGGATATCACCATCATTACTATTTAATAGTCATAAACAATTGCTTTGCATTATTGCACACATTTATGTTTTTAAGCATTGCATATCTCTCAGAACATTTACTCACCATAATCCTTTTAGGGTAGGCATCATTTCCCCCATTTCCAAGAAGATTGGGAACGAGGCTCAGAGAGGCCACCTAAGCTCCACATTGCCTGTGAGCTCTGAGCTGGGACACAGACACATAATTACCTACCACCCAACCCTGTGTTCTTAAGCACTCTGCAATTCGTCAGTATGGGTTAAGCTCTGCTGTGGTGATAAACAACTCCAAAACTTCATGCCTCATAGTACAAAAGGTTTAATCAAGCTCCATGTCCATTGAGGCTTAGTGGCACATCTACTCCTCATTGTCTTCACTCTTTCCTCGGGATCTAGGTTGGTGAAGTCACCACTCTTTGAAAAATTGCTGAGTCACCCCAAAGAAGGCAAGAAGAACCTGGCTATGCACACCACAGCTCTTAAGGTGTTTGCTTGGAACTCGCGGAAGTGGCATACGTCCCTTGCACGCACGCTTCATTGTCTATGGCCTCAGATAACTTCAGGTGCTTGGGGAGGTATGGTCTGGCTCAAGGGGAGGAGCCAGAGTAGTTGGAGACAGCCTCAATGACTACTTCCTGCTTCCATAGACCTGATTCATAAATAGAAGAGACAGAAAGTGTTAGAAATCTAGGATTTTCACCAGAGATTTCAGGAACCATCTTAATTTTCAGTAAAACAGCAAGAGTCAAAACCAAGGAAGACATTTTTCTGGGATCCAATGAGCAGGGAAGCGTAACTCACATCCTGCATTAAGAAACCAGAAATTCACAAAGAGACACGTGAGGATAACAGTTATTCTCTTGGACAATAAAAGGATGCAAAAGTAGGATTCTGGTGGGCAACGAATGGACTTTGGGGCCAGGCAAGAAAAGCACCATGGCTGAGTGACCCAAAGATGACTTCCTCTTTGTCTGATCTGCTGCCCTACCTACCTTTCAGCCTGTCTCTTATGTTGCATGTTGTAGACTTCTTAGAGTGTGTGCTGAACTGTGAGCTCTTGAGGACTGTGAGCACATGCAACTCATAAACGGTCCATAAGTATTTTGAATGGAAGGAAAGAAGGTAGAGGGAGACAGTGCATCAGAGGAAGTTATGTTCAAGAAAGAAACATCTCATTAAAGGTCATGGGAAAGAAACTAACCATCACGCTGAGGGAAGGGTGGTAAGGGCTTAATGTATATTATTATCAACAAGAACTGAGCTCCTACAGTGGGAACAGCATTATGCCAACTACATATTTAAATAGGTGGAATCATACAATATTTGTCCTTTCGTTACTGGCTTATTTCACTTAGCACAGCATCCTCAAGCGTTATCCATCCTGTAGCATGTTTCAGAATTTCCTATATTTTTAAGGCTGAGTACTATTCCATCTCATCAATGTCCCACATTTTGTTTATCCATTCATCCATCATTGGACACATGGGTTCCTTCCACCTTTGGGCTGTTGTGAATAATACTGCAGATACTCGTTCTTTCTGGGTGTCGGTGGGATCGTTTAGTAAAGATGGTATTGCTCTTTGCCACTAATATATTTTTCCAGAACCTTAAAAGTAGAAATTTTATAAGCCACATTATTATAAGCTTGAAATAAATAATTAAAATGTTGTGAATACTCAAAAATTAAGAAATACTCTTATTAAAACAACTCCCCAGGCCTACAGAAAATAGTCAGAAACTATAACCAATCAGAAAATAATTTTAAAAAAACCACCAATTAACACTGAATGCTATGGAACTTGGCTTAGGATGTGCTTAGACACAATCTTAAATAGCTTTGTTACAAAGAAGGGAACAAAGCTGGTGCAATGATAGTGTCAGTAGATGAAGGAAAAGCATAATGGACCCACATGTCCCCTCATCTTGTGTTCCTTCCCAAGTGCACCATCGTGCCCTTAGCAACCTCTGTGGGACGACAGAAACCATTTGGATTTGGTAGTTGAGAGAGCCAGCCCAGTTAGCATGAGAGCCCCTGATTTCTACAGCGGTCCTCTAGCCATCCTCCACCTTCGGTGGACTGCCGGAGCGCTGGTTCAGTGTTTCTCTGCTAGGGCTTTTTTTTAGTTCCCTTTGTTAATTTATGATCCATGGTTGAAAGAGCTGAGCAGCATGGAGACAGGAGCGCATGGATCTAACTAACAGCTGCCCAGACTGCTGAACTGGTCAGTGTCTTCAAGTTCAAAGGCATGTCAAGGAGAACAATCTAATGATAAAACAAGTACCTTCTAGTAACTATGGGTGAAGGCAGTATTTTTTTTTCCTATTTAACATGGAATAAACAACATCATCAAAATTAGCGTGTGCATCAAACTCCAATAAGTCCTCTGAAGTGTTTTAACTGTATGAGTAAAATAGGCTCATTTTATGAATCCAAAAATATTTTAAGGGTGAATGAAAAAATAGCACATCTCCACCAATCCCCCCAAAACCTCTGAGGTCCACATGTGATTTATTCCCTTTGGTAATTTGGGGGGAAGGGGTCTAATTATTTTCTAGTTTTGCATCCTTTGGGTCATATACAATGGACCCTTGAACAGCATGGGTGTTAGGGGTACTAACCCCGTGCCCAGTAGAAAATCTGTGAATAACTTTTGATTTCCCCCAAACTTAACTCTTAATAGCCTATTGTTGACCAGAAGCCTTACCAAAAACATAAACAGTCATTTAACAACTATCTGGTATGGTATACATACTATACACTGTATTCATACAATAAAGGAAACTAGAGAGAAGAAAATGGTTTTTCAAGTTGTCACAAATCTCCAAAACATTTATGGAAAAAAAAAACCTGAGTCTAAGTGGACCCACACAGTTCAAACCCTCCTTGCTCAAGGGTCATCTGTAGTCTTCTATCCTTTGAAAAGTTATGTCTCCTGATTTTCTACGTAGAGGAGAATTAGTGGCATCAGTTTCGTTGGCTGTGAGCAGGAAGAAGTACCAGGGCATTTATCTCGGAGCTGCCTTGCCAGCCAGCGCAATGTTTACTCCAGTGGAGGGTCTGCACACAAGGCGATCCTTTGCAGATTACAGGGACGAAGAGGGTTCTAAGTCCCTTCCTGACTCATGGGTATCCCCACTGCTGGGAAATTCACTTTAGGGACTTATAAAAGGAGAAACGAAAAGGTAATGATGTTGCACAGGTAAACTGACCACTGTGAGAAAACAAAACAAAACAAAAGGTTAGTACAACAGACTTAATCTTCATTTTTAATTTTTGAATTTGAGTTTATGAGCATTTTATAATCATACAAAAATATGCAAATTCAATTGAATTTCTTTCTCAGTGTTTTAATCAAGTGTCTTCTAATGTTACAAACCCAGGAAATGTTCAAGAGAATGAGAAATAAATAGCCCAAGGGACAATCACCACCACCAACAAAGGGGCCACCTGTTGTGTGCTTCAGTAGACCTTGCTGGTGAGCGGGGCTAAGCCCAGAGGACAAGGCTCAGTCTCCATGAAGGGGACAAGGGGTCAGGAGGAGGCAGGGGAAGCCCCAGTGAGTGGGTGGCCCCTGGTGCTCAGTCCAGGAAGACGATGGGGGGGCTCCAGCAGACAGGGCAGGGAATGGGAGTCCAGCTGACCTAGGTCCAGGGAAAGTGGGCAGGGCTCAGAAGGCCTGTGGCAGGTCATGGCAGAAGTTAGAGTTGGAGAAGCAGGTGGAGACCAATCCGTGATGGCCCCCAGAATCAACCCGGGGAGCAATAGGGAGTCAATGAAAGTTTTCATCTGGGAACTGTCTTGTTCAGATCTGGGTCTGCATTTTTAAATGGCCATTCTAGTTGCAACGGGGACCGGAGATGGGAAAAGAGAGAAATCTGAAACATGGAAGCCAGACAGCATTCATCTGCTTATTTGGTACTCAAAACATTTATTGCAAACTGACTGCGTACCCATGCACTGAAGGCCCTGGGAACGAAACAGGCAAAAACCTCTAGCGGAGATTTAAGTTCAAGTTCAAATACTGGAGAAAGGCAGAGGGTAGGGCTAGAAGCTCCTACAGTAAAGGTAATATATGGCATTGGCAACTGTAATTTTGATATACTGAGTAAACATTGCATAGGAAGAAAAAACTAATGTCAGTACAATTAAGGAAAAGTGTGAACACACACAGAGCACCAGATCGGACACTGACTAAGGGCCATGTGGGGCTTTGGATTGGATTCTGGATCAGAAAGAGGATAGAAATAGAAAAACTGGTGAAATCTGAATATATAAAATCTGTAGTTTAGTTAATTAATAGTCATGCATCAATGTTAATTTCAGAAATTAACACTGGGGAAACTGGATGAAAGGTATATGGGAATTCTGTATTGCCTTTACAAATATTTTGTAAATATAAAACCCTCCCAAAACTTTATATATGTAAACTTAAAAAAAAAGATCCCAACCACATTGAATAGAAATAATTGTATAATAATTTATACAGAATGATCCTTTTTAAGTAAAAATATCCCAAACTGCTATATATTCTATGAGTACATATGTATGGATATAAATTCATAGAAAATACCTTACAAACACATACAACCTGGTATGTGCCACTGGCTGCTTGCAGCCGAGGGCAGAGGTAGCAACAGGCCTTACCAAGGAGATTCAAAGGGGGCTGTGCCGCTCTATGCAGCAAGAATGTCCTTTGGAACTCAGATGAAGCAGTCACCGCCTGCTCCAGCCCCCGGGATTTCCTGCACCTCCCTGGGGGCAGAGGGCTCTGGCCCCAGCTGTGCCATGCCTCCAACACAGCTGGCAGGCTGTCCACCCACACGGCTCTCTGGGAAGGCACTTCACCCAGGTGTGCCCACAGACTCCCGCGTGCTATTTACACCGCCTCCCATGATGCTGGCACCAGGGCCTGGGGCCTTTCTCATCGTGAGCTTTTTTTTTTTCCTATTCTTACTCAGAGGATAAAGCGGGGAAAAAATCTCACTGTTAAAAGAAGTGTTGAATTATAAAGAATAATAGGAAAGACCAGCTCATTGTGAAGCCCTGCTCTGTGGTGTAATGGGTGTTCACAGCTGCTGCAGGAGCAGACTCACACAGAACGTGTCCTGGCCCGAAGGAGCATGCTGAGTTTCTCACATTCCATTGCACAAAACCACAAGGACAAAGGGACCACAGCCCAGGGGCCACAGCTGCTGAGCAGCCCCTGCCGATTTTCAGGAGTGGAATGTAGTATCACAAAGGCCTTCTGGAAACCCACCTGACTTGCATGGAAAAGCTTTGAAGTGTGGCTATGGCACACCTCCCATCTCCCCAGCGCAGGGAGACTGGGATGGGCTGCAGCCTCTGGGAGTCCCCTTCCAGAGACCAGGGAGCCTGAGCGGTGATGGGTGATCCCAAATCTAACCTGAGCCCAGACTCCTGAATTTCCCTAGAGGCAACCCCCACTCCCATGCCTTCCTCTCCAAGGTTCCTCCAAGCCCTGGGGTGTGACTCATGGAGAGATGCAGTCTTAGAGAAATACCAATTCCACCTTACTGTCATTCTAGAAAACAGGTTTTTAAAAAGAGCTCCTAATAATGTTACATGTTTAAAAATCAGTCTAGAAAGAAAATAGAAACAGACCCAGCCTTTTTTTTTCAGCAGAGGCTCCAAACGGTAGTGGTGAAACCCAGCACCAGTTATAATGAATGTGGGTGGTGTTGAAATCTTTCTAAACCAGTGGTCCTCAAACTTGGGTGTGCATCAGAATTATCCAGGGGGCTTGATGAAGCACTGACTTCCAGCCCCACCCCCAGGGTTCTGATTCAGGAGGCCTGGGCAGGGCCTGAGAACTTGCATTTCTAAGAAAGTGATGCCCACGCTGGTCCAGGGAACCACATCTTGAGACCACTGTTCTAGGGAGAACGGTGGCCTTCCCTTCTCTGGGCTGGCTCACTGCTCTGGGGACACAGGACCTGGTGTGGCCGTGCATGCTCGTTCAAAGTGGTCAGAGCCCTGAGGACCAGAAAGCAGGCTCAACAGCTATGTGAAAAGCCAGGATTTAAACTAAAAATCTTGAGAGGGAGGACTTGTACAGTGCCAAGCAGAAGTGCCCACAGTGGGGCTTGTTCCTGCCCCAGGGAACAAGTCATTTAAACCTGGCAGCCAGTGCTAATTAAACAGGGTCCCTCTCCAAGCCCGTGCTGCCCTGAGGCCAAGTGGCTCAAGCTCTCTAACAGAGACCCTGACCTTGGTGCAGGAGGAAGTGTCACCCTGAGGACTGCTGAGTCTGAAATTCAGTGTTGAGTGGCAGGTGGTAGCCATGGGCGGGTGGCGATATTTGCCCCAAGAGAGCTTTGAGGACCAGCCCCCGCTGTACTTCTTCCCAAAGGTCTGGGGCAATGTACTCCCATCCCTTTCTGAGCAGGGAAAGGGCAGGAAAGAACAGAGAACAGAGGCTGTGCCTGGTGGGCCCTCGCCCCTGAGCCCTGACGGTGGACTGAGGGGTGGGAAGTCTGTCCAGCGGCAGCTTCCTGGCCCTCACAGGGTTTCCCACGCTCATTTCCCATTACAGGGTCTCCCAGGTCACTGGGCCCTTCTGGAGAGGACCTGCCTGTCTCAGGTGTGCTCAGGAAAGCATGAGGAAGAGGCTTTATTTAACCCACGCTTGGGCTGAGGGTGAGAGGAAGGGGAGTGACAGGTAACAGGAGGGTGGCCAGGAAGAGCAGACTTTGCTCAACTGCCCCTTTCCCCAGTAGGTCTCTTTCGAGAGCCTTCTCTTCTCAAACCAGAGATGTTTGTGCGTTTTGTTTTTTAAAAGGAAATTTGATCCCTTAGAAAGGGCATTTTTTAATATTATGGCTAAGATGCTTTTTTATACCTGGAAGTTTCAGTTTTATCTGGTAACAACAACAGCATGATTTTGTTATGATTATCACCCTCAGCACTGTAACCCTTGAGCACAATTCAGGGGGGTCCTTGTATGTGTCAGGGAGCATCCTTCACACACGCTATCTCATTAAACCCTCAACCACCAGGGAAATAAGTAGCGTTACCCTTTTAGAGATAAGAAAATGGAGAGCCAAAGAGCCATGTTCAAGGTGACATGGCGGATCACTGGCCAAGCTGGGACTGGGAGATATGTTTGAGCAATGGTACTCTTCATTAAATAAATACTGATAAATACTGACATTTGTTCCTGCTATATGCCAGGCACTGTGCCAGGCACTGGGATCCAGTGACAAGCCTGGTATGCTGAGGTTGTTGACCTCATGGAGCTTCCAAGCAGAGGGCTGTGGGTGACTTGGGTTCAATCAAGTCAAGCGATGATTAATAATTATTTTCATTGGAAGTATCCCATGCCTTACCTTTAGTCGTGCTTTAGATGATACTTTCTGTTATTCTTAAAAATGCAGAGGTGATTGATATTTAGTCAAAACTCTCAGTGTATTTTAATAGAACGTTTTAAATCAGAAAAAAAGAAATCTGAATTGCCATAAGGAACCATGTCATGCTCTTACTCAACTGGTCATGGCAGAGGAACCTTGTCATGAGGTTCATGCTGCCTTAGGCACTATTGTCACCCGGTGGCAGCGATCAGAATTGCAGGCTTGGTGGCTGCACAAATGGCCTCTAAGGGAGTCTGATTCCACTAGGAGGTGGTTTAGTTCCACCACCAAAACCTCCAGGCAAGGCTGGCTATGTTACAGTAAGGTGCCTGTTCTTTTTTAAATTGTTACAACTGGGTCAGTATCAGCTTTCTTTTAGCTGTCTCTTCTGAATGTCTACTGTGTTTGTGACCTTTACATTGTTATAATCAAATTAATGTTCACAGATATAGATGATAAAGTAACATTAAATATAGATGAATACTTGGGAAAACTCTAAAGCCAACTTATGCAAATAATTATTCTCTCTTTAGTTGGACATCTTCAAATGCCAAAAAGAAAACACAATTTGGCCCCTAATTACCTCTAACTTCACCTCCACTCGAGCTATGCTAATGACTCACCTGCCTGCTGCGGCTGTCTGTGCTGTTCCCTCTGCCTGGAACTACCTTCCTCCATCTTTATCTTCTGAATTTATTCTTCAAATGTCACATCCAGGTTGACAACCTATAGGGAATTATCGTAAACTCAGAAATGACAGTCTTGCACTTCAATGTCTCTAGAGAAAGGGAAGATGAGTTCTGAATACCACCTTCATCTCTTTAATAGCCGTGACCATGGCCAACTTATTTAATCTCCCTGAATCCCAGTGGTTTCATCCATTAAGTATGAATAATGTCCCCTGACCCCAAGCATTGGAGTGAGGCTTTTAAAAAATGTGTGTAAAATACTTCTTCAGCCCTGTGCCTTGGACCTGGTGGAAGCAAACAGGCAGGTGGCACTTGTGATGACTGACACGTGTACATGCATACTTAGAAGTGCAACCAATGCCTGCCCAGTATAGGACTGCCAAGTAAATATGATGTTGTTTTCATTGCCAAGGTCTGCTTGCAGGAAAAAAAAAAGTCTGTTTCTTGGGAGTCAAAAAAAATGAATAAAATTATCCAACCTTGAGCCACCTGAAGTTATTTCCCTTTTAGATCCATCCCTATAGGTCACCCCAGTGCTGGAAAGCTTCCCCAGCTGTAAGTTGCAGTGATTTGCATATTAGGCTATAAGGGGTTAAACAATGATGCTATTTTTGATGATGCAGCTTTGATCCAGCTCACCCAGCGCCTCTGTGTTGGCACCTGTGATCAGGTATGTTTGTCATGTGCTTTCCCCATGTTTTCCAGCCACAGTCTTCAATGTCACTCTGTTTCTCTGACCAGGTAGTCGATAGTGACAGACCAGAAGGGTCCAAGTTCCGGCTCACTGGCAAGGGAGTGGATCAAGCGCCTAAAGGAGTTTTCAGGATCAATGAGAACACGGGCAGCGTCTCCGTGACCCGGACCTTGGACAGAGAAACGATCGCTACTTATCAAGTAAGTACCCCCTAGTGCCCACCCTGTCTGCAGAGACAGGGCTCTGAAAGCCTGTGTTCTTCCCGCTGAGCTCATCATTTCTGTGCTTCATGAAACCCAGGGCTCTTCAGCTTTAAGTGTGTCTCAGTGGAGGCTGAGTGGCATGGGACCCCAACAGGGTACCAGCCTCTGTCTCATTAGTGGACACCCCCAGGGCTGCAAAAGACTTTGGCCACTAGAAACTAAGAAGGCGGAGATCTCAGGGAGGTCAGAGCTCTTAGGGCAGCCCTCGCTTTCCAGAACCCAGCTTGATGCTGAGGCACTAGAAAAGGCATACACCTTTGGACCCGACCATTCTACTTTTAGAAAATCTATCCTCAGGAAACAGGGAGGAGTTTAGTTAGATTTCTGTGCAATGATGTTATAGTAGGACATGATCCTTAAAATGGAAACAATTGCTAATATTTATTTTATAAGGAAGGTTTGTACAAGCATTTAAAATATTTTTGAAGAAGTTCTAGTTATATGGGAAAGATCTGAGATATCAAATGGAAAAAGACCTAGAGCATCCTCCTGACAGATCCTGTATTTTTACACCATGGTGGACACATGTTTGTGGAGAAACACAGCGGAAGAAAAATCCAAGTGTTAATAGCTGTTTTCGAGTGTTAACTGATTTTTTTCTTTGTTCTTCTAATTTTTCTGTCATGTACTTAACTTACTTTTATGTGGAGAAATAACAGGCCATTTGTAAAAGGGATATTTTCAGAGGCTGGTACCCATTCAGGACACACATACCAAAGCAATGCTCCCTGGATCTGCATCAGGAGGTAGTGGCCGGTTTCTGAGACAAGATTCAGCATCTCTATTTTCTTGGTCAAAACACCACTTAAGAGCATCCTAATTCCGCTTTAACAACACTGTGCCTGTCCCCAGCCATGCTCTTCATTTTCTGTAGCCAGGGCATGGAGGGACATTGCTTTGAAAGTCTGGCATTCTGGCTGGGCAGCGGGCAACTTGGGTCTATTCTCCTCTGTCACCATGAGCCCTTGACCTTGGGATGGCCATGTAAGTGCTCGTCCTCAGGATCCCATCCATAAAATGCTAGTAACCCTTGGCTACCTACCCAACTGGATTTCAGTGAGTTTCCAGTGAGGACAGGGTAGTGTGAGGGTGTTGGGGGCATTAAGTGCCAGACAAATGTAGGGTAGTAGCCTGATGGAAGGTGGTGGAATACCCATCCACCATCTAATCTTGGGCCAAGCAATGTGCTCACGGGTCCGGGTCCTGGGAGGTTGGGCGTGTTTCCTAGACCTCCTCCTCAGGAGCTTGGCCAAAGGGCAGACACTGTGAGCATCTGCAGTGGGTACCATCTGTCAGAGATTGCCAAAGGGTGGACAGTGTGTCCTCAGGGTACCCCCAGAGGCATCCTGGTTGTTGTGGAAACTGAACATTGGCACCCCTGGGAATTCTCAGCTCCAGCTGGCCTTGACAGTAACTGGAGGTGACCTAGCAGCTCTCAGTTTCCAGTCTCTGCAGGAAAATCCAGCCGCAGACCAGGAGTAGACACCCTCTTCTCTTCCCATGCCCATCATGGGGCTATCCATTAATTTTCAGACCCAAGAATACAGTAAATTTTATAATTTATTACCTAGTGATTAAGATTAAGAGCTCTGGAGTCAGCAAACTGCCATCTGAGTCTCAGCCCTGCTGTTTGCTGAGCTGGTGATCTTGGGCCACCTGCTTACCCTCTCTGATCTTGTGATTCTCATCCACAAAGTGGGGATAATCCTAGCCCTTCTAAGCATGGTAAAAGATGAAATTAAATTATTTTTTAAATGTTCAGCATAATGCCCAGTGCCTAGCTAACATAAATAGGACCTGCTATTATAAATTTTTCCCTGGACAGTCTTAAATTTCTTAGTTAAGTTCACAAGTTCTTAATGTTGGTTTCCTACCTTCAGCCGTGAGAAGGTTGACATCTACCACAGGCTTGTGGTTTCTCCTTGTATCGTGATGTGACCCCAGCATCAGGGCATTTGCTCTGTAAGTACCAGAGGGAGATTCCTGGGACCCGCTGGATCTCAAGACCTCCCTGGGGATCCGTGGGGTACCAGATAAAGAATAAAGTGGCGGGATGTTCTTGGGAGTGTCCTCTAGCCTAGAACTCAGACTCACCTGAATCTTAGGAAGTAGACAAGGATGGTTGCCAGGAAGGAGAGCAGGTGAGTGAGAGGCTGGAAGACGCCTTTCTGGGGTAACCCCACAGGAGCTGTTTTAAGAGCTGAGCAAGATGGATGCGTCCGTGGCTACCTGAGTCTATATGATGTTGGTGGGACCCAAAGGTGGTTTAAAAATTAAAGTCAGCCTTTTTAGGAGGCCTTCCATATTCAGAGAGAGACTTCTGGGCCCTTTCCCCCAGGGCCTGCCCCAGTGCGACGTTCTCCTCCAATAGCAATGGCCCCAATTTCCAGAGACAGTGAGAAAGTTCCCTGATGGGGAGACCCCTCGGGGTGGTCCCAGAGGCAGGCAAAGACCTGGAACACCATCATTTAAGAACTGATAGGAGTGAGGAGGAGGTAGCTTATGTCAACCAGATGGCTTGGTTTTGCTGTTGCTGAAGATTCGATTCAAGACCCCTTGAAGGAGAATTTCTAAATCGTGTTGCACCCCCTTGCTCTGGTCTCTGCAAAGCCGAGTCATGGCTGTCACCCAGGACTCTGCGAGGATTCTACTGCTCAGGTGGGGGCCCGACCTAGCCCGGGGTTCAGTCTCCAGGAGCCGCTCTGCAGCCCCGGGCGGTTTCTGCTGGGAGAGGCCCACCGCCTCTTTCTGATGTTTACCAAGGCCTCACAGGCCAGGGCTGAATGAAAGCCCCACTCATCATTTTGTTTTAATTTAGGTGATTTTATTTTGATCTAAGTGATATCTGCATAGTAATAGTGATGAAAAGCAAGGGCTCTGTGCTCAGAAAATTGCTCTTCTGGTTTCAACTCTGTAGCTTGCTAAGCTGTGATCTCAGGCAGTCTGCTCACCCTCTTTGATCTTGTGGTTCTCATCCATAAAGTGGGAATAGTACTGGCCCCTCGAAGAGGGTAAAAGATGAAATTACTAGTTTTTGCTAACTGGTCATGGCTAATCAGCTAGTAAAACAGAGCCTGGTCTGTAGCTCAGAGCTTCTCACATTTTTCCTTAAAGGGAAGCCATGTGGTATGACTGCAGTTAAAAACATAATTTTTGCATGCAGCCACACTGGCTGCTTTCAAAGGATGGCTGCTATGGACTAGCTGTGGGAACCTGGGCAGCATGTCTGCCTCCACCTCCCCTTCTGTAAAGGGGAATAATAATGATGATGATCTCACAGGATTTCAGTGTATTAAGTGATTAGCACACGTTGGACCTTTACCACAGTTCCAGAAGCGTAGCGGGTACTGTGTCACCTCACTATGTGAGTGAGAGATTCGTGATGTTAAAGGCGAAGAAAGGTAAAAGGAGACTCCAACCAGCCTGCCCATCTCAAGCATCAACTTACCTTGAGGAACCCTGAGTTTGTTTTGTAGTTTCATAATGTGTCTCATAGTATATTGATGGATGATTCATTCTTTCTACATGTATTTCCCTGCCTACCTACAAGGCGAGGAGCGCCCTCAGAGGCGGCAGGGGGTGTGGCAGAAGCAGGACACCCCGTCCCAGCCTGCAGGGGCTTTTGTCTGAGTGCCCAGGCTTTGTTTCCCTATGAACGGGTGTAAATTCCTCCCCGCTGTGTACAAGTGATCTGCCGGAAACTGCGCCTGGTGCCCTTTACAGCTCTGTTTGGCCCTGGCCCAGGGTGCCCTGTGCCCCGTGGAGAGACTGCTGGTGTGTGGTGGGAACGCAGTGCCTTAGAAGAGTACCAGGCCACAGTGGCTGCGCCAGGGCCTGGCCCTGGGCACCCCACCGGCCTCGTGAGGGTCTGGTTTCCCATGCCGTCTCCCCCAGGCCTGTCGCTGTTCACTCAGTCTTCGTCCTGTTTTCTCCATGTCCTTGCCCCCCCTTGCTCTGTGTCTGATCTCCTGTTTTTAGATTCAACGAGCACTGGGTTGCTTTCTTGTTGGTATACTTGGAGCACAAGAATGTTGCAATTCTGGTCCATTTCAAGCACTGATTCAGAAATACTTTTCTCTCTCAGTAGTACAGCAGGTCCTCCACAGTCATGGGGGCCACTGTGGTGGGCTGCAAACCTGCCCCTCAAAGCGAGGGATCCCTGGTCACCAATTCACGTGCTTTAGTTTCCCTGCTTCCAAGTTTAAGAGCTACGTGCATGAGGGTGAATAGATTGCCGTTATAATTGCTCCAATGCTGCTGTTGTTTATTTTAAAGTTAAATGCTACTCACTTGCAAGTTCACACCGTCGTGTTAACATTTCCCAAACCCAACAAGAAAGCTTTCCCAACTTCACGCCCCTCGGGGATTTACATGGTAAGAAATACTCTGGGATAAAGTTGTCCTCGGGGCCCCGAACATGTGTCATCCTGAGGGCCGCTGTTTATTGAACACTGTGTAGCTGATGCTGTGCTAAACACTTCATATGTAGTCTCTTACTTAATCCATTTCACACAAGAGACTTAAGCAGTAGGTGTTAACACCATTTTACAGATAAGCAAATAGCTGTTAAATAACTTTTTCAAGGTCTCCCATGTGGTGTGCATTGAATCTGGGATACACGTTCATTTCTCACCGCCTCCAAAGCCCTTCGTTTCCGATCACCAAGAGACATTTCCTCCGATCGTACCCCCAGCTAGACTTTGGTACCTGATCGGCAGAATCCTCAGCTCCTTTCCCAGGAATGCCCCTGACTGCGCCTGGGAAAGGGGTTTGGCTGGCTGAGTGATCTATTCTCCACAAACACCATCCTTCTCCATGACCCACTGCCACCTACCCACTGTCCCTACCCCAGCCCCCCAAAGGCCTCCCAAGCTTCTGACCCAAAGTGGCACCTGGCAAAATAATTGAGCTCTAGCAGTATTGGAAGCTGACATATTAATGCAAAGCCTCCTGAAATATTACTCATTATTATACATTTTGCCAGCATTTGAGTGATTTGTGAACTCTTCATTGGAATAAAGTACTGTAAATGATTCATGAATGACCAAGTTTATGAAATTCTATAAAAATATTAGCAGGTGGTAATGATTCCCTCACACTGTGAATATAATCTGCTGACTGCAAATTTGTCCATATGGACGGACAGCAGTGGAGTGGAGACCGTCTGCTGGGCACGTGGGGGGCGGTGGTGAGTCGGGGCGGGGTTTCCGCAAAGGGGAGAGGCAGAACAGGCAGGCATGCGGCAGAGGCGTCACATGCAGACCACCTTCCCCCTATCTGTTGTCTGTAGCGGGAGACGCACTGAGGCCTGAGAACATCAGGGGCACGTGAGGAGAAGGAAGGAGCTCTTGGAAGGAGAGAGAGAGCTAACATTTATGGAGCACCTGTTTATTACCCAAGACCTATCCAGAGTTCTAGATACACGAACCTTTGAAATGGCTTTATCACCTTGTCTTTACTGATGTGGGAGCTGAGGGCCAAAGTGGTTCCCAAGATATATTATTGTTATTAATGTTGGTGTCAACATTTACTGAACATTTACAATGTGCCAAGGCTCTGTGCTAAATACCTAAAGGACAATCTCATTTAATCTTCATAAAGATGAGCTCGATACTGTTATCACTCAATTACAGGGCTGCTCACGGGAACCACCTATGTTCCTGGCCTCAGAACATGAATAGGATTTCATTGTCTCCCTCTGTATATTCATTCACTTTTTCCTGGGATGTAGCTTGCTCTCTTTCAAGCCAATTTTTGGGGTAAGTTTTGACTGTGGTGAAGGGTGTTGCCATAACATTGGAATATACGTGGCAGGCAGAGGGTGTCCTTGCTTCTGGGCTTCCTCTCATTCATGCAGTTCTGCCCCACTTCTAACCCATGTGTACCTCCAAGAAACGTGGCAGAGACACATTAAAGTGAAAAACGCAGCTGTTTTGTGGAAATACATGTATCATAATATTAGTGATTATAAGAGATTTAGTTGACGTGGTTTACCCAGATGGGAGACTTATTTAGGTGGTTAACCTGTTTATAATAATGCCCATGTTATACACAGATGATGCACACATGACCGTGAGAGAATCGATCAGTAATACACGGGGCCCAGTAAAGAGCACCAGTTGGCAGGAGGCAGAAAGCTTGGGTTAAAAGCTCAGGCTTTGGAGTCAAACCTGCTGAGGTCAGAATCTTGACTGATCAGAAGGACCGGATGAAAGTGCCATTTTTGTAGGTGAAGAGGATGAATACTGGCCGTTCATGATTTGTCCTGAATATTATGTCACCTATGGCAAGTAAATTTTCAACCTCTGTGTGTTCACCTCTTTAGAATGAGGGTGAGTGTGCCGTCTCATCCCTGAGCTGTGCTGTAGTGAGTAGGTGGTATGGGTAAGGGTACCGCTCCATACGGTCACTTGCTCCGGGTTTCAGATCAGGGAGCCATCACTGCAGGCACCAGTTCTGCAGTGGAAGGTCCCTGCTGGTGAAATGGAGGGGAAGCAGTTGCTAGGCACCCAGCCAGCCGTGAAAGGGTTAACATGTCTGTCACACTGTGTGTGGCTTCATAGAAAGGAATCATCTAAATGGGTGGTTTTCAAAGTATGGCCCCCAGATCAGCGTCATCATCTGGGAACTTACTAGAAATGCCGGTTCTCAGGCCCCACCTCAGACCTACTGGATCAGAAATTCTGACCCCACAAGCTGGGTGTTAACAAGCCCTCCTGGCTGCCCTTTGAGGATCCCGGGTCTCCGTAGTCTCCTAACTGCTAACATAGCTGCCGCTGGCTTCATTCATTCATTTGCCTCAGTGAAGGTGGCCTTTGAACCAAGTCTGTTTCAGTCCAGCTGGAGCATATACGTTTGCTCCTTAAAGGTGCATATTTCTCCAGCTGTTCCGGACGCCCTTCACAAGTCCTCTACATCCAGGCCCTTTCAAAACTGCTTTTGTTTTGTTGCGTTAATGGCTCCTGAGAGCCAGGCAGATTTGTCCCACAGTTCTTTGCTCCATCCTGTGTAGACTTCGGATGAGTGTTAAATGCCGTGTTGCTGAGTGTTTGCTTATTTCTCAGAAAACAACCTTCAAGGCCGGAGATGAAAGTGTCTTTAGAAGATTTGAGCCGGTATAGGCAGAGATAATTCCTGATAGGAGGAAGCTGGTCCTGGGGTCAGCAGAACCAGCTTTTCTGTCTTATTAGATTTGTAACCTTGAGGAAGTTATTTGTGGTTCTCAAACTTTGCTACACATTAAAGCCCTAATGTCCCCAGTTATACTCCAAACCAATTAAATCGGAATATCTTAGCATGGACCAGGCGTCAGTGCCTTTATAAAACTCTCCACGTGTTTCCATTGTGAAGCTAAGTCTGAGAACCACTGAGTGAATGCACATCCTCTATGCACCAGCTTGTTCACAATGAGGACGGAGATAATGACACCAGCCAGGCAGGTTTGTTGTGACTATCAAATGAGGTAATGCACGTAGGAATTTCTAATAGAAGAGTAGCAAATTAAAGATTGTATTTCCCCTCAATCAACTGCTTGACTCTGCACAAATTCCTGAGGCTAACTACCTTCTGATGTCTCTTTTGACACAAGCCCTTAAAAAATTGAAATGCAAAGAAACAGAATTTGGTAAACAAATAAACGGGTTGTCCTCTGTCTTTCTAACTTCAGAAAAAAAAACAATACAGGATTTGGGTTGCAGCCCCTTCCAGTACTTCCAGAGCATCTCCTTGTGACTCTCCAGTTCCCCTCTTCCCGTTCCCGAGCACTTCATTTTGCAACCTGGCCTTATCAGCCGGTGCAGCTGGTGAGATGGACACGCAGCGAGGTTAGCCAGCTCTGCCCAGGCAGCTGCACCCTGGGCTCAGACCGCTGAGCTGCTCCCAACTCGTTATTACGTGGTCCACTGAGCAAAGGTTCTTCTTCACACAGGGCTCTGGAAACAGATTTTTCTAAACTTCATTAGCACAAACTCCTGAGAAGAGGTTCAACTTGAACCTCAACAGGTATGAGAATCTTCCATCCCCCAACTCTCTCCTTCCCACGCTGGGCCTCACATCCAAGACACACAGCTCCCAGGCTGGACCTACCACCCGCTCGTGGTGCGTGGAGTGAACAAATGTGTGGTGGTCAGTTTTCTTCCCTCCCTTCCTCCCTGCCTTCATTTCTTCTTTTGCTTTCCTTGTTGAGCTACACTGAATCTACTTCTATAGCTACTTTTCTAAGTGACTTGGCAACATTTTTTTTCAAGGTGCTAAAGAATGATAAATCCATCAGAACTACACAAGCCTTTAGGCCCCTTGTATCTAACCAGCTAAATGTACAAGTAAGAACAAGTTGAATAATTGGCTGATGGCTCTGGCTCCCAGTATTCAAAATCTGTTGCTCTATTTTGTTATCCCTCCATAACTGGCATTGCAGTCAATGCCTTTGGGACCAGATGTTGCCAATACAGATAAGACACCCCTCTAGTTCCCGCCATGCACTCTACACCTATTTGCATTCATCAGTAGGCATAAATATTTTTTTAATTTGGTAAAAATGAGCAGGAGCTGGGAGGAGAGGTTTATTCAGGGCATGGACTGGAACGAGAGGAGCTGCATGAGAAGATAGTAACAGTCTGTCCTCTTCCTCTGGCCTCTTAAAGTGGGTTTGAGACTCCTGCATTAGAAAATGATGACACTCTCGGGCACAAAATGATGGGTATTTTTTTTAATGAAACACTGTGCAAAATTGGACATGAGGACCAGAGGCGAATTAAAACAATTACGAAAGACACAGCAAGACTCTAAGTTCCAGCACTGTGACGGCGAGGCCAGGTGACACAGGATGACGCGATTGGAAGGAAAGCATCCCCCTCAGAGACCCCTGCATCACCGAGGTGTGGGAAGGGCCGGTGACTAGGGTGCTCCCTCGAGTGCCCCAGGGAGGGAAGAAGGTGGTGACATTGATCGAGGGCCCTTGAGAAACCAGCTAAGAAATACCTGGGGAATGATATCCGTCTAGGGACTGAGTTCCCCCTGAGCAGGTCAGAAGCTGGAAGTCCCTGTGATGGGGAATATTGCAGTGTGACCTATGTCCACATGCAAGACTGGGGAACCACCAACCTCCAGGTCACCCTCCTCAGTTCTGGCCCGCCCACTGCTTTAATGTTCAATTGCAGCAGACCGCTTGACAGCTACAGACTCGAAATGAGGAGAACTCTGTGGGCAAAATCCCAGGCTAAAGGGAGAGTGCGGAGAAGCACACTCTTGCCAACAGAGATTCTCTTCCAACTGAGAGAAGTAGAGGGAAACGGGTCAGCATTTGTGGAGAGGCACCTTGGGACCCCCAACAGGATGCAAACCCAGCAGAGCCTGCACACACCCAGAAGCCTCATCAGGCAGGATGCAGGTCCACCACAAGACTGACTGCTTCAGTGAACATTGCTGGGGTGCCTAACACGGACCAGCAACCCTTTCAAAGTGCTGGGATAGAGCAGCAGCTGACCGACAAGTTCCTCCTCGTGGAACTCTGTCAATAAACACACATTAATGAATAATCACATGCCGGGTGGTTATCAGTGCTGGGAATCAAAAAGAGCAGATTAAAGATACAGAGAGGGACCGAGAGGGTCCAGGCAGGCTGTGCTGAGAGGTGACATTGGTGGGGGTGTGATGGAAAGCGGAGGGCGGGAATGCTTTCCTCTCAGGCACCCTTTTCAGCAGCGGATCTCAGCCACCATCAGCAAGGAGATTGTGCCCCCCAAGGGGCAGCTGGCAACGTCTGGGGACATTTTGGTTGTCCCAGAGGTGGGGGAGTGGTGCTCCTGGCATCTAGTGGGTTAAGGAAAGTGATGGCACTCTACATCCCAGAATGCCAAGGACAGATCCTGCAGGTCATGCTCTGCGGCCGCCAGCCCAGGCTGGCCCCTTAAAGGTTCCAAAAATACACCATGGTCGTCCACTCAGATATTGATCAGGCTTGAATAAACAAGAGGTCTGTTCATTTCTGGACCCCATAGTGAGGGATACTGTCCTTGTCCTTGCAAAGCGCGTGGCCTAGCTGCGGACAGCAATCCGTGACAAGAGAACTACACCACATGGGACAAGGGTAGAGGCTGGCACAGCCTTCCAGAGGATGTGATATTAAAGCAAGGGCTTGAGAATGAGGAGGAGCTAGCTAGGTGGCAGGGGGGGCTACAGGGCAGAAAGAGTGTCCTGGGAAGAGGGGACAGAAGAAAGGCACCTGGGGAGAAGTGACAGAGTAGGGTTTGTGCCCGAGACAGGAAATGAGCCCGACCAGGGGAGAAGGTGGACCCTTGTGCTAAGGAACAAGCTCAGACTTAATATTTCTTGGTGACAGGCATCTGTTAGAGGATTTTAGGCTGCAGAGTGACAGGATCAGATTTGGATTTTGCACAAACCACTCTGATTGTCAGCGGAGGACAGACGGGAGGGAGCGAGCCCCATCTCCCAACTCTGAAGCCAGAATGGCACGTATCAGATAAACGTCATTCTCACCCAGGAAACCCTGCGAGGTGAGTCCAGACTCATCGTGAAGACATTAGATGTACTTCGGGATGAAATGAGTAGAAGGGATCAGGAAGCTAGGACCTGCCAGGCCCTGTAGGGCAGGGTTAAGGAGCTTAGATTTTATTCTAAGGAAGCCTAGAAGGGTTTTCAGCAAGGGAATGACATCCAATTTGTGTTTCAGGAAAAGATGTCTTTGAGCAAGCCAACAATAACATTGAAATTGCCATGAAATAGAAATGAACTCAAAATGCATTCATTTGTTGAGAAGCCACTCCCTGCCAGGCACTGGGGGGAGAGAGAGAAAAGGTAAGGCCCTGCCTTGCCAAGCTCAACCTTCAGGTTCCCTTCTCCACAGACGAAACCAGAAAACCTTTCATTACCCTGAAGCCAGATGGGCAGGGGCCGGAGGCTCTGGCTGTTCCCTGGTCCTTCCCATTCAGTTTGGCTCAATCTATAGGACCAGGGAAGGCTCTCTGTTAAAATTCCAAGCTTCCCGTTCTTTTTTCTGTGGGGGTTTATCGGTGGGCTATCTCCAAACTGTTTATTAAACACAGTTGGCTGGAGCTGTTAGCTGTTCATTTGTTTGATTGGCATCTGTTTCAAGATTGTTATTATGAAGAAAGCTTATCTCTTCCTCGCAGCAAGGCATTCGATGCCAAAAGATCATTTCCATATTATTTTTCTTTCTTCTTAAGGTGCAGAAGTTTGTATAATGGGCTCTTTTAAGCAGTCCATCTTCTCTGGACTCACGTGTGCCCTGAAACGGATTTGGCTATGCCCTGGCATTCACAGACGCTCCTTCCCTGCCTGTAACTTCATTCGGTGTGCCAGACCAGGCTCCCCAGCAGTGGAAGGAAGTGAAAGCAGGCTGAGAGAACGCTTCCTCATTCAGTGATGGCTTAGCATGGCAAACGTTAGTGGGACCCAAGACGGAGCTGATGGATGTTTAGCAATCAGAAGTCAGGAGGAGAGCCCGCTGCTCTTTCAAAGTTGATCAGGCCTTCTGGCTTGGGGTGCACATTCAGCCGATCACGAATACCTGGGGAGTAGCCCAGGTAAAGGCAGGAGACCCCCGGCAGAGGCCTTGGCCCACTGGTCAGACAGGCTCAGAAAACTGGGTGGCTGACGTTTCACAACCGTGCACGCGTTTGCTGTTCCTTTTGTACTTTCAGTGCAGAGCCTAACCATGAACTCTACACACTACAACGGAGTATGGCCCACAAAGCCAGAGTATTTACCCTCTGTCCCTTTACAGGAAAAAGTTTTCCGACCCCTGAACTAGATGGACCCTCACATCCCTTAGGAATTGGAGCCCCACCATTCTTTGATAACCCGATGTTAAGAGCTAGTGAGATCATGGTCAGTCCCAAAAGGGAGCTGATGAATTTCCTTTTCCTGGAGATTTCCAAGGAAAGGCTAAATGTGTCCCTCTTCAATGATGGGGATGCTGTTGGGCCCCAGGGTGACTTCCCATTCTGGGACAGGCTCCCCAGAGGCATTTTCATGGAGACCTGCAGCATTCCCAAAGCAAGGGCAGGGGCTGCCCTGTTTTGTCTGCATGCTGCTTCCTGAGCAGATGAAACAGAGTTTGGAACAGGCTTTGCAAGGGAAGAATGGCTGTGCAGGGGTAGCCTGTGAAGTTATCATCACCTCTCTGTCCCAATGTCTCTCCCTTTCGGGGCACTGCGCAGGGAGCTGGGTGCAGGCCTGAGCTGCCCAGGAGCTGTCCTGCCTGTGGCCGAAGCTGCCTCTTACTCTGAGTAATACCGTAACATCACCAGCGATAATGGGGACACCCTGTGGGTTTTGCTCAGGCCCTTCTAGTCATGATCTCACTAACTCAGACACTGACGGGATGAATTAGGTACCTGTATAGTTCCTACTTCTGCCATAGGAAATGCTCACAAATCTGGTGGCTTAAAACAACACAGATTTGTTACCTCACAGTTCCGGAGGTCAGACGTCAAATATGGGTCTCACTGACCTGAAGAGTCAAGGTTTTAGCAAGCAGGGCTGCATTCCTTCCAGAGGCTCTGGGGAGAATCGGTTTTCCTGCCTTTCGGAGCATCCAGAGGCTGCCCATATGCCTGGGCTCATAGCCTCTTCCTCCACCTTCCAAGCCAGTAATGGTGAGTTGAATGTTCACTACTGTTCACACTGACATCTTTCTGGTTCTCTCTACCCACTCCCTCTCCCATTTTTAAGGACGCTGTGATTACCTGGGGCCCACCTAGGTAATCTGAGATGATCTTATTTTAAATTCAGCTGATTGGCAATGTTGAGTCCATCAGCAACCTTCATTCCCCTTGGCCACTTAACCTAACATAGCTACAGGTTCCAGGTATCTGGATGTGGACATCTCTGGGGGCCCTTATTCTGCCTATCACCATACCCCTTTTAATAGACAAGAAAATAGAGGCACAGAGCAGGTTAGGAATTCACACAAGGTCACACAGCTGGTGATGGATGAGCTTGACCTTCAGCCCCAGCTATGGCCACTCCCAGCCTCTGGGGACGGATAGCCAGCAGTGCGTGCAAGGGGCAAGGGGCTCCAAGTGCCAGCTGGAGGGAGAAGTGGCTCTCGGCCAGCCCTCAGCAGCAACCGCGACTTTGTGTCTCTCCTGGGGTTGGAGGCAGTTTGTCGTCTCTCCGACATGTTTTCCTACCAGAGCACAAAAGTCCAGGTCTCTTTCACACTTCCCTCATTTCTCTTCTTTAAGTGTCATCTTGGTGTTATATGAGGATCATTTTCTTCAGAACAAGTGAGAGTCAGGGAGCAGTTGATTTTCATTTGTGTTTGGAGCCATCTCAGTCTCAGAGCCACTTTGGGTCCATCCCTTACACGAGCTGAGCCCCTCAGAGTGACCTGCTCGGAGGCCCTCCTATCCACGGGGGACCAGGGGGCACAGGGGGACTGTTGATTGCTCAGCCTAAGTGGGCAGGCACCAGCACGCCTGGTCCCGGCCTGAGCTGGTCTTCAATTTAGAGGGAGGCACCCAGGCCCTGGGCCCAGGCAGCTCCAAGCCCAGATTCCTGACCCAGAGCAGCTTCCACAAAACAGCAGCAGCCATTCCTGCTGCACACCCACCATGTCAGGTGGGGGTCAAGTGCATTCACAGGTGATCACACCAGGTAAGCACCCCTTCGCATGCCAGGGATACTGGTCTGGGCCCAGGGGAGCTGAGTGAGCAGAGCCCCTTGGCTGCCCATCCCCGGGAGCCTATCCTTCTCAGCCTTGAAGGTAGAGCCTCTCTCTGTGCCGTTTTCATTTGGACGAACTGAGGCTTAGGGAAGTGTCAGGAGGCAGGTCACACCGCTGGGAGGTGAAAGAGCCAAGCGACAGGCGCACTTCCTCCCCCTGCAGAGCCCAGGCTCCACACAGTGGCTGTGTGCTCGGCCTGCTCACGGTAAGCCAGTGGTTCTCAGCCAGCAGTGAGGTTGGCCCCCCGGGGGGGGCATGGCGATGTCGGGAGACATTTGTGCTTCTCACGAGTGGGGGAGGGTGCTATGATGTGGCATCTAGTGGGCAGAAACCAGAAATACCATCCAGTAGCCTGTAGGGCACACACGGGTCAGCCCCCACCGCAAAGGAGGCCCCAGCCCCAAATGCTGATAGTGCCGCTGCTGAGAGAGCCTAGGGAAACGAGAACACCTCCCCACCGAGGGTCGTTATGAGCTCTGAAAGTGATCGTGCGCGCTCAAAGGGGAGCTTCCCACTGCACAAGTCATGTCTCCACCACCCAGACTTCACATCTGCTGGAATGGCATGTCGGGGCTCCACCTGGCCTGAGCCCCTCCACCTGAGGTTCTGAGAAGCACCCGGGAATAGGGTTCTAGACAAACTCACCAATGTTCATTTTTTATTCTGCATGGTGTTTTTGCATTTTTTTTTTTCCTCAGGCCAGAAGACAAATTCCACTTCCTTACTCCTGGGGGAAAATTAATTCCAGCAAAGGCTATTTGTCTTTGGTACCTTAAGATCTAGATAATTTACTGCAAGTGTATTTTTATTGAAAATTATGTAGAAATTATTCAGGAACACAATTTCCAGCTATACATCACACTTAAGCAGATTATATTTTAAGTGTTGATGCATATACTGCACTTATATGCTGGAATGTATGCATCTCAAAGACACTTTTTTCTTTTTTTTATGACACTCTGCCTTTGACATCCTCAAACTTGTGTGCTATGAAGTGCTAAAGGTTTAAGATGTTTTCCAAATGGATATTGTGTTATAAATTATGAGTTGCTACCATTCCACTGCAGTTCAAACTCATGACACTTTATATAGCTTATATGATGAATTCAGAAATAATTTGCATTTAAATGCATTTAAGATATTTAACTTGTGGTTCCAAATATACCTAGTTTAAGTCTGGCAGAAGCACTCCAACCTAACGTGTTTGGACTCCCCCCAGCTACATGAACCTGTAAAGGCTTAAGGTATTAATATAAGCATAGCTTTTTCAAATTGTTTCTGAGAAACATAAGAACCGAGAGATTCCCTTCATACACACACACACACACACACACACACACACACATACACACACTCATACACACTCCCTTCCTGGAAACATTTGGAAACTAGTAGAAGTCTGGGAAACATTGAAAACTGTAATTGCTTCTTTAAATTCACAGCACATATTTGACCCAGCACAGACATTTTGAAGACCTGCAGTTGAGAAGCCTGTTTAAGCCAGCATATTCCATATTTTTAAAAACCAAGCATTTTAACAATGGTCTCCTGTAAGAACTGCTAACCATTATAGAAATCACTTTGGATAATGTTGATGAGAAAAAAAAAATTAATGAATGAAACCAGAAAGAAATGGAGATGCCTTCCTGAGATGCGACTTGGTCAGCCATTGGGGAAAGGTGATCCTGGAGACAGTCTGGCATTCACTTTCCCAATTAATGTTGTGGAAGCTAGGCTCCTCCCCTTCCTGTTGTTTCAGCTAAACAAGAGTTGAGTCCATGAAGTGATGAATGGATAAATGAATGTGGTCCATCCGTACAGTGGGGTATTACTAAGCTCAGGCATAAAAAAGAAGGAACTATTGATAGGTGACACCATGTGGATGAACCTCAAAACCGTTATGCTAAGTGAACAAAGCCAGACACAAAACGTTACATATTATATGATTCCATGGATATGAAATGTCGAGAAGAAGAAAATCCCTAGAACCATAAGGCAGATTCCTGGGGACAGATGAGAGGCATGGGTTTCCTTTTGGGGAGATGAAAATGCTTGGAACTAGATGGTGGTGATCACCATGCAATACCGTGAATTCCCCAAATACCGTTGGCTTGTTCACTTTAAAACGGTTTGTTTTATATTATGTGAATTTCACCTCAGTTTTTCTTAAATCATGGGGAAAAAAAAATGTGATGAGGGAGATTTGAGCAACAGGACGAAAAGCCAGGTGTAAAGACAAGGAAGGAGGGGGGCAGAAGGGGAGAAGATCAAGGGGGATGTCCAGCCACCTTCTCTAGGGCAGCGTGGCTGACTTGTCCCTACCTGACAACAATGGGAGGACATTATAGCCCAGGGGGGTGTTCAGGCCACAGCGTGGCCATTAAGACAGGCGAACAGCAGCTGCTCAGCTCAGCAGAAAGCCGAACAGGATCCACGCCATGGAAATGTGGTCATGACTGCAGCCTGCCGCTCCACGCTATGCCTTTGCTTCTGAGATAAAAGCAGGCAACCGGGACACTAACCAACCTACATTTTCAGGGCTTTTTACTTATAGGGGCCCCTTCCGAAGGCCTGTTCCAGTGTTGTACCCTTGTGTTCTTCTGCTTCAGAGGGACCCCCAACTTACACAGTCCGTGGCTTCCCACAACCTAGGTCAGCCCTGTGACCCAGCCCAGTGGAGCCAGCCTGTGGGACATCCCAACTGTATCCTGACATTGTCACACCTCACGTTCCTTAAGGCCTGCTGTAGGTCAGGCCCCTTGCATACCCGAGGACTAGCGTGGTGCAATGGAACATTCTGCGGTGATGGAAATGTTTGGTGTCTGTGCTGTCCAGTGTGGGGCAGCAGTAAGGTGGCTGCTGAGCTCTAGACCTCTGGCTAGGCAACTGCGAAGCTGCACTTTTCACTTTATTTAACTTCAGTTAGTTTCTGTTTAGTCACGTAGCTGGTAGCTGTTGTATTGGGAACAGCAGGTCTAGGATTTCTTGGGCGAAGGTGCTGTTTGGCATCACCCCATCTGTTTCACTGTTAGCTTCACCTCTCATTAGCTGTGTAATTTGGGGCAAGTTGCTTGATCTGTGAACCTTAGTTTCCTGACCTATGGAAAGGGAGAGATGATAGGACCTACTCCCTAGAGATGTTGTCAAGATGAAATGAGATATTTCATGGTTAGTGCCCAGAACTGGGCATCTAATAGGTGCTTCCCTAAACGTTGTTTGTGCCTTTTGATATCAGTAATTCACCTGTGCTTTACCCAGCAGGGCTTTGAAGGAATGAGGCTCAGAGAGGTGAAGTAACTATGCTCAGGGTTGTATAACCAGAGGCAGGTGAGTGGGAATTTATTCCCATGCATTCCAACATCAAGGGCCCTCGGCTTGCTTTTGCACTCTGTTCCTACCCCTGGGAAACCTGCTTACCAAGTTCATTTCCACCTGGAGAATGAAACAGAGACTGAGGAATGGGTCTTGATTTTCCCCATAAGCTGGCCCATTAAGTATAAGCTGCTCTGTTCTTTGTTTTGGACCTCTAGTAGCAGTTTAATCCTAGGGAAAATTCGTGGGCATGTCAGTGGGTTTCTATCTCCACAGTCATCTTTGTTTTTTGCATAGGTTGATTCTGGGTAGGTTCTGGGCTGGACTAGCAGAGAAGAACCTGGTCTCGCTGTCATCTCAGCCACCTGAAGGTTCTGGTCGAGTCAAATTTTTCAGACACCCTATTCAACCAATTATAATTTGTGTTTTAAGACCCTGAACATCCCCTTTTGAATGCTTTCTTCTTCATTAGACATAGTTATCTGCATGTCATAGAAAGCTAGGTCTTAGATAAGGGTAGAAGTCTTCTTCTATTTGGACTTTAGTTGTAAAGAGCAAGTGCATCCTGCCGTCCTCCCCTGTGGGCTATGAGCCAGCTGGGGCTTGGAATGAATCGTTTATTCAGATCTGAGAGATGAATCAGCCACTGCCAAGTGCCGGGTGTGTGTAATTGCTAGCATCTCGATTTTCTTTTCAAGGAAAGCGTAAGCCAAGAATCGGTGCTGGCCTGGGGGCTAATGCTTCCCCTCCCGCTCTAAATACAGTGCCTATCTTGTCACACAGGCTGTTCCACAGGCCTGCCCATGCCATCATTCTCTAGAGAAATCGTTTCATTAGCCTGAGAGATCAGCAGCAGCTCAGTTATAAGTTATCAGTGCAGCGGGAGAGCAGCGGGGTCAGCTCCCCAAGTCGAAAATAAAGAAGGGGAATGGGAGGAGGAGATGAAGTTAGTGCTTCATGGCCCAGGAGCTCTGCCCTGAATGTGCAGGGGTGGGGGGAGAAGAGAAAGCCCCTCCTAAACACAGATTGTATACCAACGGCAGTTAATTTTTTTTAATCTGCAAAAGATCCCATTTGTCATGGTAAGAGTCACATGCCTCTGTCCGACACCACGACCGCAGGGTGGTCTACTCTGTGACTCAGTGAGCTACAGCATCATGCTGAATAACCCTCCGTGGCTGCTATAACCATAAACCTTTCCTAAAGATTCTGGGGTTCCCCGTAGGTCAAGGAGACAGGAAAGTGTGGCGTCATTCCAGTCAGTCTACTTCCTAGGGCTGAGTTCGCTTATTCTGAAGCATTCTTACCATTTCCACCTGCCCCCCATTCAGTCACTGGTCTGCTCATGAATTCAGCCGACATCTGTTCAGGTCTCACTGCCTGTCAGATACTGTTCACAGGCACTAAGCCATGACCCAGACTTCCTGCCCTCAGGGAACTCACAGCAGGGGAGCAGGCCCATGATGATAAATGCCCCTGAGTAAAATCAAACAGGGCAAGGAGGACAGGGGAAGCAGGGGGTGAGCAGTAGTCCATGTTATGCATGGGGGGTCGGGGGTGGGGGGGGCCGGCCTCTGTAAAGAGAAGGTAGGATGGAGAGAAGGCAGATCGTGTGGGGCCTTGTATGCCTTTGTGTGGACTCTGGCTTCTGGGTGAAATGGGAAGCATGGAAGGTTTTGAGTAGAGGCAGGATACAATCTGACATGTCTTTCGCCAGGAATTCTGGCAGAGCTGTAGAAAATGGACTGGAAGGGGCTGCCGTGGAAGCAGAGAGCCAGGTAGGAGGCTATTGCAGTAAACCAGGTGAGAGGATGGAACTTGGATTAAAGTGGCCTAGGTAAATAAGAATGGGTTGGATCCGAGAGCTGTCTTAGAGAAAGAGACAACAGAATTTGCTGCTGGATGAAATGCAGAATGTGAAAGAAAGAGGCATTGCAGGCAGCTAAGGCATTTTTTTCTCAGGCCAAAAGGAAGGACAGATTACTGATTATTGAGGTGGGGATGACTGGGAAGAGCAGGGGCCCAGAAGAATCCAGTACCACAGGGAGATGCTAGTAGCAAATACAGTCAGTCATCTTCTGGTGCTAAAGCATTTCCTTCAAAATTTTCTGAGTTGCCACCAAGGTAAACCCAAACCAAGGTTTTCTAGACCAGGTGTACTGGGAGGAGGCAGATGGCCCAGTCAGGATGGGCTGGGCATGGAGGATGATGGAGAGGTCCAGGCAGAGCGAGCCCACCTGTGTCAGCCACCAGACCCATGGCAGCTTCAGGCCATCAGATGAGTGAGTGCAAGAGGATCCCCACAGAGCAGGCAGCAGTCTCTGGTCCAGGGGTAATGGTCACAGTGGGGAGAAGTCCCAGATTGTGATTGTTTTCCAGGAGTGTCTTCTCAGAGATTGTATTAGTCTGCTTGGGCTGCTGTACCAAATACCACAGACTGGAGGCTTTCACCACAGAAGCCTATTTTCTCCCAGCTCTGGAGGCCAGAAGTCCAAGACTGAGGTGTTGGCAGGTTTGTTTGAGGCCTATCCTGAAGCCACTGTCTTCCCACGGCGCCCTCTCAGGGCTTTCTCCCAGTGCACACATCCCTGTCTTGTCCTCTTCTTATAGGGGTACAGATCATGTGGGACTGGGACCCATCCCTTATGACCTCAGTTAACCTTAATCACCCCCTTTCAGTCTCCACATACATGCAGACTGGGGATGGGGGTGGGTGAAAGCTTCAACATGTAAATTTTAGGGGGACACAGTTCAGTCCATAACAGAGACCTATATTGAGGGAGATTCTGAGGCTGCCCCCAGACCAACAGAAAAGAGAAGCAGAACCAACAGACAACATCTTTCTTTGGAAATAGGCACACCCACCACTTGCTCACTTGTCCTGGTTCTCATCTTCCTTGGCTCAGATGGAAACGCCCTCAGAAAAAAACCTAACAGTTTGAAGAACGTACTGTGAGCCAGGTACTATTCAAATAGCTTTTCTTAATCTTTCTGAGAACTCAGTGAGGTAGGTCTTGTCATTGCCTTCCTGTGATTGCTGAAGACACGGAGGCCCCTGAGGGTTAAGTAGCCGACCCGAGGGCGGCGAGGAATCGGCGGAGCCCGGACCTGGGCCAGCTGGAACACAAAATGGTCCTGCTTGTGGTCAGTGCATATATGAGATCTTAGCCTCCATGGAAATGAGATTTTACTCCTACAAGATGTCTATCGCACAACTGGCTGAGGTTCAGATTTTGGGGGGAAGTTCAGCATCACTCTTTTAAGTGTGTTCTTCGTTAGTGGTGAAGCCGTCTCCCAGCTGGGTTTATCAGCTTTGTAGAAGAGGCTGTCGTGGCACCACCAAATGCACATCCTCAGAGACGGGGATCTCTAAAGTCCATCCACACCTCTGCCTCCAAAAGTAGAAACATTCATAAGCATCAGGCTTTCTGCTTGGGGAAAATGTGTTGACCACTTTTTCTCCCTGCCTCCATTTGTCTTTGACTGTCAAGTTTTCTTTCTCTATTTCTGTCTACAGCTCTGTCTTTACTGATAGTGTTGTTTTAGATTTGTGAGCTCCAAGTGGGCTGAAGGCAGCATGCTTTCAACGGGCTTTACCACGTTAGCACACTTTTTAAATAGAGGCCCAATGACTCAACAAACCCCCAGTGTGTGGTTACTGGGTATGAGGCAGGGTGCAGAGTCCAGCTGACATTCGAAGGTGTGGCAAGGAGGGCTCCTATTTTCCCAGAATTGTATTATTATTAGTAAGAATGTTGGAGCAATAGTATTAAGCTACTATTTACAGAGCCCATCTTATCGGCCAGTAACTCTGTTCCATGTTTTACATACATTCTCTTAATTAACATATGCTACTAGGCAAGTTCCCCAAAGTGTGTTCCTCAGAACACTACTTCTGGCAAAATGTTGGTAGATGTGTGTCAGGGATCCCCAAGACCACCCCCAGTTTGGGTCATTCTATGGAAGAACTCATGGACTCAGAATTTAGTCATGCTCATGGCTAAGATGTATCACAGTGAAAGGACACCAGGCAGATCAGAGCAGGAGAACGGCGCACGGGTGCAGTGTGGGGAGACCAGAGGCTCCCAAGGGTCCTTTCCTAATGAGGTCAAGCAGGACACGCTCAACACCACTGACGGTGAGTGGGGATGACACTTGAAATGTCTACCAGGGACACTCCTGGGGACTCAGTTCCCAGGATTCCTACTGGGGCTGGTCACATAGGCACCCTCTGCCTGATATGTAGTGATATTCCAGACTTGGTGTTGAGCATAAAGATACATTTTGCACAAACAGGTTAGACACAGTGAGCCGCTTCTAGCAGTTAGGGAATAGTGAGAACCCTCCCCACATCCAAGTTCCCAGATGCAGGACAAGAGCCAGCCTTGGAAGCAGGCCTTTCTAGGGACAGCTGACTCAGGCCTGCTGCATTAGCTCTCTTCTGCCACTGTGCCATAAATGGATGATGGATGGATAGACAGATAACCGTAGTCAAGTTTGACTAACCTGAACTGGACAAAGTTAAGCTAATTTGTTTACCCCTGGACACTCATAGTCCAGACTTACTTGACCAAGGGTAACCCCCACCATCTCGCAACAGAGCATCTCAGAAGACTAGTGCTTTGTGAGAAATTACCACAAGAAGCGTTAATGGCAACAGGACATCAGTCTTGCTAAATTTAAGGTCAAATACTGGAGAAATTCCATTGCAGGAAAAGACACTTTCAAAATTTATGATTTATCTTTCACTTTACACTTCAGCACTGACAGATAATTGTTAATTTATGTAACATCTCAGAGGTTGATCAGAGGCATGATAAAAGAAAAGTACTGAAGCTGAGCTGGCCCCCCTGGAATGTAAAACCTGAGAAAACTGCTTAAGTTAGAATTACTGGTAGTGATCTTTATGAACCTATAATCAAGGGGTCATTTTTTAACTAAATAACCCACTTTTTCATTTGAGATGTAAACTCAGTTTGTTCCTCCAAGCAGGGAACATCAATCAGGGTTAAATCTTCAGCTCTGAAATACAATTTAAGTGTATTTTTAGCATATTGAAAACCTAATCTAGGTCTTGTTTGTTGTATCACCAGGAAGTTTTTTGCATAAACCCAAATTAGTTCTTATTTACTGTTACAATCAAGATTTTAGACTAGGTTTCTATTTAGTTAGGTGTTTGGCATCTGAATTCATTCATTCTCCAGATGCATTAATTTTGGAATCATTGATAAAACAGGAATGTAGTTTCCATTAACATGTCCAAAGGGAGCTGGAAAAATTCACCTGTTGGCAATTTCTATGTGAGATCTTGAAAAGGTCATAGTATTTTTCTGTAAGTTATTGTTTTTCCCCTGTCAGAGTGGTCCATGATTATTTTCTTTCTCGACTTCTTCCATCTGCATTTGCAAACATCACATGCTTAATCTCACCCTCATCAGCAGTCTTACTTTGATTTTCTGCCTTGCTGACTTCTGCACGCCACGAGATTCCATAACCTCTTAATCCAACCCTTGGCCTGGTTGTTTGGTTTCATGTCTACACTTCATCTCCACTTTCTTTTGTTTTTGTTTTTCTTCCAGAATGTACACTTTTAGAGGCAATCACTAATTCCACTAATTCCTGTTGGTTTGATCTATGAAACATTTCTCCCCTGGTTCCATCCATAGCACCCGTTCTGCAGTTCTGACTTTCATTCTGACTCGCCTGAACAGGTGAGACTCTCCCCTTTGGCTTTGAGACACCTGTCTCTACTCGTCCCCAATGTTGCTGCCAGAAACTTCACACTGGATCTGATCATTTCCTTGCTTAAACCATCAGCACTTCTTTGGTGATTTCAGAATAGATCCAAATGGGACATAAACTCTTTAACCTGTCCTTCCTTCTTCAATTCTCCTTCCCCGTCTGCTCTAGTCCTTCGCTCTACTGCTTCTGCTCCCACCACACTGAACGGCTCATCATTTCCTTACTGCATTACATCGTTTCCTTGCTGCCCTGGTGCCTTTGCCCGTCCATCTCTAACGGCAAACTGGGATGGCTTCACCATCCTGGGTGGTGATTGGCATGGACCAGGAAGGACATCTGATTTGATTTGGGAGAGGGGTGAGAATGGAAGTGCAAATATCTGAGTCAGTCTTTAGCTCGAGACAGAGGGATCATGTGGATTTTAGAATTGGAGGTTATTTGATCTAGGCCATCCCAGAAAGGAAGGGAGAAGCAGTTCACAGATTTGGTTTTAAAGAAAGGAAAGAGACGGTTCTGGCAGGGCATTTAATTTAAGCCCATTAGAAGGAGAGGTGTGGGCAGAGCCTGTCGTTACAATGTGCACCAGATATTCAGTTTCCTTGGACACGTGGGGAGAGCGAGCTTCCAGATGCGCCTCTCAATGGCTGAGCTGTGGGAGCTGGAAATGTGCAAAGCAGGGCTGATGAGGGCCCAGCTTTGTATGTGCTTCAATACGGCCCCCACCCCACTCTTGTGTCATGATCCAGCTACCGTCCCTGCTGCTCCATTCTGGACATCGTAAGGATGGGGCCCATGCTGCCATCATTTCCATTTCTTAAAAAGATGGACACAGTGTTTGGCACACTGCCTGTAAAATATTTGTTAAACTAAAATAATTGGTTGAAATATTTGTTCAAATAAAACATAGGTTATTCAGATTTGGATACAACCCCTCACCACCACCTTGCCTTAACTCACCTTTAAATACTTGGTTTATTGTTTATTTTCCTCTGGGGTTACTTTTGGATTTTCTGTGAAGCCTGGGGGGAAAAAAAAATGAGATACTATCGGTATCATCTTTAACTATTTGGTTTATTTTATATTTAATCTTAGATGTGGGAATTGGCTTTTCCCATTTATGGTGTCCACCCCACCCATCACTCTAAATTCTTTCAATAGGCAAACCAAACAGGGTTTCCGGATCCAATCCAGAAGTTAAGGCGTCTACATACACCCCCTGGTATCAGCTAGAGAGTCACAGCAAATAGTAAAGCGTGCTTCTAAAGGACAGATGATTCTTTAAAAGAGCTGCTGCTCTTTAAATGTCACCGTGTATTAGGGTCCTTTGTTCTGCTCTGTGTCCACAGCTCATTTCGGAAGGGACAACCAGGGGAAGCAGGCTGTCAGGTAGAGGGGGTAAAAGGGCAGGGCGAGAGGGCAAGATGAGTCTGCTGCTTTCTGGTTTCTGCAGGACCCTCCTGTCCAGTGGGGCACTGGGACAGGGGCAGCCGAGCGCTGTGGGGACCCACTGCCTTGCTCCACTCGGAGCCCCAGACGGCGCCCATCAGCGGGGACAAGGGGAGGAAGAGTTGCAGGGTGGGGACAGAAAGAGGTGATCGGAAGGAAGAGAACAGTGGGCATGTATTTGTACACGGGTGAGGAGACAGAATGGGGGAGAAATAAAAATCCTACTCTCTGGGGCTGTGTTCTTCCAGAGTGGATGCGCCTTTGCTGCTATTCGCATTTCCTGGGCTCTGGGGAGCGTACTGGAGCGTCCATCTAGATACAAAGCACCGAATCGCCTATGGGAAGTGCTGCAATAGGCAGGTGTGATTGTATCACACACAGTGCAGCACAGGGTTAAGAAGTTAAAATGACACTAAAGCTAAAGAGTCATTATCGAGTTGGTAGATGGAGTGAATCTGTGCAACATAATAAAAATCGTTTTCCCTTGGGTTCTGCGGCACTAACTTTCCAGGTTCCCTTTCTGTCTCTTAGAACTTCTCCCCAAAAGCACTTGTGAACTTCTCTCTTTCTAACCTTGAGTGGAGTCTTTCCCCAAGTTTCTTTCCTTTCCTTTTTTTCTATTTCTGTCCCTTCCAATCTTAACCAAACCCATGACTTCACCCATCACTTATTTAGGGAATTTTCCTGTCCAGCTCAGAACTCCCTCCTAAAATCTGGTGATGTCAGCTGTCCACGTGTATCATCCCCAAATGAACATCTGCCACCTTCCCCTCGGTACATCTCCAAACTGAGTAAACAGGTATCTTGTGCCTTTGATTCTAGCAAGAAATCAGTGATTATCTTTCATTCTTTAGGTCCATAATCTCTCACTCTGTTTTTTTGTCCTCAAAACCAGACTGGAAATTGTAGCCTCAGGAATAGTTTTCAGTGGGGGAAAAATGCAATTCCCAATCCAGGGTACCTGATGGGTATTTCCCAGAGCTTTACTCCTAACACATCAATTGTTCTGTGCCTGGACCATGACCTTTGCTTTCCCTGAGTAATTCCCAATACCTGATTCCCTTTAGCAAGTTATATGTCATACAGAACCTGTTTTTGAGATTGGTTGACCAGACAAAGAGGATATTGTGTCTCTGCCCCAGTCACTGGCATGCTGGAGATGACCAGCAATCCTGAGATGATTGTTAGAATCTCTTTCCAATTCTGTGTTCAGTGTTTGTAGCTTGATGTCAGCCATGACAGAAGCGTTTACACAATGGGATTGGGAAGACACTACAAACCAAGGCTTTGTCGCTTTTTCAGAGAGCTGGTTGTTAACCATTTACCAGCATACCACAGCCCCTACCAACCTTATACAGTTCTGCACAGTTAGGGATGATGCCAACTTACTCCACTTGAGGCAGTCTGTTAAAGCCTCCCTGATTTATCTCACTTAATCCCCATAACAACCTAAAAGAGAGTTGCCACCCTTATAGCCAATGTATAGTCGAAGTACATGGACGCTCAGAGAAGAAAAACAAACCCGAGATAAAACCAAGATCCAGTGGCAAATGACGGAGAAGAGGTCCTTGTCATCTAGGTAGATCTGCAGTAGAAACCTGGTCAGAGGGTATTTGTCCCAGAGATGTCTCTGTCTCTAAGTGATGTCCATTCCAAGACCATGGTGCTGGAAATTGTGATGGACTACATTTGAAAAATTTTGCATTCTTAGAACAAGTAGCATTTGGAAACTTTGAAGTTGGTTTTAGAGATTTTCCCAGAAAAAGAGTTCATGAGACAGGCCTGGTTTCCTGGCTGGATGAGAACGTCCCATAGAAGAGCCACATCTGTTAACTGAGCAACAGTTTCTTTGTATAACTACAGGTTCTTTCTGTAAATCCTTGGTGTACGACCCTCCACATGGCATTATCGTTAACCAAGTGATTGTTTCTCTGCAGTCGGAACAGGACAGGACACGACAGAGGCCAGAGAAGGGCAGCAGACCCTTTGGCCATGACTGTACCCATGCAGTGTTAGAGTGATAGCAATCATGAGTTATCACTACCTTTAAGATAGGCTTTTGGTCTCGATTAGGTTTTCCATAAATCTGGAGAAATATTAGGTGAGTCACCTGTCTCTGGATTCTTAGATGAGAGGCCAGGCCTCTGAGATCTAGATGGCTGTGCTGAGGAGCAGAGACATAGTGTCCCCAGCTTGGTGGCCACTGCTGGATGGCAGCTCTGTTCCATCAGAAGAGCTGGTGTATTCTGTAGTAGAATCAGGGCTCTGCACAAAGCTACCTGCCTGGGACATCAGAGCTGGGGCTGCCAGGAGGGAGATATACACAAGGAAATGCACCTTCCCCTCACCCAGCTGGGATTTTTAAGCATCTAACATGCACACCTAGAGGTTGTGCCTCTTTCTGATCTCCAGAAAGGCCCTCATAGACCAGTGTGCCCTGCCTTGACTGGCCCATGAGTGGGGAGGAAGGGAGGTTAAGCTCTGATTGTACCCCAGCTGTTACAGCCCCCACTTTGCATCTTTAAGCTCCTGTGCCAAGAATGCATATGAGCTAGCCTCCCCACCCCAAGTGTATTTTTATTTTAGGATATGAGTGGCATTTTTAAAATTCGAAGAGAAAGTTTTAATTTCTCTTGATGTGTTTGCTACATCTTTAGGCAAGTATTTATTAGGATGTGATGGTTAATATAATCATGGCCATAACTTCCTAATGAATGCAAATGGGGAAATAAGATTTTATTAAGCACGGATGATCATCTTAAAACCATTATAAACTAGTGTTTATGGAAAACATTTTAGGAGGACACCTGCTCCTTAAAGCAAATCTCATCATCCCTTCTTGTGCTAAGGACGGTTGGGGACTTAGGCCGTGCCAAATCAGGTGTAACAAGCAGTCATGAGTTTAGCTGAGTGCAGAACGCTGACGTCTTAGCCGCCGTAGGAAGTTTTTTGTACATTGACTGAGGCTGAATCTGGGGTGGGGCGATTATCCCTCAGGGGACGTCTGGCGACATACGGAGATACTTCTGATTGTCATGAAAGGAGAGGGGGGTGCTCCTGGCATCTAGTGCTCAAGATCCCACGATAGGATCCCCCACAATAATTACCTAGTCCCAGAGGTCATTGGTGCCGAGGGTAAGGGGTCCCGCGTTGAGATAAGGGGCTCAGGACTTGTTCTCAAATCCTAACCTGACCTTGGGCAGGTGACCTTGGCTGTTGGAACTTCTGAGTCCTGGTTCTTGGGTGGGCGTGATAATTACACCTAGCTCATAGGGTGCCAGGAAAGCCCAGGCAGCGCGTGCCAAATCCTTAGCGCAGCTCCTGGCATGGGGTGAACATCCTGGAAGGAAGTGGAAACCATGCCCCTTCCTGTTGTTGTCATCCTCCTCGAAGTAAAATCATTGGGAAAAAATTTCCAACCAAATTACAGTCAGTCTTCACAAGTGGCATTTGTTTTGTATCCAAATCTTCCAAGCTGTTTTTCTTTTATGTCTCATGATTTTTTAAAAGGCCTCCTGTGCATGTAGGTACTTGGTCTCTGCTGTGGCTGCTGTGGGGTTTCTGACAGTCATTATGCCCGGGATGGCCCATTCTTCATGATTCCACACGCTAAAGCTCAGAGTGTTACCCGACTGGGACCCTGTAAAGCTGCCTCAGCCACCTGGTGTCTTACCAGTTAGTCATCTTGATCAGAGCAGGAGGCAGCCTGTGTGATCATGTGAAGAGACCCAAGCACATTGGCCATAAGATACCATATGGTTTGTTGTAAAGCAGATCAGAGAACGTGAAAGCAGAGCTGAGCTGACGCAATGGGAAGCTGGCAGCCTGAGAGGTTACTGAGCGCTTCCAGGACTCACGAGCCACATTTCCCTTCCAGGTGTCATTCTGCTGTGATTTCCAGGGCACGTTGCTGCCCTGCTCCAAATACCCTTCATTAAGATCAGCGGATGAGCATAGAAAAGAGCCGGACACACAGCAAGTGCTCCAAGTGTTAGCTATTGCTGTTACTGTTATTTCCCCGTGGATGTGCTTCTGTACCCATGACTCTCTGCGCACATGCGCAGCACATGGACGTGATAGGTTAGCATATTTAAGAAATTAGGGGTGCTCTGTACAGACACATATAGGACAGACAGGCATCATGGAATTTAAGTTGCCCAAATCTTTGTGGGAATTACAGGCTGCTCAGCATCTGTCTGTGATGGAGAGCCAGCCACTGAGGGGCAACATAAGGGAACCCTGCATCTGGCTGGAGCCCCTAAGACAAGGATTGGACAACCCGATGGGCCCTTGACTAGAACCGGAGGCAGGAGAGGTAAACTCTGAAGCGTGGGAGTGGGCTGACCACCTTTGGAGCTGGTTATCAATCGTGCCACCTTTGCAGGCTACGCCATTTTTGGGGGTCTTAGCCTTGCCACCTGGGGGCTGGGGACCTCAACCAGGAAACTGAGCTGCTATGTGATGCATGAGCAAGTATGTAGCTCACGGCCTGGCATCCAGTCCTCAGTCATCCTTGACATGGAATTTAGGGTATATAGTAGTGGGTCCTCTTAGAAGATTCATGATGTAAGATTCAGGAATCCTCCTGATAAAATACCTTCTGGTAAATCCTTCTCCCTCATCACCGTCACCAATTGGCACCTTTACGGACCATGTTTCTCCCTTTCACTTTGGCTGACCAGACACACAGGGTCAAACCTGTGGTTGAGGCACGGTGCCTGCACCTGTGGACGGCAGGCAAAGGGGGCCTGGTCCTCCTCTCCTCATTCCTCTGGCCTCTTCATCTACTTGTCAGCCCACGTGATTGTGCTTAGTCGTACGAGCTGCCTCAAATCCAGTGTGGATTGATGAGGGACATAAATACATTTTTTAAGAAACCCAAACCTGAATCTGTTCAATAATTCTCCAGGATTTTGCTTAGCTTCTTTGCACTTCTTCCAATCTGAGATCAGCAATAAAAGTGACTCGCCCAGCTTCTCTTATCAGCTGACTGTAACTATAAAGATAACTTATTCCTATACCAAGTCTAATAGGATCAATTAAATGCCTTGTAAAAATGTCCCTAGTAGGGAAAAATGCTGGGTGATAGACTAAAATTCATCTAGCCAAAAGCAAGAGACCAGCTCTTTCTTGTTTGGGGGTTTTTTTTTTTTTTTACAACTGATCGAAGTACTCCTCATGCTTTTCATAGCTTCTTTGCCCAAGGTGTCTGTGACAGACGGCTTATGACGCAGCAGGGATGCACACAACCTCTTGCTATTATTTTTAATAAAAAATACTGACTATAGAGGAAATTGACTATTGAAAAGATTGAGGATTCAGACCTTGAAGCTAATTGTGCCAAGTCTGGTACATGATGACTTTCCCAGCATGGTCTATATTGGCCATGACAGTGGGCTTGGCAATTAAAAAGAGATGTGGAGAGATATCCCAGATGCTGAGGCTCTCCACCCCCACCCCCAGCTTTAAAGGAGCATTGGTTGCAAGGTGGGTGTTTGTATTTTCATTAGAAAATTGGGAATGCGTGCAGAAAATGGCTTTCCCACTGATAAAGACGATCAAGGCTCTTGAATGCTGGGAAATGTCTTCATGAGCATCTTCAGTGATTTGGCATTTACTGCACATGAGAAGGTTCCTGCCACCCTGTCCAGCAAAAAATGGCTCCGGTCCCACAGACTTGATTACCCCCTGCTCCAGCCTGGCTCCTTCTGCAAGGGCTCTGCTGGCCCAGATGTCAGGGACTCATTGGGCCCTTTAAAATCGCCTTCTTGGCATCTAGACTCATTGTTTTCCTTGTCCAATAGTAGGATGAATATGAAAATCTGAGACAACTTTTGTTGTGATGGTTTTGGTATTTGTGGTAAAGTGGCATTGCAGTGTGAACAGGGCTGGGTCAGGGTCCAGCTCTACCTCTTTATGATGGAGCAGCAACATGGATTTTTCTGTCTTCTTATCTGTAAAAATGAGAATATTAGCTCCAAATCATCGTGAGGCTGTTCTGAAGATTACATGAGACAATGTTGGTAAAATACCTCACAATGTGCTCGGCCCATAGTGGACAGAAGACAGGGAATCATGCAGCCTGATAATGGTCAAACCTAGGAGGATTTGATATAGGATTTGACATAAGATTTGATATATAGTCCAACCGCATAGGGCTGTTAAAGAGTAAACAGGTGTATATAAATCAGCTCGACATAAGTGATTTTTTTAAAAAGTCTAAGTACATGTTTCTGAGGAATTGATTCTCCAAGATCATCAGGACCCAATGATGCTTTTCTTTAATGTATTGCTAACTCAGAGCCCTTCCAAACCATAAGGACAATAGTGATCATCTTTCAAAACATTTAGAAAATAATTCCTAGGTAGCTGGAATAAAGGGGACGCAGTGCCTGCCTTCGAGCGGTCCCCTGCCCCTCCTGCACCCTCAGATCTGCAGGCCGCCTTGCCCCAGGAAGCTGTGCTGGGCCTGACGTGCCTCACCCTGATTACTTTCCCTCTCCCCTGTGAATATTTCTTACTCACCTCTTATCGATCTCTCAGGGCCTGTGTGCTATGTGCGGTGGGGGACCTTAGGCAAAGAAAGCAACCATGGGGCTTATTACCTGGTAAAGAAGCAAACATTGAACAAGTACTGGTAAATGATGAGTGTTCTTGAAGGGAAAGTCCAAGGTACCATCAGAATGCAGAAGGGGAGTTCCTAACCAGACCTGGGGCGGAGGAAACAGTGACCTCTGAAAAGCAGTGAGCCATCCTTCTTACTCAAGGGTGAGCAGGAGTTAGTCGGACAAAGAAAGTGGTGCTTGTTGGACAGAGGAACAGAATGAGCAAAGGTTAAGAGGAGGGAAAGCAATGGTGTGTTTGACAAATTTAAAGAATCCCCATATAGCTGCAGCTTAAGGAGAATTCATTTGTATTTTCTTTTTTTCGTGAAAGTGAAATAAGATAAGAAGTATAAAGGGCATTCAAGCCAATCTCAAAGGCCAAAGTTGAGGATGACTGTCTCCCCCTTCCCCTCCCACTGCAGCTTTTGGGTTCAATTCTTTATCTCCACTGGTCCCAGTTCTCCAACGGTGGGGCCATGTTGCAAGTGTACAAAAGGCAACCTGTCAGCAGAGGGCGCCTCTGCAAATCTGTTAAGACAAGCCCAGTGGAACCGAACACCAGCAGCACTGATCATCTTAAAGATTTCTTTTTGCACACTCTTGATTAAATGTGTGAAGTGGCATTAAACTGGGACTTTATAACCAAGTGCAAACTGGTGGTTGTCGGGAGGCTATTTTGTACTTCGACAATGAATTGTGCTAATAATGTTCATTCAGATGAGTGAAGGCATTGATTTAGCTGGAAAACAGCTCCATAGCGGCAGAGCCAAAAGTCAGCTATACAGACATTTTTATCACAGATATGTTCAGGGGAAGGAGCCTAAAAAAGGTGTCTCATATCTGAAATTGCCATACCCCATTGAAAATGGCCTGCGTTAGCAATCTTGGTTCCCAATTATTAAGATGAAATGAACCTTTTCACCCAATAAAAGTTGGACTCCAAGTTACTGAGCCAGCTTTCAGGGCTGCACTGGGGAAAAAATGCCAGGGAAGACTTAGCCCTGAAAAGAATATTGCAGCTGCTGAAGGCGATGAGAAAGGCGACTCTAAATGCGGTGCGTGGTGCTCTGGCTGAAGTGCGGGTTTCTGGAGCTGAATGTGCCCTGGGGACCATTGGTGGGCCTCAATTGTGACCAACACATAGGTGCTGGGGACAATGAACGAAGCCAGGGTGGGAAACCCATTAACACAAGAGGAGAATCTGCCATGCAGAGACATTAATTTAACATGACACCAACAGGGGTGTTTATATGTGCTCATTGTGGCATCAGACATTCTGCTCTAATTGAGTTAATTAAAAGTTAATGGCATAAGGCACATCACGATGCTATAAATGAAGGGCACGTGACCAGTCCTCATACCCTTTCATTTGAATAAATCTCTCCCTCACCGTCAAATTCCACTTCTGAAAGATTCATTCCACATCACTGCGTCTCCTTCTCCCTTTGAAGAGGTTGAGAGCTGTTCAATTTAATATATAAACAAAGGGAACTAGGAAAGATAAAAGGAAGCTTGTGTGCCATGTCATAAATATCACCCATAATTGCCCGCCATGCACTTAGGCGTCTCCATGGAAAGGGAGAAAATGCAACTCTGGTCTGGCTGTGGCAGGACCGGAAGGTACAAATGCCAGCTGGAGGCAGTGTGATGGTGACAGGGCCGGACGGGGACTGGAGGATGGGGCTTCAATGAGGTTGGGGCAGACCTTCCGAGGCAGAAAGCCACTCAGCCTCTCTGAGCTCCAGGTTCTCCTCTGTGAAATGGAGGTAATACAAAGGTCCAGGACCCATGTCATTGGATGCCTTTCCCAAGGATATGGGAGCATCGCCATAAAGTACTTGATACAGTGTTGGGCATAGAATGAATCTTGAACTTAAGTGGGATGGTGCTGACTGAGAGAGTCTGCCGTCTGTGCAGTGGGGAGAACAGAACCCAGGCATAGTTCTGCTCTGCTTCCTGCCCTCGTGTGGACAGCCAATGGGATTCTGTGCCTCGTTTGTGTATGGAGGGTTGTTTGGGGTAATTTACGTTACAGACACCTCCAGAAAAGAGGGATGTGCGGTGTACAATTACACAGAAAGGCAGAGGAGCATTTGAAAATCGTTCCCATAAGGCAAGAGAAAGTTGAATAGAAAAGGTCTCAGTCTTGATTCGTGACTAAGGAAATTCACTGTGGTTGGATTTAAAACTTCTGGCCTCCTGGAACCAAGGGCAAGAAACACGGCGGCTCACTTAGCTCTGGTGCCTCCTTAGCTGTAACCAGAGTGCCTCTTCCACGGAAAGGGGCACACTCCTCGCAGGGCCTAAATGCTAAGGAGAATCGGTGAGGGGTCATCACGGAACCCAGGGAACAAACTCCTGGTGTGAAGAGTACCCAGTCCTCATTCCTCATACTAGCAGTTCCTGTATGGCTCTTTCTTGGCACAGTTCTTGGGAAAGGCTGAAGGTGATGACCTTCAAGCTTTTTGGTAGAGCCCCACGGTAAAAATGGGTTTTACATCACAACCCAGCACCCTACACACACACACACACACACACACAGACACAGACACACACACACACACATACACACACATGCACACACACACACACACACACACACAATTGAAACAAAATCTTACAAATAATACTTTCTATCCTTACTATATAGACTGTGGTCTTTTCTACTTTCTATTCTACTGTCTTTTGTTATTTAAAATGCTGGCCATGACCTATAAATTGATTTCATGATCTGAAACTGAATTGTGACACCCAGTTTAAAATAAAACTGATCCAAGGTGGTGGGTAAGAACATATTTCTGCAAAAGTACGTAAGTGGAGGGACAGGGATGAGCGGGGCTAGGTGTCTGGGATTTTGGAAGGAATCACGTTTTTTTTGTTAGTGATTTCTCATCCTCTGCCTCCTCCCCAGCTGCATCACCCAGCAGCCCACCACGGGGAGCCTAGGGAACAGCCTGCCTAGGGGAGTGCTTGACCAAAGGGATTTGGATCCCAATCACCCAGCATGGTAGGGGTCTGGTGGGACCTGGGGTTCTGCATCTCTAACCCGCTCCCAGGCGAGGCCCACATTGCTGGGCCCTGGACTAACCTGAACAGTGAAGGCAGAGAAAACAAGAAATCAAACCTTATGTTTCCAAACAGCCATGCAGCCCCATCCACTACCGTCCCTTTTCTCCTTCAAGGTCATCGGGCCACCTCGCCACTCTCTTTGAGAGCCTGATTATGTCATTCAATATGCCTTTGCTAGAATTTTTTAAAAATACTTGGCTGAAGTTAAAAACCAAAAAAAAAAGGATGTATTTGAAAACCTCCAGAGCTGACAGTAAAATGGATGAAGCAGATCCTTAAAACGGCCAAGAGGCCCCGGTGAGCTCTGGGCTTTGGTGGCAGGAACTGGTGGCTGTCTCTTCAGTGAGACCGTTGGAATTAAGCAACACCAAAGACCCCTGGGGTCCTTCAGTGGACACTCAAATTCCAGAGAGTGGGTCCAAATCGCCCAGGTTGGGTCACAGCTCCACTCCTTAGCCAGGGGAGAACAGGGCATGTCGCCTGGCAGACCCCACCGAGACTTCATCACAATAGGGTGCTCCTGATTCGGCCTCCAGCCAAAGGGGCCAGCACACTGGGCAGGCAAACACAGAGACAGGACACTGGGTTGTTGGTGATCTAAACGGCTTTGCGAGGGAGAAGCCGTTTTTGCAGAACATCACAGATAGGTTCATCCTAGCAATAAGCCCGGAATTCTCACCTGGGGGTGATTTTGCCCTGCAGGGCACAGTTTCAATGTCTGAACGCATTTTCAGTTGTCACCACTGGGTTACGGTCACTCCTGGCATCTGGTGGGTGGAAGGCCAGAGATGCTGCTAAACAGCCTACAGTCCCTGGGATGGTCCCCACCACAAAAAGGCGATCCTGTCCAAAATCTCACTAGTGCTGAAGTTGAGAGACTCTGCAATAAGCCCAAAAGATGGTGGTGGTTTTCTCTATTTTCCTCATTTTGTGGATGACAGAAAGCTAGGTAACAGTCACAGAGTCAGAAAGCTGGAAATAGCAGAGCCGGGACTTGGACCCAGATCTGTGTTTTCCCAGGACTTTCCGCCTCCTTTGCTGGACCTTTGGAAAAGAGCCTCTTGCCATTAAAATAGCCTGGTAACAAAAGGCAGGAGCTGGGGGAGGCACTCAGGCAGGACTCTTACAAACCTCATCACAAATGTGCAAGCTCCCCCTTTCCTAATCAGATGTGTTCTGTTCTATTTTGGAGTCATTCCAGCCTACCAGGTTTTCATTTCACAGTAACGTGTGGATAGGCTTCATGTCTGAGGTTACCTTGTACAGCCGTCTTCATGCTGATACAGTGAGACGTTACCTAGTGATTAATAGCTATGGAGTTTCCTGAAACATCCAGGTGGAAGACACATGCCGGCTTATTCTCTTTTAATATTCAGGTGTACAAATTGAATATAGCAGCATATCAGCAGGCACCCCCAGAGACCTGAGCATGAGGTGTAGCCTCCTGTAACCTCCTCTAAGTGCAATTTCCCAGACCCCGTAGTGGGTAATGGGCCTCCATCTTTTTGGCTTACCGTCAGGGAAGAGGGCATTAAGTCAGCCGGCTGTGCTAGTCAGATGCGCAGGAAACTCTGAGGGTTGAAGAGGCCTTTTCCCCACGCTGTCTCTCCTAAAAATGCTTGTCAATAAAAACCGACTTGGAGAAGGCATTTCACTTGAAAAGAGGAAATTTCACTTCCTTTCAAATATTGTATGGTCCATGTGAAGAGCCTGGAGTTTTTCTAATTAGACTGTGAGCCACTGGGAAGTATAAACATGTTTTGCACATTAAAAGACCTGGATGTTGTCTTGGAGACCTTGGGGAATGTCCTCACTGGAACGCCCCATCTTCACCTCAGGAAGACCCTCTGAATTAAAAAAGAAATCTGACCCAGGAAAAATGTATAAAGAAAAATGAAAAAATTTCCTAACTTACAAGCAAAAGGTCTTCCTGAAAAATTCTTGAGATGGGATACAATAAATGGACTAGAACACCTCAAAACAAAAAATAAGCTGGTTTTCTTTTGCAGACATTTCTAAACTATTTGGGGTGATTTTTGAGGGTCTGTGTTTTCTGTTTTAAAAGCCTTCTCCCATTGTTTTTATTCTGCCTACGTGGACTACCAATTGAGTAAGATTTTTGCTGATTAATCATCAAAATTCATTAGGCTTCAGTATAATTAGATTTCAAACCAACCAGCTAAACTGATATTATGTTGTCCTAAGAATGACTAGTGACTACTAGGAAATAAGGATGTATTGTCTTAAACATGATAGTCTTAGATCTTGGCAGACCATCTGGTATTCAATAACATTTTGTTACATAAGTGAATACGTATAAAAAATAGATATACGTAACTAAGAAGAGATAAGATGGACGGGCTGAGTGTCATTACACCAGAAAAACAGGAGCCGGGGTTCCTGAGGAGATAGCATTTGTGTCTATGAATTCAGTGATATAGATGTTTTCATAAGGTGTCCATTGAGAGGTAATTATAGAAATCAACTCTTCCAGCTTTTTGCAAACAACATCTTCTTCCTGGAGGCAGTTGTCCAGCTTCTTCTCAAACAGATGGAGTATTTCTCGTGATGAGTGAGGAGGTAACAGTCACCCTTCACTTCCGTAATATCAGGCTATCCGGAAACTGCACTGCACCAAGCTCAAACCTGCCTCTTAGAAAATATCTGTTCCTTCCTGGCTCTTCCCTCTTGAGAAACCCAGGGATTTACCAGCCATTTTACATGATGGATCTCAGATACTTGAGGGTAGATCCTTTGGTCATTCTTTACACGAAGGGCCATGACTCTGTCCGAGCCACCCTCCCCTGGCTGGTTTGATATGGAAAAATAGCCCTTAGAATGTGATCTTCAGGATATGGTTTGGCCATAACATAGGATAGTATTAAAACTGAATGCCTCATTAATGACGGCTACATAGTCTAATCCTAATGGCCCTGTCAGTGTTCATCCATGTGTCCCCAGCCAGTCCTTTCCTAGAGACTGGCTTCTGGCATGCTCTCCCCTCTCGGTATTCCTGGAAACACCTCAAGGAAGGGAAAGGCAGACTTCAGCATGCCTCTTCACTCAGGGGCTGGAAGCCTGAGTAACGGAAAATTACACAGCCAGCATTTGGCCAATGATGTCCATACAGGTGTTAGAGTTCCCAGCGCTGCAAACCTTGCAAACTGGGGCTGCCTCGTGCCCCATCTGTGGTGGCTGGTGACATGCCCGTTCCCCTCGGGTCCTCTCTGTCCCCCACCTCCAAGTGCGTCTCAGGGAAGCCCAGTCTTCATGCGCTGCTCCTACTCTCAGGGAGTGTGTCTCCTCACACCTTCTGTGGCCCACAGGCACCTCTAGCTCCCAGCTGAGCCTTCGGCCTGTCTCCCCTTCTCTGGTCACCCTTGCATGGCTGCCACCAGCACTGCTGTTCAGGCGGCCTTGTCTCCTTAAACTTCTCCATCTGCCAGGATTTCCACCCTCACTTTCCTCCTCTGTGTCTCCTCAGGGATTTTGAGGGGGAGGAGCTTGTGAAACCCAGAAATGCAGCAGGGACCTGCGTTTCTGTTAGAAGGCCCTTGGAAGTAAGTGACAGAAAGCCCCCACCCAACTCCTGTCAACAGCGAGAATGAATCATCTCACAAAACAGCTGGAGGTGTAGGGAGCTCCAGGGATGGTTAAGTCAACAGCTCACCAGCACTGAGGGGCAGCTTCTTTCCATCCCTCTGCTTTGCCATTCTTAACCTTCTGGGTTATCCTCAGGCTGCGGATGTCACAGGCAGGCATGTCAACTCAAGGTGGAACACGACCATCTCCTCCTTTGTGTCTCTTTTGTCACTACTTTCCCAGAAGCCCCCATCCCCAGCATATGCGCCCTTGTGACTCATTGGTCAGACCCGTTGACGTGTCTACTCTGAACTGGTCACTAGCAAGGGAAATGGGTTGTTCAGGAATGGTAGATTATCAGGATTTATCCCTGAGTTTGGGTGGGGACACCTTCCTCGGCCACATGGCTGTGTGGGAAATGGTGGACCCAGATATAATAGATTACTCTGCCAGCAGGGAATTATTGCAAATCATAGTGAAAATTGCCTGCTATGTTTATATCACTTCAGCTTCCTTCCTGCATGAATGTGTTTGCCCAAACATGCAACAGACCATCAATTTAGCTTCTATTCTAGGCATTATGCTCTATCAACAATGCAATCATTAAAAAGACATGGCTCTTGTCCATGAAAGGGAGGCAGGATAAAGTGATGGTTAATTGCCCAAACTTTCTGATTGTTGATCCAAGCTCAGTTCATCACAGCTGTGCAGCCTTGAGCAAGTTGCTTCACTTCTCTGGACCTTGATTGCCTCATCTATAAAACAATGATGATGATATCTCTGTTCAAGGGCTACTGTAAAGATTAAAGGTTACAGACAGAGATGTGTACACATGCACACACATATATGAACATATGTACACCCACACGTGGACATTGACACAGTGACATAATGCCTTGGTTATATTCATTGAGACGGTGCTGCCCATTGGCTCAAGAATGCCAGGGCAGACCCCACAGCTCTTTCCACAGTCACCAAGATTTTTTTCCAAACTGATAGTCAGGACACACAATTGGTAGATACCTTTTTTTGGAGGGTCTTCTTCTATATAGATTTTTTCCAATAAATATATTGCAAAATTTTTTGAGATTTGCAACAGTTTGGAAAAATATCTTCTTTTCTAACTTACTTCATTGTAAGAATACAGTAAATAATACAGGTAACATAGAAAATATGTGTGAATCCACTGTTTATGTTATCTGGCCAACATTAGGCTGTTAATAGTTACGTTTTTGAGGAGTCAAAAGTTATACAAGATTTTTTTCAACTGGGCGGAAGGTCAATACCTCTAAACCCCCACATTATTCAAAGGTCAACTGTGTGTATGTTCATAGGTATCTTTTTATCTATGTCTATTTATATAGTTATATATATCACATTTTTTTTTTGGAGAGCATTAATGACATGAAGTGAAATACAGATTTTGCTGTGTGTAGCATCCTGGTCTCAATCATTTTCCCAGTTGCAGGCATTCCTCCTACGCTAAAAAGTTGTCAAGCTTTGAACCAAACACAGTGTTATTGAGTAGTTAAGGAATATGCTTTATTGGGCATAGCACTGGAAGCTGGACACGGGTTCAGAGGAAATCAGTGGCCAACAGCACGGCACAGGGGCCTAGATCTGCTTTGCTTACCTTTCCCATTCTTGGGTTCTGCCTGGCATTCGTCATTCTTTACTGTTGAAGGTGACCTTGGCCACAGCTAAATGTAAGAACTGTAGGAACCAGGCCAGAGCAGAAAGACTTGTGACTTCTCCAAAAAGCACCATGGTTTGTTCTACTCCATTCTGACTAACCAACTTCCTCATCCTTAGCTGTCAGTCATCAAATTCTCTTTTATTTGGAAAGAAGCCCTTATTGTTGGTATTTTAAACCAAAAAAACACAATGACTTGGTGACTCTAGAATCTCAAGTTTCTCCTTTTCTATTAGAAAAGCAATTGCTTTTCTATCTCAATTTTTGAAAACGTGAGACTTCTTAAAAATTCAACGGTTGTATTGTATCATAACCTAATTTACATAATTGCAGAGAACTTGCTGGGTGGCAGGCCGCCATTGTCACAATTCTCCTTCCCAGGACTCCGGAGAATATCTGAAGTGCAGGAAATACCCTGTCACCACAGATTTGTATTATGAAATTTCATTAAAATAGTACATAACATATTATTTCTGTGAACAGAATAAATAGACATACTGTCCTTTATGTCTCAAATATTGATGATCTAAACTGTGCTGGCTCATCTGTTTGGACTGGGGGATGGAAGCTACAAGGATACAGTCTAGTGAGAGAATAATATTCAGAAGCAAATATTTGACTATCGTGAAAAGTGTTACAGTGGGTTCAGGGTTCTGTGGAAACTCAGCGGAGGGCTCCTTCCCTAGCCCAGTTAGAATTCTGGGGTCACCCCAGTCCAGAAAGCCTGCAGAGAAAATATGAATGTGTGAGCCCTTGCGGTTCTGGCTTCATAATGCTCCCACATTCACACATCTCCGCTGATTGTGCTCATCTGGTCCCAACTCTACAGCAGTGATTCTGTTGATACCAGAAAGATTCTTGGAACTTTGTGCTGTTATCAGCCAAGATTGCTACTGTTAGTTAACCTACCACCACGTATACAGTGTGAATAACTGGCTTCTCTTCACAGCACACCCTGCTTCTGTGTCTCTCCATCTTTTATGACACCACGGGAGGGGTATAGGAAAGCATAACTCTCTGTTTTAGTACCACCATCTTTCTCCTCTAGCTCTTTTATCCTTGTATGAAGAACCACTTTCTTAATCCACTGAATCCTCCCAGCCCACCTCAGTCATGGCAAAACCTTACTCCCAGGTCACACCCCATAGCTGATCCAGTATTAGACTACCCCAGAAACTCCCGAATGGGCAGCTGACAGAGTGAATGGGATATGTCTTAAGAACATAGGATTCAAAAGAAGTTTTATATCTGAGATCCAGCTCTCTAATGTACAAGCTGTCATGTTGGGAAAACCACCTCATTTCTCTATACCTTCATTCCCTCATGTGCAAAATGAGCTCGATGATGATAATATGCACTTCCTAGAGACGTTGGATAGAAGAAACGTGGTGATATATCTAAAAAGCACCTTGTAAAAGAAACATTGTTACATTGACCTTAGTGGGGAAAGGTGGTTGTAGGCGGTTAAGTCATATGGCTTCACACGCTGTCTGTCTCTACCAAGACCCTGAATACACTTTCCTGTGACCTCACCTTCAACCTGGGACCAACCTCCTTCTCCTAAACTTGCTGCCCACCATACAGTCCTAGACACAGGACAGGTCAGCACTCCGGTGACTTGGCCACCACAGAATCACTCGGTCCCTCTGTGCTCTGGGGATGGACGGATCTGGTTTGTCTGCCCTGCTTCTTTCTGCCTCCTAAAAAGCATTTCTATGCCAAGTTAAACAGAATTGATGGAGGCTAGATTTACCAAGTCCTTTGAAATGATTCTATTATTTTGAATGCAAGAAAATAATGGACTATGTGCCTCCTGAGAAATACATCCTCTGCAACATTTTCATTAATCTCTTTATTAAACTAAAACTGGTTTCTCTTTGGAAATTAATTACTGAAGTAGTATTGAGAATTTTAATTTCCACAATATACCAGCAAGAGATACTGCTGTTTCTTTATACTGTTACACAGCAGGGCAATAATCTATTGAAATCGGCCTGAAAAGGGGGCAGCTTGTAATTAAAACAGTATAACACGAGTATTTAATGACTCTCTTAGTGCTAAGATGGCCTTGTCATGCTGTGTTTGGGTGGAATAAAATGTATATTTAGGAAACAGCTCTAGATAGAGAAGTCGACAAGCTCAGGTTTTTTACAGTTGGGGCAGTGGCGGTGTTTCACTCAATAATATACCCACAAGGAAATACAGTTTGTTTTGAGCATCTGAGAATTACAGCCACGGCTGTACACTGGGAGGCTTCCCTTATGAAGCCACCCCCACTGTGAAATTTAAAATATTTAAATCGCAAAGTAGAGAGTGTGAATTAATGGATGCAGTTATCCACGGGAAAGATGTGTGTGTGTAAACCCTTGGGCATATGCCCCACACATATGTGTACGTGTGAATCCATGTACGAATGCAGTCCTGTCTGTATGCGTGAAAGCATTCATCTGTGCAGATTTAGCTCTTCATTCCCCCTCAAGTCTGGAAGAGGCTTCATATTTTTCAAGACACATTCCTATCTATCATCTTCCATCCTCCCAGGCATGTTTTCTCATGATAAGAATTATTTACACATCATTTGCATTTACAGATCTGCTTCTTTTTCTAGTGCCAAAGACATTTTTACAGATTGTTTCCCTCCCCTTTTCTTCCCTCCTCTTCCCTTGCTTCCTCCTTTTCTTTTATAAGAACAGTAACTTATGATTACATTTCCCCTTACCTGTTTCTTCCTCCACATTTCCACTACCTTGTGAGTCACTCTGTAAATCTTCTGCAAACAAAGCCACTTTATTCAGAGGCAGCTCCAACTCCAGCCCCACTAAATAGTTTGAGTAGGCTAAATAGAATTCCTCAAGCTGGCACTATGACAGGACAGAGCAGCGTGTACTTCTCATGGTCTGGGTGCACGCCCCTCAGCAAAAGTCCAGAGGGTTCATTCGCATTAACTAACTCCGGCCACTGGAGACTCTAACCCAAGTCCCTTGTGTCTCAGGTCATCTATTCCAGTGGGCTGGGAGGCGGGTTTACTGTAAGCATTAGTGCTGTATTTCCTCATCAGTCATTTACTTCCCAACTTCATGATTTCCTCCATTTGGGCACCAACACTACTTGATCCTAACTTCATAATATGTAAACATAGATTCTATGTAATACTGTTGGTTTACCACCCACTAACATAAACAATAAAACCTATAATTTCATCCTCATACCATCTAAAATAATCTTGCACACCACTGAGAAAAGGTGTTTTATTGTAATCCTCCACAAACATCTACTAGTTTCCCTGTGGGCTGTTTAATGACTGGTTTTAAAATTCTGCCAGGGATCCGCATCAAGTCATAGACCCATTCTTTCTCTATTCCTTCCTCTGTCTGCAAATGAGGCCAACGTGTGACACAGTTGCCCTGAGATGAGACAGAAGAGGTAGTGACACTTCTTTGCTACCTGGGAAGTAAAGCACAGAGACATTGCAAAGAACCAAAGCCCACAGATTTGAAAACATACCTTGTACCAGGAGGACTCTTACATTATCCAATGATTCATTTTTTACTTATATGTTGGGGACAGGGGAATCAAGCTCTTGGCCTATTAGATCCAAACAGGAGTTGATGGTTAGAGGAATTGATAAACTTGACTTGGACAAATGGGACAGAATAGAGCTATGGGTTCCTTGCACAGGCCAATAATTTGGTGTCATTTCAAATTGATACCTTTTAGTAATGATTATCTATGGAGAAGGAAACAGTGTGCCCCACAAGTGAGAGAGGAAGGGAGCCCCCTTGTAGGTCCTCCCTTTCCTCCCTTGTCTTGAGCGATTCAACTCCAGCCTTGAATTACATAATCCTTCCACATTTATCCACCCTGGCCAACCACGGCCAGGCCCTGCTCTGGGTGGTGGGAATTCAGCCACAGACAACACAGGCCCCTGCCCTCAGGGAATGTGCATTGGGTCCCACTTAGCAAATACAACCCTACAGTTATTTCTTCTTGGAAGGCAGCTTGTTGATTGTTACGAGGGCACAGGTTCCTTTCAGGGCTTAGGATCCATCCCCAGTTGTTTTTCCAAGAGAACATGGTACAGCTGAATCACATAAAGATATAGTCTATGAACTATGAAACTTTATTCATTCCATTGTGTTTCTGGTATTTGGTAAACCTTATAGATGAGTGCTTAAGGCAGCTCCCAAGCTGGGCTTCTTATTCTGACTTAAGACCTCCAGCAAAATGCTCAAGTTGGATCTAGACAGCAACTGTGCCCCCAGTGAGGCAAACCTGACCAAATTACCATGGCTGTTTGAGCCCCAACCCAGGGTAATGGGCTTCTATAGTAAAAGGTGGTACCTGAGAGCTACATTCAGGAAAAGAGGGACTAACACACATCTAAGACCACAAAATGCTGGAAATCATAATATTGCTGTTTCTCTATGAAAATGAGGAAATAATTCATGGTAGTTGAATGGAATGTGGCACTTATGAGCCAGCCGTATTTATAGAGGCCCTTCTCTTATCTTTCCCTGCAAAGTCTTTAGCCAGAATTGTTCACTTAGGATAATTAGAGAGAAATTCCATAATAAACTGTGTGTGAATATTGACTACAAATCAATTCTAATAAGAATGCTTCTGTCCAATCATTTGAGCCACTGCAATTGGGAGGTAATAATTTATATTCAAGCCTCTTTGGCTGGATTAATCTCTTTAAACCTGAGTGATCCATATGAAGATCTTGTCACTGCAAATTATTTTTGTTCTGATGCATCCTATATCGTAATGGTAATAAATAAACATTTGTGTTGTGCCTTAGAGTTTACAAAGGGCTTCCCAATTCATTATCTCTTTTAATTTTCATAATGATTTTTAGATAGTTAATTCATTTAACCCATATTTGAATGCTCCTTGTTTATTCATTCGACAGAAATTTATGGAGTACCTCTCTGAGTCACGCGCAGCGCTCACTACCAGAGATGCAGGGTCAATATGACAAAGTCCTCAGCCATCCAGAAACTATATTCTCGTGGGGGAGACAGAGGATACATCTAAGAATTACAAAAACTTATGGGCCCAATGTTGGGGCATGATAAAGCCAGTGAAGGATTGAGAGGCCAGGGGGTAAAGGCTGACAAGGAGTGTGTGTTCTCTTTGCAGGGTGAGCAGCCCTGAATGATGGGAATAACTGAGCTGCTAGACCAGCCTTTCAGGCCAAGAGTGTATTTGTTTGCTTTGTGCCTTGCAGATAGGATTGTATTCTGCAGTTACAACTTAGTATCAGATGGGTATTTAAGCAACATAGGTTGCTAAAACTTGAATTTTTAAAAGCTGAAAAATACTCTTTTGTGATGTCCTTAGAGATGTTACAGATGCTCAAAAGCTGTGGCCCAGAGCGCATCAAATTTCTCCATTCCTTACTGGGCCTTACGCCCAGCAAGCTTCCCAGGAACCATCAGCAAATCAAAATTATTTGGGTTAATTGGCTGTATGGCCCCTAGAGATTTCCTAAGCTGAAGGAACTACCCCCAGTTCATAGGGATTGGGCCGGACACACTTAAATAGCTTTTCTCAAAAATTGAAAAAGGGGATAAACTGTGGAGGAGTCAATGTGGGGAATTCGGTCTATTGAAATGGCTCAGGAGTTTCAGGTACAACCATTCTGTGTAGATCAGTGAACCACGGGGGGATTTTAGAAGTAGATTTCACCGTCAGTGCTAACTGATGAGTTTGCTGGAAAGCAACTTTTCCATTTCCATATGCAATTGTTAATATATGGCGATCACGTGGTCGCTCAGATAACCCAGTCTCCACATCACCGTTGTACTCTATGCTCATGACTGGCACATCAGGAATAGGCTTTTGCCTCATAATTTCAGCGCTTGTTTTTTCAGGGAACCACCAAGATGGTATTTATTGAGCATTCTTTCACCCTGGCTATGGTGCGTGTCGTTTCTTTAATCAAGCAAAATGGCTCTAAAACAATGTCAGTTCTTAAGAAGCCTATAGGGTGGCCTATTTGAAAGCAGCCACATAGGGCCATGTAGAAGCAAAAACAGGTTTTAAAGATATGGTTTTAAATTAACCTACCTTTTATTACACTCTTGTGGTTTCCTGGAAGGAGTGCTTCCAGCTATGGAGCTATCATCACAGTGTTCATTTTCACAACTACGTGATGAGGCAGGTTTAGTTATCTCTTCCTTCAACAGATAAGAACATTGAGCCTTAGAGGAGTGAAAAAAGTGTCCTTGTTCAAACAGTATTGCAGAACCTGGAGTTCGATGCCACAGGTAGACCTCAGTGCTCTTAACCCATGACCCATACCAGGGGCCATATGGTGAGGTACAAATTTCACCTCTGACTACATGGCTCACATTTATTTCTCTTCATGTGCATCCCTTTGCATCCCTTACCTGACATTAGGTCCTTTTTTTTCTAGCTTGGAGCTTTACAAGAATCTCTTAAAGCCATTCTCACACCCTCCAGCCTTCCCCCAAGGCCAGCCCATCTTCTGTATACCAGCACCATAGTTCTTAAAGGAGAGACCTGTCAGGTCACAACCCTGCCGAACAGCCTCAGTGACAACCGTTCTGCAGGAAAGGGCTGCAAGAAGAAAGGTAGCCTCAAGGAAAAAGCTGGCTTCAGTCATGGCTTAGAGGTGGAGAGAATGTTCTAGAAAGCCCTATTGATGGAGGGGGTTGTTGAGCAGAAATCTCTCATCTACCTCAGACCCTTAGTGCATGCTTTTCCCTCTTCCTAGAATGTTCTTGCTCCCACTCATTATTTGACTCCCAGCCAGAAGGAGGCCATTCCCAGCTCCCTGCTCAGGACACTTCCACAGGCTTCAGTTTACTGAATGCATTAAAAAAAAAAAGTTTAATGATTATGTAAATATATTCAAAGGACACCCAGCCCTAATGCCAAAGTGTGGACCCTAAAGTTAAGCAAGATCCCAGAGTGCATCTAATTTGAATGAAAGTTTGGGGACTTCCTCCTAAGCAGATAAAATCTGGTCTATGCACACCTTTATTCCATTCCAGCATGCTCAAGTGGTATGATATCAGTGAGTCCTTCTCTGATTCCGTTTAAACCCCCACCCCCCTTACCTAGCACTCCATATTTTTATCTAGAGAAATTGTCTGCCAGCTCCCACCAGTACATAAGCTCATGGAGGCAGGGATTTGTGTCTGGGTTGCTCCTGAGGCATCCCTAAACAGTGCCTGGCACACAGTAGGCGCCAAATAAATGTTTGAATGAATAAGCAATTTGCCCCACAGAACATTTAAAATGGTGAGAGGCTGAGTTCATTCTCCTCGGTTCTTGTCCCCACTGCAACAAAGAATTGGAAGGCAGAGACACAGTAGTAAAGCAGAATGAAAATTTTATTTGAATGCAAGTGCAAGGAAGGAGCAGGCCAGAGTTAAGATAGACTGTAACTCCCAGGGCTGGGGGGGGGGGTTGGGGGAAGGGGAATATTTTTGCAACCTGGGGCAAATTACCTTTGAAATTGAAATCAGTCAAAGGGAGAAATAAAGTGGGAGGAACCCGTTTATTGCTTACAAGCGGTTGTCCACTTCTAATCACCTGTGTCTCTCACAACAGGCTGCAAAAAGGGACCCCACCCAACCTCTCCAGTCTAGATATACCCTCACTCCCCCATGTAATCACCTATTGATATGGAGATAGACTACTTCTCTCCACCCCTTGGAAACACCTATTGATACGGAGATGCACTAAGGCCAGGTGAGACATTCTGGAAATATTGCAATTTTACCCACATAGACAAAGGCAGGAAAGGGCAGCTCACTGAACTGCTGCTTGGCATTGGGCAAATCCCTTGCCAACTCCTAAAGCCAGGGTCTGCTTGAATCTGCACAGTGTGGGAATTAAGCCCCTACCACCCCAGGATTTTTGGGAGCCACAAGGCACTGGATGGAGTGAGATTGTTCTGAGAACCTCCCAAAGCAAAGAAAGGACATTTTCAGGTAGGCTACTAAAGAGCTTGATTATGCAGCTTACAGTCCTGTCTGGGTCACCCAGGCGACTGGAACTTACAGGCTCCAAATCAGAGCTCTCAGTAGTCCCTCCACACTTATCTGGAGTAGAGTAGAGAGAGTGACACACTCAAAGAAAGGAAAGTGCAGGCAACCTCAGAGAGGGGGCATGCTTAAGGGTTTAGGGTCTGGGGTGTTATAGAGCCTTTTGGGGTAGGAGTCAGTATACAGCATGATATAGACAGGGGATTCATAATTCCTTTGGAGTTATTTAGGGGACTATGTTGGTTTGGGACCTCAGCATTCTTTGTCCACATAGGTTTATTTACACTTCCGAGGTCTGTCTCTTGTCCTGGTTACAAAGTTACTTGATTAAGGAGCTGGAAGAAGCAGAACCAGCATACAGGTTAAGTTAAAGAGTAAGCTGGGACTTTTAGCAGGCTAAAGTAAGTTTTACAATGGCATGATCTAATTGGTACAATGAAGACATAGGCTGCAGTCAGATACTTTTCGTTATCTGGGGAATATCCAGGCATTCCGAGTTGTTCCTGGCCTTTGGAAGTTCTACTAATCAACTCATTAACTCTGTGAGTCCTTTCTGGCTCTCTGGTTTTATCTGATTAACTCTTTGAGCCCGTTTTAGTGGACTCCACTGACCTTATTCTCCCTCCACCCACTCATGTCTTGTCTATCTGCCTAACAAAACATTCAAAGTCTTGCACACCTGGGAAAGGAGAGATACTGGGCCACTGTAGCTTTAAATAACACTGGCATTCTTTTTCCCTTTTTCCTTTTGATTAGATGATGCTTGAGAAATCAGGGCACCATATCATACTTTCTTTCCAAGTGCTGTTGGGTTGTGTCCACCTAGTATAAAGGCAGTTTGGCTGCTAATTTCCTGTCTGATCAGATTAATTGAATTCAGACAACTCTTGAATTCAGTTTACTTTAAACAAGGCAAAGCTGAGAAGCATGCTTACCCAGGCTTCTGAACTTTTCTTTGATGAAGACTGTGTTTATTGTCCTGATGTGTTGGAATTACTGGGAAGGATGGCTGAAAAGAAGGAAGAACTAACAAAGGCTCAGGGTGATGGGGGTGCTATTTTCCTTACTGGCACTAGTGAAAACTCAGGAGTGAGCCTCATAGCTCTAGGTTGAGGGACAAGGGGTGTCCACTTTGTTGATTGTAACTATTAAAAATTTTGTGATGTGTCAGCTCTGAAACCATCATGCCTACTGCCTACTTCCTGTGAATAAGGCCTTCCATTCAGCAAATCAGTCCTGTGCAGGGACTGGGTGCCAGGCAAGGGCCAGGGGGAGTAGAGAAGTGGAAGGAAAATCACAACTAAGAGACAACACTGCCTTCAAGAACTTACAAACCACTGGAGCACCTTCCATTTCATGACTTTTGTCCCATATAGGGAAAGAAAAATTAAAGTGGCTTATAATGAAAACCGTAAGTTCATTATGACCATTTAAATAACCATAACAGAAGAAAATATGTGTGAAAAAAGGAAGAAATAGACCCTGAACACCCAGGGCAAGACAAGTTTATAGGATCATGAAACATCAGGGCGAACTGGCTGATTGCGATCACTCGGTTCAGAGTCTTCCCCACCCTCTCGGTCAGTAGCCTGAGTCCTCCTGAGGGGTAGCCCATTCCATCCCAATAAGTCCTTCTCTGAGTAGCTCTGTTTGAAATATTTCATTTAACAAGTTGGGATCGATTCTCCACCCATGGGTCCTGGCCCTGTTTTCCACCCATGGGTTCAAAACCCCTCCAGAAACCACCTCATCTTTCCACAGGGTAGCCCTCAATGAGGACCCTGAGGACATCCTCAAGGTCCTCTGTGCTCTCTCCACCAGTGCCTTTAGTGTGCCCACACTGACCTGCAAGCATACAAGCCAGTGAATGTCTTTGGTGCACCTTTGGGTTTCAGAGCTAGCACAGCGCTGCTGCATCATAGGTGCTCAGTAAACATGAGCTAGACGGATGCCTCAGGAACTGCCTTCCTACACAAAGCCCCTCTTGCTAGACACAGGAAATGCGTGATATTCAGTTGGAGGTCTTCTTGCTCACAGTTTTGACCTTGCATGTGGAGGGGAGCTCTTCAAATCTTTGTGTGTGGAAGGCTGAGCAAAGCCAGCCTGCAAGTTCTAAGATAATGATCTTCCTCCATGTATGGGGAGTTCATTAAAAATGCAGATTCCTAAGCCAACCTACTGAATAAGGAATTCTATCCTTGGGGCCCAGTGAATCTGCATTTTAACAAGTTCCTGTGTACAATAGAGCTTGGAAATCTTTTTAAAGGCTCTAAAAGAGCCTTTAAATAGGTTTCTTAAATGTCCCTGGGAATCCCTGAGACCTTTTCAAGGGGTTCATGAGGTCGAAACTATCTTCATACTAACACTAAGATGCGGTGTGCCTTTTTCTGTCTCATCTCTCACAAATGTTTCATGGAGTTTTCCGGAGACTAACCTAGCAGGTGCTGTTTCAACAGATTGAATGAAGAAGCAAATAAGGAAACCCAGCTGTCTTCCATCAATCCAGACTTTAAAGCCAAGAAGAGTGCCACTCTTCTCATGACATTTTCTTTTGTTTCCTAAAAATAGTTATTTTTTTCATTTAAAATATATTCACAGTAACAAGTCATGGATTTATTATTATTTTTAAATGAATTGATAAATAACCATTTCTTTTAGGTTCGCAGTTTTAATTTCTAATATGTAAATACTGATAAGCTATAACCCACACCGCCAAAGGGCCTCTGGGGTCCTCAGATGTTCTTAAGAGTAGAAAGTGCCCTGAGAGCAAAAAGTTTCACAGTTGCTCCTTTTGAGCAACAGACTAAATTTGTTTAAAACTTAATTTCTTTCATTTTATTCAGTTTATTTTATAGTTGACCCATACCCATTCAATTTGTATATAATTAGGATTTCTATTGACATGTGTTCTGATATCTCCCCTTCTCCAAGGAGACAAGGTGTTTTTGCAATATTGCAGCATAAGAAGGAATTGGCCACCAAGTATTTTCGTTCCCTGCTTAGAAGAACTATTTCACAATGCCCCCGGATGTCCTAAAAATTCAGTTAATTTGGAGTTATCCAGTTTTATGTTGCATGTATAGGGGACAAAACCTGGCTACATGAAAAAATGTAAAACATCAGGATTTCGCTTTGAGACTTTATGCAATAGCAAGCCTATTTGGCTCGTTTTATTGCCCATTCACCAAGCCTAAACCAGAGTCAGCTTGGAGACATTCTGTGATTTCCTTCCTGTCCTTCCGCATTCGCTGTGGGCCCCTTGAACCAAAGGCATCTTCTAAGCAAAGGACAGCTCCAAGACCTAACCACTGAAATGGGCTTTCCCAGCAGGGAGGCAGCAGTGTGGTGATAAATGTTTTAACAACTGGCTCAGAGGAGGTGAAGAGCAAAGCCCCTGATGTGTAGCATTAGCCACTTTCCGTGGTGTAAATATTCTCACCGCACCTGATTTTAAGCCCTCGACTTGGCATCACTGACCACGGAAGGGACGCACACAGCAGGCTGTGGAGGAGGAAGCCGGAAGGCTGATGGGATCCCAGAGTGCCTCCCACTCAAGACTCTCCTCCTGGGTCCTGGCAGAGCCTGTGGATGTGACCTGTGGATTATTCCCAGGTAGTCTTTCATATGTGAGCCGAGAAGGAAAGATGTAAGTGTAGCAGACAGAACATGTCAGAGGCCAGAGGAAGCTTCTTGAGGAGCAGCTCCCATTCTAAGCACTCCCACCTACCCCCAGAGATGGGCCGAGGAGGGAGGCGGAGATCAGCTGGGCCGGAACCCTGACCCGCCTCGCCGGGAGGGCCTGGATGGAGGCTGGGCGCCCTTCTTCATCGGCCTCATCAGCTCCGCCGTGCCCCATGGCGGGTACTCCTCAGCCTCCACCCAGATGAGGAAAGCCCACAGCACTCCGCCTTGTTCCGAGGGTGGTAGCTTCCTTTTAATTTCTATTTTTTATTGGGATGGATACCCTTCTTGAAAGAATGAATCAACTAATTCTGAATTCAGGTTCTGACTACTTGTATGCAGGCTCATCTCATTGTAGCATTTTTTTTTCTCCACATCATTATATTTGAATTGAATATTTAGTCACAGTAAATTGCTTTAAGTTCTCTGGGAGTCCAAAGGTAAGAAGTCTATATAATAGATACAAACAGGTGTAATGTCAAGGCTAGATTTATTCTAATTAAGTCATTGTAAGCCACATATTTTTACATATCTGTGGCAGAAGAGAAAGTAAATATGCCGTCCCTGAGCGTTTGTTGGTGGAGATTTACATGCCTCCTTTCCACTCTTGAGTTTGAATTTAAAATATTCCCAATGCCCAGGAGCTCCTGGATGCACATACAAAATAATTGTTTTAAAATTCTATTAGGGGAAAACCACCACAGAAGCTGAATCGTAAATGCCAGAGGTTACGGAGGATGTTAACACCATTCAAACACCACAATCTGGAGACCACTGCTCAAACGGGGTATTAAATCTCATCTTCAAGGTCAGGGGTACTGTACCCAAACTTATTAGTGGATATAAATTACCCTGGAAGTAACTGGCTGTTCAAATATATGGGACTGGGATAACTGCATATTCATCTGGGAAAAACATCATTAGCTACCTATCTCATAACACCAAGAGATACTCACTTTTAGATGGATAGAGGTCTAAAAAAAAACACCATAAAATATACCAAAAGATAATATAGGAGATGCTAAAAATATAATAGAGATGGCCTCCTTGAAGGCTCCCACCCAGAAACTATAGAGGAAAATATGTAAGCAACTAAAATTCCTATATATTTGGGAGGCCATCAGGTTACAAGACAAATGACAAGATGACAGAAAAATTTTGCAACATACCTAGCAGATGGCTTCTGTCCGTAATATAAAAAAAAGGCTCCTATAAATTATTCAGAAAGAAACAAATAACATGGAAGAAGAAATGGCAGAGAAATCAGTTCCCTATGCCCTGTGAGTAAGCCTTCTTTTCCAGTCAAGTTTTGCCCTCCTGAGTAGTCAAAAGCAGGACTTGGTACCAGGTGGTGCAGAGTGACCGGCTTTGATGTTGGGCAAGTTGCCTTTCGGATCTCAGTCTCCTCATCTGCAGAACAGAATGGAACATGACTGCCCCCCTCACAGGTAATAATAAAATTAAAACACTCATTTGAATAAAGTTATCACGTCAGGCCCGTACCCACAAGAAATACAAGTAGGATTAAGACTGAAGAGCACAAGCCACTTTGAAGAGAATTGGAGCATTTTTCAGTGGAAGGAGGGAGGGACCTAACATTTCCTAACTGCCAGCTGTGCTTCAGGCTAAGAGCATCTCTGGTTAATTTGGTGCAGAAAAAATGGCAAATTTTAAATATATAACATATCATAATATAGCGTAGCATAATGTAACATAGCAATACGATGAACAGAATGAATCTAATAAGTATAATCAGTATTCTTAATATATAATGGGTACAATCCATATATGGTTAATAGCATATAAAATAATGTAGTATAGTGTAATGTTACACAAATAATATGGGTATGCCTTTTATAACCCTTTTTCAGAATAAGTTGACGAAAGCAAAGCCTCGAGTTTGACGGTAAAATGATCTGGGTAATAAAGTGAGGAAACCAGCTAGGTTGTCAAGCTGCCTGCAGCTGTTTTGTGACAACACATGACTCATGAAAGACCTGGCAGGCTTCCCCATACTCTCTCCCTGCCCAAACGCTGGGTCTGGTTCAAGGGCCTTCTTTCTATGTCTAGCTATTCTCACACATGGCATCTTTACCCCTTTGGTTTTCGTTCAATTTTGGAATGGTGCCTTAAGCTTTAGAGGGAGTACATTCTACCTGGGGGACCAGCATATCCATGTGACCCTACCTGTAGGGTCAGCAAGAGAGAGAACATCCTTGGGAATGTGCAAAGGCCTACCCAAAGCGAAGACGAGGTCTCATGGCCCAAAGTCATTACATGGTTTCATTTATGCTTCTTCTTCCCTGGAGTGACCTGATCCAAGTCAATTTCAAGTTGATACTTTTAATTATTTGTCTCCATTAGAAGCGAAATCCTGAGAAAGTAGTCACGTGCTTGTTTTAGAGGCTCAACTGGCATCTTCATGGCATGACTGAGCAGACAGGTCTGCGGCTCATTTGGGGATGAGGGTCGACTTTATTGCTTCACTAAGTCCCTGAACAACTAGATTCTAGAACACATTCTGGGTTCGCTGGCAAATGGCTACATTTGCATTAAAATATCCAACGAACTATTGAGAAAAAAGTAAATATACATCATTCATTGTTACCAGGCATCAGAGAACAGTGGGAACGGGAAGGGGTCCAAGAAGCTGACCAAGAAGTACAGGAAGCCCGGAAGGTCCCTACTCCTGCTATGCTCCTTTTCTGCCCCTGGCTTCACAGGAGCGAAGAGCTATTGCCCAAGAGACCTCAGGCTCAGCTGTCTCCACCCTGACTACAGTCCAAGTCCCCTTGCCGTGCACGTCAGCGCAAGGTCCTTTCCTGCTTCTCCCTGGTTCCCGGTGTTGGAAGCAGGAACTGGAGCAGGTAACCACTCACGCCACACTCTAGCCGCGCCCCATCTGTCCAGGACCTGGTGGCTTTCATTCTTCCACATCAGCCCCAGGGCCCCTGCTCCATGGGCTGTCCTGGCACAGTAGACCTGGCTTTACTTTGACTACTTCTTCCATATTTATAGGTAAGCCCATAGAATACTGTCCCCACGGCTTGTGCTGACCTAGTTGGTGTCTTTGTGCAAATGTAAAAAAGGCACCCCCTCTGGTCATATGCAGCCTTGCAGGTGTACAAACTGACTACAGAAGGGGCCATTGTCGAATTTATAAATACATTCTCTACTCGTGGGTGGACTCAGAGCTGGGTGTTCAGTCATCCCCTTGGTATGTCCACGCTCTTGTGCATGTTACAACCACCTGCTTTTTAAACCACCTGCTTCTCTTTATCTGGGAGACTTTTCCTCCATTTTATGGTCACTTACATCAGACAGAGCTTGTAGGTTTTCCTGGGGGACGAAGGTGCATGCGTGAAAAAGCCCTATATCCTTGCAAAGCCACAAATTACTTTATAGCTCACATTCATTCAGCAAAAATCAGTGGAGTGCTTGGAAGCCCAGCATAGAGAAGGGCCTCAAAATGGTTGGGATGGAATCAGAGATTTCTCATGGGACGCAGGCATTGCCAACCAAGCTCAGAATGAGACCATTGAGACAGTCACCTCGGGAACCAAAAACTCAGCCATCAGGAAAAATAGCATTTTAATGCAACATCTTGAAACTCAAAATGAATGCAAAAAAAATCCGTGATGAACAAAATACCACCATTTTACATAAAGGCAGTGTCAGTATTGCTGATTTTTCCTTTGGCCTCAGGCTCCAGCATGGCACAGCCTGGCACTGTAACTGATCTGTCTTCATTTAAAATTTGGAGGGTTTGTTCATCGAGGGTCTTCAGTGTCGATCTTGAATTTATAAAATACCGCATTAACATATCTCCTCTTGATGACTGAGTTCTTTGGTGCTTCCCTTCAGTCGGTGCAGAAAGCAGGTGCCTCACTCCCCTCGCCCTCGGCCAGCCCTAATGCTGCCTCACTAACTAGCCCCCATCATTGAGGGCTGAGCGAGACGTTGTGCTGGGCATCTAATGCCGCACCACCTTGTTTCAGTCCCTAACAACTCCACGCCCTGGGGCCTTTTGTTGCAGACAAGTGGAATGATTTGCCCAAGGTCCATGCTGGGTGGAAGAGGAGAGTTAAATGAGGTCTAGAGCCCATTGCTTGAACTGCAGGAACGAGGGAAAGGAAGGCATGGTAGAAGCAAGAGCAGGTGAACAGGTGCAGGAACAACGTACGGCAGTTTCCTCAGCTTCATGGAAGCTGTCCCCCAGCTGCAGGAGTCCACAGAGCCAGCTGTGCACACAGGGCTTCTCAGTGGTGACATTTCACACAGCAGCTAAGAAAGCGTGCATCCAGGATGTGTGTTTGGAAGCTGATTACTTAACCTTTTCCCAAAGAGTCTTTGACAAATATTGAATACCCCCCAAATGAATTATTTTTCCCTTCATACAACTCAAGTGGATGCATCTCCATTTCTCTGCAAAAAGAGCAGCTGCAGTGCAATCACTCGAAATGCAGGCTCTGAATGGAAATTAATGCTGTTGATGAAACCAGCAGTCTAAAACATTAAGGATATTGGACTAAAAAGACAATGGTATTTGCAGCCTTTTGAACATTCACCTAGATTTGCATAATGGAGATGTCAATTGTATTGTAGGAGAAAAATCAACCTACCCGGGCTCACGTTAATTCTGCCTGATCACTACAGCTCCCTGAAGGGGTTGGGACACCACCATACTTTGCCCTTTGAAAGAGAAAAATGTGAAACTCCCCCATTGGCAAGAACCAAAAAGACAAATTTCTGCTGGAGGCAGGGACCAGGAAGAACTCACTGTCTGCCTATGAACACATTAATGTCGCTGTCAGGAAATGAATAGCACACAACCCAGGCTTAGGCCCTATTACAGTCTACTGCTAGAAATCATAGCATCAACTTTGGGACCCAATTATATAAATCTCATTATTTTTGGGTGTCTGCTAACAGCTTCTCCTTAGCTTTCTATTTAGAGCTGAGCTTACCAATGGTGGGTGCACATCAGAATCACCAGGAATCCTTTTTAAAAATGCAGATGCCAGGGCCCCACCCTCGTGCTGGACCCAGATACCAATATTTTTTCATTTGCATTTTTGTTAACCCAGTGGGAAGACAATCCAAGGGATAAGGTAGTAGATTTATTTCTCAAAGGGCAGGAAAGGGTTCCTGGTGGTTGTCACACTGTTTCATGTAACTAAAAGTCAAACTAGCCCTGACTATTCATAACTCCAAACCAGTAGAGGTCATAGCAAGGGAGAGGTAGATAATTCAGCTCCTACTTACTTTGACCTGAATTTATGCCAAGTGGGACTTTTGCCTGAATTATTCAGAAAAATGCCCTGACTTGCCCCTTAATACATCTTGTACAGTTAGTTCCATGTATATTCAAAAAGCGTTTACTATTATTATTTTCCATGTAGCTAACATCACCTTGACCGGATCAAAGTTCCCCAAAGTTATTTTTTCATATACAAATTTATTATATCACTTTTAATCAGACCTGCTGCCGGTGGTATGAGTGATTGATTTCATCGATATTTCACTTACAATGTCCTCCAGGCATTTTCCACCTGGCTTATGTCATTACCTTTGTTTACATTTAGTTCAGGAGGTACAAATGTAAGAAGTGGCAGGTCGTAGCTAGACATAAGATCAATGCAGTTAGTTTCTGTTTAAGCTTTAACAACTTGGGAGCTGTCCACCGAAGCATGAATGCAGGCCTCTTGTAAATCCCATTAAGATACACGGGGAATAAGTTTTTTCTCCTCCACACAATGAAGCTTTTAGAAGTGGCTTTGCTTCTAGTTTTGTTCTCGTTTCCTTCTCACTTTTTCCGGGTCTAAGCTTTTCTGTCCTCTGACCTGGGGTCACTTTTTCATGTGAAGGTTTTTGGGGGCCGATGTCTTTCAGCTACTTTTTCTGTCCTGCTGTCCTAAAATTCTCAGTCTCTACCCTGCGATTGCTTGGAATGTGCTATTAAAGTGAGCAGCTCTCAACCACAATGACGTAAAGTTCAGATTTGTCTTTGTCTTGCGACCTCTATTTCTGTTTTGAGCAAGTCTGCCCAAAACTCAAAAGGCAAGAGCTATTCCTCACCTGGATAAGGCCTATCAGATACTCTCCACAAGTTGGCAATTTCTTCTGGATGATAAAAATGATTACCAATATTTAGATTGATATCATTGGGATGCTCATTTAAAAAAAACTAACAATTAACGCTGCATGTCTGTGAATTTCCTCAGGGCATATTCAGGAAATCAATATTGCAAAAGCTTGAACAGTTTATTAGTTTAGCTTGATTGTACACTGATTCTATTTTCTTTATTTATGCTTATGTAGAATAATATATTAAGGATTAAGTATGCTTTTAACGAAACAAACAAGTTTGCTTTTGGAAAAAGATTTTACAATTCCTGTTGGGTAATGAGGTCCTGATCTCCATGCCATGGTTCTTGGTGTTGGATCAATGATTGAATCTATAATTAAATATGTCCCTTGGACTGAGGTTACTAAGCAGGTATTTGGGTCAGTTACACAAGAGCAATGAACATGCAGTAGATGTCACCATGATGATAATTACTGAGCAACATTATATTTGATTTCAAAGTGCTCTTTTTTTAAGGGTTGGTTATCAGCAATGCATCCTAGGGATGATTTATCAAAGCATTGAGCTTTTATGACAGATTTTTGGACTACATATATATATGATCAGGACCAAATCCTCTGATAAGAGGTCAGAGATCTACCTTGCCATGGATAAAGGGCCTTCATTAAGTTATTTTTAACAGCAAACATTTATTGAATGCTTACTGTGTTAAGGGCAGAAGATACAAAGACATCTGATCTGACCCATGCCTTCTGGGGCCTTTGCTCTAAATTGGGAGCTGTAGCACATGCAAAGAAAAGAGGTAGATGTGGCAGCCTGGCCATCTGAAGAAAAGGGAGCTCACATTCCCAGTTGTTGTGTGATGTGGCCAGGGAAGGTTAGTTATTTTCTGAGACAAGGCCACTTTAGGGACAAGAGCTCACTGTGTCAACAGTCCAGGGGGTTAGACATCATCTTCATGGACTTAGAAGCTTGATTTGGTGTTTCTGTCCAGAGGAGATTCATATCTTGGAGATGATTTTTACTAATTAAACTCATGAGAGATGAATATGTAAGCAAGAATGCAAATGTATAAATTTATGGTGAGAAATACAGGATCGTCTGACTTCTGTTGATAGATTATTTTTAATTGAGAAAGTTAAAGTTGTGTCTGGATAAGTCTATTAATCTAGGAGAAAACTAAACTCTGGTCACTGAAGGAAATCTCTCTGTTGCAGAAGCTTCTGTCACCTTCTGTGCAAATGACTTTGTAAGGGGAATTCCTCCAGCAAGCAGCTCCACTTTGTTAGCACTAGTCTCTCAGTGCCAATGCCCCAGTCCTAACATGTCCATAGTTCTGAGATACGCTGTTTCTGTTCTTTGTGCTTCTCTCCCTCAAGTGCCTTCCTCCCTTTCGCCACGTTTATTAACCATGCCATGTATTTCATTTGCATTTTCTCTTTTCATCTTCATATTTTCCCTATGACTTAAATTATACCCTCATTTTACAGAGGAGAAAATCGATCTGTACTGAGATTCAGTATACCCTAGGTCAGATGGGTAGGGCCAGGACATGTATCTGCAGTCAGTTCCTGGAAGATCCGTGTCAAGTAATGGTATCGATCATAGAAGTCCAGGGGGGTGGAGAATAAGCCTGATGAGTAATGAGAAGGGTTTAAGGACATATGTGTTCAGAAGTGGGAGGGCTAAGACTTGAGAGCGGGAAAGTGGAAGAGTTCTGTGACCCGTTAGTGACGTCTGCCTAAGCCTGCAGGGGAGGCTGTGGTAGCAAGAACACCAGGCACTTTCCCCAGGCTGCAGGCTGGGACTTCTCAGTTAGTACCACACACCCCCTGGATGGGATCCCAGTCACCTGGGTAGGGCACACAAGTATTTGTGACAGAAGGAATCGTTTCATAGTTGAATCTGTTCTGATCAATTTACTATGATTTGAATATTGTGCAACTTATTCCAGTGGATAAGCACAATAGCAGATTGTGTTTAAGCCCAAACAACATGTCAGTGTATGTCCTCTTGGGGGAAAAGGTGCATCGTGGTGGAACCCAGTTCTCTGATGTGCTGGAATATTTCATACACTGAGAACCATATCTGGAGAGAGTGGGGAGCCATGGAGGTTTTCTCAAGAGAGAAATGATGAAATCAGGTATGTTTTCTGGAAATAGCTCTGGAAGATGGAATGAAGGAAGAAGGATGCCTGGAAGGCTGCGGACAGGAGGGGTAAGAGCAGGGAGTTCTGAGGGGAGGGGATGAGGAAGGAGAGCAACACTGTTCTCAGACCCCCAACTCAGCTCCCGCGCCAGCTCACTGGCTTTCCCTGAGCACTTTGCATGCCTGCTCGAGGCCAGGCACTGTTCTCAGTGGTGCTGGAAGCCTGATGCCTTTGCATATAGAAGCGGATTGGAGAGAGCTCTTGATATATAGTGTGCATCGGGCTTTCCATCAAGTAGAGCTTGACACACTTAAACCAGTCGAGGAGATTTCAGTGTCCAATAGGGCTTTGGTGAGAATCTTTGTGAGCCTTGCCTTTGGCCAGGCACAATGCCCAGCACATAAATGCTTAGTGGATATCCTGTGGGTGAGTAAATGGGCAGGAGACCAAAGGCATGGTGTAAACAGACTCACTGAAGGACATTCAAGCTAGACGTTTAAATGCCAGAAACTGTTTCAAAGTGAGATCCACAGTCTTCTTGAGGAAGTACATTTCTGTATTCTGATCTGTGCAGTTGGTAAAAAACAAGAAAAAAGATGGGCCATATCAATCCACACACAAAAATTTCATCTTAGCTTGTAACCAAGCCAGCAAGAATGATAGCTTTTGAAAGTAGTATTTTCCCATATATAGCCCTTAGACAATAGGCATCTGAATTTCTCCAGCGCATGTATAACAGGACGGATTCCTGGGTTCTGCCTCAAACCTGCAAAATGAATCCCTCACAGAGGGAAAGAGAACTTCAAACAGTCTCCTCAATTCATTCTGTTGCACTGAAAAATTGTGAGAACCTCTGGTTTAGAGTTAAAACCAAGCTTCTCAAAGTCTTAAAAACCCCAAGTAGTAAAGTTCCTTATAGAAGCATCCAGTATGGATTAATTGAGTCTCCTTTGAAAACCTTTTAAAATGCAGGGACACCATTGTCTTTTGGTTAACCTTTGAGCATGGAAGGACCTGCAGTTCAGGGACCCAGGTGGCCCCAGCATGAAACCCCTTAGCATCCCAGCTTTACCAGGGACTGCATGAGAATGTCCCCGCTCCAGGATCCTGAAGTAAAAAGAATGGAGGGGATTTTCACTCTATACAATGTGATATCTTTTCCAATAATTGTATTAACAGGAAAGTGTTATCTTTAGGGCATCTTCCTTGTTTTATATATTCAACAATAAATCTATATAGCCTCTACTGTTTCTGAGTATAAAAGCAATGCATGCTTGTTGTTTAAAAAAATTAGAAAATACTAAAAAGCATAAAATGAGTAAAAAAATCACCCATAGTCCCACCACCAAAAGATAAGCACTGCCAGTTTATCTCCTTCCAGACCTTTTACTATGTAAATGAACATATAAATATATCAGAATGGAATCATGCAACAGAAGCTGTTTTGAAACCTGTTTTATCCAATCTGAATGGTAATAACATCTTCCTAAATGACGTAGATCTTCATTTCTTAATAATGGCAGAGTGTACATGGTGTGGCTATTCCTTTTTATTTTCTTAGTTTCTTATTTTTGATGTTTGGGTTGTCTAAGTTTCTACTTCAGGCCATGAAAAAAAAAGATGGATTTGGAAAACTCTTGGAGGGGAGGACATGTAAAGATGGCACTGCCATAGCTCAGAAGACATAGACTTCCCATGGTTGCCGTGTATACACTCTCACCACTTTCATTCTCTGTAAGAGGGGCCACCACCTTCCTCCCAGGCCCCCATGGCCCACCGGCGTTCCCTGGCATGCCATTCAGGTTCACCAAACGTCATCTTGCTTCACTTAATTATTCATCATTCATTGATGACAATATTCTTGTCAAAAACACATATTTACTGAGACCTCCTGTGTGTCCTTTGCCAGACCCTAACTTTATTTAGTGTTGACTGAAACATCTATTATCCTGCTCTCATTAAGGTCCCAGACTAATCATAAAGCCAGAACCACGGACCAAAAAGGCTCACTTGGAAAATGCCAGTCAGTACTGCCATCCGAAGTACTGGACGTTCATGGAACCTGTATTAGTCAGCTACTGCTGCCTAACAAATTATCTCACACTTGGTGGCCTAAAACTGCATACAATGATTAACTTAGAGGTTCTTTAGATCAGGAATCCGGGCACGACTTATCTCTGCTTCAGAGCCTCTCCCAGGCTGCAGTCAGGCTTCAGTCATCTCCAGGCTCAGGTGAAGAAGGATCCTTCCTTCCAAACTCACATGGTTGTTAGCAGAACTGAGCTACATGTGGACCATCAGGTTGAGGGCCTCCGTTCCTTGCTGGGTTGGTTGGAGGTCGCCTCCTGGTCCTTGTCACGTGAGCATCTCCCACACTGCAGTTTGCTTCATCAAAGTGTGTGAGCCGATAAGGCAGTAGAGAGAGTGCCAGCCAGATGGAAGTCACAGTCTTCTGTAACCTAATGACAGAGTGACCTCCCAGCACTTTGCCATATTCTATGCATTAGAAGCAAGTCCTGACTCAAGGACAGGGAGTTGCCCAATAGCACAAATATCAGGAAGCGTGGATCATTAAAGACCATCTTTGAAATCAGTGCACATCTCATAGATCTTACAGATAGTGATAAACCAAACTCTTTAACTAAAAAGGTTAACTTAGTGTAGCTGCATAGCATGAAGTACTGGAAATTCACTGAGCATCATGTTAGGCTTGCATTTAAGTTTAGGGACAAAGAAAAATAGGTCAACATGTTTACATTTGTTCAATGTATACTTAATGTTATTTGTGTGGGGTTTTACAGCTTGGAATACATACTTCTACATCAGTATTTTCATTTGGTATTCTCAAACCTGAAAAGTAGGAAGGGAAAATGTTATCACAAATTTAAAGACGGATGAACCGAGCCCTGGCAAGTTACCAGCTGAGCTGGCTGCAGCGTGTTCTCAGTTCATCTGATGGATCAACAAACACGTATGAGCAAGTATCATGCACTTGGCACCATCCCAGGTAGCATGTGGGACACAATGCTGAACAAACCCAATGTGGCTTTTGCCCCCCAAGAACCTAGTATCTTTGTATCTCATCCTAGTGAGGATGAGATGTTAATCAAATAATCTCACAAAAAATGTGATTGTACACTTTTGAAATTCTATAATTTCATGGATGGAAAGGTTATAGATCATGGCTTGTGTAGTGTTTACATATTTAAAAGTCATTCAACTGCACCTTTAAGATTTGTATCCTTGACGGGGTATATGATATTTTTAAAACATCCTAGGAAGGAAAGGCATATGGTACTAAGGTTGTTTGATAACGAAGACATGGCTGTTGCCCTCTTATTTGTCATTAATGTTATTTTGGGGGGGAGGTGATGGATATGTTGATGGCATAGATTATGGTAATGATTTCATGGGTGTACACTTATCTCCAAACTCATCAAGTTTTATACATTAAATATATACTCATGTTGGTATGTCAATCATACCTCAATAAAGTGATTTTTTATAAAAAGGACTAAAACTACCATCAGTCATCTGTCCATAGATTAAATTATAATTTCAAATTTCAAATTAATTTTAAATTATAATTTCAAGTCAGTCTTTAATTCAGTTTATAGTATGTCATTCATTATTCATCCTATCATTAAGATTCCATATCCTTTTCACTCTGATTTATTTACAGATGTGAACGATAAAAATATGTATACAACAGTTTTCTACTTTGAAGTAGCTCACAAAATATAATAAATTTTTTCATAGAATTTCACAATACAAGTCTCAATTGTAAAATTGCATACATTTTATAGCAGTCTATGAAATTATTTTGAAAAATAACAAAAAGATACCTACAAAAGTAAGCAAATAAAGATGTGGCCGAAAGCAAAGGAATGGGGTTTAGATCCCCCACCAGCAGCATGCATGTCCCTAAAAACGTTAAACTGCTGGCATATTACCGCCTGTGGTGAGCTGATACACATAACTTAGGGTTTTCTTTCAGGATGGTTTACTCCCTCAATAAATGTATCCACTCCACCTCTCTCTCAGTGATTTCCCCTCTTGAGCTGCATCCTGCTGGTTTTACCCAGCACCTTGTTTAATCACAGAGCTCCTCTTTGCCGGGTCTGACAGGCCGGGCAAGTCCAGACCCAAGCAGGGCCCTCTCCTCCAACTTTGAAGAAGTCACTTAGGAAAGTCATCTGCATGGCCCTGGGAGGGTTTATGAAGAAATGTTCACACCTCCAGCTTGGAAGTTCATTTCTGCAAAGGCCGTGGCTGGTCTCATACTGCTCCCTGCCCTCTGTGGGGTTAAGGCCTCAGGCTCTGGAGTTGAAACATGCTAGGGTGGGAATCCCAGCCGGTCCATTACTCGGGACCACATCTGGAAAATGGAGATAATCACAATCCCCACCACACACTGTTGCCGCAGGACCACCTGAGCACCTGATCTAACGCAGAAAGAGCACTTAGCACACTCCCCACGGCAGAGTCCGCATCCAATGCTCGGCTATAGAAAACACTCTTGGCCTAAAACCAAAGCCCTAATTTTATGCCCAGCTTCTGGGTCCTCGAGTGGCATCCTTTAGCAATTACTTTTACCTCCTGCCTCAGTTTTCTACATCTGTAAAGGGGAAACAAACACTGACATTATAGGCAATGCTATGACAATCAAATCAGGCAAAATACAGAGACATTCTCAGCACAGAGTAGATGCTCAGTAAATGTTAGTCAAATCTGACTGATAACCTTCTCAGGACTCAACATTTAGGTCCAGAAGGCAGTTTTCACACTGCACGAGCAGGGCTCCTTATATGCCAGAAAATAAAAAAGTCTAACAGAAGACACAAAAGAAATTTTCTCCCAACTCCTTGTCCCTTAGCTCATAGCTATTCAGCAAGTCAATTTCGCAAAATGTTACAAACGTCTGCTATTTACCAGGAACCAGGAGAGAAAAGACTAATAAGATCACGGTCCCTGCTGTTAGGGGACTCATAATCTAATAAGTGAAGTCAGACAGGGATGAAGGAGAATTACAAAATAAATGCCGTGGAAGGTGACAGTGGGAAGATGAAGGCAGAGCGACCGAGCCAGGTGGAGGGGAGAAGGCGATGAAGGGAGGGTGCTTTTAGCTTCAAGTAACAGAAATCTCTTAACTCAGAGGGTCTAAACTCAAGTGAGAAAAGAAATTTGATCAACCTGGGAGGTCAGAGGAAGGGCAGGCTGCCAGCTGTGGTGACTCCAGTGGCTCAGAAATGTCATCAGTGTTTCGGGTTCTTTCCATCCCTCCGACCCATAGCAGCCACTGTCACTTCCAGTCTAGCGCTAGCTCCCAGGAGGTAGCAAGACAGCTCTGGAAATCACGCAGGTGACGACATCAGAGAGAGAAGAGGGTCTCCCTTCTGTGGAGGGATGGGAAGGAGAACCCCACACACTTTTCAGCATAGGCAGAACTACACCCACCCTGAGCATATGCCTTTGCATGGGCCCAGGATTCTCACGGCAGATGTAGAGGGGATCTTGGGTAGCACGGGCATTGAGGGGTAAACCTTCACACTCACCAGGAAAGGTTTTCCCTGAGGGCTTCAGGCCTGGCCTGTCTTGTAGGACAAACCGGACCTTTTCTTGTCTGTACATGTTAGGGGTGGAGAGAGACCCAGGCCAGGGTGTACAGAAGCAATAAGCATGGAAGATCACAGTTATTCAGGATTCCAAGTACTCTTATCTGACTGGGCTGTAGGGATGGCCTAGGGACCAGATGAGTGTAAGGGGATCAGGCTGGAGCGGCAGGTAGGGGTTGGATTTTAAAAGGATCTTAGAAGCCACACTAAGAAAAGTGAGTTTTATCTTAAGGAACTGGCAACCCACTGAAAGATCTGAAGCAGAAGCATCTGTAAGATTGGATGTGTGCTTCCAATAGGGAACCGCTGAGTGGAATGGAGAGTGGGACAGGATCAGTCTTGGAGAACAAATTGTGTTGGTAGTTCTAGAAAGAGTCTGACGGGGACCAAGTAGCTGGGTAAGCAGGTGGGGTGAAGGGAGGGGAGCTTGAGGTGATGATTCTGAGGTTTCCTTGTAGTTTCAAGATTCCCTAGAGATCTAAATAAAAGTGATAACATATCTGGGAGAATCAGAATCTAGGAACTGGTTACTTAGATTTGCTGTGGTCAGTATAGAGTGAATGTCAAGCAATAGATATTGGTTCTCAATACATATGGGGTATCAGCCCGCTGGGTCAATAAATGCATGCCTTTTATAAATGTCCATTGGCATAAGTTGTTGACTGAACTGAGGAATAATAATCATATGTGTATTGTATAAGGGAGAGAGTGGATGTGATATTTGTAAGCAAGGCACTGACACATACACTATGTGTGAACCAGCTAATAATCACATTCATGGGATTTAATCTCCTTGATGAAGCTGCTAATAGTGTGGGTTTGCTTTAGCAGCAATCTCTCTTTCTCACATGTATGTGTGTGTGTAGGGGTGCACACAGGTGTATGTGTGGTTTATCAAGTTTTAAGCATTCTACTCACGGCAGAACTTTCCCACTTTGGTGTCTAGCAAAGGAGCTGTTACCTTAAGCTTCAAGGACGTATAATTGACATAGTTCTGCATTCCTCAGACTAGCCCAAGGTATTGCTGTCTAAAATACAAGGCTCCCATTGTAAAGTCAATTTATAAAACCAGAGCTGACTCATTGGAAGGCACCCTGTCCCCGTGTCAAAAGGACTGCCCTGCTTTTGATGACTTCCCACAACATAAGCATGGTTCAAACACAGGCAAGTGAGTGAATTGATCCCTTGACATATTTACCAACATCTGTTTCTCAGCATCCAGCTGTGTGGAGGGAGGGACTGCGGACCACAAAGAGCCTCCTGCTTGGGCACTTCTGTCCAGTGTCTTTTCTCTGGAAGGGCCTCTTCATCTACCTGTGTACCCAGCAGGTCAGATATCTTGAAGTTTCCAATCTAATCCCAGAAGCTGTACATGCCCTGTGAGTTTGGAGGGTATTGTCTTTCCTTGTGTGGCAAAAGATGCCATGAAAAAAGCCTAGAAAGTGGCATTCCACCTGCTGAGCTTGAATCCCTCAGGAGCTCTGTCCCTCAGCAGCTATGGCCTTGATTCGGTGTGATGAATGGGTGAGGGCATGTGATCTGGTGACGGGCAGAAGGGAGTTTGTGTCTTAGTTCTACCCAGCTCATAGCCATGTGACCCTGGGCACCTGCTGCTCATTTTCTTTCACCTGTAAAATGGGGTTAATCTGCCTGAATTTATAGTGTTGATGGGCAGATGGTATACAGTAAAGCAGTCAGGAAAGGGCCAAGCACATACTAGAGACTCAATAAACCACAGTATTGGAATTATGGACCTCATCTGCAACATAGGAATAATAAAAATACCTAATTTGCACTTTTGATATGAGCCCTATAGTAGTCCTTCGGGAGCAGGGTTTCCCAACTTGTCCTTGGCACTACTGGCATTTGGGGCAGGATAATTCTTCACCGTGGGGGCTGCCGTGTGCACCATAGGGTGTTTGCAGCATCCCTGACCTGAAAGCACTAGATGTCAGAGCACCCACCAGCCTCCGCTGTAACAACCCTAAACATCTCCAGATATCCCCAAATGCCCTGCGGTGGGAGGATTACCCATGGCTGAGATACGTAGAAGAAAGTGCCTAGCACTGATGTTCCATAAGCAAGAGTAGCTACTATTTCTAACTTATCTGTAACGCTGTGAAAAGAAATAGAAAGAGCAAAAAATTGTGTTTGTTTTCTGAGCCCCTAGATAGTAATGCATAAATGAGGATAGTGGAACAAATTAAACCTTTTTCAGCATGAATACACTCTCCCAAGTTCAGCTCCAGATACAAACCACAGTTGGGTTTCCTACCAACCTTCAGAGAAAAGTGGTGGTAATGGGGTTCGCGATCACTTCTACAGCCGAGGTGCCCACAGAGTAAAAATGGGACCCCTCTCCCACGCCTCAGCGGGTGACAGTGTGCATCGAGTTGAGTTCCATCATAAGCACATGTCTGGGATCCAGCACAGCCTGATTCATCCCCAACACGATTATTTTTTCCCCTTCCATTATTTTCTTTTGTTTTTTAGCCCTTCTTCTGGGAAGGAGAAAGGTCAGTTCAAATCTACATCACTTTCGCGTCACTGACGGAATCTTAGAGGAACAGAAAGTTCCTAAAATTCCTCCATTCGGTCAGGAGGGCTACTTACACACATCCATGGATTTAAGGGTTATTCTGAAGTCGTTCTGACCTTACCTTTTTAGGTGCTTTTGCTAATAGGAAGAACATCCAGTCCTTTGGGCCATGAAAACTTTATTTAACCATGAATTTCCTCCCTCAAAATGTCATTATGTCTGATGAAAAATAACATGCTTCAGTGTCTGGAAATGTGTAAGGACCCGATTCAGCCACTTGATTAATAGTTGGAGAAATACTGTAAAAAATATTTTGTTAACCTTGAAGAGAAAGGAAAGATACTCCACCTCACACACACACAGTCCCCCACTTGACTTTTCTTTTTTTTTGCTATGAGATTAAATGAAGAAGAAATTTTCTTCTCCCTGAAATGTTATTGCTCAGAACAGCATTTTAGCACTATTATCAGGGGATAACATCGGAGCGGGGGAGTAATTATTTTCCGATAATAACGTGTGCTACACTTTGGCTGCTATGGTGGTGCTTTCATGCTGAGATCTATGAAGTATGGATTATACATTTCAACATTTACTCAAAATACGTATTTTTTATGATTGATGAGGACACTGCAGCGTGCCACCTTCATAATTTACATTTTTTTTAGAAATGGTTCTGTGTGGAAATCATTGGTATTGATTATCTCAATCAGAAGTCAAATGGTTCTCATTGGAAACACTAAAATATTCCCTTATTAAATATATTGTGGAGAAATCAGGGGTAAATATGCCTGACACACTTTTTATGTTTTATGACTACTCAACATTTTTTTTTGTGCTACTTCAACAAAGAAAACCCCCAGCTCTTATGATACTATTACTTCCGAATTAAAAATTAGCCTTTCTGTTTCCAAACATATATATTTGTGCTTAGCTCAAAGCCAGGAATGACCTTTCAAGGGATTTGCAGAGAAAACATAAATGATTAGGCTAAACTCAGCTTTAATATGATCTGGCTCTCTCTCTCTCTCTCTCTCTCTCTCTCTCTCTCTCTCTCTCTCTCTCTCGTAAGATTTTTAAGCCCCAACAGGGGATCCTGAACTTTTCTGGAGATCTCTTGCATGAAGACCTTCAAACTTGGAAATCGCATTTAGTCTCTCCATAAAGGGACTAGGAGTTTTGCAGTATGACGCAAACGGCAGGAAAAAGACACTTGAGATCACAAAGGCAAAGACTCCATTACTTTTTAAAGGTTTTAGGAGAATGTTAATGCTGAACCTGGCTGATTTACGATGGAAATCCATGTAAAGACCCATTCTGAGCCAACTTCAGCTAGGACACTGGCTGGGTAAACAAGTGGAGCCCTTGTTCATAGGAGGCTCCCCTGGTGTGTGGAAAATGCACAGTGGGTAAAAACCAGCAGGGACAGCCAACACCCCAGAAACACGCACCTGTGAGGGGTTGGTTGGATGTCTGTGCGGGAGCAGAAGCTGGAACGGGTGTTTCCTATGAGGCTGGACCTGAGAATTAAGTCCATGCGCCAAGTGGAGGAGTCGGATTTGGGAGGGCACCAGGGTGACCCACAGCAAGAATGTTGAGAGCAGGGGGAACGAGGGAAAGCCCAGGTCACTCTGCGAGGTTGCTAAGTCCCTTCCTCCGTGTCCTGGATCCATCCCCTCCTGTCACCTCGCGATGCCTCAGGGGCCAGAGTGGCTCGTCCTTCTCTCTGGGTACTTATTACTCCATGCTGTAATTCTATTTTGTATTCCCTTGACTTTCCTATTTCTTCCTCATGAAAGTGAGCCTGGTGAGCATCGAGCTTGGGTCCGTTTTGTTTAAAGCTTCATACCAAGTGCTTTCCTACTTGCAGACCCCAAAATGATTTTGGATTGATTAAGGTTGAGCTTGAATTGGGGGCACGAGGGAGTTTGGGAAAAGGTCTATATGCAATCAGATCCTAGCGGTGGCGCTTCATGAGGCTCTCTTCAACAGGCATCCTTTGCAGGTCCACCTCAGCCTCTGGAGGCACCACCCTCTTTTCTTAAAGTGGGTTTTGGGCTGTGTGTCCGATTTCATTCCTCGGGGTATCTACACCAGGGGACTGAAATAACTCATGAGTACATCAGCGTCTGCCTTCTGGAAAGGAGGTCTTTTCTCTTGCTACGTGTCCCATGAGATTTTTTTTTTTTAATGTTGCCTCTGTGGGCTCCAGAAATCCTTTCTGACAAATGGCCACTTCACTTCTGAGGTGGTGATTTATATATCCCTGGCAGAATGATCCTCCGTGAAGGTGTCTCTCTTCATCATAAAGGAATAACTAAACATTTATAAAAGGGAGACAGAGGCTCAGATGAGTGGGCATAAAAGTTCTACACAATATCCATGGTTGAAAGAATATGCATATATTAATTAAGAATTCCGACATACTTCTTTACAAGGTCCCTTATGAAAGATAGACTATTTTCCACATTTACTTTGTGTTGGAAGTGACAGATGAAATTAATATGCTTCATAAATTGCCATCGCGGAGGGTCAATTAACAAGTGAGCTAACCTTGTGAAAGTCATTTTGAAAGACTAGTTATGTCTGTAATATTCTCTGTCAAATTAGGTAGAAGTGAGAAAATTAGAAGGCTGTCAAATAAATAGCAGTCTAAGATACTGAGTAATTGCATTTTTGATAAGGTAATTTAGTTTCTGTGATTGTTGGCTGAGAAACAGGAAATGAATGGTGGAAATACTGAAGATGTTAACACCACGTGCGTGTATATCCCTGTGTGTGCGTATTGAATATATGAAGATACACTTCTGCACATGCACGCACGTAGAGGGAAGCAGAGAGGGGAGGCATACGAAGGTTCACATTAGAAGCCAAGCCCATCCCACTCTCCACAAGGCCCATCTCCCTCAGGAAGCACTTCTCCCCATCAGCCCTGGCCAGCGGCCCCCTCTCTACCTGCTCTCTGCTCCATTCTCTGCCACTCCCACCTCTTCCCTTCAGTCCTTCCAAATTAAGCTCTGGGCCTGTGCTGTGGGCCAGGCAGTGTTCTTGGCCGCTGATGGTACTGCCCCTGTGGAGCTAGCACTCCTGTGGGAAGGGAGCGTGTCAGTCGAGGCTCTTCCCTTGCAAGCCATTCGCTTCAAGGCTGTAAAAGGATCAGAGAAACAAACCCAACTGGAGCTGGTTTGAGACCGGAGGAACTGATTCCATAGTGGTTTCCAGCCCAATTCACTGTACAGATGGTTCCATAAAGGCCACAAGCATATGAAAGGCACTCTGACGGAAGGGCTGTCCTCTGCCAGGGCGGACGCAGCTGCAGGGGGCCCCCTGCTCCCTGCTCTAGAAGTCCCTACACCTAGCCTCCCTCCTCTCTTGCCTTCTCTAACGTCACATCCCATTCTTCAGAAAGAACTCTGTCATGTCTGGGATGTCCCAGTGGTGCCAGTTAGATCCTTGACTGGGTCTCAAGTTCCTATTTGTCGTATGAATCAGTAGAGCTTAAAATCCTTCTGGCGTCTTGGTAGCTGGTTCCCATTCCTCCATGGCCTTCTGTGAGGCTTGAAGAAGTCAACTTTCTTATCAGGGTGTGTGCTCCCCATGTGTGAAATGAGGTAGCTTTGCAGCCAGGAGACTTCTTTAAAAAACTTTTAAAATAAACGTTGTTATATGTATATGTACACCAGAGCTCAGACACACATATGTATGTGCAGTATACATTTTCTATCAAATTCTTTCCTCCCTTTAGACTATCTCCTTCTGCCTTCCCACTGCCGGGGAATTTCCAAAGGCCTGTGTGCTGAATCTGTGTGTATATAATGTATGCACACATATATTCACATGTGCTTACACAACCTAGTTCTCTTCCCTATGATCCCCATTTTGCAGAGTCAGGAACTGGGTCTCAGTGGGAGAAGAGAGCTGTCCGAGGCCACCAGTAAGGAATGACATTGGCAGGTGACCAGTGTGATCCAAGACCTGTACTCTCGCTGATGCTCCGAAGGCCCTTTTCTTCCCAGCCAAGTTCCTCAGCTGTGACAAATATAATCACTTCCTAATGAAGGAAGAATCTTGGGAAATAATAACATCGGCCCCCACGTTTAGGCTGAGTGACGCATTCCCGTCCCACGTCCCGTTAGGGTTTCCTCCCCTCGGCTGCACCGTCCAATCCCCAGCCTGGCCTGCCCACCGCGGGCAGGAGCAAGAGAGCCGCTGAGCCTGTGTACGTGCACATGTGTGCCAGCTCCGAGTAACGGTCTCCTGTGAACGGCCCCGGGCTCTGTGACTGAAGGACAGGCAAGCACTGGCCAACTTCAGCAGGAAGGGAGTCATCGGATGAATGCAGGCCATGTTTTACGAATTTAAAATCTGACAGCTGGGTCTTAGAAAGGGGAGGAACAGGTTCAGTTTTGGGGATCCCAGCCAAGAGCTCTTGAAGACACTCTTTTAGGCAGAACCATGGAACAAATCCTCTCCACTCACTTTCCATCCACATCCGCTTTGCATCATGGATCCCTTTCCCAGGAGAGGGCTTCAGAATTGGCTTCACTTGAATCCTCAGCTCACTCACCTTTCTTGGGAAGAATTGGAGGAAATAGCTCTGTGATTGACAGTCCCACAGAACCACGGGGAATGGGGAGAGGTAACGCCCCGGGAGAAGCAGTGCCCTGTCACTTACACAAGGGGGCCGGGCATGTGAGGAACTCAGAGCTTACAGATATCTCCCACATCACCTCATGAAACAAAATAAACCCAAAAACCTAATTGCTTCTGATTGCTTCCAAACCTAAACTGCGAATCTGTGTGCCATGTTTGGCAGCAGTAAAGGGGGCTTGCTTGTGGGTGTTACAAAAGCCAGGAGTTTGACTCTGACGATCTGCATTCAGATCCCAGCCTGGCACCTCTAGCTGTCTTACCTTGGGCTCGGAGTACAGCTTGTCAGAGCCGGCAGTGAAGGGCAGGTTATCCTGGTATTCCTCCTTCCCAGGGAGGAGGGTTGCCTGAGATGCTGCTTCTAGAAGTGCATGGGAAGTTACCCTCTCCCCACCATCTGGGTCTCATGTGGAAAGGACCCGCATTTGGATCATAAATAACAAATGAAGCCTGGGTTTACACACTGTTTTAAACACTTAAGTATCTCTTCTGGGCCATTTACTTTCATATAGTCAGGAACATTGAATAAATAAAGCCTTTTTAAAAGGGTAGTCTTTGAAGTCTTCCGACTGGTCGATTTCACAACTATTGATATTTTGACTGAAGTGTCGGTGACTTGGGATCTTTGAGAGCAATTAATTTAGAAATTGTAGAACCTGCAGATTTCAATATTGATACCCAAGTCAGTCAGTGTCACAACCTCCTCTATGCACCGCTCACTGAGTCATAGCCATCCTTCATAAATATTACCACCAAACTTCCAGATGGCCAGAGATCTAACAGCCTTTTTAGGAAGGTTACTCAATGGGATAACCAATAAACCATTAGGACTGCTCAAAAAAGTGTGAGATTGCCATTATAGAAGTTCTTGGCTCAAGTTGAAGGGCTCAACTTGAAGTCCAATTTAAAATTCAAGAGTTTTAGCGGGGCACAACTTATAATGAATTACAATGCCTTGTTTTCCATTATTTTAGTTGATGTCGCTGAACAATAGAGTCTGGAATTGGCTAAGGAAGAACAGTTATTGGAAATATGGGCTGTTTTGAACAAACTGATCCTGACTTAATGAGCTTTTACAGGGTTTTATGCATGACTTACTACCCATATTACATTGCTAAGGTAAGCTACTTAAAACTATGGTGCAGTATGATGTTTTTCAGTTCATTTGTCTGTTTCATTAATGATGGAATGTATTTTCCAGCACACAAATCCTATTTATGATCAAGACATTGTTGTTCTGTAGATCAACTTAAACCCTTACACTGTGTAATTTACCTGCTGTCAAATCTCATTTGAAGAGCTGTTGTCTAGCATTGTCCTAATCAAAAATACGCCTGAGTGTAATGAGCTATGCGTGTTGTGTCTAGTATTATTTATTTTTATTTTTAATAAACTTTTGTTCACCCCCACCACACTTTGGGAAACTGACAATCTATAGTATTCGCTGTGTTCTTCTCTTTTAACCAATTATCTTCCCAGCTAGTGTAATGATTCATAAAAATGTGAATATTTTTTTCTTTCAAATGTGTCTTCATGGATAACAGCTAATTAGAGAAATGTACAGGAGAGATATCAAAATGACTTGGTATTAAAAATGAGAATGATAATAAGACAAGTAATTTTCTGACCTAAGATAGCTAGCATAATAGATCAGCTGGCTTCCAGGACAGAGGAGGCCTGCCTCAGGTTTGGGGAGCCTGGCTAGTTTATTAAGTATGATCCATATGCCCCAGGATGGGAAAAATAGTCTCTGAGGTTCATGCCAGTGTGTTCAGTTGTGCAATTTATTGAAGCCATTTCCATTTGCTCCAATGACATGGCTGCCCATATGTAGGTAACTAATACCATGGACACCATTCACCTCTATGTGGCCCTTCCTAACAAGCCGTTTCCACTGGATGCCATCTACACTTCATTTCAGGCAGGAAACCCAAGCCCTAAAATCACTAGGGTACAGTCAAACCATATGCATGTTAAGTTTATGCAAAGGCAAATATTTTGTTTGGAAAAACAGAGAGAACCATTTAGATCATGTGGGTGGTTCTCCCCTGCTCCATTCAATGAACACCTGCCCTCAGTGAGGAAGAAGCAACCTGAATAACCACTGCGGTTTCAGAGTGGGAGCATCTCAACAGCTGACAGTGATGCCAGCATCTAAGGTACAATGTGTTTTTTCCTTTACACCCTGTAAAGATGAGCCCTTTGTGGAGGGCCCTGGAAGATCAGCCATCTGTTCTAGAAAGACAGAGAAAAAATGGCTGTGTTGGACTTACTGGGAGATGACTCTGCACTGTGCTTTCTGGGTGGTTTTACTGATTTCCAAGAGCAAGATTAGCTCTAGTCTCCACTTGTTGATTCCCCATTCCATCTTTGCATAAGGTGCGACCTCACCCCAGGAGTTTTAGAGCACTGCGCCTGAAATGAGGTTGTGTACAACTCTTTCACAATGTATTTCTCTTTGATTGATGGTTCCTGTGGGTTCTTGGGTGTTTGCCATCTTGTCTTCAGCCTCTCATCTGGACAGTGTGGTGTATGCTAGAAAGAACTTGGGAATGTGAATCCTGGCTCCACTCTGTATGTGCTGGGGTGCAGCACTTACCCTCAACCACAGAGCAGACATGCCTGCCAATTTACAAAGTGACAGTGAGGAGCAACAGCGTTATAGAATGCAGACGCATGCCTGCCCCCATGGGAGCCTCCCTGTGTAAGATCTTTATAGTTGTTTTCATTGCTCATCCTAAACTCGTATGTGGAGGCCCAAGGAAGGTAAGATGGATGACCTCTTATTAGCATTTCTACAGAACCCAAGGCAAGCCCTTAGGTCCTATGGCGAGGTGAGGTTCCCAGTGCTGGGCACTGCCTATGAGGGGTGTACTGATGGGAAGGTGATGGATTAGATTGAACTCTGATGTCACAGCTAGCTTATGCAGGAGGCAAAGAAGCAAATGTAAAATCAATAGTACAAAACCTTGGTGCTAGAGGTACACATATTTAAACCTCACCTCCAAACACCTGGGTGTACGCTAATGACTTCCTTTGACATCACAGCTTCCTTTCCCTGAATGGCTGAGTGATCATAGATGTTGTCTGGCTTAATAATACTGCGTAGGACCTATGGGCATGTACTGAATCATCAGTTTACGCTTTGTAAAAGATCTTCTTTGTGGAAAAAAAAAGATTTTCACAGTGGAAAAAAAAGAATCACAGAGGATGTTGCAAAGTCTAGATTAAAAATTTATAAAACTAAACTCCAAGAAAACCTTTATCCTTTGCTCAATGTAGTCTCCCTGCCTTGGTGTTCCAAGTGTTTTTTGCCACATTACCTAGAGACATGAACTCTGGGCAACTCATTTGAGTCTTTTGTGCTTTAAACAAGGCTCTTAGGTGACCATCAATTTACATCTAAATTACTAGTGTGCTTGCTATGAAGGTGAGTGTTCTTTAGCTCATTCACCCATTCATCCATCCAGTCGGCCAGGATTCCATGCCAGGAGCTACGCTAGGTTGTGACTTTACATAGAGAGCAAAACAGACACAAAACAGTCTCTGCCCTTGTGAGAGGTTAATATTTACAAGTCATGTATTAAAACATACATACAAATGCTGAGCAATTACCACCATAATTGATCTGCTGACCAAGTTCAATGGCGTCTAGTTTAAACTATTTCATATGTGTCCAGACTCTGGATTTTCAGTTCATCATAAACTAGGAGGGAGGAAGAACAACGCAAAAGACAGTCGAGGCTACTACCCAGAGTGGGAGGAAGTCACCTGGCCGTGGACGCCAGCTCCCGAGTGGGAGGAGGCCCGTGGAGGGTGGCTGGGTGCAGGCATTGATGTGCTAAGGAGGGTGGTCCGTGGAGCAGAGCAGTGAAGGCTGCTGAAAAGGCTTCGGGTCAATAACCCTGCAGGAGAGAGGTTAGATGCATCCAAGCTAACTCGCTGCATAAGGCGGTCCATACAGAGTCTAATAATATTAATAATGCCAACAGCCAGACCTTCCAATGTACTACTCAGGCACTCGGCATGCAACACTACCGTATATGTGATTTGTCCTCATGGCTATAGTGTTAGGGGCTTTGCTGCAAAACAATCTAGAAAATCACAGTGGCTTGCAACAATAAATAGTTATGGTCTATCATTCAGTGAGGTTCACCTGTGCTAGTGTGTGGTCCGGGTGGATTTGGATTCCAGCATGTTCCATGTGCTTGCTCTTTCTCCTTGAACAAGTGGCTACCCGAATATGAGAACATCACAGAGTGTTCTCAGTCGGCAGTGATTCTGTTCCCCAGGGAGCACCTGGCAAGCTCTGGAAACGTTTTTGGTTGTCCCAGATAGGAAGAGGGGGCTTGCTACTGGCCCTCAGTTGGTAGAGGCCAGGGACTTTACTAGCCATCCCACAATGCTCAGGACAGTCCCCCACAATGAATAATTGTCCAGCCCCAAGTGTCAGTCATGCTGAGGTGGAGAAACCCTGTCGTGGTGGATGGCAGAAGCCCAGGAGGCCACACCAACCCACGTGAACACCTTTGCTCATGTCACATCTGCTTGTATTTGACTAACCAAAATAAGTCACATGGCCAACTCCCGAGTCACTGGAGTTGGGCCATATATTCTCCCAGCTGTCTTAGAGACACTTCAAGGTACATGGCAGTGAGAGCCAGCGAAGAGCTACAGATAATCCTGCCTACCACAGCAGTGCACCCGTCGTAAGGGAGGAAGCTGAGCCCCAGCCGGACTGCGGCCCCAGGGCCCTGGCTAGTGAGCAGCAGGGCTCTATCCTAGCCTTGTGCTAGGTGGTCCGTGCTGCTCCCACTTGGATCTGGGCTGCGGGGTTTAGCCAGAGGAGGGATCACTGAGGCGCGGCAGTCAGCCTCAGTCTCCTCTCTGTGTGATGGAGGTAAGAAGGCACCTCCCCACAGAGTAACTGGAGAGATTGAAGAGCTAGCCATGTTATGGTAACACAGTGTCTAAAACATACTGGGTATTTAATAAACAATCTGGAACTACTGCTGTTATTGAAGCGGAGAAGGTGATGTGGGGTTTACTTCCAGGAGGAACTCTGTTTTCTTGGGGGTGGGTGTGTCTGGGGAAATTGATCCACCTCCTCTCTCCTTTATTTTAAGTTTTAAATCCAATCACTCCATTTCTTGTATGTTTTTGGTGAACTTTAGCATTTGGAGGCTGTCTGACCTTCAACTGTTGATTGAAAGTCATTGTCACCATTAAAACCAAGTTAGCTGTTTTTCATCTTCTGAAAGCAATAAGCTAGGGATTCACATGGAGTTTAGACAATCAGAACCTATTTGAGGTTTGATTTGAATGAAAGATCCCAAGTGAAACCTTCAGATTCACTGTGGAACACAAGTTGCTGCTTTCATTCTGTGGCTCCAGTCTGGCCTCTAAGACATCCTGAAAGACATCTCTGGGCGGCACCCTGCCCTCCGGTTTAGAGGCAGTGCCCACGCTCAGTGAGTCTGCGTGTGATGCACCCTTCCCCATGTGGTCTCATGGAAGTCAGGGGAGAGGCTGGCCTGGTGAGTCCCAGAGTGTCCTTCTGAGCCTTGGGAATGTTTGCCGGGAGCAGATGGCCAGACACAGGTGCTCTTGGATACAGGCTGTTTTCTCTCTCAGGGGTCAGCGGTGCCACCTCCTTCTTAAAGTCACTGCTGGGATCTTAATGGGCACAGTTGGTCTAAGCCAAATGATCATTGCAGACCCTGTGCTGGGTACTAAAAACTCAGAAATGGGTAAGATTTTTCCCTGCATCTTAAGGGCTCACAGAGACAAAAAGAAAAAGGAAACAAAAATCATTATTCCATGATTGATCATTAACATGTATATGAAATGACATGAAGGCAGAATCCTAGATAGACTTCAGAGAGAGGGAGTGGTGCTAGATGTGATTTGAAGGACGGATAAGAGCTTTCTAGCCATACATCCTGCAAAGCAAGACCCCTCTCTTGCCTCTTGTCGCCTCTCACTTGACGACAAGGGAGAGGGCTATGTTGTTTTGATGCACGCATTTGTCTGCTCACATGATGACTACCCTTCTCTATTAAAAATCTTTGTAGGTTCAAGTGTCCAGGGCTTGACATCTAGGATTCTCTTTGACATTCCCTCTGTTGGCCTTCATTCCCTTGGCAAAATTCATTCAATTTTACTGTTTTCAAAGTGGACCCCTACAAGTCATCAAAACCACGATGGAAAATAGATGCAACTATTTCTGGGAAACCTTTTCCGGGAGCACAAGCGCCCTCTTTTATTCCCCAATGAGTCGAGCCTCCGAGTAAATCATTTCTTCACCATTTACTTCTTGGAGAGAGGAATATAAAACATTGAAATCATCAGTATTTTTCATTAAGATCAAGGAGAACAAAACTTAAATTACCAAACAAAACTTGTGATAAAATGAAGCAAGTTTCATAAAACATCATGTCATATATGCAAACCTGTGACAGAAACAAGAAGAAGCAAAGAAATATGTCTGGTTAGGGAGAAGACAGGTGAAAAGAAATAAATAGTTTATGGATTTAAGAATGAAAGGACAGGGAAAACTTGAAAAGGCTCTAAGTTAACGGTTGGGTCAAGGTTAAAATTTAAGGGTAGACGAATGGATCACAGCTTCCAGTCCTGCCCCTGCTCGTTCAAAACCTTCAAAAATTCTGACTAAATCAAGTGATTAATTAGCCCTCCTGCAGTAGAGGACCAGCACCATAGGAATCAGGCTTTGGTTAGTCCTAGAGTGAGCCTAATGCAGATGGCACAACTGGTTAGATTGGCTTTAGCTGTCCTCTGCTCTTTCAAGAGCCAGTCCAAGAAACAGGACTTGTATTCCAAGACCCATTGAGCTGGGCTTTGCTAGGAGTGGCAGGCTGCATATGACAGAACAGTTGTCTGATTTAGGAGTAAAACAAATAGGTCAGAACAAATGACAGAGATCAGATAATAATTTTAAAATGCTTATCCCGTGAGAATGTTTTCCTGCTCACCTCAGTTAAAACCAGCTTTAAAAAAAACAAACAAAAAGAAACGTTATTTCTATGAGAACTGATTCTTCTCCTGATAAAATATTCTGAAGAATTATTTTCAGATAATCAGTGCTGCAAATCCAAAAAGTAAGAAATCCAACTGCTTTTGAGGTTCTCTTGTCCTTAGTCCCAACGGCGGATTAGCAGGTGTGGACCAAGTGTGAGGAATGAGAAAAAGAACACGTTACCACCAGCCAAGCAGTCAGCCCCACGCTGGGGCCCGTGAGGTCTTTGACTTGGGTTATGAAAGTTGGACGTTATTGAACTGACTTAGGGACTGTTATGGAATAAGTCTGAGAAGAAACATACCCCAAGGCCAATATCTGAGTTTGAATTTGAAGCGTTTAGAAAGTGCAAAGTTATGAAAGATGTGCTTAAGGAAGCTTAATCCGTATCTGAGGCTGCCAGGTAATAGTTTAAGGGGCACTGAAGGTTAATGAAACATTTCATAGAGTTCATTGACCAAGTGTGTTCAATACAAATAGGAGACTGAAATTAAGTGGCCTTGCGGACGTCTCACCTTAACCTTTGAAGCCTAGTTTGTAAAGGGTTGGGCCTGAAGTCACAAAAACAGGCCTCAATGCCTGATGGAACAATTGTTCACTATTACTATGCTAATTTAGGTCAGGTCCCCTGGAATCACCTTTCTAAAGTGGACTTTCTCTTACACTATTTGACAGAGTTGGCCAGAAAGCTCTTGGCAATGTGTAATTTCACAGAATTAATTAGGAGCACAGCCAATTGATCAATTTGCAAGCATGTCACACATCATGCATTGGCAATGGAATTACTTAAGTTGGCGTTGAGTGCTAACAGCTACACAACAAAATGCTAACGTATTAGAGAAGGAGATGACGAACATCACCTAGAGCCCAAAATAGAACCTAACTTTGGAATGTGGAAGGAGGTGAAGACTGGTCTGGAATCCACTGGTCACAGGTGTGTTCATAAGCCCAAGTACCCATGACTTAGCAAGTTACTGCAAATGAGTGTAGAGTTAAGAAAACCACCGGGTTAGCATGGAAATAAAAGGAAACTGTCACTCAGCCCTAGTTCTGGGGAGAGAACAAGAGGTCTTAGGGACCAGGGGAAAGTAGCGGACTGTCTAGGTGAGAGTAACTGCCCCTTTAGCAGGTTGTCATGCTTAAACACTCATGCTTAAAGATATTGGCAAACAAGCTTTTAAACACTGTAAGGACTAACTCCATGTGAATATATCAGGGCCAGATTCAGCCCATGGGTCATGGGTAGGTAGGGGTCGGTGGGTCACTTACACAAAGCAAGACCAGAAACTCACTTATTGGTCAGCCCAGGGCCCAGGGAGAGTTAAGAAGTCTCAGAAACAGCAGAGGAGCCCAACCAAGAGCCTCCAGCTACGGACGCATTACGTCTGTCGATGAGACTGGAGATGAGGTTAGAGCCTTTGACATTTTCAGCCAGTGTCTCCCTGGAGCAGCACCTGCTACCCTCCATGGAAAGGGGAATGATTTGAAGGCAGATGATGGGCATCCTGCCATGAGGCCTTTGATTCGGTAGCTATGGAGCAGGCAGGAAGCCTAAGTGTATCCCTATAGCTTTAGGATGTATTGCTCACGTCTCATTTCTTAAAAACACAAGCACAAATGCCTCTGGTGTTTTGCTCATTCAATGATTAGTTGTTTGTCCATTGATTGATTGATTGATTTCACTTATTTGGCCAACAAATACTGAGTACCTAGTGTGTGACAGACACTGGGAACACAGACATAAACACAAAACCACTCCTTACTCTCAGTAATTCGGGGTCTAGTGGGGTCCCAGCAGTATATATCTGCAAACAGTGCCCCAGAGGCCCTACAGCACGGCGGGCACCCAGCAGGGGATCATCTCTGTGAGCATCTTGCAACCTGCCAGATGATGCAGCGTCTAGACTGTTCTTTTACTAGTGTGTTTGTTTTTAAAAGCAGCATCCAGCCTGTGACACTACAGCCATTATAATGTCAAGACCATCTCCTACTTTCTCATCACCTACAGATGATAATTAATCATTGATATTCATAATGATCCTGAGGCCCTCTGGAGTTTAGAACTGCTTTCTGAATTTCCACAGAAGGATTACACTTTGTTTAATTTAGTTGGTATTGAGTGTTTATCCTTGAATTTCAATTCTCGGAAACCTGGCATCCGCCCAGAATGTACTGCTCTACACTGAAAAATACTTTTATATCCATTTATTTAATTTGTTCCCATGAAGGAGGCCAGTCAAGTGTTACTATTGCTATTTTGCAGGTTGAAGGATGGAGGTGGTGGTTAGCAGAAGGTCCCCAGACCAGCTACAGCTGTGACCGGTCCCAGATTAAAACTAAAATATTCTGCTCCCAACCTCTTGTTCCAAAACACAGAATTAAGTAGGATGTGCCATTCTCGAACTGCTCTGAACAAACACGAGTTGTCCTCCCCATTACGCCATACAGGACACCCCTACCACGTGGCCGGCTACCAGGGCCCTTCCCCTAGAATCCCTCTGTGATCCTCAGCATGGCAGTCCCTCTCCCTCCAGCGCCTCTTCAGTCCATTCTCCTCATTTCTTCCAGAATGATCTATTAAAATCCATGTCTGATTTATTCCCTCACCACCCTTCCCTACCTCCTAACCCAAAAGAGGTTTTATTTTTAATTGCTTTACTGAGATACAATTCACTGTTGGGTGTGGAGTTTTGCTAAGTTTCTCCGTGGCACTGCTGCCTTGGCATCCATCCTGTTTAACCAAGTGCCCTGCAGTGGCCTTAAACAGACACCAGCCCCTCATGCAAGCCCATGACCTTGATGACAGCCCGCAGAACCTCAGGCAAGTGGAAGCTCCTCATGTGACTTTCCCAACAGCCCCCAGTGCAGGTCCCCCCATCCCCACCTCCCCTTACATACCTCTTAGTAAGACCTCTGTGGAGTTACCAAAATCCTACTCTTTCAGTCTCCACTGACCAGTCTGGCCTTAGCCCAGGAGCCCCAAAGCACTCCACCGTGGCCCCTTGTAAAGCCATGTGCCCCAGGTCCCATTGCCTTTCCGCACTCTGCCTTGGCCTCCCCGGGTACCCCTCAAGGGGTGCCGTGCACTTCCTCCAGGACCCGTGAGTAATAAGCCTCTCTATTTCAAGTACTCCTGGGGTCCATAGCTGAGCCATGGCTTGCCATCCAGCACCCTGTGTTCCACCTAACAAATGTTAATTCAACAAAGTCATAGCACTGTACAATTCACTCATTTAAAGTATAAAATTCATTTGTTTCTAGCATATTCACAGAGCTGTACAGCCATCACCGGTCGATCTCAGAACATTTTCATCCCCTCAAAATAAGCCCCACCCCCATCAGCAGTCACCCCCTGTTCTCCGTTCTCCTCCCCTCCAAACAATCACTCATCCACCTTCTGCCTCTATAGGTTTGCCTATTTTGAACATTTCATATAAATAGAATCCTATAGTATGTGGTCTTTTATGACTGACTTCTTTCACTCAGCACAGTGCTTCCAAGGTTTACCTATGTTGCAGCGTCTCAGGGCTTCATTCCTTTATATGGCTGAATAATATTCCATTGTATGGATGGACCCATTCTGTGTAGCCATTCACTACTAGTGGACATTTGGGTTGTTTTCACCTTTTGGCTCTTATGAATGCTGCTGCAGACATTCACATGCATGTTTTTGTGTGGACTTTTGTTTCATTTCTCTTGGGCATATGATTAGCTGTGGAATTGCTGAGTCATATGGTAACTTTATGCTTAACTACTTGACGGACTTCCAAACATTTTCCAAAGTGGCTCCATGAGAGGGTTTCAATGATGCTAAGTTGCCCTGAGGAAAGAGGCCAAGATGGTTACCACCGTCTACGAGGCCCCAGCAGCCTGGCCCTGCCCGCCTCTCAGGCCCAGCCCATGTCCATCCCCACTTCTCTCCTTCTGCTCAGTCCCTCTGGCTTTGCACAGCATCTCACAGGCCCGGGCCCCTTCCAACCTCTTCCCCTGTCAGCTCCCACTGGAGAGGCCTCCTCGGAACATTCCCTGTCCACACCCTAAATAGAATCTCATCCATGACCTTCCTTGTTTAATAATTATTTTCATGGTGCTTATTTAACTCCACTAAATGATAATTCTTGGTGAGCTTTAAAGATCTTAAGACTCTATTTTTCGGTTATTGCAAATTAAGGATTTTGTGCACAATATGAGGTATGATAGGGGTATAAAACATACTTATTGAATGAATACATAATAACAAGAGAGAGCGTTTTGTTAAAGAGACTTCAAGTTGTCAAGTTGGGCTTGGAATCTACCTCAAAATTCTCATTTCTTCCTGGGTATTTTCCTGATTCCTCCTTTTGCCCTTGAATGCTCTAGAACAGGGGTCAGAAAACTTTAAAGGGCCAGAGAATAGGTATTGCGGGCTTTGTGAGCCATGCAGACTCTTGCAACTACTCAAATGTTCTGTTCTAGTGCTAAAACAGCTTTAGACAATAAATAAATGAATGTGTATGGCTGTATTCCAATATTTCACTTACAAAAAAGAGACAGCAGACTGGATTTGAGCTGGAATTATCAAGATTTGATTATCTTTGACCTGTAATATCTGCAGCTTCATATGGTCAACCTAACAAAACTGAGAGAAGGGAGATAGATGTCAGATAAATTATGGTTTATCAGCTCTTACCCTTTATGCAGCAGTAGCATGCTTACTGGGCCATTTGCTGTCCAATCTAGGTGGTGGGTAGGTCTATAGTCCAATTTTCTCTCTTTAATGCATGGCCCAGAAGCATGCATAAAGGGATTTCATGAGCAAAGTGGTGAGTGACATTGGTGCTTTCATCTTGGACTGGCCAGGTTGCTTGAGGAAGTTGGGTGGCACCATGCCAAAGGGGTCCCAATGGTCTAGAATAAAGCCAAATGCAGGCTGATTGTCATGTGGCCTGTCTGTTCGCTGAAGCACCAGAGCCTGTGCATGCATCCGGGGCAGGGACATTGAGCCAAAAGAGACGAAATGGGGCAATCTAGGTGGAAATCCAAAGGAAAGCAACAGAATCATGACACAGTCATGTCTTGCTGTGTGAGGCATTTTTATGCACAAGTGAAAAAGCAGAGAAGAGATGCTGACCTAGGGTTAGAGGAATGGCAGAGAGAGATTTTTATAAGAAATATGAGTCAATTCCTGGAACTTGCATTGCCTCGTTTATAAAGGCAAGGACAGATGGGATCACTCTGGTGAGCTAGAATTTGTATTAAGTTCCACTTGCTTTATTTTCTGTCATTTAAATATGCTTATTAGTAATATGTATGTCAGAACAAAATCATTTTCTATTAGTCATTGCCAAACAATGAATAATCCCATGTAAAATATCTTTGCACACTTTAGACAATTATGACAACTTCACCGAACTTGTGTCTTCTTCTGAAACAGGCAGAGTGTGCTGTTGTTGAATCCTTGATGCATTGCCTTTTAGCTGGCTTCTCCCTCAGGGAATTCCCCAAAGACAGGTCACTTCTTTCTTTTCTATTGATCTGTCCTCTAGAAAAAGAGAGACTCCCCTCTAAATTCCAAGGCCTTAGCTCATCCACTGCTCATTCACCACATTTATTGAAAACCTGCTATATGAAAGGCACTGTCCTGCTGTGCTGTGGGAACCAGGCAGGCACAGGTCCCGGTCCACAGGGCCTTACATTCTAGTAGAGGTGGCAGATTAAAGAAATAGCTGTAAAACAGGCCTGGAACAAGAGCTATGGAAGCAGCATAGGAACAAGGGATAGATATTGATGGGGAGTGACTATCCTTGCAAGTCAAGGATGACCTCTGTTTTGAGGAAAGACATGAATGGTATGAAGGAGCATGCCATGAAAACTCCTTGGGAAAGAGTGTTGATAGGTGAGGGAACAGCATGTGCAAAGACCCCAAAGTGGAACTGAGCAGGCCTGAATATCACCAAGGAGCATGCAGCTGGACTGGAATGGTCCCCCTGAGTGATGGAAGATGTAGTCAGGGGTATATCAAGGTCAGGTCAGGGACTTGCCGGCTGCAGGGAGGACTTATGACACAACTGATGTTGGGATGGTTGGGAAGCAGGGGAGTTATAAGGTCTGGTCTGCCTGTTTAAAGGTAACCTGGGAGGCTGTGTGGGGGTATAGAGAGGGGGGGTAAGAAGGGGAGCAGAAACAGCAGTTAAGAGGCACTAGTGGTAACATGGAAGAGATAGAGGCTTAGCCAAGAGGGTTGCCAATAGACTGTGAGAGGTGGTGAGATTCAGAATAGAGAAGAGCCGCGGGCAGGACCAGTTGGGGGACTGGATAGGGTAACGAATTGGCCATCACATCGGTGGTCCCCAGGCTTCTTCAGCACAGCGACTGTGACCCCATTCCCCTTGAATTAATTTTGATTCCTCTCTTGCAAAGACAGTGTCGTGTCAATGAGGAAGATCAAAGGGGAAGTGCAGCAGCAGACTGGCACTGATGCAGTCAGATGGGCCTAATGATCTGGGTTGTGCGTTACTGTAAATGTCTTAGGTACAATAAGCCAGTTTGTCAAACCTATGCCCTGTTAGTCAACCTGCCCCAACCAGGGATACTCTGGTATCACCACCTCCTGTTTGGGGATAAAATGAGGAGATTTGAGCCCAGAGTGGGTTTTCCCAACACGTAATCTTAGGGCCCCTGCATCAGAATGACTTGGAAAGGCTTAACACAGACACCCCAGAACCCTGCTGAGAACCAGCTAAATTCCTGGGGTCGGGTCCCAGGAGTCTGTATTACTCATGTGTCCAAGAGATCCCCATGCAAATTAAAGGGTTTTTTTTTCTTGTGGTAAAAAAGCACATAATGTAAAATTTTCCATCTTAATCATCTTTAAGCACACACCTCAGTAATGTTAATTATATTCCCATTGTTGTGAAACAGATCTCCAGAACTTTTTCATCTTGCCAATCTTGAAACTTTATTGCAATTAAATAACAGCTCCCTTTCCCCTCTCCTCTCAGCATGATAGCCACAGTTCTCCCCTCTGCTTCTATGAATCTGACTACTTTAGATACTTCAAACAAGAGGAATCATAGAGTATTTGTGTTTTTGTGACTGGCTGATTTCACTCACCTGATGTCTTCCTGACTCATCCCTGTTGCCTGTAGCAGGAGTCCTTCCAAAGTTGGATCATATTCCATTGCCCGTAGGGACCACACTTTGCTTATCCATTCATCCATCAGTGGACACTTGGATTGCTTCCACCTCTTGGCTGTTGGGAATAGTGCTGCCAGGAACGTGGGTGCGCAAAGATCTCTTTAAGGCCCTGCTTTCAGTTCCTTTGGCTATTTATACCTGGAAGTGGAATGCAAATTAAAGCTTTAAAAGCATTGTTCTCCAACACTGAAGACATTTTTAGAGATGGTACTGTCCTGTATTTTGATGCTGTTGGTGGATATAATATACAGAACTAAAAATACAGGTGAATTGCATGCATGTGTATATGTGAGTACAAATAAAACTGAGGAAATCTGAATAAGATCCAGGACTGTATTGGTGTCAGTGTTCCATTTGCAAGACCATGCTATCTTTCTGTAAGAAGTCATCATTGGGAGAAACCGGATAAGGAGTGCATGATATCTCTCTGCACTATTTCTTCCACATTCATGTGACTCAAAAGTTCTTTTAAGATAAGAAATTAAATTTAAAAAGAAAAGCATTGCCCTCACTGCCCTTGAGGTTACAGTGTGCTACTGAAAGGTCTGTTCTGGACGGGAGGCTGGAAGGGACAGGGAGAAACTGGAGCGGGAAGGGAGGCTGGCTAACGTGCTCTGCAGACCCAGGAGCATGGCAGCCCAAAGCCTGGCCAGTGAGGCCAGTAGAGCAGGGGTGGGGACCTGGGCATTTGATGAGAGCCAGGAAGACAGCAAGGTCATCAGAACTGTCTCCAGAGTGTGGGCCCGGATCCGGCACCTTCCTCGGGTCGCACTGGCCCTGGGAACAGGGTGGGAACAGGCAGGAAGGAGACACGTGGGTGGGGCCCATGACCTTAGCCAAATCCACTCCTCACCTGAAGATCTGGAGTCACCAGGAGGCTGACTCGCCTTCTTGATTCTAAATGAGCTTCAGCTTCCTACAGGCAGGCTCTGCAGCACGGCAAAGGCGTCCCTGGGTGCCCGAGACGGCGAATGCTAATCAGCAGCAGAGGGTTATAGGGATACTGTTCTTACTTTACTAAAAACTTTCAAGGATAATGGCAGCGACTTTATTTAGCACATGCTGTGGGCCAGATATTTTGCTAAATGCTCTGCAAACCCAGCAACCCTGGGAGACAGGTGCCATGTTCCTGTTTTAAAAGATGAGAAAGTTGAGATTCTAAGAGGGAACCCAATCGGTTTAGAATCACAGAACTGAGGAGAGGTAAAATTGGGACCTGAAGCCAAGTCTCCTTGAATCAAAAGTCCACACCTGGGACCTCAGCTATTTCCTGGTTCTCAGAATTTATCAGTGAGATTAAAAGTGAAGCTTCAGAGGAAAAGCTGACCTTGATAACAGTGACGGCTCAAAAAGGAACTGAAGAGCCCAAGTTCCATGTTATAAAGTTCTGTCAAGTGCATTGAGGCTTTTTTTTTTTAATCTAAAAATCAGGGACCTGTGAAGACTGGTAGACCAGCCAGTCTCTGCATTCTGCTCTAATATTATTGCACATGCCTTCCATGCCTAAAGTTCACTTGCTTCTTATTCATCCCCAGTGTGAGCAATGCTGCATGTCCTGAAGTTTAGCAGATTCTCGTAGCTCCCAGGTGTGATAATCTGGAGCCAATCTGTCACCAATTTTAAAATACGTTTTACAGATTCTTTTTTAACTCTGAAGTTAACATAGGCCCATTATAGAAACTTAAGAAAGGTATAGAGAGACAGAGCAAAAATCACCTGCAATAAAACTACTATTAATATTTTGTATAATCTTACTAGTGTAATGTCTTTGCCTGTTTTTCCCAAAATTACATTATACAGCCCATACTATTTTACACTTATGTATTTTATTTCATACTATGAACACCATACCATTAATATTTTTTTTCCATTCCCTGAAGCGTTTCTTCAATATACTGTTCTCCTTTGTCCAGATACCATGATTTATTTAATCAATAGCCTGTTAGAGTATTGTGTTGTTTGAAATATTTCCTGTTTTTAAGCAATACTGAAATGAGTAGACATGTCACTAAATATCCCCCAACCTCCAGCACACACATAAAGCCCCCAGGCTAAATTTCTGCAAGTGAAATCATGTTTTCAAGGCTTGTGATGCATCCTGATAAATTGTATTTCAGAAAGATCATCGGTGATGTGTGAGAATTTGTCTCCTCACAAGTTTGCCAAACACTTTTGTGTTTTTCTAGTTATTTTGGCAATTTTATAAGCAAAAAGATATCTTATTGTAGTTTTATGTTTATTGCCTTTTTATTTTCTTGTTTTACTAATTATAGTTTTTTTCCCTATTGATTTTTAACCAGCTCTTTGTATATTCAGGACAGTAAGCCTCTGTTTTGCACAATACACATATTTTTCTCAGATTTCTGTTTATTTTATTTATGATCTTTTAATCACATAAAAAAACTTGCCTTTAAGTAGTTTAATCTCTCAATAATTCACATAATAACTTATACTTTTATTACTGGTTTATGAAGGCCTTCCCTGCTCTATTACATAAATATTCAATGGCTTTTTTCTCCTAATACTTTAATCTACCTGGAACTTATTAGGCTATACTTTACATTTTTATGTATCAACTTTAATTTTTGGAGAACATCATGTTTTATAAAATACATTTTAAAATTTATTTAACAAAATGATGTTAGATCTGTAAACTGAAAAAAAAAAGAGAAAAAGGTATTGCCTTCCAGTGTATTCCTCTGAATTTTACTTCTGGAGAGGGAGAAGGGCAAGAGAAAATAAAATCCCCAATAATTTTCTCCTACGGCTTTGTTTCCAGAAGTATTATATTTCTTATCTTTGTACAAAAATCCCCTTAACCCTGGTACATATCCTTAATAGACTTGGCATAATTCCAACATCCATGATTTATAAAAATTTTACTTGAACCAATTACAATTTTCAGCCTGTGCCCCCTCTTGGGATAGAGGATATTCACCGAGACTTTATCAAGCTGCTTAAATAAAATTATTTTGAATATCTGCATAGATGTCTTCCACATAATTAAAGTTACTTCAAAAGTTAAATAGAAAAATGCCCTCAAAGTCCAGCATGGTTGTGAGCATGCATACATAAGAAAAATGTGTTTTCATTATGATTGGCAGAAAACATACTTTAAAAGTAAAATTTCAAATTGACAAAGGATATACCATTGTTCTAAGTAGAGCGAGCTTTTCAAAGAACATTTGATAACAGTATCAAGATCTTTAATTAATAATCTAACAAGAATCTAACAGGTAGGAAACTTTTATCGTCCCTTTGATCATTTTTAGAGGAAGCTATAAACAGCACCTTCCATCCATCAAGGGGGAGCTTGCCCACAGCTATGTAACTGAAGGTAAAGGAATGTTACAAAAGGCTAAAAATATCTTTTCCCTAAGAACTCTCCAGGACCCGGTCCATAATGAGATTCAACTTCGATAAATGAATAAAGCTGAGAAAAATAACTTGAAATGCAAGTGATTGGTGTCAAAGAGAAATCTAGATTACTGTAATAGAAAAGCAGTTCCAAGGGGCAACAGCTGACAAATAAGAATTGAGTGGAGGGAACCGCACCCACATTTGGAAAATTCTACACAAATGCCTATTGAACGCCAGGTTACCAAACCTGCCTCTACTCTAACAAAGCTTTGTTTAGAATTTCCTAGGTGCCAGTAATTGGGCTACACATGCTCATTTGTCTTTTTATTCCTTTAATGACAACAAAAAAAATGAAAGCAACATCCTAAACCCCATTTGTGACATGGGCAAACTGAGAGCTAGGAAACTAAATCTTCTTAATGAGACAGGACCGCCGCAGTGTGAGCTGCTTGCCTAGGACAGTCTCGGTGGTGTGTACCTGCTGTTTCAGCTTGATTGTTAATAGCACCTGCTTTCATTCTAAAAAGTGTTCCAGTTTGAGCAATAGATCGTGTCACCACAGTCTTAATTTCCTTTTGCTGCTATAGCATGTTACCTCAAAACAACACAAATTTGTTATCTTGCGCCTTTGTAGGTCTGGAGTCCACATTCACTTCTGGAGGCTATGGAGGAGGACGCTTGCCTTTTCTGGCATGCAGTGGCTGCCCACCTCCCTCAGTTCATGGCCTCTTCTCCATCTGCAAAGCCAGCAATGGCTGGCCACGTCCCCTCTCACACTGCCTCACTCACACCTCTCCTTCCCTTCCTCGTAAGGACCCTTCTGATTACACTGGACCCACTCAGATAATCTGGGCTGATCTCTCTACTTAAGATTGGCTGGCACCTTATTTCTGTTTGAAACCTTAATTCCCCTTTGTCGTGTAACCTAACATATCCATAATCTGGGGATAAAAACATAAAAATCTTTAGGAAGGACATTATTCTGCCAACCACAGCCACTCAATAGGGAGCAGAGCCTAAACTTGAAGACAGGCTTTCTGATTCAAAGTCTAGTGTAACTCCAGCGATCATCACGAATGTCTTGGGTGGAAAGGCTTTATTTGATCTTTGTGAGATGTTGGTTCATGGGAAGGTGTATGATAATGGCAAACAGACCCTCAATAAAAATGTCTTTCAATGCCTTCCTTAGTCAAGGCACTTAACGAGGTGTAGAAGGAATGCCTAGAAAACAGTGTTCCTACCTTCAAGTTGTTATGATCTAATTGGGCTTTGAGCATATTCTCATCTGCATGCAGAATACCTAAGTCTCTACCAAAGGAGCCTATAATAGATGAATATAATACTATGTTAATTAAATATGTAAGAACTCAGATGCAAAAAGTAAGGGAAAGATACGTTTCACATTTATCAATGAAGTTAGGATTTGTTTATCATTTTCTTTTTCTTTCTTATCACAACAAACACTATATCCATAGTGGAAAATACAGTTTTTACTTCCAAATACTTTCAACCTTTAGAGATCACCTGTTAATAAATAAACCCACACTAGCCTACTTGCACAAAATCTCCATGAGCTCTTTACGTCCATAGACTTGTATGGAATTTTTTTTTCAAGCTGTGAATATCTTTGAGATGCTCGAGACATGCTTACAAATGCCCTCCAGGAAGGTTATATCAAGTTCAGATCCTGCTAGCATGGAACCTGGTGCTTATTTCACATCTTCGCTGTCGTTGGCTGTCATCTTCTCTATGATATGAGATAAGTCTGGAGGCAAATGCTGGCATTTCATTGTCCATAAGCATTCCAAGGTTTTGTGTGAGTCTCTATGTCTGAACTTACATCATGTTTCACTGGAGATTTCCAATATTCGCTAGGCCTATGTGTGTCCTAATTGCATGCAGTGGAAACTTCCCATTATCATTTTACATTTCAAGCCTTAAAACTATTCTTATAAAAGATGGTATTTGGAATGAAAGGAATGAGACCCATCTCTGTGACTTGTAAACTGGCCTAAGTGGTAGTTTCTGGCAAACTTCTAAAATATTTCAGAGATGGTGTAAACCACAGTGTCCTTGTCAGAAAACGTTTTAGTGTCCCAAAGAGGTAACTTGGAAAGAACATACTCTTTTGGGTGGGAGATATCTGATCTGTGTGTCCAAATGAGAAACTCAGTCACATTAGATTAGAGTCGTAGCTCCTATATTCTCTTCATTTTAATTCAAAAACTGATAACCAGATGTTGAAGTACATCATCTCAAATGAATAATTTACTGTGTGGGTTTCACTTCATCTCAATATTTAGCCCAAAGCAGAATTATATAAGACTTCAAAAAGGTCATTGAAGTGTTTTCTGTATTTACATCAAAATGACTCATGAGTCCATAGACTGTGTGTGTCACAATTTGTTTCTTATTCTGGGGATCCAGGTTTGACATCTGTTGCTTGGGTCATCTCATATTATAAAAAATACTGGGTTTGAAGAGCCAGTTGCTTCGTTTTCGTCGTGATACAAACACTGTGCCGCACGTTTCTCTTCCATCGGTCCATCCCTTGGGGTTAGATCACAGTATCAAACTTCACCGGGCTCCGTTGTGTCTTTCATGAATGGAAATGAGAGGACAAGGCGAGTGAAGGGCAGGGTGTTAAGTCTGTCATCACAATCATGGTCAATGGGCTGGTACACGCTTTGTAATTTAATCCATTATGTTCCTGTTTTTTGAAGGGATTCTTGTCTGTGTGTCATGCACAGCCCATCTTCTTTATTATGGTATGTTAATTGGTTTGAAGAGTCATGGATTTACAAGTTGCGACTTGATGGTTCGCACCCCTAGTGGATATTCCCCCAAGATATGGAAGGAGAATAGCCAGCCTAGGCACTGGAGTGCCAGGAGGGGTGGCCAGAGGGACCCTGCAGTGATACTCTGCTAGGGAGAGTCCGGCAGCTTAGCTTCCAGTATGGCTGCTGTGGCTTTTTGCCACCCTCTCCCCATGTCAGAGGTAAGTCCCCTCTCTCCTCCTACACACAGGACTCAGAAGATCAGCCCTAGTGACCTGGTGCCCATCTACCACGGCCCCCTGAAAGATAACCATTATCTTGCGTCCAGGTGTGACCTTCATGTCTCCACTCTTGGATAAAGTATTTTTGCTTTAAACAGATTAGGGGTGATTTGCATACCCTGTTCCCCTCCCCATTCTATTCACTGTGGTTATTTGAGAGCTGCATTTATAAGAGGGACAATTGTTTTTTCTTTTCTTTTCAAAAAGTCTGTGCCATTCCAGGAGAAGCATGTTGTAGCTAGGCTGATACTGTGGCAGAGTGTTATAGATATACTATCAGAGGCTTGCAGTGTGTTTTAATGGGTATTTTCATGTGTATTCAAAAGAATGTATAAGAAGCCCATCGTATCCCTAAATTCATGGATAATTTTGCCTCGATGAAGCAACAGTCAGACATAGCAATCAATGTAAGTAAATAACACAGTTAGCAAAGAATAAAACGAAAATGTAAGGGAAGTCCCTGACAGAGCATTCAGCAAACAGGGGCGTAGTGGGGGAAAGCACTGATTCTGAAGTCAGGTCTAAGTTTGGGTGCAGGTGGATCACAAACTCATTTTAGACCACAGACCAGGTACTTCTAGTTCTCTGAGTTTTGCTGCAATGTGCATTTTTCCAGGTTCTTCTGAGCCAAATGAGACAAAGTATGAAAAGCCCAGACAGGTGCTGGACACCAAGTAAGTGTTAGTTCCCTTCTTTTAAAGGGCAAGTAAGCAATTTGATGTACTTAGGGATTGCGTGCCACTGTGGCTCCTGCTCAGGAACTAGGACTGCACAGAGAATCAACTGATCTACGGTCAGTGGCATTGGGACAGCAGTCAGTTCTGTGTGCCAGGGATGGAGAGACAGGGCCCATGGGGCCAGCGCTGAAGCCAAAACTTTGGACTCCAGTCTCTTAAAGAGGTAGTGCTTCTTCAGAAAAGGCTTCATGTGATCAGTATTAAATCAGGTGCCTGTTGTGTGTCAGGCATTGGGTATCAGCCTTGGGGATTTGCTAACGGGCAAGAACATTCACCAAGCCTCGGCCTTCTTGGGGCCAGACAGAGAGGCAGGCGTGGACTGAATCGTCACCCAAATACACAAGCGATCGCATGTGATGGAAAGCTTTAGAAAGGAAGGGTCCTGGTATCCAGGGTTTGCAAACCAGGGCCACCCTAGCTGGCCTGGGTGGGTAAAGCAGGGCCTCCTCTGCCCTGGCACCTGGGCTGAGAGCCGAAGGGTAAATAGGGCTAATCAGAGGCCGCAGGCAGGAGCTCACGCTGGCTAGGAGGGTCGCCTGTGAAAACACCGGTGCTGGGAAGGAATGGGAGGAGTTGGTAGAACTTAAAAAGGTTGGCGTGGTTGGGTATAAGCAGCAAAGGGGGTCTCTATGATATGAGATGAGTCTGGAGAACTGGGCTGGGGCCGGATGATAAAAAGACTTGTCAAAGTAAAGGAATGTGCTGATTATCCTAAGAAGGATGAGAAACCCTTGAGAGGTGTCTGTTATGGGGTTGCATAAAGAAATACATTTGAAAACATGCCAGGGAAGCCTGTATTACTGTTTTCCAGAGAAGCCTAAGCAATAGGATACATATATATACGAGAAGGGATTTATTATAAGGAAGTGACTCACACCGTTCTGGAGGCTAAGTTCCATGATCTGCATTCTGCAAGATGGAGACCCAGCAAAGCTGGTTGTGTACGTCAGCCCAAGTCTGAAGGCCTGAGAAGCAGGAAAACTGATGGTGTAGATTCTAGTCTGGGTCTGAAGGCCCGAGAAGCAGGAGCATGGAGGGCAGTGACCCAGCTCAGCAGTGAGATGGAAGAGGAAGGGCAAATCTCCCTTCCTCTGCCTTTCGTTCTGTTCAGGCCCTCAGTAGACAGGAGGATGCTCACCCACTCTGGGGAGGACTATCTACTCTACTGAGCCAACTGACAGAAAATGCTAACCTCCCCCAGGAACACCCTCACCGACACACCCAGAGGTGATGTTTAATCTGGGTACACCATGGCCAGTCAAGGTGGCACATAAAATTAACCTTTAGAGAATAGATTGTGGCAGGAAATAGTGGTTGCAGAGACACCCTCTGGGTGCCTGTGCAGTGTCCCTGGTGAGAGATGACAGAAGCTGATCCCTGGAGGTGACAGTGGAGACAAGAGGGTGGACTTGAGACAGGAGCTAAAACAAGCATTGTAGACCTGACTTTCTGATGGAGTGGCTGGGCTAGGCGAGAGGGCTTCATGGGCGGAAGAGGAGTGGTTCTGAGTGTGTGCTTTGGTCTCTGGGAGAAGACCCACACTGGGCAGAATTTAGAACAAAATTGGTCAACTGACTACATTTATCATGCTTTCTAATGGCTCCGAAATCATTGCCTACAATAAGACTTTCAGGAATATTTTGATTCAATCATTTCAAATGTAAAATGGTTCCACCTTCTCTAGCAAAGGCTGATGCTGGCCCTTTGAAAATTATCCAGTGAAGAGTGGGGTTTAAATTCGTCACCCACTTTATTTCAGACACTTTCTACATGATTTTTACTTTGTTTACACCATGATCCTATATGTCGCTGTGGTAGGCTCTTACTAATAACAGAAACCAAGGTGCGGAGAGATGTGTGCCTTGCTTGGAGCTGGGATGCAGGACCTGGGAGGACTGGGTATCAGGTCTCTTGAATCTGGGTCCCCTGCACACAGAGGAAGCATACCCCCAGCAGTGCTTCCCCCACTACCATCGCCGTGGCACTCGGCTCTGCTCCCCCCCGTGGCCTGCCAAGCTTTCCACAGTGCAGGCAGGGGACTGCTAACACCAGAATCTCTCCAAATGCTATTTCAACGTATATCCGTAAAGAATCTACTACATTTCTAACAAGTTCCCAAGATGAGCCTTAGGCACTCTAATGATAACCTTAGTTAGTTCCCTCTAATGGGGGTATTCCACCTCAGTTAACACTGCAGTGTCCAAAAATCACACCGCGACTAAGGCAGCTGAGTGGCCCCGAACCTGTGCTCCATCTCCAGGACGTCTCTTTTATTTTGTTTTCAACTTTTCACTTTCCAGTTAGTGAGCAACTCTCTTCTCCCTACTATCTGTTTGACACTTTTACAGAACGTGTTTAGATAAAATACACTTTAAGTATTCATTATGCACAGTTGAAGATTAGAAGACTGGAAAATATTATTTTTATGGAAAAGGTGTGTGTTTATGTGTCCTTTATATCTGTGTGTGTGTGATAGGTGCATGAATATATATATGCATGTGTGCATGGTGTGTGTGTGTGTTTAAAGTCTCCTCTGGCCAGATCCACAGAAAACATTCCCTCTGCCTGGCCTGTGTATTCGGGGGATAAATGAGTCCAAGTGCAGCAGAGTGGAATTCCTAGCAGGTGGTACAACTCTACCTTCTGTTTGGAAGTTGTTCTCATGCATCTAAACCTGGGAATGCCGTGCTCCAGCTCCATGAGGCCCTTGAGTTTCCATCTCCAATTCCCGGGTCCAAGGGCAGCATAGCACAAACAGCAATGTGCACCCGAATCCCTAGAAACAGAATAAAATGAATGGCTGTCTCAAGAGGGTCTGGGCAGGACCTGAGAGTCTGCATTTCCAGCCAGCTCCCAGGGGATGCCAGTTCTGCTGGTCTCAGGACTGCACTTTGAATAGCAAGGCCCTAGACACACGGTGCAGAGGGTGGTCAAATGCAGAACTTGGGAGTTCAGGCTGCCCACCGTGGAATAAGTTCTTAGGCACTACCTTGTCCAAGAACCTTGGGCTACTGTTTCTAGCGATAATTCCCTGAGCTTCTCTCTTTCTGGTTCCGCAGTGGGCCACATTATTATCCCAGGACTGTTACCCCTTATTACTCCCAAGATCAACCACTGAAAATAGGAACAAAAGTCCTCCAATCCAAGAAGGTGGTACAGAAATAGTGAGAGTGGGAGTGTCCATTCCCTTCCAGCAGTTAGCTACTGCATTGCTTCCTGCCCATGGCTACCAGTTTGCTTTTCTCACAGTAGGTCTCTAAATGGCATCTCACTCCGAACATAAAGAATAGGCATTAGAGCACCTCCCTCTGATGCACTCCTGTTTGCTTCTGAAGCCCCAAACACAGCCCTAGAATATATCTTGTCATTCAAAGGAAACAAATATTGTCCCAGTCTTTCCAGACTGAAGATTTGTGTTTGGGGTATTTCTGATAGGAAGAGGGAAGGAAGGTGAACATATACCGTTGAACACTTATTCACTGATACTGGAGGTACTCTCTGAAATTCCAGAGCCCTGGTCCAGAAAGTTCCTCATCTGCTCACTGTGGGAGCCAGCTGCTCTTCACATAAGAGCGGTTATGAAAATTCCCTGGGATGGTAGATTTCTTTACTAAGTGACTGGGTAGGCCGTCTTTACTAATAGCATCATCATAATGCATGTCATCGGGCTCAGTTTTCATCCACTTTATTAACATCCTTTTGCCGATGCGTGGACCACTTGGTAGTCCCTAGCATTTCCCCTTATAGGCTTTGTTTCCCTTGGTTAGGAACGAGCATGATATCCTTTCCCTCCCTCATCTCTGCTTACCCAGCAGGTCACAGACTGAAAAACCTTTTCTCACGTTGCCCAAATTATTTTATGCAAACAATGTTCTTGCAGGATAAACCCCCTTCTACTCCAGTGGAACTGAGTGGCGCTGCAATTACTTGACTTCATCTTATACCAGTACCATCCCTAAAGTAATGCCAACGTTGTGGCCTCTGCACTTGCTGTTTCTGTGTCTGGAACCCTTTTCCCAGCCTTTCTGCATGGCTGGCTCCTTCTGCTTTCTTGTCATTCATGCCTCGTCTGAAAAGTTTCAAACTATTTTATCTGGACTAGGTACTTTCCCCTACACACACAAATGCACACACACACACACACTCACACACTCACACTCTCTCACTCTCTCTCCCAGTCCTGCTGTAGCCCATGCTGTCCGGCAGAACTCTCTAATGGCAGAAGCATCCTGTATCTCCACTGTCCCATGTGGTATCCACCCACTACACGTGGCAATTCAGCCCTTGGATGTGGCTGATGCGACTAAAGAACTGGAGTTCTTATTTTACTTACTTTCGTTTAATTAATTTTTAATAGAAGTATAGTTGCTACATGATATTAGTTTCAGGAGTTCAACATAGTGATTCAACAATCATATGCATTATGAAATGTTCATCCTGATAGGTGTAGTTACCATCTGTCACCATACCAAGTTATTGCGATATCAGTGGCTATATTCCCTGTGCTATACTTTTCATCCCTGTGGCTTATTTACTTTATCATTGGAAGTTTTTACCTCTTTATTATCCCCTTCTACTATTTTTGCCCATCCCGAGTCATTTTTTTTATGGCTGAATATTTATCTTTATTTAATTTAAATTTAAATAGCCACACATAGCTGGTGGCTGCCATATTGGACAGTGTAGCTTTACTATATCAACCTATTCTATTCTTTCATATTCCTTATCTCTAACTGAAATTATCTTGTTCATATATTTTAAACTGTTTGTCATCTCTTCATGCCAGAATGTCTCTTCTGTTAACTGCTGGATATCCAATGCTCAGTGTAGGGAATGCCATGTACTAAGTCTTCAATGAATTTTTTGTTAACTTGACTTCAAAATGAATAAATGCCCCTTAAGAACACTTTGCTGTTTTTAAACGCTCTTCCAAAGGCCTTACTTCTAATAATGTTATTTTCCATTAAAAAATCCAGGAGTCAACCTCTGGGTAGTTTTATAACATAAAACTCTCCAGTTATATATTTATGTAGTTGGTTTTATGAGATTCACCTGGCATTCATCCTCATTAATCATATCTCCTTTCTGTCCCTCTGTCTTTCCATGATGTTGAGGTGGGTCTGGAGTCTGCCTCTCCTGGTTCCAACGTATTTGTATATTTGGCAACTGTGAATTCTGTTCCTCTCTCCTACCTGCGGCCGCTGGTACTGCCCAAGTCTCGTACAAAGTGGAAGTCCTAGAGGCCATGCAGAGGACACGGCTGTGAGTTGGCTCTGTGGGCTGAACCCGGCCAATCAGAGGCTCGTCTCACCCTCCCCTGTCCTTGGAATGTACGCTCTGCCCACCATTCTCCCCATGGGAGCCGCATTTAGGAACGCAGCTCTGAGAACACCAGAGCTGGGTGGACGACTGAATCCCTCTCAGGCCTCTATATAAGCTTGTAAGATTCTGGTGGGTGGGTGCAGAGAGCTACTCGTTTGCAGCTGCCCAGGACCAGCCTTGTAAGTAAGTTCCCTTGCTCGTTAAATGTGCCATCTACCAACATGAAGTGGTGTACCTCTCTTCTGTTTCTCCTTGCCTTTCCTGTGTAGTGGCCAGTTTGCAAACCAACAGGAAGCCTAAGATGCAGATCCACAACATCTGTTGTCTTTAGACATAGGTTTTTTGGCTGAATTAAAGTCAGGTCTTAGGCTATTTTGGAAAGACAGAAGGCCAGACCTTCATTACTACATGCAATTGCCCCAAGGCTTTGTTTTGATTTCCTTTGAAAGTATTCTCAAAGTATTTTAAGAAAGCAGCATAAAGGGATGTAAGTTCCCTCTCTGCAAGGTCTCTTTAGTGTGTAGGTGCTAAAGGGTTCTGCCCATTTCTTATTCATTAAGGTATGCATGCATTTTGACTAATCCACCCCAGAAGTCAGTGTGTGTGTATGTGTCTGGGTGTGAGTATATATGAATTTGCTTGGGAAAGAATGAAGTATTGTTAAAGAAAACATTTTTTTAATTCTCCTCTACCCAAGCATACCTGGTTTCATTTTTGCTGAATACCTTCAAATTCTGTGCATATGTGTTTGCTACCCCTGTATGACACACATGCCACTTTGTGTATTTTCACACAGCATTCTAAGTAGATAAACAGGGTCTAATAATCATTTTATCGAATGGTTGTATTCCAGTATACTGTTACACAAACATTCATTTAACTCGTCCCCTTTCACTAGACATTTAGCAGATGCACTAAACTCCACAGTGAATAATTTTCATTTAGGTAATACAACTTAATTCAAATGGAACCAGGGGTGGCATCGAAATGGAACAAAATGTATATGTCTTTCATAGCTTTTGCTCAGTTTTTCCATGCTGCTTTCCAAAAAGATGGTAGCAGTTTACAGTACCCTCAGGCAGGGTGCCACAGGAACACGTGTTTCTCTTTTATTTTCCTAAGGTGGGCTAGTTTTGCCAATAGTGTGGATGACAGTAACAGTAGTTAACAATAGCAGCAGCTAATATTCTTGAGATATATTATGTGTCAGGCATTATATCAAGTGCTTTAGAAACATTGTTTATGGTGGCTAAAAATGTAAACTCTGGAGGCTGACCTCATGGGGTCCAATCCAGACACCACCACTTAACGTCTATTTGCCTCCATTGCCTCCTAGCAAATGGTTCATAGGGTCACCTTGAAGATCAGGTGAGTTAATATAGCAGAGCCTAGGTAAGCACTGTGGAATGTTTGTCATTATTCCTAATAATGGGCGGTTTTATTCACCCCACTTTACAGATGAGAAACTGAGAGATTAAGGGTATTGCTCTAGGCCCATAGCAAGTGAAAAGTTGTGCTGGGATTCCAACTGCAGAGGCCCTTTTCTGATGGAAATACACAGCCACCCCCGAAACAGTGCCCACCACTGGTATCTCAGAAGCATGACTGCTGCCATGGAGTTAAATCAAGGCTGAATTAGACACAGAAAATGAGAGTAGAAAGTCACTGATTCACTGGGAATGTCATGACAGAACTCCTTGTTCCCAGGACAAGCAGTAAAGCTGGGTTTTTCATGCTATTGTTTTCTTCCTCTTTGAGATCTGATGGTAGTTCTGTAAAAAAGTGCTGTGAAAGCCCCCTGGATTGTAAGGGCTGCAGGGCAGGGATCCTGGGGTCTTATTCAGGACCCTGCAGGTGACTTCCTCGCCTCAGGAAGGCTGTCTGTAAATACGCACTGACCTGAATTTCTCCTAAACATTACCATACACATTTGCGGTTATTTCTTAATGTACGCTGTTCATAAGTGCTTAGTCAATTATTTTTATTAGCATAACATTCCTTTTAAGCATAATGATGTTGGGAAAAACAGAAACACTGTAAGCACATTTTCTCAGCCCTAGCTGATTGTGTTTTCTTTTTTTTTCTAGTTTTTTTGGACTTCCTTTGCAGATTTGATGAATTAATTGTAAATTTCCAAAGGGGGAACCTAACAGGAACTGATCTTTGTCTTTTATTCTGTAATGTTTAGTTTCTATTCTAGTCCCAGTGACTATCCATTGAGACCAAAGTCTGAATATTGCCAAGGGCTCATAAAATTGCTGATATAACCTACTTTCTCCAGAGAATCTGACTTTAATTTTCATAATGAATTAATGCCTTCTTTCTCCCCCAATCTCTTTACTCCAATAGCTCTTTGTGGAGACCACTGATGCTAATGGCAAAACTCTCGAAGGGCCCGTGCCTCTGGATATCATCGTGATCGATCAGAATGACAACAGACCCATCTTCCGGGAAGACCCCTACATCGGACACGTCATGGAAGGGTCACCTACAGGTAGGAGATGTTGCTTAACATTAGCATAATGTCTCGGGAATGGCTCGGGATTCTACAGACGGTTTTAATGCTGCTCCAAGTTGTTGTTGGTATGCCTCGGCATTGACACAGTATCTCCCTGGGTAGAAGAGCTGGAAAGCAGCAACTTCAGACATGACTGGGGTATTGCAAGCCATGAAAACATTTCCTGTCTCTGAAGGTGTTCCTTCAAGGATGACCGACAGCTACGTATCTAACATATGGCGATGCTGGACACCATGTCAAGATCGAACTCACCCTGTGAGGGCACAAGATGGAGTTCTGGTACAGCAGGGCTTTGAAGATAATTAAGGTCCCCGCTGCATGCTCCTCGGTTATTTTTTTTCATAATTGTCTTTTAATAAGTATTTTGGAAGGCAGATAGGACTTTTTCCCCCTTTCTTTTGAAGATGTGCATGGAAAAAAACTCTTGTCTTCAGTTAGAGTCAAAGGCCATTTTATTCCTCTCTGGAAATACATGTACTTACTGTTACAGAAATCATGCAAAGTTGCTACACAGCTCTGGTTATCTTTTTCCCACTCCCTGGTATCTTTTTCCTATCAGGGAAGATGTTAGAATGTCGAGCTCCCTTTTTGGCCCAATAGATACTAATTAAGGCATGCCGGGACCAGCAGGCAAGGCCTCTCCTGAGTATGGTGCTTGAAAAGTGAAAAGCAAAGCTGAAAACTCCCTGGTGTAAGGCTGGACTTGGAGCGAAGCTTTGCAATGCATCTGAGTGAATAACGCCATATTAATGCTGTTACCATGTCTACATGACATCAAAGCAAATGAGTAGAAGAGTCATTCTCTGGGCTAGTGGGACTCAGAAGCCTGAGAACTTCTTAGACTGGTTATTCTTCCCCTTTCGCGGAATTGATGGGATGTATCAATCATGGGTAGATACATGAGGCTCAGGAAGCCGGGTCGTGGTGACCTGCCTCCACTGCCAAGTGGATAATCGTGTGCAACCCTCCTTCACTTCATGGAGCTGGGTCTCTGCACTCTGTCAGATCTCAGCGGCAGGAGAAACCCTCTCCCTTCCGGGACTTTTTTTTTTCCAATTTTAATTTTTAAAATTACTATTATATTTTATTGAAGTATAGTTGATTACAATATTATATTGGTTTGAAGTGTACTGCATAGTGATTGAACAGTTAATTCCATGGGCTTTGAATGAATTCTGTAAAAAAGGAGAGGGAATTCCCTGTAAGCACAGGAGGGTATTTAGGGGAGCGGGAGGCAGAGGGTGAGCACGTGAGGGCGGGTCACATGACTTCAGGGCGGACCTTCCCCGGGCTGCTGGTCAGTAGGTCGCTTTTGACAGAGAGATGGCTTCTGTGAGAGACCCTGGCATTTGGGTTTGATGTTGACGGAAATCTTCCTAAACAAGCAAATGTCCAGAACAAGTTAGGAGAACCTATGCAGAAAGCTATTAAAGAGGCTGGAGTTGGAGCAGAGCAGAAAAATGATTCCCAGTTCCTCTCTGTGACCCCCCAGGCCCTGTGTGTGAGTGACTAGAATTCAAGATGGGCTGGAAAAGTGTTCTAAATGTAAATGACAATGGTTACAGTTGAGGCAGCTGTGAGCATGTGCATGTCTTTGTATATTATGTGTATATGGGATTAGATAATGTCCCATTTTCCCCCCACTATGGCCTTCCTTAAAATTTCAGAAAGAATTTCAAATTTTATTGCTTTATATACATGTCACATTTTCAAAGAAAATTGGAATTCTTTAGGTACATTGAATTTCTTAAAACAGAAAGCACTTCTGGTAGGGTGGACGCATCTCCAGCAAAACAGAAACCACCTCCAGCTTCTATTTATGATTGTTATTGTCCTAGAAAAATACATAAAGACTCGGATACCGGTGTGGAGTAGTGTCTTCCGGCTATGCAGAAGCTGGTCAGGATCAGTGCTGTCTTCTGTAGCGTCCTCTGAGTTTGACCACAAAGCAGGAATAGACATGGAGTCAGTCAAATTTAGGGTCAAGAATGTGGAAATGTTATGGAAACCTTTCAGAGGAAGAGTCACTGAGGTTGCTTGGCACCCTGTAGGGGACTGGGGCAGGCTGGGCCTGAGGCCTGAGGGAGGCCAGTGGGAATCCGGGAAAGGAGATGGTGTGCCCTGTCCAGTGCCCTCTTCCAGTGTAAGCCGTTGGGGTCAGAACAACTCCTGTTTCCAAGAAGCCTTGCTCATGTGTGGCTCATAGACTCCTGTGTGCTGTAGGCATTGTACTGGACCCATTTTGCAGAAGGTGGTGCTGACCTGAAAGAGCTCAGTGACTTGGCCCAGTTCGCATAAATAGTAGGTGGTGCAGTGTTCAGGATGCGACCTTATCATCTGCCTTCCAATCATATGCTCTTTCCACTGTCCCACAAGTGTCCTGGTGCAACAGCCTTCAGACGCTGGCCATCATCAAGGAGAACACTTGCCGTGTGCCGAGACCGCTGTAGACGCTGTGTCATTTCCTCCACCATACCATTTCTTACCCGCAGGGTAAATGCCACAGTCCCCATCACACATGTGGGAAACTGAACCTCAGAGAGGCCCTGGGACTTTCCCAATGTCACACAGCTGGTGGACAAGCCAGAAACTGTGGCACATCTCTGGCTTCAAGGCACAGGCTTTCCCAGGTACTGTGGTGGAGTGGGCCACCTTCTCTCCCATTCTTCACCATGGACTCTTTGCAGGCCCAGCTGGGGGAAGTATTTGTGCAATTCTGCCACATGAAATGACTTAGCTCCTCAGCAAAAGTGACCAGCAATTCTGACTAAATAGCCAGGCTCACTGAATCACTTTTAATATAATGGGAGCTGTTGCTCAGTCTATAAGGTCACCCAGGGTTAAACACTGAGGTCCCTGTCATCATTCACATCACTTCCTTCAGAGTCCACCACATAGCTGGGGCCAGCCTCCTGGGCTGTGACCTGTACAGCCTCACAGAGCCCCATGCTCAGAAGGGCCCCTTGCTTACTTAGTATTATGCTCTGCCATCACCGTCTTAAAATTCTTAATACTTGTCTCATTGAACAAGGGGTCCTGCATTGTCATTTTTCTACAAGCCCCACAAATTAGGTCGCTGGTCCAGAGTGTAGCATCATGGCCTAGGGCTGGTTCGATGCTCCACTCAGCCCCTTAACAAGGTGAAACCTTGGGCAGGTTACTGAACCTTCTAGAGGCCTCAGTCACCTTGCCTATAGATGGGGTAGGTATGTAATAGTACCTGCTCTAGAGAAATACACCCAAGGATTAAATGAGACAATGTGCTTCACTCAGCACTTAGAATATAATAAATGTTCCAGAAATGCCACTGTATTGTTAACACTGCGATTATTCTTCTTATTCTGGCAGCACAACTTGAGGGGAAGTAAGGCCTAGAGACACAGTGGGTGTGAAGGGACATCCATCTCCCAACACACCAGGCATCATTTTCATGTTCCGGTACCCGGATGCCATCAGCACTAATCCATCACGGAGGAAGGTCACCCATATTTATCTGTATGTGCAGACAGGAGGCTATTTCCAGCCGCTCAGCACTAAACTCCAGGGTATTGTTTTGGGGAATCATCACTGGATGAAAGAAGATCAACAGAAAATAATGAGCTTTGAACTTTACAGATTATGAGTTGTTCCTTTTGTGGAATCACAAAGCATTGATGTATGGGACCTAAGCCCAGGCCCTGGGTGCTCTGTGGGGCCAGCCAGAGCTCTGTGTGTCTTGTGTTTTCAGAATACCCAAGGTATGCCAAGACTTCTGTAGTGGACAAAGGGCTGGGACTCTTGAAGTTCCTGAGGGCACCCATGCCAGGGCCTGGGGCACCAACTTCCCCATGTTTAACCACTGGTAATCCTCTGGGTGCCTTTGTAAAGGCTACCAGAAGTACAGGTATTCTGGACTTCCTCCAGAAGCAGACCCTAGGGTGAGCACTGAAGGCATGTCTACCTGCAAGGCCCAGGACCCCACAGTAAGCCAGCCACTGGAGTGAGCAGTCAGGAGCCTGGTCCGTGGGCAGGGGGTGGGAGTTTCTAGAAAATCACTTAAAATACACACATTAGAGTTATCCCAGCCAGGGGCCAGGAAGCTAGGCTCTCCACCCCTCACACCCATCACACATTGCTTAAGACTGACCCCAGAGGCACTTTAATTCCCATGTACCTCCTGCGGCTATGAGCATGGGCACTGGGGTCCACCCTCCCACAAGATACAGGAGCCCGCTGTGGGGCCGGCCCCAGCTCTGCTCGTCCCTACATATTCGTGGCCACCCTGAATGAGCAGGGGCAGCTGGAAGAACGGCCCCGCCACCCGGACGGTGGCCTTTGGAGATGTCAGGGCCAGGGAAGTAACAGGAGGAGCATCTTAGTCCCCAAACTGTGGGGCTGAGAAAGACCAGCATGGCACCGGCCGTCCCGTTTCAGCAAGAGTGAGGGCCTAGACGTGCATGTGCTGACTCCCCAAAGACGCCCTTGGCTGAGATGCGTGCCTACACCCCCTCTGGAGGCAGGTGTGGAGAAGCAGCGGAGCAGCTGAGCTCGCGTCCTCTAACACTGAGGGCTTTGCTTCCTCTCCTGCCCCCTTTGCTTTTTCCCACCCAGTGTTATCACGGAGCCTCTGCTCTGTGCCAGCACTGGTCCAACCGCCGTGGGCCTGCCAGTGGCCATGCATTCCCTCCTGGGGTGCCCAGCCAAGCGGGGAGACTGGCCACAAAATAATAAGAATAGCCATGCGGGGAGGCTCGCCTGCAGCCACACAGGGTGCTTCCCAGCAGGGAGGGAGCCCAGCCTCCCTGAGGAGCTGCTGTGGGAAGAGCAAGGCTGTGGTCCTTTGTTTTATCCTCTGGGATCCACCAGAGTTTCTGTTCTTCAAGAATCAGTTACTTTCATTTTTAAACATGTCCTGCCATGCCAGACATGAGGAAAAACTGCCAGTCAAGTGGTCTTGGGGACAAATGGTTGCCCTGAGAGCTCAGCTTTGCTTGGTATTGCCATTTTCCCAAACAGCTTGGGCTAAATAAAGATGGTTTTGGTATTTTATAGTTGGTATTCGAGACCTAGCTCAGTATAAGTCCTCGGTTCATTGGTACAGCCTGGTAGGAAAGTCTCTTGGCTGGTCACCCATTTACTCGTGTCAGTACCTGTGAGGTGGCTTTCGGTTCACCGTCTGCAGCATCTGGTTTCCCTTTGCTGGTGTTTTTGGACACTCACATCTTAGGTCCCCCATTCCCAGCTGTCCCAGCCAATCCCATGGCTTCTGGAAAGAAGTCATGCTGGGCACATGACTATTTTGGGTTTTGTTCATTTGACATTTTTCTTTTAAAAAAAAAGCCATTCAGCTTTTTTTTTTAAGTGAAAAAGTACACTCCCCCTCACATCTCACCATGCTGAGCAAAGCAGAGTTGCCGTCTTGGTGAGCACAGTTCCAGAGATCTCTGGGTGTCCCTACACACAGGGATGCACATGCCTGATCTTAAAGGGATGGAGCTCCATATTCTTTTCTGCCACTCACCTTCTCCTCTCTGCCAGGTCCTATGGACATTTTTGTCAATCAATAAATATCAAACTACATCACTGTTTCAAATAGCTGGTGTCTAGATCTACCCTCATCCAGTTAGCCGATCCCCTATTGATCGAAGTTGTTTTCACTTTTCTGTACTTACAGTCAATTCGACAAGAGAGAACACATCCCTTCCTGCTTGTGTGACAGTTTCTTTAGAATAAATACATACACAGGGAATTTATGGGACAGAGGACACACTTATTCCATTTTAATGTATACTGGCGTGATGCTTTTAATTATATCTGTATCTTGGCTAACTCCTGCGTGAGTAGACACCATAGTCTTTCTCCTCCTATAGGAACATAGTGGTAGACATTTTTGTTTATTTGTTTTTCTGGACTATACCCAATATCTCCAATTTTTTGTGGCCATTTCACTAACTGTAATCTGTAGGTTGCGAGCTCCTTGCTCAAGAATCCACCCTGGATTCTGTGGTCAAGGAAGAGGACTGAGAGCGTTGACCCCGATCTCTCTCCTGGAGTCATCAATGGAGTCTTAGCTGAGGGATATTGTCCAGGAGCAGATGTCGTTCACCCGTCACAGAGCCATTCGGGTTGGATAAGACAGCACTTGATTATGGTACACATCACTCCAGGACAGTTAACAATAAAGCAGAACTTATGCCAGAGTTGCATAAGCCAATTGGAGGTATCTTCCCAAAGGGAAAATTCCAGAAATAAAGTGTATCAAAAGTGTTGAGTTATCTGCTAGCTACTCAGGAGACTGAATCTCCAGCAACTTTTTGCTAACCATGTCTGGGGATGCCCAGATGATGTCCTACAGGGGCTCCAAACCAAGACAAGCAAAAAACCTTGTCACAGCCACTGGGTTTTTCCCTCCTTTAAACTCCAGCGGCTCTCTGAGGAACATCAGTGCATCTATAAGACCCATTGCTGTTGGTCCCCTGGAGCCTCGAGATACCACAGGGCTTGTAAGACAGGAGAGAATGCCACCACCCCTTTATTCAGTTGAAAGGATGTCCAGTCAGTAAACCTGTGTGTCTCATTTTTAACATGGGTAACCTTGGAAACAGCCCTTCTCGTCTTTATTCACAACTCTCTCCACCTAAATTCATATACGAGTCATGGGGTCAGAGACCAGCTCAGGAGACAGACGCCACGTTGTTTCTTGAATCACGTTTTTCTAACCATGAGGTCTTCGTTCCTAGCCAGCCTTGTGCATCTGTCTCCCTCCACCAGTCATCCATCCGCACACTCATTCACGTCAGGGCTTCACATTCTAGGTGCTGAGGGTGACCTGGTGAATCGGAGAGACAGGGCTCTGTCCTCAAAAAGTAAACTCATGGTGGCCGTTAAACTGTTAGATATATTTTAGACTCAAGCTGGGAGTCCTCCCTCCATCACTCTGCATTTGGGAGAGAGAAGGATTGGTGACATCAAATATTGAAAAGTAAAATAAGAAATAAAAAAAATAAAATAAAATAAAACATTAGTTTAAAGTGGAGGGAGGATAAAGAAGCCTCAGTAGCTTCAGAAACTTAGCGATCATTCTACAGCCTTTTGAAAAAATAAATATGACAGGAGTTTTCAGTCAACACAGAAATTGGGTGACAGTTGTACAGCTGCAAAATAAAAACGAGGAGTCCTTGAGTTGTTTCAACTCAGAGCATGGCAGACACCAGTGCCACTGGAAACCATCCCTGATACCTCAGGTCCGCTCTGAATAGTCTAGTATTTTCAGTGCCGCGGATGAGTAAAACAGAGTGGCAGGGCCACTGTGACATTTAACAGTTATAATTACAGGGACACTCAACTTCAGATCAATTCCTTCCTAATGACTATTTCCTTCAGCAAAATCATTCAAGAAATATCTAAATTGGGCAGTTTCTATGAGCCAGCTAATGTTCTAGGTCTTGGATATATAATGTGGCCAAGACCATTAGGACTCTACTTTCAAGACATTTGCATTTTACTGGGAAGAGAAAGATTATTAACAGTGAAATGAATAAACAAGATAACTCAAGTCCTTCAGCTAAAACAGAGCAAGGTGGTGTCTTAGAATGACAGTGAGCAAGGAGGACCTCTCTAAGCAGGTGACATTGAAGCTGAGACCACTGAGAATGAAAAAGCCCATCATGTGATGATATCATGCAAGGATGTTCCAGGCAGAGGTGTCAGAAAGGGCCAAGGTCTGGGGCAGGAATGACAGATGGAGGGATAGAGAAGAGGCCAGTGGGGTGGGACAATGTCAGCCAGAGTGTAAGTGAGTTTAAGGAGATAGGCAAGCACAAGCTCATTTTGAACAGAAGTCACCAAACAATGGACCATGGGCCGAATCTGTCCCACTGCCTATTTTTTTATAAACGAAGTTTTATTGAAACACAGTTTGCCCTTTCATTGAAGCCCTGACTTGGGCTGTTTTCCAAAATGCTGTTAGAGCTGGGTAGTTGGGACAGAGATTTTATGTCCCACAAAACCAAAAATACATATCACCTAAATATAGATATCATGTATTTTTTAAAATAAATATTTTAAAATATATTTTAAATATTTAATACACACACATTCACACACACACACACATTCTTCACCTGGCGCTGTATAGAAAAAGTTTGCAAAGCCCTGGATTAGAGAAGAGAGCTCCATAAGTTTTGATTACATTTTAAATTTAGTAGGAAACCCTTGGGTGGTTTTAAGCAGGAGAGTGGTAAAATCTGATTTTACTGTTAAAAGATAACTTGTGCTACTCAGTTTAGATCAGAAGTAGGGTCACCAGGGGTACCTCTGCCTGCCAGTGATGAGGGGGCCCATGTTTGGACTGGGGTGGGGATGGTGGAGGTGGAGAGGTCACATAGGATTTCTCTGATGAGTCCATGGTGAATGGGAGATATTAGATAATGACTCATTTTATGGTATCAGATTATTATAACTGATACTATCTATATGGAATTATGGTAATACTATAAACCTTCATAAGTTTATAAATTTTCTCTAAGTATGAACAAGTTTTACCTTCAGGTTTCCTTCTAAAGTATCAGCTTAAGGCCAGGGGACCAGATGGTCTTCTCTTCATCCTCAGTTTTTGACATTGAGCAGATTTCCAGGCACACAGTCACTGCTCAATAAATTCTACTCAGTGAACAAATGGCAGAAAGTATGAATCACTATAAACTTCCCTTTTAATTTGATTTTTAAATAAATGTTGTCTTTATTGGAAATTTATTCCTTGAACAAATATCTCTGGAGTGCCTGCTAGGTACCAGGTAGCTAGCTGCTGCTGGGTAAGGAGGCGGTAAGGGGGCTGTGCGCAAAACAGACAGGGCCCCTGACTCACTAGTGTTTGCATATTAATGAGGAAGGTAGACAGTAAATCCATCCTGAGCCTGTTGTCTTGGCTGCGCAGGATAAAGGCAGGACCCTCTGGGAGCATCTCAGTAGGACTGAGGGAGGCAGGTGGTGCCGCCCCCAGGTGCCAAAGCTGTGAAATCAGCAGGGCAATTTTCCTAGTACTGGTCTAGGTTCTGTACCTATCTTTTAATGAAATCCTTGGCAATTCTTTTACAATTAAGGAAACAGAAGCTCAGAGAGGTAAAGGTACTACCCAAAGTCACACAGACAGTAGATGATAAAGCTGGGATTCAAATTCAGACTAACTCCTCTGCCATTTCATTTCCTGTCCATCCATGACACCCACTACCTTTAACCACTTCAGCCATGACAATGGGAAGACCAAACCCATCTGCCACGGCAGGTCTAGAGGGCATGTCCTTATATGCATACGTGTGAATGCATGTGTGTGTGTGAGTATGTAGATGAAGGAGAGAGCAGGAAGGAGGAGGGAGGAAAGACCACCAACCTCCTCTGGTCATCTGTTAGAGCCTCACCTGCCAGGTAACGGTGCGCCCCCTTGTTCTCGTGGTGGCCTTCTCAAGCAGAGCCAGAGTCTCCCCCTAGCGGTGGTTTGGGAGCCTCTCCAGGAGAACTCTTCTGGAAGATTCATAAGGCATGCTAGGCCATGGATCAAGCCCACCTACGAATGTCAGAAAAGATTTATAATCAGCAGAGAGCTTGATAAACCAGCGTTTACTGCACTGTTGCACCAAGAATATGGTGCTTTCTGAGGGCAGAGTCCAGGCAGCGGCTTCCACAAATACCTTTGAATCACATCGCCTTAATATATGTCCAGTATTCTAAAAGAAGCCCTGGGTAATTTATGTAGAGAACCTCCTCCCTCCTCAAGTAAATGGATGAGATTCAATATTCTAAGTTCAATGGGAAGAGGGCATATAAAAATCCCTTTCAAGTATATGTTTTATAAAATATAGGTCATGCATTGAGTTTTCTAGTATCAAAGAAAAAATTTCTAATAGACTTACAGCTTTCTTGCTGTAATTACAGCTGCATTTTTTTTTTAAACCAAGCATAGTACCCAAAGCTCTTTTATTATTCAGAAGACTGGCTGTTTTCAGAGGTTTCTCAAAAGTTTGGTTTGGGGAGTTTTCAATGTTTTCTTCTTGCTCTGCTTTTCTACTTTTTAGCATGTCACAGGTTTGCCTCCTCTGTGCTTGGTTCATCGGGGCTGCTAACATGGACCCCCTCTTCATGGGGAGACCAGGGCGGGGCCCGTGTTTCTGCAGTTGGCCCCCCTATGCTTAGGAAAGGTCTCTGTTCAGAATGATGGAGGGCCCATGAGCCTGTCCCCTTGGCCATCGGAACCAAATGGGTGAGCTGCCGTCTGCCCTTCTGCCTCTCCTCCCTTCTGTAGTTTCATCCTCTCTCTTGCTGAAGAGGGCCTGTGCTCCTCGGTTTATACCAGAGTCATTCGAGGTGACTGTTATCGAAGGAGACAACTTGATCGTAACCTAGATAGATGAAATTAAGTTAACCAGGTTCTTCCTGTGTGTAAGGCACTGTACAAAAATGGCTCGGTAGTTTTCCATTAGTTTGGAAAAATGCGTTTGACATGGTTTAACGTGAAATGTTGACCCATGGGACTAAACCAGTAACCCGAGTCCCGCGCTGCTCCCGCCAGAGAACCATGTTACATGGATGCTGACATCATAGAGCTGCGGTTGATAGACACCAACCCCCACGCCTTTGGCTGCCACACTGGGGGAGGGGAGGTGCTGCTGATGTCTAGTGGGTGGAGGCTAGGGGGCCACCCAGCCACCGACCATACACAGGACAGCCCCACAACAGAGGGTTATCAGGCTTGGAATGTTAGTAGGGCCCATGTTAAGTTACCCCACCCTAGACGGAGATGAAATCTCAGATAGGAGGTCCGAATCTAGAGTCCGGAAAAGAGATGATACAAAGTGGAGGCCTTGATTGTAGCTTTGTGGTGAGGCCCGGGGTGAGCGAGGGCCGGAACCCATTCCTGTAGGGAAGGGCGCTCAGCGTATGGTGAAGTGAACCCTGAGCGCTCCGTGAGTGGGACCTGTGTGGGCCCTGTGCTCAGGGATTCGTACGCTTTATCACCCTGACTCACCCCAGGAACCCAAGAGGGAACTGCCTGATTGTCTCCATGTTTCCACAGAGGGCACTGAAGCTGAGAGAAGCTAGAAAACAGTTTTTCCAGGAGAGCAGAGACCTCTTCCTCCACATCCACTCTGCTCTCCTCTGGTTACATACCACAGCAAACTCCAGTAGCAGTGTGTCTGCATGAGAACCGTGTATCCAGCCTCCTTTGCAGCTCAGTGTGGCCCTGTGATGATGTACGGGCAGTGAGCTATCGGCAGGGTGTTGTGTTGGACTACTGGCATGAGTTGGGAGCCAGGTCAGCTGGAAGAGGGCCCTTTTGTCCTGCCTGCAATGAGATTCGTTGGCTAGAACGTAGCCACTGTGCTTTATAAGGTGGCTTTGAGGATGGAAGCCGTGTCTTAGGAAGGTGGTACAAGAGGTAGAAGAGACTAGATTCTGTGGCCTGTGGAATGTCATGTCAGCCCTGGACTGCCTCTCTCCAGAATTATTCTACATGAGCCAATACTGAGCTTCTGTCTTATTTACTCTTGTTGGAGTCTCTGTATTTGTCACCAAATCTAATAACAACTGACATATCCAGTGTCACTCAACCAGTAAGAATTACAGCTCAGACAATATGACTCCAAGCCATGATTTTTAACTACCATGCTATTCGGACCCGCTTACTCCTCTGTATGGGCTGCATGCCACCACCAGGTTTTGTACAGTAATCAGAACATTGAGCCTTTATTGGAATGAAAATAGTCTTTGTCTCCTCCCTTGTGTTAGTGTTCTTTCCAGAAAGCGTTCTGAGGTCTCTTTGCTATTAGGTATTTTTTACTAGATTAAAAACATACAATATGTCATGATGAAACTTTCTTAGCATAGCGGTCTTGATTCCCTCCTATCACGGTGATTCCAGATCATAGTTCCATGCTCATTATCCAAAAATCTGAGAATGCATGTCATGGTGTAGCTGCCATGTATGACAAGACGCTGGCCTCATGTCCATATCCCAGGACTAGCCAAGGAGGGGAGACACACAGGGAATGTTAAGAAGGCTCTAGAAGGTTTTCAGAGAATATTAATTTTTTCCTTGCCAGTGTGTCAAGTGGAAATGCAGCAGGAGGCTGTACCTGTGAGCTCATCAGGGAGATCCATGTGTCCTGGCAGGAGCGCAGCACGAGGGTGAGGACCACTGACTCCTGTGTCCGAAAGCCTTGGCTTTTGGTTGTTTCCCCTGCTGTTGGGAGACCTTGAACATGGGGTCTTGCTTTCTGATCTCAGGGAACTCGAGTGTAAAATGAGGATAATGATTATGCCTCCAAAGGGCAGCTCAGAGTTCAGTGAGAAAGTGGACATCATGATTCAAGCACCACGCCTGGCAAAATACTACATGTGCCATTGATAGTAGCAGCTACTGGCTTCTCTCTTCTTTTTAATGGTACTAGATTCAAGGCATAGTGCTATTACCTAGGCTCTTGGAGGAGAGGGAAGAACTCTGCCAACCAGCAAAACTGACTTTGATCCTGGCTTCTCTTGTCAGCGGGGTGACTTTGAGCCTCTTCTTCTTCATTTTGAATTGGTGATAATCCACGGTGGCAGCATTTTGCATGAATCTGAATTGGCAAATTTGAGATAATGTGACATGGAAATATTAGAATCTCATTTTTGTACAAACTTAGAAAAATGCAATCCCCCAAATTTTAAGCATTTGTCAGAAGTTACATAATTTCAGAGTGACTGGGAGGGTTCTCTCTCTCTCTCTATCCATGTAATATGTGTGTGTGTGTGTATGTGTGTGTGTGTGTGTGTGTGTGTGTGTGTGTTTACATATATATGATAAAATACATGTTTTATTTATATGGTATAATTCACAGGCCGTATTCACTGATTTACCGTTTAAAGTGTATAATTCAATGGTATTTAGTATATTCACAGAATTGTGCAGCCATCCCCACAATTTTAGCACATTTCCATCACCCCCAAAGGAAACCCTGTATCCATTGGAAGTCATTTCCCATTTCCCCACCAAACTGCCCAGCCCTAGGAAACCACAAATCTACTTTCTGCCTCTATAGATGTGCCTGTTCTGGACATTTCATATAAATGGAATCACACAGTAGGTGGTGTGTTGTGGCTGGCTTCTTTCATGCAGCATAACATTTTCAAAGTTCCTCTTTGAAATGCTTGGCATGCAACAGCGTGTATCAGCATTTCATTCCTTCTTATTGCCAAGGACAGTGCTTATTTGTTAGATAAATCTGCCCTTGCCATAGTTCATGCTGCTTCACTTATAGAGATGAATATACACCATGCTTGGTCAAAATTAGTCTTGAATAATACACATTCTCAATTTGAGATATTGTACAATGTGTCTTTCAGATATTCCACAACGTGTGCTCTGTGTATCTACCAGTTTTGTTATAAGAATGAACAGAAATATGAGACTATATGTAAGTTCTTGGCAGCGGGGCTCAATATGTGGTGGTCCCTCAGGAAATAGCACCCCCCCACCCATTTGGGTGGTTGGTGTGTTTTACAGCACATCTATTCATGATTCACTTTGTGTTTCCCTCACCCCAAGGATTCTCCATCAATAAAGATTCCAGTCAATTAAGTAAAAGAATTACTCATAAGTGTTTTCTAAGGAATTTGTTCACCAGGCATCCCAAAAATGCTTTTTAAAAAGAATATCCAGTTTCCACTAAAAATGTCAATGTTTTGGAAACCCATCAATCGTTCAAGTTAGATAGTCCTTCCTAAATTTCCACCAGACCGCATATATAGTAATCAGAGATCTTTACTTCTGTCAACCTGAGTCACTTTCTAGTACAGTAGTGTCATCATTAGGTGGCAGAGTTGAATGAAAGACAGCTTTTGCAAACCACCATGGCCTTGCCTGACTTATTTCAGCAAGGTGTGTGAGGAAAAGCTACCCTCTGTCCTTCATCCTCTCCCGCTGCCCTCTGCAGCCAGGTGCCACGTCACACAAGCATCTCTGCTCCTGCAGCCTGCCTTGTGCTTGCCACGCGGGCGAATGACACCAAGGGGACTCCTTTCAACTCCCCGTTTCCTGCTCCCAGTGACACTGAGTAGTATTCTCTCCATGTTTCAGATGAGGAAACACAAGCTCCGAGAGGCCGGCACAGATAATCAGGGGAGAGCCCCTGCGAGTCTGGGTCTACCTGACCTCAAATCCCGTCTTCCTTCTAGGCCAACTGCATTCCCGTGTCTCAGTGTGGGTGAATTGCTTCTTAGCATTCCTGCTTGTCCTCTCCAGTAAGACTTATTTACCCTTATTCAGTGGGCTATCATAAGCATCCAGCACTGTTTCCCAGGCGAGGCTGTGCCTCTAAATAGGAAATGTTTATTTTATTGCTTGTAAGAGTTACAACAGGCAAGCCACAAAACCTGCCGTGTGGTTTCAGCTGGGAGTCTGCAGTCTAGGCCATGCCTGTCCACAGGGTTGTTTCCTTACAGCATGAGGCAGTGCCGCCGTGCCTGGTCCTAACTGAACTTAAAGGGAGAGATCAAGCTACATGTAGGAAGGTGAACGCGACCACCGGGAGAAAAATGTCTTGAGTTAGGAAAACTGTAACCAGGGATCTAGAGATTAAATCATCTGTTAAAGTATCAGTCAGGAATGTTTTCTGCTGCAGGTAACAAAATAGCAATTAACAGGGCTTAAACATGTCAGGTTGATTTTTTTCTCTTACTTCCGGGAGCAGAGAGGTGGGTAGCGGCTGCTTATATTCAGTGATCTGACAGTCAGCATCACGGTGAGTCTCTGACCCTTCTCTTGTGGCTATCAGACCGGTCAGAGCTCCAAACATCAGAGCTCTCCCTATGTTCAAGGGAGAAGAAAGACAGAGAAGGGGACAATGTCTGTGCTTTTCATTGGGGATGCAAAGTCCTTGCCGCAAGGCCTCCACAGTCTTTCATTAACAACTGCCCTAAGTAGAAGTGTCATATGGTTACCCCTCGCTGCAAGAGAAACCATGTATAAATCAGTATTTAAATGTGCACATGTGTGAATGTATACGTGTGTGTGTGTGTGTGTGTGTGTATGTGTGGAGGGCTAGGGAGGAGGGGTTTGGGAATAGAATTGGGATCAGCCAGTGCCTGGTCCCCACACAGAGCCCCAAGGTTAAGAGGTTTATTTACCGAAGGTTGAAATGCAGGAGAAAACAGAATTTTCCAAGATTTTATTGTGAGTTTGAGAATT